>JAZKJV010008977.1:0-1200000 GCA_037367405.1 Ottelia alismoides | reverse complement strand
CTTGAGCACATTCCTCTCTTCTAGAAGAACTTGACAGAGAAGACTACCATCCATAGGAAGAAGAGGAATCACAATGCAGAGATCCATGTACTCACTCGTGCTACCTACTTCGCCATGTAGAACTGATTGCCATCCAAGAGGCCAGATGCAGGAGCTCCATATGGCAGATGCCATATTCATGAGTAGCGATTCAATCGGACTCTATTAGACAATGACTCTTCCATCAACGTTCTTCCGGTAGACTTACTCGATTGATTCGAGTTTGGCCCTCTTCGGTAGCATAGGACAAACCCTTAGTTTTCTGATAGATCTATCAATAGACCGAATGGGTTGTTGAAGGATGTGGTTGTAAGAATTCAGGGCCTGAAATTCCCCGTGGACTTTGTTGTGTTGGACATGGAGATCCCTGAGTATGTGACAGATAACCCCATCATACTAGGACGTTTATTCTTGACCACAGCCAAGGAGGTGTCCAATCATGATAGCGGTAAGGTATACTTTCGTGTCAAGGGGAAAAGTGTACAAATATAGACAATCGATGAGATTGGAATGAGAGATTTAGCCCGCTCCGATCAGTTGAGTGGTATAGAGAAGATGACAGATGCAGACAAGATGTCCAATAGGAGTGCGACTTTGTGATTACAGATGATGAAGCAGTTTGGTCCAATCCCATATCACAATCTCTTATCGCACCTTCAGACACTACAAAGTTACAGATTCTAGCAGATGAGAGTTCAGAGAGCACACTCTTGGCAGAGGATATATTTGAGTCTAACGATCCCATGAAGGATAGCGAGCCAGAGTACATTTCATGCTCTTATGATTCAGATCACTCAGATTCACGCATTGACTGGGATGAGTTTGATTATTATTTACCATGTCTAATTCGCACAGAGCTGATAACTAGGGTGGAGATTGCACCAGCACATATTACAAAGATGCCAGTAGGGTTGTCATTGCTAGATTTTCATGCACAGAGAGAGTTCTCCCATACAGATTTGGTTGCCTTCATGCAGACATTTTAGAAGCCAGATTTGCCATCTCCTAGTTACCCAAAGTTGAAGACCTTGCCATATTCTCGATTGATGGAGGTTCTTGAAAGAAACCGCAAGGCGATTGGATGGAGTGTAGATGATCTCCATGGGATAAGTCTGATCATGTGCTCCCACCATATTTATCTTGAAGAGGACGCTAAGCCATCACATGAGTTCCAGCAACGGCTGAACCCAAACCTTCGAGATGTGGTTATGAAAGAGATATCAAAATGGTGGAGCGTCGATTTTATCTACCCCATATCCAACTCCAAGTGGGCTAGTCCATTACATGTGGTGCCCAAGAAGATGGGCATCACTATAGTTGTGAGAATGTCTGGAGAGGAGATAGCTACCTAAGTACCCACTTTTTGGAGGATTTATATAGACTACAGATGATTGAATCATGCCACTAAGAAAGATTATTTCCCGCTATCATTTATTGATCAGGTCATCGAGAGCCTAACTGGGAAGAGTCATTACTACTTTCTTGATGGGTACTCTGGCTACAACCAGGTGTCATAGTGCCCGAAGACCAGGATTAAATGACATTCACCTGTCCGTTTGGGACATATGCTTTCAGACGGATGCCCTTTGGTCTATGTAATGCCCCGGCTACATTCCAAAGGTGCATGTCCATATTTTCGGACATGGTGGGTGACTGTTTAGAGGTCTTAATTAATTATTTTTTGGTCTACAACGATGGGTTTGATGCTTGTCATGAGTGTCTAGATCTTTACTTTAAAGTTGCATCGTGGTCCACCTTATTTTATCTTGGGAGAAGAGTCACTTCATGGTGACTCTGGAGATGGTGCTTGGCCAGATAATCTCCAACAGGGGCATGGAGGTCAATCTGGCTAAGGTGGATATCATCATGAAACTCAATCCACCATCCAATTTATGGTAATTCTGGTCTTTTCTAGGGAATGTCGATTTCTATCGATGATTCATTCAGGATTTCAATCGTATTACCTGACCGCTTACTGATTTGCTAATGAAAGATACCGAGTTCATTGTAGATGATAAGTGTCTAGCATCTGTCAAGACTCTCAAGGGATTAGTTGTTGAGGCTCATGTCCTTCAACCACCTGATTGATCTCTCCCATTCGAGATCTTGACAAATGCTTCTGATTTTGCGTAGGAGCTGTGCTAGGATAAAGGAGGGATGGATTGCCTTATACCATCCACTACACTAGCCATATTTTGGATGCCGCCTAGTGGAACTATACTATCACAGAGAAGGAGATGCTAGTCACAATCTTTGCCTTGGACAAATTCAGATATTATATTCTTGGATCCAGAGTGACGATTTTTACAGATCATACATCCATCAGATACCTTATGGCAAAGAAGGATGCCAAAGCTAGATTGACCAGATGGATCCTTCTACTCCAGGAGTTTGATATTGAGATTAAGGATAAGCATGGAGTCAAGAATGTGGTGGAGGATCACCTCTCCCAATTGGAGAACCGTGGGGATTCTGAGCATATGGCACCTATTACAGAGACCTTCCCAGATGAGGCGATCCTTGCTATCGCCTCGCTCCCATGGTACGCCAACATTGTGAACTATCTTGTTGCCAAGAAAGTTCCACAAGGTTGGACCAGACAACGACTTAAGAGTTTCCTTGTGAAGGCCAACTCGTACCATTGGGAGGATCCCATCCTTTATCATAAAAGAGGGGATAGCGTCTGTTGTCGGTGCATTCCTTAGGAGGAGCACCATAGTGTCCTCACATACTGTCACAATCTTGAGGTGGGAGGACAATATTCTGGGAGGAGGACATCACAGAAAGTGCTCCAATCCGGCCTATAAAGGCCTACCCTCTTTAAGGATTCTGATGAATTCATGAAGATGCGTACTGACTATTAGAGGATGGGCACTTGTGGATAGCGTGACATGATGTCGATGCAACCCATTCACTTCTGTGAGGTTTTTGATACATGGACATTGATTTCAGGGGTCTATTCCCTAATATTTGGGGATTCGACTGCATTCTACTTGTTGTGCATTATGTGAGTCGTTGGGTTGAGGCCATCTCCGCCTGAACCGCAGATGCTAAGACT
The DNA here is from genome assembly GCA_037367405.1 of Ottelia alismoides. Lineage (NCBI taxonomy): Eukaryota > Viridiplantae > Streptophyta > Magnoliopsida > Alismatales > Hydrocharitaceae > Ottelia > Ottelia alismoides. Next base: position 1,196,903 of record JAZKJV010008977.1, on the reverse strand, counting down.
GTTTACTAATTTTTTAGTGGTTGAGGATTTCTAGAGTGTTTATACCAGATGAGGTACTCACTTTATCAACAACAACGTAAGGGCCCTCACTAACGAGTTCAGCATTGACCATCGAGTTGCCACTGCATACCACCCTCAGACCAATGGTCTTGCTGATGTATCGAAAAGGGAGATCTAGACTATATTGTAGAAAGTCGTTCGCCCAGACTGAAAGGATTGGTCACATTTTTTAGACTCGATCTTGTGGGCCAATCAGACTTCTTTCAAGACATCTTTGGGTACGTCTCCCTTTCGTCTCGTTTATGGCAAGCCATGCCATTACCTGTGAAGATCAAGCACAAGTCACTATGGGCAGTACGGAGTTATTTTTGGATCCCAAGAGTATAGGAGATCAGAGGAAAGCAGAGTTGGAAGCCCTTGAGGATCTTAGAGACACAACCTTTTTGAGTAGCCTACAATATAAGGAGAAAGTGAAGATATGGCATGATTCTCATATCAGCCATAAATAGCTTGAGACGAACCAGAGAGTATGATTATTTAATGATAGGCTGATATTATTTCCAAGGAAGTTACAGAGCAAATGGAAGGGACCATACTTGGTCCGAAAGATGCACAACAATGGTAGCATTGATATATTTGAGATGTCGTATGATTCCACATTTCGAGTTAATGGTCAACGCCTGAAGCCATATCTAGATCATGATCTGCTGGTCATTGAAGTTTTCCCTATTCATTTTGCATGAGATGTGGTCTTTGACTCACATCATTTGCATCTCATTCCTGATTATCACCCTTCTCTCGTAGTTATATAGATCTAGTTGTCCATATCATTCATTCTTTTGTCTAACACCCCATCTTCATCTTGTGATTATGTTGTACTTACGGTGTACTTTACCCTCAGTATGGGCGGTGTCAGACATGTGATTATATTTTTTATTCTTTCTACCTCTGTTTTACTGCCTATACTTAGGGATATTTTACCGTAAGTATAGGGGAGGTAGACCCTGTACATTTTGACCCTCAGTTTTCCCCTTGTGTACAGAGTCCTATACTTAGGATTACTTGATCCTAAGTATAGGGGGATCACCGACCTCCATTCATTATATTCTTTTATTTGTAGTTGTAGTATAGACTTTCTTTTCACTTCCCAATACTCAACACGAGTTATGTCTTCCTTTCATCGCTCTTTGATCACTCCGAGGACATCGTTCGAGCTAAGTATATGGGGGTGTCGTATATGTTGTATATATATACACTTTAGTCATAACTCATACTTTGTGTGAGTGTGTTAATAAATAATATGGCTAAAAATCACAAATTAAAAATCACAAAATTTTAAAATAATTTCTTGCATAAAAATTTTGTCTTGTACATACATGTTTGTAAATAACCCTTTGTAAAAAAATATTTTTATGCAAATTCGTGTAAAAATATTTTGATTGTAAAAATTTTACAAATATTTTTGTATCAAAATTATGTATATAGTATTTTGAAAACTGTTTGAAAATAAAAGTTTACAAAATTTGTTTTGTTATACTTTGCAAAACTTTCCTCTCTCCCTTGCATTCAAACATTTTCAAAAATTTTGTATGTTTTGAAAATTGCATCAAAAAGAGTTTTGTACATATCGCTTGCATATTCTTTTGAATCATAGTTTACATTTAAACTAGTCTAGAATTAAATTGAAAAATGGAGCTTGGTTAAGACCTTAATCCACCTAACCTTCAGAGGAACCTTATAGGATATGGGGTTTTGACTTTTCATATCCATTAATGACTTAATTCCTTGAGTCCACTAGGCTACATTCACATGCCATCTTGATGAGCCTAAGTAGAACACTTAACAATGCACACATGACTGTCAGAGACAGCGACTTTACTTGGACCAACACCTTACACATAGATCCACACAGATGAGGTGGTGAGAAGGCAGAATCCTTTGGCTTGGGGTAGCATACAAGAGTAGTACTTCTAGACGGAACCTCTCGTCTTCCTTTAAGGAGGAATGTGCATCTCAACTTGGTCTGGAGGTGCTGAGGTCTAAAGATAGGAGTTGTGGGTTTAAATAATTCTTCAAAAGATGGATAGTCTACTGGCTCAAGAAGAAAAGGTCCTTGTACCATGGAGATATGCTGTACATATATACAAAAAAAGTGCAAAAATTAAAAAAAAACTCCAAAAAAAGTAGGCAGGCCTGATTGAAAATAAAATGCATGTCGGAGTGTATATAGTCAAATAAAGCAAAGCTTATGTATTCCCCCTTCTCATCTCATGAAGATTGTAGCGGGAGACTTATCTACACTAGTTGAGCTTCCAAGGATACGTGGCTACACTGGTCACTATCCATTCTCTTCCTTCCCCTCTTCTTGATTAGGTTGCACTTGAACTTAGAAGGGAATACCCTGCTCCTCGAGAAAAGAGCTGCTAGACTGGGGACATAGAGTTACCTTGTTGAGGGAGGTTGTTTCTTTGTCATTTCTTAATTGGGGAGCTACATATCACTTACACAGTAGAAGAAAAGATGCATAGTCATTAGAGTTTGCGTATGCAGACTTGTTCTGACATGGATTATTGAGGAGTATTGACCATAGAATGGTGGAACTTAGAGGTTGTTGAGTGTTAAACCTATATCCCAATAAGGTTCTAACAAACTAATAATCCAAAGGTCGGATTGAGCTCGATACTTCAATTTAATGAAGATAAGTTTAATAATCAACCTTGATTCTTTTTCTTTCCTGGTTCTTTCTCTTTTCACTACTTTTTCAAATAACTGTTTGCTAAGGGACTAGCAAAGGTAAAGTATAGGGGGTGATGAATATGTGGTTCTCACTCTTTATTCTTTTATTTTAGCTTTTTTTCTTGGAAAAACATCATGTGAATTCTTGTAAATACAATAACTTAGCAATATGCATGCCTGAGTTATTATTGCAAATATAGCATGCATTTTTAGCAAAAATAAAAGAATAAAGGAAAAGAAAAAGAATGGTGTATTTAGAAAAAATACAAAGTTAACCAAACCCCAAGATAAGGTCAAGATTATAAATATTTATTTTTTAATAAATAAGATTAAATTATTATTTGTTATGTTCCTAAAATTATATTATAAATAAATAAAATAAAAATAAGGGTATTTATGTAAAAATAATAAAATAAAAATACTTGTACATAATACATATGTATATTATACATGTATATAATATTATATATTGTATATACATTAATTTATTTTTCATAAAAAAATATTAAAAATCACATGAAAATAGTTTGAAAATAATAAATAGTTTTTTTATTATATATACTTTTATTTGAAATTCATTTGCTACTTTTTATTGATTTTTTAATTATTTAGTATATTCCAATTTTCTGATTGGTCCAGAGCCTTTGTTGGCTCCGGTCAACGCCTCCTTCCAACCGAGTCAGGCCTGATTCCTTCTCGTTGGAGTCTTTTCTCCCAATGCCCCTGCCCAACTCCGACAACCTCTAGCTTCGATTCTTCGCCCGAGCATCCTACTAGGATCCGTGACCTTCGTGGATCCCTATGAACGTGCAAATATTCCTAGGGTTGCGCGCTTTTGCTCAATCATTCCAGACCCTAGATCTTCCTATAGAATCTTCTCTTCCGCTTCCAAGCACTACAACTCATGCCTCGCCTCTTCTTTCACCCCTATATACCTCTATCCGAGTGACAACAACTTGGAGGAGCCTTTAGATTGAAGTTTGGTGGCATAAAGCCGCAGCTCACCAGCGTGGCCGAAGAGCTCTGTCGCGTCTATCCTCCCTGCCCGTCGAAGTATGGTTGAGGCCATCACCTTGGCGTTACCTTCGCCTAGAATTGTTGAGGTCATTGGTAGCTTAAGGTACTCATTTTATCCTTTGCATTCACCCATCTGATTCAAGCCTTCCATTTTGCACCGCCGAACATTTCCTCGCTCTGACCAACTAGTCGGATCTTTGTCTCACCCATACACCCATTTCGATCTATGCTACGCACCTCGATCCACAAGCTAATAACCCTGAATCGTATTGATCAGAGCGCTATTAGGCCCGATCTCCTTCCTCCCCGTATATCGGAGATCGACCACCCACCTCTTGTCATTTCTTCTACGAACTTATGCAATAACTTTGACCGGAGCCATACCCTCGAGTCGTCCTTCCCTTTGCAAGTACAAACACACGTGGAGAGCCCATTCGAGTCCCTAGTTGCTCAGGCGGAGTATTTTCAGGTTGTGCCACCATCCCCAACCATCCGATCGTCACCGACCACATCAGACTCCTCCACCGGACACGCAACAGTTCCATGCCCATGTGGATAATTGTCCATGCTCGTGGTGGAGGAGTTCTTCCAGCATCCTCACCCGTCATTCGATGGAGCACCTCTCGTCCAGTTTCTATCTTGATCGTCCACCCACCCCCTTTTATGTGAGGCGTCAGATGCATGATTAATGGTCATTTAGGCCTCCATTCTCTACACTGTATGATCTCATCAGACACGATCAGATTCATACATCTATGCCATGTGCTTGCACCGTCAGATCTTTAGTGGAGCAGATCAGAGCTGCCCACTATTGCCTTCGCCAGAGCGCATCACATGTCCCCACATGCCTTGCACGCGACTGCAAAAGAGTATATTTCAGTTTTGCCCTTTTTTGTTCCTGCATTTAGCTTTAGTCCATCAAATAATCATTTAGTTGTGAACTTTTATAGTTTGGACTTCGTAGTTTCTGATATTTACACTTTAGTCCTGTTTGTTTAAACTCACGTGCATCTACACTTTCTCTTTGGATTATTTGTTGTATTTCATATGAACTTATATGTTGTTATGAATTGAATGATAAGTTTTTGGTAATTGCATTTACACCCATGCGAGTTTAGATCATGTGTTGTCCGTGTGATTGCATGGACTTTTTGCAACTTCTGCCTTGTACTTTCTAGTTGTGTTATCGTTTGGCCCTGAAGTTTATTTTAATTGTGTGTAGGTCCCGTAAACTTATCCAATTACGTCTTGTATTTTGGACTTAATAAATGTCAAATTAATCCTAAAAATTACCTAAAATATCCTTAACTCTTGTTGATGTGTAGTATTTATTGATTTTTTGGGGTTAATCTCTTTACATTTATTATTTTTGAAAAATCAAAACCTATAAAAAGTGTCCTATTTTTTTGAAAACCAATAAAAATTTGAAAAGTGACTTAAAAATTCTACAAAAATTCGTATTAGTTTGTTTTTGCGTGTTTTATCCATAGTTGCAATTTTGTTAGAAAATCTTTATAAAAAAACCAAAAAATTACAAAAGACATAAATTTTATAAAAATCATATAAAATTCAAGAAAAAAAATCCAAAAATTCTCATTTCAGTTCCTGATTGTAGGTTTTTACTTGTATTTTCTCATAAAATTACTATCTAGGATTTTAGTCGCTTTTAATTTCATTTATATTACATTTTAATTCCGACTCTGCATTGTTCACATTTTTAGTCACTGTTTGATTTTTATAAAAGTATTAAAACATTTTTAAAACCCCGAAAAATTACCAAAAATACCTTAAAACCTTAAAAACCCAAAAATATTTTTATCCTGATTTTCTGAGCATTTTTATCAATAAAGAAAATCCAAAAAGATTATTGCATTCCCTTGTTTTCTTAATTGTTGATTTTGATTCACTTATTAAAAATTAAAAAATTGTAAAACTAAAAACCACTAAAAATATGTTGATTTATTTCGGAGATTTGACTACTTCGTAGATTTTCTCGTGCTCCTTATGTTCGACCTTGGTTGATATGCCAGGTAAAATAATTAGCAAATCTCTTATATTTGTGCTTCATTTTGTGATTTCTATTGAGTGATTTATTCTTCTTGATTGAGCCGGACTTGTCGATTGGGGTCGCAACGACCTTGATATTTCTTGATATTTAACCCTAGTCGATGGATGGGTCATCAATGCACATGAGGTTCAAGTGGACAGCTCTGACTTACGGTTGCAGCATATTTGATGGCTCATCGCAAAAGTTGTGACATACGACTCTAATGTACCCTAGATTCAATCAGAGTACATAAGTTTGGGCTTGAGCGAGCAGCTCAGATCGAATCTGGTATGTGGGATCTCATCTGATGGTTAGGAAGACTGGAAGAACACATTTGAATGGATCGTCGAGTGAGCTTCAATCGTAAATATCTGACGCTCTGAGGCTTCGATTGCCCAGCTAAGAGGTCCACCACCAAGCTGAATTGGGTTTGCTCTAATTGGGATGCTCAGATAGCTCGATGCACTCGATGAAGATCTAGGAGGAACCACACCTGGAATAGGTCTACCACTCTTGCAGAGCCTAGAATCAAGCCTTACGCATATGTTTGAATCTACAGGGAGACTCACGACTCGAGGGCGAAACCTCAGCCCAGGTTATTTGGCTAAAACAAGCAAAGAAGCGACAGGGAGGCGGAGGTGGCTTCCAGTGTCAATAATGGAGGGAAGTCAAACCTTAATCCCAATACAACGATCGAGCCTAAGGGATCAGGTCATGAGGGAAGATGGAGAGTGAGCGGGAGAGTCGATCTTAATTGATGAATGGATGCGATGGATCTCCAACTTGATGATCGGAGTAACTATGGCAGGCGGTGGCGGTGAAGGACAAACTGAGCTAAAAAGCAAAAAAGAAAAAGAAGAACAGTACCTGGTGGTTAGGCATTGGAAGGATAATAAAAACAAGGTGAACGGCATGGTTATAGCCTTGACCCAGCTGCGGAAGGTTGAGGAGGCTGAATACGGTGGAGAGCTCCAGCCACGTACAAGCGTCAACTCAATCGACCACTAAATAGATCACCAAAGGGTTCCTCAGAACCATGCCACTGCCTAAGGGCTCTGGTGGATCAAGAAAACACCAAGGAGCGAGTTGCATTGTGCGATGGAGCAAAGGAGATTATTTATGGGGTTCTTAGATTCCTGGAATCTTCAAGAAAAATCTTACGAACTAAGGAAGATCCGGCGAGGCTTAGGTATCCACGAAGGTCGTGGATCAAGGGTGAGCATTCGAGTGCAAGATTAGAGGCCGAAGACGATCAGACTCGGGTTGGAGAAAATGGAGAAGAGATATCAGTGAGGTTTCTTTTGGGTCGGACCTGAGAAGAAAGGAGGTTGACCCGAGTCAACGGACCCAGGTTGACCAATCACAAAATCCAATTTTTAATAAATATAGACAATTTAAAATAAAATAGTAAATGATTTTAAAATAATTAATGATAAAAATCAAAGTTGTTGGATATTTAATAAACTAATTTATCATGATTTTTAATAAATTTAATAAGTGATATATTAAGTTATATATATTATACATTAATATATACATTTATAATATACCTATAAACAATATTTACCTATTTTTATTTTATTAATTTTACAAAAAATGAATTATATTTTATATTTTATTTATTGAAAAAATAATTTAATGCATATAAATGTATTTTTATTATTTTTTCATAACTTATTTATATATGTTAAATAAATATAATATTATACACATTATGCATACTTTTAACATATTTACATAATAACTAATTCGTTTTCTTTTATTTTATTTACATATTGATTTTCTAATTAATTTTATTATTTACAACACCTTATTATTTACAAGTTTTATTGAGCAAGAAACTTACTTTGAGATCGTTTTATTAGTAATTAGCACAAAGATATATATATATATATATATATATATATAGAGAGAGAGAGAGAGAGAGAGAGGGTAAAATGGGGCTGCCCCCAGGGAGTAGCCAACTTGGCTACTCCCACCCCTATTTCTCCGTCGTTTTTTTATTTTTTTGGAAAATAAAAATTTGTATATTCATCACTCTATCACTCTCACATTCTATTAAAATTTCGTCAGAAATAGAGACTCCTAAGCCCTCCATCCAAACGTCATTTTTTTAACGGTCGCAGGATTTTTTAAATCGGCCATGTTTGGATGGAGGCCGTAGGAGTCTCTGTTTTTGACGAAATTTTAATAGAATGTGAGAGGGATATAATGATGAATATACAAATTTTTATTTTCCAAAAAAATAAAAAAATGAGGGAAAAATAGAGGTGGGAGTAGTCAAGTTGGCTACTCCCAGGGGGCAGCCCCATTTACCTCATATATATAGGGGACCTTTCAAATGAGGTGGGGGCTTTTCTGAAATTTTAAAAGCCACTGCGAATTTAGTAAAAACTCTGTAACAGTTTTGCAAAATATAAACTGTACATTGTAAAAAAATGAATTTTGTAAAATATAGCATCTAAATTCAAATCAATATTTCCATCCATTATAATAATATTTTCATAATTTTATTTCACTATACATGTTGTGTTAATATTTATTATTACATGTATGAAACAAGAAATTGTAAAATATATTAGAAAGATGCCTAAATTGAGGGTGGCTCACCATATATATGGTGAGACCCTGCCTCATTTGATGTTTCTCCTATATATATATATATATATGTATATATATAGGGGGCAGGGAGCCTACACCCTGGGGTGTAGGAAACTCCCTGTACCGACCCCATGGTTCGATTATTTTTCTATTTTTTTGAATTAAAAGTTGGGGGATTTACTTAATATGTTAAGGGGAATATGTGTTCCAAGTTTCATGCAAAATAAAAATTCCTAACACGTTCATCTATATAGGGTCGATTTCAGCAATTCTGAGACCATTAAAATTTGGTAGTCTTGATGGAGATGATAGAAGTCTCGAATTAAGTTGAATTTGGAATGACAACATGGTGATACATGGTGATCTAAATCCCCCAAGGTTTTATTTCAAAAAAATAAAAAAATAATGAAAAATTAGGCCGAGTGTAGGGAGTTACCTGCACCCGCCGAGGTAGGCTCCTTTTTCCCATATATATAGGAGAATAGTGATGAGTATTTACAAAGTAAACATAGAATAAAGCGTAGATGATATGTACAATAGCAATTTTGGATAAATGAGGACCCTATCTCTCCCTACTTTATTCCTTATCGATCAAATCAATCATTGACCTAATCTCTGGGTTCGGATCAATATGTACTTATTACATAATTACAGTCTTCTTTTATTTCCTTTATTTTTCTTTTCTTATTTATTATTTTATTTTGGATAAATAAATGTTAATTGTACATAAGTAACAAACTCATGATAAATGATAATTTATTAATTTTAACACATATTTACAGATGTTTTGCTAATGAATTTGGCTAAAATAAAAGAATAAAGATGATGAATTATGTATTCATCGCCAAACTTCATTAAATACATAATTTATTTTATGAACAATAAAGGTTAATTTAGTTAATTTTGGGTCTGTATGGAGAAGATACATGTCTGTAACTTTTTCTTTGCGGCTTTTTATCCTGTGGATTCAGAGCACACTGCATTATTTTTTAGTGAAATAATTTTTGTATTTTTATTTGTATTTTTATGTACAATGTTCATATTTGAAGTTTAATTATTTAATGTATAAATAATAAAGAATAAAATAAGTACCCCAATGCATTTACCGATGAATAAAAATTAGGGGTTTTGAATGTGTTCTATACAATTAGCATGCCTTATCTCCTCCTACTTTATTCCTTGTTGACCAAGTCATCATGATGCCCTGATCTCAGGTCGAGGGTCACTCAATGTCTTTGACACATCATTCCTTTTCTTCTATTTCCTTTATTCTTTTATTTTGGTATTAAATACGATATTTTATAAAATATTTGTATATCTATTATTGTATGTTAATTTACCCAAATTAATGTTATATACTTGCATTTAGCTAGGGATTTATGGCCAAAATGAAAGAATAAAGGTGATGAAATGAATATTCATTACCCCCGCCCCCCTATTTGCCTTTGCTAGTCCCTAGAAAATACTTACACTAATAAGCACGGAAAAAAAATAAAGAAAAAAATGAAAGAACTTGGAATCATTTTAACTTTTAAACTTGTCCTCATAAAGTCAAAGTTTTGAGCTTAGTTAGGCCTTCAGATTTTAAGTTTGGTCAGAACCTTATTTAGAAGCGTACTTAAAACTCAATAGCCCTTGAAAGCCACCAAAATCCTCTCAAGTCTCCTAAACATGCAGGTCAGAGTAAGTCTACCCATACGGAAACCATTATGACTATGAGTCTATCTTATATAGTGTAAGTGATGTATGGATCCTATCGGCTAAAGAGATTAAGAGACAGTCTTCTCTAATATGGTATACCTAATTCCCCAATCCAGCAACTCTTTTCTCAAGGAGTGGGGTATTCCCTTCTAAGTTCAAGTGCAACCTGCTCAAGAACAGGAGGTGGAGAAGAGAATGGATGGTAGCCAATGTAACTACCTATCTTGGGATACTTGACCAGTGTAGTCATGTCATCCAGCTACATGCTCACATGAATACTTTGATCTTGAAGAACAAGCTTGCTTATTGAATATGTACATGCATACTTCAATAAAAATCGATTTTTCTTTGATTTTTACCATCTCTTCTTTCTAGGGATTTTGATTTTGCATTTTTAATACAATGTACATCAATATTTACGAAAAGACTTTTTCCTCTTGAGCTAGTAGACTATCCCTCTTTTGAAGATTTATTACAACCTACATCATCATGTCCTTAGACCTCATCGCTACTGGATTGGGTTGGGATACAATGACCACAGATTGTGACTTCGTATGTTTTGATTTGCTTGTGTCTCATGCCGACATATCCAACCCTCTACCATTTCAGCTAAGTTCAGCAAGGTGTAAAGTGCATGTGTCCAAGTTAGGTCATTATCGACAAGATTCATGTGTGTGTCTCAAAATATTCTACTTAGGAAGCCAAGATGACAATGAACCAAGTCTTGTGGTCTCAAAGATTTAAGTCTAGAAACCTTAAGATCCTCAATTCCAGTTCCTAAAAGGTTCATGTAATTAAGTGGATTAAGGTCCAACCAAGCTCTAATATTTGGATTTTACTTAGACTAGTTCAATTGTCTTATTATTCTGAGAAATACAAATGATATGCAATGCAAGAAATTTTTCTTGAAGGCATTTTCTGATTTTTAAATTTTATATAGATTTTTTAAAAAGTTTTACAAAATTTTTTGTAATTTTTTGTAAACCTTTTGTAAGCTTTTGTGGGCCTTAGATTTTGCAAGTTTTTAGGTATTTTAGAAAAAAAGAGTTAGTGAAAGAATTATGTGCAAATATTTTACTTGGGTATGCGTGCATATTTAAAACGTGAATGGATTTTCAACGCATGTATAGACTAAATTAGTTATTATTTACTGGTTTATATCAAGGGATATATATAATTCATGTGAGAATTTTATTAGATTTGGAACTATATACAACGTTCTTGAAATAGTTTGGAAAACATTTTTCCAAGCACTTTGAAAACTTTATTTTTTTTCAAATAGCTTTACAAACACTTTGTAAACATTGACAAAATTTTGAAAAACATTTTGCAAAGATTTTTAAAATAGTATTTATAGATTTTTTTGAAATATTTTTACCACCATTTTTCAAATCATTTTCTAATCAAATTTCAAAATATTTTATTGAAATAAATGAAACAAAATTTTGCAAACAAAATTTTTAAAATGGTTTGAAAATATTTTATAAAAAAATTCAAAATATTTTACAACCATTTTTCAAATATTTTAGAAAAAAATTTTAAACTAATTTATTGATTAGTGTATACAAAGAATTTTGAAAGATTTGGTACAAGTTTGTACATGTGTACTCTTATTAATTGATATATTGTATATCCCAACCCATATATATTAGCCATATTATTAGAAATACGCAAGTGCGAGCTATGTCTAAAGTATATATAGTGTATATACAACCCCCCATACTTTGCTTGAGTTGTATCCTCATAGGTCAAAGAGAAAAAGAAAGACATAACTCATACTAAGTATAAAAAAGCCTATACTACAACAACTAAATAAAGAACGAAAGAAAAAGAAGTCAATTCCCCCCCTCCCATACTTAGGCTGAACGAATCCTAAGCATAGAAGACTGTATACAAAGCAGGGAGGGTCAAGGGGGGGAATAGACAAATCAATGGCTCGACATGTCTCCCCCTATAATTAGGGTAGAATATCCCTAAGTATAGATAGAATGCTAAGAAGTTGAGGAGATAAGCCAAGGTACAAATAAACCGATAAAAAGATGAAAAATACGATACGGGAATGAATGCATCACTCTCCCTATACTTAAGTTAAGAGATCCCTATGTATAGTCACCAACAAGAGTGATGAAATAGAACAAAGAAAGAACACTTTACTCATCCACCTCCCATATACTTAGGATAAAACACATCCTAAGCAAGGCAAATACATAGATCGATGTGGATGAGAGAAACAGAAGATGGAAAGAATAAAATGAAAGGAGTATATACATGAGGAATATAGAGATATCAAGAAGTAGAAATCGTACCTTCTTGCACGATCGTTGAGGAATAGAGCAAACATGGTGGAAGTCGATTCGGGTCAACATGGGGCCCGATCAGGATCGACATGATGTGAATCCTCTATGGTCTCAGAATAGAAAGACACAAACATATTAGTGGAAGAAGTAATGTCGGGTTCATCCTGGGAAGTCTCTCCTAAATCTGCCCTCTACGATAGGGTTTCTATAGTGTAAATATTGTGGATCTCATCAACACATAGCCACACATGGGAAGAGATATTCTTTTTGAGTCTTCTGATCTGGAGAGGAATTCTCAAGTCTCAACATCATCCACGGTAGAGCAAATGCCTATGATCTCAACTGTTAGATCATAGTCCTCAGGGTTAGTTAATGCAAGTGTACTCTCATCTAATATGGGGTAATGGCCGGTGGTGGGTGTAGTCATCGTCTCAATCAAAAACGTTGTCGTTATCAAAATGAAAGTGTATTTCTCCATCCATAATCAATAATGTCTCTCGCAATGGTGAGAAAAGGTCGCCCCAGGATGATTGGAGTCCACTCCATAAAGGTGGAGGTGTCCATGGGAAATAAAACAAAATCAACTATGTAGCTCTGATGACCAGAGAATTGCATCGATCTAATGTCTCGCACAAGGCGAAGACACCTTTCTCGAGGCGATCGAATACGAACCCCTAGAAAATCAACAATTTGACCCACAATTAAGGATCATGCAATGAAAATAAATGTATGGAGTTAAATTTATTATAACTTTACAAATGCATGTATAGGTACAAGCGTGTGTAGAGTGTCAAACATAGGGAGCGAATGGGAGAATGGGGCAAATAAATGCATTGAAATGAGTGTTCTTTTTGTCTATGTATTTTTTGCGGTTTTTAAATTTTATATATTTATATTTATAGTTTTTATATTTTTCTTGTTTTTAATTTATTTTTTTACTTCTTTTTTTTATTTTTAATTTCTTTTTTTTATCTTTTTAAATAAAGTAATATAAGAATATAATAGGTTATATATACAATATAGGACAAAGTAGTTATAAATATAATAAAAATCAACAAAATACAGAAAATGAATTGTTTTTTGTTTTTAATAGTATTTCATTATTTTTGTGAATTTTTAGATAATTTTGCTAATTTTTATAGATTTTTAAAGTCAAAAATATCCCAAATCAAGGAATTAACAAATAGACTAGATTACTTTGGAATTGAAAAATAGTAAATAATGTCCAAAATTTTCTAAATCAATTTTAATAGATATATAATAATATAAAGAAAATTTAAAGATAAAAATAAATATTTTTGGGTTTTTGGGTGGATTTTTAATCTTTTTATACTAGATTTTGCAGATTTTTAATTTTTATGAGTTCTCTTTTTCTAATTTTAAGGTTTTTGGGTTCTAGTGTTGTAAAATAAATAGACAAATAAATTAAATATTTTTTAGAAATTTTCAAAAATGTTTATATTTTTGTTATTTTCTAAGTCAAACATGGGCTTTTTGTGCTCTTTTTTATTTTTATAAAACATTAAAAGTGTCTAAAATCAAAAGATAAAAATATACATGGTTACACTACAGCATGCACCTAATCCAATTTTTGGGGATTTATTTGAGCAGAAATGCTAATTATAAAAATTAAATATCATGCACAAAAATTAATGGCCTAAGAAGTTATATTTGTGATTTGAAGTAAAGACGAGGGCTTTCATGCATATTCTCTAAAATATTATAACTAAAATTTAAAGTTCCAAGACTCAAACTAAATACATAAACCCCTAGGGGTCTAGCTGCAAAATAGCCAAGCTCATGTTTATGGACATGTGTGTGATGAATACCCATTCATCACTCTTTATTCTTATATTTTAGCTACAAAAACCTTTGCAAATGCATGTAGATATGTGTAAATAGGGATAATTAGCAAAAGCATGCATTGTGTAAAATTCTATAATTAGCATGTTTTTGTGCAAAAATAAAAGAATAAAAAGAAAAAGAGGGAAATATTTAGAATAAATATTGAGCATCATAACCCAAGGGAGGGCTCAGCATGGGCCTGACCGCATAAAAGCCAAAGTAGAGGGAGATAGGGGCTCTAGTGTAAATATCTATATAAATAAATAAAATTATATTTTCCCCACCCAAAAATATGCTTGTACATATTTGTATATATTTAGAAAATATTAAAAACAAAATAAAAATTTGAAAATTAAAAAGATCAAAAATACCCTTTCACCATGTACATAGACCATGCTTCTTTATTTATTTAACCTTGAAAATAAATAAACATTTTCTAAACTTTTTGTAAATATTCTATGCTATATATTGTAAGTAAATAAAACAAAAAGAATCAAAACAAAAATCAAATAAAAATAACAAAATTAAAATTACAAAAATATATTGTACAAATGCCATGTATATAGTTGTACATAACTATTTATTTCACCTATGTATATAAATAATAAAAACAAAATAAAAATACCCTTTTATCCCTCATTTTATTCTATAAATAAATAAAATATAAAATAAGAATAAAATTGTACAAAAATAATAATTAAAAATCAAAAATCAAAAACCTACATAATGTACATATACCTATATATAGCTACATAATGTAAATACCTAATTTTTATTTCCAAAAAATAATTAAAAATCACCAAAAAATAGAAAAAATAAAATAAAAATATTTTGTGTTTTAAGTTTTTGTTAATTCTGCCGTTATCTAGCCTAAAATCAATAAACAAAAATAAAATATGTGGCAGCACCTCATTGGCCCACGGAGATGTTGACCTCCGGTCAACTCCCTCCGCGGACCGTCTTCTCCAGCGGATCTCGCGCCCGACCCGTTTTCTCCTCTTTTTCCGCGCTCGATCCGTTCGCCCTCTCCGCAAACCCCGGGTCCTATCGCTTCTTCATACATCCGAGACCCTCGCCGGGGTATCCAGATTGGGATCCGCGCTTCTCACAGCCCTACCCGACCAACCCTAGCCGGACCCGCAACCACTTAAATACCGAGCTCCGCCACCTGATTCTGCTATCTTTGGCTCTCCATTCTTCATCCCGTGACCTCCACAGCTACCCTCGAGGTGACAGCTCCAGGTTGGCCGTGTCGCAGCGAGGAGAGAGTGGCCGGACCACTGATCTGGCGAATAGCTCCGCCGTAGCTCCGCCATTGGTGTGAGCTCTGAGCCTCGAGCCCAGACGACCCTCGAGGCTACGACCGGGAGCTTCCCCAGCTCCAGCCCAGTCTACTTCGCCGCCCAGGTAATCCCTTAGCTTCCCCCTTTCATCCAATTTTCATTTTGACCCAACTCGCAGTGCCGCCGTTCTTCGTCGATTCCGACCACCTCGTGCATTCATTCGATCATCGGAATCCCCATCCATCTCCGCCTTCCCTCCGCGCACCTTCTCCGCCCCCTCCGTTCAACCCAGCTCGCACAGGAGCTGGGATTCGAATCCCCTCGCCGTCGCTTCACCGGGGTTCGTCCGCACCGACGCACAGACCACCTCCACGATGCCTAACCGGGTCGAGGCATTTTGCCCTCGACCCGCGAAGCTTCTGAGCCTTTTTGCAGGACCAGAGGAGACTATCTGAGGACTCCCGACATTCAGACAGGGGCTTCTCCTCCGCCGACCCCGCCGGAGCCCTCCAGGGCTCGGCTGGGCCATCGGAGCCGACCATCAGCTGCGGAGAATCACGCCGGAGCTCCTCCGATCTTCAGGCGCAGCAGAGGAGGCCGGAGGTGCCTTCACGAGGCCGGCGAAGTTCGCCGGCCGTCAGTTCATCCAGCACCCTCGAGAGCCGTCGGATCAGCCTCCCGCTCCAGGTGCCATCTCAACCGTTGGTGGCTGGAGCTTCTTTTTGTCGTCAGATCTGAGGCGCCAGATCCAGGCCGTTGGATCCACACGTGTCCTGGCCTAGACCGTTGGATAGAGCAGAGCAGCAGCAGTGTCGCGAGCCGCCCCATCCTGGACCGTCCGATCGCCACGTGGCGGCCATCCATCAGCTCCGCTTAATAAAGGGTAAATTACCCTTAGGCCCTTATCTTTAGTTTATTTCGTATTAGTCCTGTAAATGTTTAAATACATTGTGTAGTTTTAGAGTAAATTGCATAGAGGACCTCGAGCTTATTTTATTTGCACTTATACCCCTGTCTGTGTGAGCCACGTGCTTCGTCACGTGTATTTTTGGGATATTTACAGTATACGCCCTTGTAGTTCTGGTTGTTAATGAATGAATGAATCTTTCTGAGTAATTGCATTTATACCCCTGTGCGTGGTTTTATTCCGCATGTGCGTATATTTTTGGGTTATTTGCAGCTAAGGTCCTCGGACTTTTGGTACGTGTTACCAATTAGTCCCCGGACCTTAGTTTCTTTACATATAGGTCCCTGAGTGCCCCAGGCACGCGCTTGGCGTGTGACTTCTTGGGTTAATTGCACCTGGACCTCCAGAACTTTGGGTATTTGCACTTTGGTCCTTGTGCACAGTGCCCTCTTGTCATTTTTGAATAAAATATCAAATCACCTCCAAATCCAACGAAAATTTGACACATGGCTCCTGCCATGGTGTAGGATTTTTGTAGATTTTTGAGGTCATTTCTGATCTTGTTTGCTATTTTTAAAAATTCAAAAACCTCTGTTTTTGGCACTGTTCAGCTTGAAAAATCACAAAAAAATATAAAACCCCCTAAAAATTCTATAAAAATTAAGTACTGTTTATTTCGTGTGCCTTGATTTTCTAGCCAATTTTTGCTATTTTTCACTGCTTAAAAGCCTTAAAAACGTAAAAACCCTCAAAAACCCATAAAAATTCCAATAAATGCATTAAAAATCCAAAAACAATAATTTTGGTACTCAAATTTTCCTTGTTTTACCTAGTTTACATGAAAAATATCTCCAGGTCCTTTTTAGGTCCTTAGGTATTTTATTTAAGGACATTAGGCCTGGCTGGACAGTACCTTGCATTTTAGTTATTGTTTGATTTTTAGAAAATAAAATACACATCATAAAAATTCCAAAAATTCACCAAAAACATTAAAAAACATAAAAAACATAAAAATATTTTTGTCTGAATTTTTGCTTGCTTCTTGATGCATTATATAATTTGTTGAAGTGTGCTTGCTTTTGCTTTCCTTATTTTCTCTATATCTTAAAAATTCCAAAAAAATTATAAAAATCATTAAAACCACAAAAAAATATTTTGTCTTTTATTTTACTCATTTTGACTACTTCGTAGGCCTTCGCCCAATCCGTGCTCCTTGAGTTCGACCCTGGGTGCTATACCAGGTTAATCTCATAGCAGGACCGCTTGCTTTGTTTTGATTGATTTGACTTGTCCAAGTGGTTCGTTTTTTCTTGATAGACATAGCCTGATCGCTTGGGTCGCAACGACCCTATTCCTGTACCTTATACCCGAGTGGTCAGGCGTGTTATCAGAATGGCGCCGTTGCCGGGGAGCACGGCTTAGTAGTCGCTTTTTGAGTTTTCCGCGGCCTTTTGATTTTCGCGGCTTTTTGTATAGAATTGTGTAAATATATTTTTCTGACATTTTCTTACAATAATCTGGTTTGACACTCTTGTTTTTGTTTTCTTGCGAGTGCCCGAGGATCGAGGCGGCTTCTTCAGAAGCCGACGCAACTGCGAGAACCGGAGGCGGCTCTCTTCTTCACAGAGCCGCAGGAGAGTGCAGGAAAGCAAGCTGGAGTGCGGGAGTCGCGGAATAACCGCGGATTAGCGTAGTTTAGATTAGGATTTATTTCCAGTACATTTGATTATTGTTGTAATAATACAGGTACAGTCAGAGACAGTTGGACTCTCGGGTCTGTTTCACCGAGCACCGGTGTGCTCGGGGGACCCTTTAGATTTTTCGCGGTTTTTCACGGTTTTAACTTTTTAGCTGCCTTTTCTGGTGTTTACGCGGTTTTTGCTCGAGCCCCTAGACTTAGGAATTTCTGGTGATTGTGCCGTAATTAGTAGGATCCACACACCTAACTGCTTATCTGTTCCCATAGAACGTTAATTGGACCTACTAATAATAAATAATAAAAATAACTTAGTCACTTTCCTGAGAGCCTACGCGCCGCGAGCCTGCCCCGTCAAGCGCTACTCCTGAACTCGACCTGTCGAGAAGAGGAGGGGTGGGTCTAGACCGGACTCTTTGGATCGAGGGCGAGTGACTGAGTTAGACGGTTCTGCGCTAGAAATTGCTCGTTTAGGACTCGGTTTTTCCCGTTGCATCATATAGGTAGTTTTCTTTCTGTCTTTAAATTCTGCGCGGATCACTTGCATGTAGAGTGCTGGAGACAAGGTACGCATTTCTATCTCAGCATGCATCATTGATTTCTCGCGCATCAGCTTTTTCGTCTTCTCCCCCCTGTTTTCGGACTTAATAATCAGGAGAACCGAAAAATTCATTAGGCCTTTTGTTTGATTTGAAAAATATTAAAAAAGAAAAACCATAAAATTGGGACTGGCTAAGACTATTGATCTTAAAAACCGCTCACCCTAAAAATTTTGTCTTGGGGAGAGCAACCCCCTCATTGCATGGTTTGGATGCGCGAGAGAGTGACCCGCACTCTAGGTAAGGCCTCCTGGTGCTAGTCCCGACTGATTACCGACTCTTCTGTAAGGGCCAGTCGGTTGGGACAGTATCGGACATCGTAACAGGTCACGTAAGCGCTCTGATATTTTGTGTGTTCACCAAAATAAAATAGACAAGATAATTTGACCGAACTTTCACGGTCTTCAGCTCGCGTCGCGTTGGTGAACCGGGGGTTTGTTTTGTGATCATAGTTTCTCCAGATCTCATCCGCACTACTCGCCAGATCAAGATGATGGGTAGACGGTCTCTTAGGCAGCCTCTGGCTGCACCGCTTTCGGGCACGTCTACCCGATCACCTAGGTTGGCCCGCGAGAGCAGAGACCAGCTCTCCGAGCCTGATTATGACTCCGCCTTGTTCCCCCTCGACCCCCTTTCTTTCGGTACTGAGAGACATGAGCCCGAGGAGAGATTAGCAGATTTGACAGCACCTGAGTTGGGCTTATTTGATTTTGCAGACGTTGCCATGGCTGGCAGTTCAGAGGATCACCCCGGAGGTCCCCGAGGAGACCAGCATTTCGTACTGGACCAGGGGGCGATCAACTCCACCCTGATCGCATCACTCGAGACAGTTCAGCAGCAGTTACGCGACCAGGGGGCATTTATGATAGAGATGAGGCGAGAGTTGGAGAGGCTCAGAGCAGAGCGAGACCAACAGAGCGAGCCTGAGGAGATACCTGATGCAGAGGCACATGCCGCAGCAGCCGCAGCAGCAGCAGCAGCAGCAGCCGCCGCCGCAGCGGCAGCCGCCGCGGCCGGAGGACCACCACAACCGATGCGGGCGTTGCACAACCCCGGATCGACTCTGATGCATCACTGGGTATTAGTGCCAGCGATCGTGGGGGACTTCAAGTTCCCCCCGAACACCTTGCAGTTGCTGCCCCGTTTCCACGGACTAGCCACTGAGGAGCCCCACCTCCACCTCCAGGAGTTCCTAATGATTTGCAGCACTGTCCACGATCGCCACGTGGACCAGGATACGATCCGGATGATAGCCTTCCCTTTTTCACTGGCAGATAGAGCAGCCACCTGGCTGAAGCATCTAGGGAAGTTTGTCTACACCTGGGAGCAGCTCCGCACCGAGTACTTGAACAAGTACTATCCACTCGGGCGGACGAATGCAACGAGGGCCCTGATCAGCAACTTCTCCATGTTCCCCAACGAGCAGTTTCACGAGGCATGGGAGAGGTTTCGAGAGCTCTTAGACAGATGCCCGCACCACGATATCTCCAAGCCGAACCTAGTTCAGAGCTTTTTCAGCGGGTTGACGCCAGAGCTTCAGGGTCTGGTGAACGCTTCTTGTGGAGGGTCCTATTTTGCCAAGGACCACGACCAGGTCTGGGCCATCTACGAGGAGATGGCCGAAAACTACATGGTGATGTCCCAGACCTGGTTGTATGCTCAAAGACCCCAGCCACAGCAGCCAGGACCCGTGCAGTATCAACGGATAGCACGGGTAGATGCAGGTCCATCCAGTTCGTCCGCAGTCGCAGCAGCACATGCAGAGTCATCCGTTGCGGACATGGGTATTATCAGCGAGAAGTTGGACCGCATGGAGCTGATCGAGAAGAAGCAGTGCCAGAGCATCACTCAGATGGAACAGATGGCACAGGTTATGAGCAACATGAAGACCCAGCTCATGTGTCTCCAGGAGGCACAGACGGCTTCACAGCCCCGTCTTCTGTCGTGAGGCGATATCGGCGACAGCAGCAGCTCGTCCCAGCGCTCCAGCTCCTCACAGCAGCCTAGACAGGTTCACCTTGTACAGGCGGAGCCGTACCAGCAGCCGCAACCCACCTACCAGCCCCCACCATCTCCGGACATGCAGATGGTGGTCTATCAGCCGGATCAGCCTCTGGCAGTACTCCCGCCAGACCCCTACGAGACAGAGCCGTTGATGGATGTCAACGGGATTTGGTATGACCGCCCCCAGCCTGGGATCCGACGAGACCATCCCGGATTCAGGTGGGGGAGTGGTGGTGCCCAGCCCCAGCAGCAGCCGTCAGGACAGGGAGGGTAGTACTCCCAACAGAGAGACCAGCACCAGCCGCAGCAGCAACCCCCAGTATATCAGCAGCACCAGCCATCATCCTACGGTCCTCGTCCCTATCAGCAGCAGGGACAGTCATGGAGACGTGAGCAGCAGGCTCACCCGATTCAGCAGCAGCACCCGTCCTCATACCCCTCTCACCAGCACCATCAGCAGCAGTTCCAGCAGCCTCACCCACAGAGAGGCTACCCGTCGGGCTCCCACGAGAGCCCCGCTTTGGATGACATCGCCCGCCTCCTCACGGACCAGCAGGCCACATTCAGACGGGAGATGGACGAGTTCCGCCAGGAGATGCGGGACCTGGTGAGAGGGAAGGCCGCCATACCAGCCCAGATCGAGCCGAATCCGAACAACCTTAAGAGGAAATCTGAGCAGGTAGTACATACTAAGTTAGCCACTCCTAGTGACCCATTTGATGATACATCTTCGGATCTATTTGATGCTGATTTTGTCACACTTAGGAGCGGTAGGACCCCAGCAGGCGGCGGCGCCTCATCTGAGCTTCACCACGAGGACACTCCAGAGGCGCCACAGGAGGAGGAGGAGAGCGGTACTGAGGCCGCTCCAGACGATGACGGTGGCACTGAGGCCACCAAGGATGCTGATCCCACCGGCGGTACTGAGGCCGCCGCTTCACCAGATCTAGGAGGTGGTACTGATGCCACCCGTTCAGCTGAGCCAGCCAGCGGTACTGATGCCGCACGACGTCTACCAGCAGCAGCAGCCGAGCCAGCCCGTGGTGGTACTGAGGCCACCGGTGTTTGTACAGATAGAGATGTTCTCTTTCCTTGCATTCCTGTATCTCAGAACTCTGTTGTGAATAAAGGAAAAGGTTTACTTTCTTCTGGTCCCACTGTGGTGCATGATGTATGTGTGGATCCGGTCCTTGAACCGTCTAGGCCTTTTCCTAGTCCTTCATCTGAGAAGGACCCAGTGATCCCCTTCCCTAGAGCCCTTCAGATGGGGAAGGGGAAGAAAAAAGAAAATCCAAAAAAAAGAGAGCTTGAGGAGTTCAGCCAGAGCATGATCGATCAATTCCACATCCAGCTGACCCTCCAGGAGGCTTTGCAGCACATCCCCCTTCTCCAGCGTTCTTTGAGAGATAGGACTACAGTCAGGAGGAGGAGGAGGAACCACACTTCCGAGATCCATGTGCTGACGAAAGCCACGTGTTTTGCGATCCAGAACCGACTGCCAGCCAAGAGGCCAGATTCAGGGGCCCCGTATGTCAGATGCCAGATCAGTGAGCAGAGGTTCGACCGTACTCTACTAGACAGCGGATCATCGATCAACCTACTTCCGGCAGCCCTTCTCGACCGCTTCGAGTTGGGCACTCTTCGACAGAGCAGGACAGTCCTTCAGTTCGCTGAGGCCGAAGGGGTTATTACGAGACGTTATCGTCACGATTCAGGGCCTAAAATTCCCCGTGGACTTCGTAGTGTTGGACATGGAGATCCCTGAGTCAGTGGCCGATACCCCCATCATCCTTGGTCGTCCGTTTTTGGCCACAGCTAAGGCGGTGACTGATCATGATAGCGGGAAGGTGTACTTTCGCGTCGAGGGCGAAAGTATACAAATAGAGACGGTCGAGGACTACAGAGCTAGAGAGAGAACCCGCTCAGACACGAGTACAGATTCAGAGCAGCTGACAGACACAGAGCCAAACATCCACCATGACTGTAATTTTGTGATCACAGACGATGAGGCAGCTTGGGCAGATCCTGCAGCACAGACCATCCTCTCATATTCAGATACAGCTGATGCCGAGATGATAGCAGAGGAGAGTCTGGAGAGCACAGCCCTGGTTCAGGATACCATAGAGGCAGAAGAGCCGGTCCTTGATCTCGACAAGATGTTTAGTGATGGTGGTGCTGAGGCCACCTTGTTTTCCGGTAGTACTGATGCCACCGCGATTGATACAGATCCCTCGGATTCAGAGTCTGATTGGGCCGATTGCTATGATCAGATGCCAGACATGAGTCCACTTGAGCCTACAGATGAGGAGGTAGATGCAGAGCCGAGCAGAGACAGTGCAGTTGAGCAACCTTCTCCCGATCCAGTTTGCGAGAGTACGCTTTCACTTTCCCAGGTAGATTTGGCAGATTTAGCAGCTTTCACTCAGTTTCTTCCGCAGCCAGATTTGCCAGCACCCAGCATTCCAAAGCTGAAGCCGCTCCCTACTTCGCTGAAGTATCGATTCCTTGCGGGCGATCCAGGGATGTACCCAGTCATCATCTCCGCCGAGTTGACTAGAGAGCAAGAATCCCGTTTGATGGGGGTTCTTGAAAAGAACCGCAAGGCGATCGGATGGAGCGTAGCAGATCTCCATGGGATTAGTCCAGCAGTGTGCTCCCACCATATCTATCTCGAGGAGGGGGCGAAGCCGTCGCGTGAGTTCCAGCGGCGACTGAACCCCAACCTGAGAGAGGTCGTGATGAAAGAAATATCAAAATGGTGGAGTGCAGATTTTATTTATCCCATTTCCGACTCCAAATGGGTCAGCCCCTTGCATGTGGTGCCCAAGAAGACGGGCATCACGACTGTGATCAGTGAGTCGGGAGAGGAGATCGCTACACGAGTACCCACCTCTTGGAGGGTTTGTGTTGACTACAGGAGACTCAACCAAGCCACCAAGAAGGACCATTACCCCCTGCCTTTTATTGACCAGATCATTGAGAGACTGGCAGGGAAGAGCCATTATTGCTTCCTGGATGGGTACTCGGGCTACAACCAAGTGGCCATCGCTCCTGAGGATCAGGAGAAGACCACCTTTACCTGTCCCTTCGGCACATATGCTTTTAGACGCATGCCATTTGGGCTATGCAACGCCCCTGCGACTTTTCAGAGGTGCATGCTGTCGATCTTTTCAGACATAGTAGGGGAGTGTTTGGAGGTCTTCATGGACGATTTCTCGGTCTACGGCGACGGGTTCGATTCTTGTCTTGACTGCCTAGACCGGGTGCTCCAGCGATGTATCGAGTTTCATTTGGTTCTATCTTGGGAGAAGAGTCACTTCATGGTGACTCAAGGGACGGTGCTTGGCCACATCATCTCCAACAGGGGCATGGAGGTTGATCCGGCCAAGGTGGATGTCATTAGGAAACTCACATCGCCGTCCAATTTGAGGCAGTTACGGTCATTCCTGGGGCACGTTGGATTTTATAGGAGGTTTATTCAGGATTTCAGCAAGATTGCCCGACCGTTGACTGACCTTTTGACGAAAGACACCGAGTTCCTTGTCGATGACAAGTGTATTTCGTCCTTTGCGACTCTCCAGCAGTGTGTTATTGAGGCTCCTGTCCTCCAGCCGCCTGATTGGTCTCTCTCATTCGAGATCATGACGGACGCCTCCGATTTTGCCGTGGGGGCAGTGCTAGGACAGAGGAGGGATGGAGTGCCGTTTGCCATACACTATGCTAGCCGCACATTGGATTCCGCCCAGCAGAATTATACGGTCACAGAGAAGGAGATGTTAGCAGTAGTGTTTGCCCTAGATAAGTTCAGATCGTATATCATTAGATCTAGAGTGACTTTGTTTACAGATCACACCGCCATCAGGTACCTCATGGCAAAGAAGGATGCCAAGGCCAGACTGACTAGATGGATCCTTCTACTCCAGGAGTTCGACATTGAGATCAAGGATAAGCCTGGAGTCAAGAATGTGGTGGCGGATCATCTTTCCCGACTAGAGCAGCCTGAGGATTCTGAGCAGAATGACCCTATTCGAGATACCTTCCCAGATGAGGCGATCCTTGCTATCGCCTCACTCCCATGGTATGCCGATATTGTGAACTTTCTCGTTGCTGGGAAAGTCCCACAAGATTGGCCCAGGCAGAGACTTGAGACCTTCCTTGCGAGGGCCAAGTCATACCATTGGGAGGATCCCATCCTTTACCACGAAGGAGGGGATAACGTATGGCGTCGGTGTATTCCTCAGGAGGAACACCATAGCGTCCTCACTTACTGCCACAAGCTTGAGGCAGGAGGACATCATTCTGGGAGGAGAACGGCACAGAAAGTGCTCCAATCCGGCTTGTGGTGGCCTACCCTCTTCAAGGACTCCGATGAGTTCGTAAAGAGGTGTACTGACTGTCAGAGGATGGGCACTTGTGGACAGCGTGATATGATGCCGATGCAGCCCATTCACTTCTGTGAGGTTTTTGATGCATGGGGCATCGATTTCAAGGGTCCATTCCCTAAGAGTCAGGGATTTGAGTACATTCTGTTAGCCGTTGATAATGTGAGTCGTTGGGTGGAGGCTATCCCCGCCCGAGCCGCTGATGCGAGGACAGTTTGCAGATTTTTGAGGAAGCATATCATCACGCGGTTCGGGGTTCCACGAGTTCTGATTTCTGATGGGGGGTCTCATTTCATCAACGACCAGGTAAAGGCCCTTGCTAGCGAGTTCAGTATAGACCATCGTGTTGCCACACCTTACCATCCACAGACGAATGGTCTAGCTGAGGTATCGAATAGGGAGATCAAGAATATTTTGCAGAAAGTCGTCCGCCCTGACCGAAAGAATTGGTCACAGCTTTTGGACTCGGTCTTGTGGGCATATATGACGTCTTTCAAGACTCCGTTGGGCACATCTCCCTTTCGCCTCGTTTATGGAAAGCCGTGCCATTTACCTGTTGAGCTGAGACACAAGTCACGTTGGGCAGTTACAGATATTTTGATGGATCCAGATGGTATGGGAGACCAGAGGAGGGCAGAGTTAGCTGCCCTGGAGGAGCTTAGAGATGCAGCTTTCTCAAGCAGCCTACATTATAAGGAGAAAGTCAAGGAGTGGCATGATTCTCATATCAGCCACAAGCATTTTGAGATTGGACAGAGAGTATGGCTGTTTGATGCGAGGCTTAGATTATTTCCAGGGAAGCTGCAGAGCAAATGGAAGGGACCTTATCTCGTCAGAAAGGTACACGACAATGGTAGCATTGATATATCCGAGTTGTCTTCTGAGAGTACCTTTCGAGTGAACGGCCAGCGGCTCAAGCCATTTCTAGATCATGAGCCGCGGGACGTTATTGTTGCCCCTATTCATTTTGCGTGAGATGTGGTCTCTTGACTCACATCTTTTGCATCTCACGCCTGATTTTCACTGTTCCTCCGCCTGTATAGATCCAGTTGTCCATATCATTCTATTCTTTAGTCCCACATCCCTTTTCTCATCTTATGATTACGCTATACTTAGGGTGTACTTTACCCTAAGTATAGGGGGGATGTAGGACCTGCGGGTATTCTTTTCATTCGTTCTGCCCCTGTTTTGCTGCCTATACTTAGGGATATTCTACCCTAAGTATAGGGGGGGGGCAGACTCTGTATCTTCTTCACTCGGATTTCCCTTCATGTACAACTTGCTATACTTAGGATTAGTTAATCCTAAGTATAGGGGGAAACCACCGAGTTCCTCCCATTCTATTCATTTATTCGTTCCTGTACTTAGCCATTCCTTTTCACTTCCCTTTTACTAAGCACGAGTTATGTCTTCTTCATTGCTCTTGATCACTCTGAGGACATCGCTCGAGCTAAGTATAGGGGGGTGTGTATATATTTCATATATACTTTAGCCATAACTCGTACTTTGTGTGAGTGTGTTAATAAATAAAATGGCTAAAAATCACAAAATTTAAAAATTTTCATGTACATAAACTTCTTTTATCATGCACATACATAGCTAGTGTACAAAGTATTTTTGTAAAAATGATTTCAAAAATCTTTTGTGTAAAGCTTGTGTAAATATTTTTGTATCAAAATTATGTATATAGTACAAAATTTTTCCAAAATGTTTTGAAAAATCAAAAGTTTGCAAAAATCTTGTGTAAATGTTTGTAAATATCTTTTTGCAAAACTTGCACTTCATGCATCATCATCATCCATGATTTCAAAACATTTTTCAAAAATTTTGCATGATTGTAAAATATTTGTAAATAGCATCTTGTGTACATATATGTACATAGTTTTCCTGGATGAGAGTTGACATTTAAACCAAGCCTGGAATTAAATTGAGAAATGGAGCTTGAAAAAGATCTTAATCCACTTAACTTCAAGAGGAACCTTATAGGATTTAGGGTTAAGGCTTTTCAGGTCCATAAGGACTTAATTCTTTGAGTCCACTAGGCTATGAGCATATGTCATCTTGATGAGCCTAAGTAGAGCACTTAACAACACACGCATGACTCTTAGAGACAATGGCTTGACTTGCACCTGCACTTTACACATGGCTCTCCACGGACGAGGTGGTGAGGAGGCAGTTTCCTTTGGCTTGGGGTAGCATATGAGGGTAGTACTTCTAGGCGGAACCTCTCTTCTTCTTCTAGTGAAGGAAGTGCGCCTCAACTTGGTCTAGTGGTGATGAAGGCTAAAGACAGAAGCTGTGGGTTGCAATAAAGCTTCAAAAGAGGGATAGTCTACTGGCTCAAGAGGAAAATTTCTTGTATATATGCTGCACCATGTAGATATGCTACATAGAAGTCCTTGAAAAAAAAATGCAAAAAATGCAAAAAGAACTCCAAAAAAATGGTGGGTCGGATTGAAAATTTAATAACCCCACCGGAGTGTATATAGTCAAATAAAGCAAAGCTTATGGTATCCATGTTACATCTCATGAAGCTTGCAGCGGGAGACTTAGCTACACTGGCTAAGCTTCCAAAAGTCTATACTTCTTCCTCCTCTTCTTGAGCCGGTTGCACTTGAACTTAGAAGGGAATACCCCGCTTCTCAAGGAAAGAGTTGCTAGACCGAGGCATTAGAGTTACCAGGTTAAGGGAGGTTGTTTCTTTGTTACTTCTGAGGTGGGGAGCCACCCATCACTTACACTGCATGGAAAGACTCATGGTCATTAGAGTTTGCGTATGTAGACTTGTTCTGATCTGGTTTATTGAGGAGTCTTGCCCATAGATTGGTGGAACTTAGAGGCTGTTGAGTTATAAGCTTAAGTCCGAATAAGGTTCCGACACATTAATAATCCAAAGATCTGATCGAGCTCCATAATTCAATTTAATGAAGGAAAGTTTAATAATCAACCTTGATCCATGTACATCCTCTTTTTCTTTTTCTTTTTCTTTCTTTTTCACTTCTTTTTCAAATAAGTGTTTGCTAAGGGACTAGCAAAGTTAAGTATAGGGGGGTGATGAATACCCATTCATCACTCTTTATTCTTATATTTTAGCTACAAAAACCTTTGCAAATGCATGTAGATATGTGTAAATAGGGATAATTAGCAAAAGCATGCATTGTGTAAAATTCTATAATTAGCATGTTTTTGTGCAAAAATAAAAGAATAAAAAGAAAAAGAGGGAAATATTTAGAATAAATATTGAGCATCCTAACCCAAGGGAGGGCTCAGCATGGGCCTGACCGCATAAAAGCCAAAGTAGAGGGAGATAGGGGCTCTAGTGTAAATATCTATATAAATAAATAAAATTATATTTTCCCCACCCAAAAATATGCTTGTACATATTTGTATATTTTTAGAAAATATTAAAAACAAAATAAAAATTTGAAAATTAAAAAGATCAAAAATACCCTTTCACCATGTACATAGACCATGCTTCTTTATTTATTTAACCTTGTAAATAAATAAAATCATTTTCTAAACTTTTTGTAAATATTCTATGCTATTTATTGTAAGTAAATAAAACAAAAAGAATCAAAACAAAAATCAAATAAAAATAACAAAATTAAAATTACAAAAATATATTGTACAAATGCCATGTATATAGTTGTACATAACTATTTATTTCACCTATGTATATAAATAATAAAAACAAAATAAAAATACCCTTTTATCCCTCATTTTATTCTATAAATAAATAAAATATAAAATAGGAATAAAATTGTACAAAAATAATAATTAAAAATCAAAAATCAAAAACCTACATAATGTACATATGCCTATATATAGCTACATAATGTAAATACCTCATTTTTATTTCCAAAAATTAATTAAAAATCACCAAAAAATAGAAAAAAATAAAATAAAAATATTTTGTGTTTTAAGTTTTTGCTAATTCCGCCGTTATCTAGCCTAAAATCAATAAACAAAAATAAAATACGTGGCAGCACCTCATTGGCCCACGGAGATGTTGACCTCCGGTCAACTCCCGCCGCGGACCGTCTTCTCCAGCGGATCTCGCGCCCGACCCGTTTTCTCCTCTTTTTCCGCGCTCGATCCGTTCGCCCTCTCCGCAAACCCAGGGTCCTATCGCTTCTTCATACATCCGAGACCCTCGCCGGGGTATCCACATTGGGATCCGCGCTTCTCACAACCCTACCCGACCAACCCTAGCCGGACCCGCAACCACTTAAATACCGAGCTCCGCCACCTGATTCTGCTATCTTTGGCTCTCCATTCTTCATCCCGTGACCTCCACAGCTACCCTCGAGGTGACAGCTCCAGGTTGGCCGTGTCGCAGCGAGGAGAGAGTGGCCGAACCACTGATCCGGCGAATAGCTCCGCCGTAGCTCCGCCATTGGTGTGAGCTCTGAGCCTCGGGCCCAGACGACCCTCGAGGCTACGACCGGGAGCTTCCCCAGCTCCAGCCCAGTCTACTTCGCCGCCCAGGTAATCCCTTAGCTTCCCCCTTTCATCCAATTTTCATTTTGACCCAAATCGCACTGCCACCGTTCTTCGTCGATTCCGACCACCTCGCGCATTCATTCGATCATCGGAATCTCCATCCATCTCCGCCTTCCCTCTGCGCACCTTCTCCGCCCCCTCCGTTCAACCCATCTCGCACAGGAGCTGGGATTCGAATCCCCTCGCCGTCGCTTCGCCGGGGTTCGTCCGCACCGACGCACAGACCACCTCCACGATGCCTAACCGGGTCGAAGCATTTTGCCCTCGACCCGCGAAGCTTCTGAGCCTTTTTGCAGGACCAGAGGAGGCTATCTGAGGCCTCCCGACATTCAGACAGGGGCTTCTCCTCCGCCGACCTCGCCGGAGCCCTCCAGGGCTCGGCTGGGCCATCGGAGCCGACCATCAGCTGCGGAGAATCACGCCGGAGCTCCTCCGATCTTCAGGCGCAGCAGAGGAGGCCGGAGGTGCCTTCACGAGGCCGGCAAAGTTCGCGGGCCGTCAGTTCATCCAGCACCCTCGAGAGCCGTCGGATCAGCCTCCCGCTCCAGGTGCCATCTCAACCATTGGTGGCTGGAGCTTCTTTTTGTCGTCAGATCTGAGGCGCCAGATCCAGGCCGTTGGATCCACACGTGTCCTGGCCTAGACCGTTGGATAGAGCAGAGCAGCAGCAGCATCGCGAGCCGCCCCATCCTGGACCGTCCGATCGCCACGTGGCGGCCATCCATCAGCTCCGCTTAATAAAGGGTAAATTACCCTTAGGCCCTTATCTTTAGTTTATTTCTTATTAGTTCTGTAAATGTTTAAATACGTTGTGTAGTTTTAGAGTAAATTGCATAGAGGACCTCGAGCTTATTTTATTTGCACTTATACCCCTGTCTGTGTGAGCCACGTGCTTCGTCACGTGTATTTTTGGGATATTTGCAGTATACGCCCTTGTAGTTTTGGTTGTTAATGAATGAATGAATCTTTCTGAGTAATTGCATTTATACCCCTGTGCGTGGTTTTATTCCGCATGTGCGTATATTTTTGGGTTATTTGCAGCTGAGGTCCTCGGACTTTTGGTACGTGTTACCAATTAGTCCCCGGACCTTAGTTTCTTTACATATAGGTCCCTGAGTGCCCCAGGCACGCGCTTGGCGCGTGACTTCTTGGGTTAATTTCACCTGGACCTCCAGAACTTTGGGTATTTGCACTTTGGTCCTTGTGCACAGTGCCCTCTTGTCATTTTTGAATAAAATATCAAATCACCTCCAAATCCAACGAAAATTTGAAATATGACTCCTGCCATGGTGTAGGATTTTTGTAGATTTTTGAGGAAATTTCTGATCTTGTTTGCTGTTTTTAAAAATTCAAAAATCTCTGTTTTTGGCACTGTTCAGCTTGAAAAATCGCAAAAAAATATAAAAACCCCCCTAAAAATTTTATAAAAATTAGGTACTGTTTATTTCGTGTGCCTTGATTTTCTAGCCAATTTTGGCTATTTTTCACTGCTTAAAAACCTTAAAAACGTAAAAACCCTCAAAAACCCATAAAAATTCCAATAAATGCATTAAAAATCCAAAAACAATAATTTTGGTACTCAAATTTTCCTTGTTTTACCTAGTTTACAGGAAAAATACCTCCAGGTCCTTTTTAGGTCCTTAGGTATTTTATTTAAGGACTTTAGGCCTGGCTGGACAGTACCTTGCATTTTAGTTATTGTTTGATTTTTAGAAAATAAAATACACATCATAAAAATTCCAAAAATTTACCAAAAACATTAAAAAACATAAAAATATTTTTGTCTGAATTTTTGCTTGCTTCTTGATGCATTAAATAATTTGTTGAAGTGTGCTTGCTTTTGCTTTCCTTATTTTCTCTATATCTTAAAAATTCCAAAAAAAATTATAAAAATCATTAAAACCACAAAAAAATATTTTGTCTTTTATTTTACTCATTTTGACTACTTCGTAGGCCTTCGGCCAATCCGTGCTCCTTGAGTTCGACCCTGGGTGCTATACCAGGTTAATCTCATAGCAGGACCACTTGCTTTGTTTTGATTGATTTGACTTGTCCAAGTGGTTCGTTTTTTCTTGATAGACATAGCCTGATCGCTTGGGTCGCAACGACCCTATTCCTGTACCTTATACCCGAGTGGTCAGGCATGTTATCAGTGTGCCTCGTTGGCACGGACCAAATTGCAATTAAAGTAAACTATAGGGTCCAATGTGCAAGTTATACAAAACAATTTAAACTGCGGATGGAAGATTAACTACTAATATTTAAATACAAAAACTATGAGGGAAGGAATGCAAAATACCCCCTAGCATGTAATCCAACGGTGGAGATCATTCCACTTATACCCGTGGCAGCACCTACGCAGGCAATGATGCTTCAAGGATGAATGGCTGGAATTAAATCCCAGTGGTTGATCTGAGGTTTTCTTTGAAGCACATCGGATGGCGGAGGGTTGATCTGGAAGTTGGAAGCGATTGGATGGCTAGGAGGATGCTCGGAAGATTAGGGAAGAACTCACCTTCTTCCGAGCTTCGATCGGCTATGGAACGTGCCTCTGACCACTAGTACGTCTCTAAGAGGGGCCAAAATGGAGAGCAAGCTCCTCCACGCCTGCTAGGCTCTTTAGAAGATACACCAGAGTAGCAATGGAATCAAACAAGCTTGGGGAAGAAATGGACTCCAGGTATCTCTGGTGTCTGCAATATCGACCCCCAAGGGGACTTGAGACTCTAGGACCTTCAATGAAAATATGCACTAGCAAAAGGGGTCATGGGGGCTTTTATTGGGTGAATGGTTGCAGAATGGAAGGGGGCAACAGTTGCTTCAGCAAGGTGAGGAAGAAGAGCAACGGGATTAAGATCCACAGTGGATCTAGTAGAGTGGAGTGATGTGAAGTGTAGAATAAATGAATGGAAAGAGAATAGAGGTGGTCTGATGCGTCGGAACAGGGTTAAGCACTATGGAGTGTTCGTTAGAGCTAGCCTCCGGTGAACTTCAAATCTAGTGATTTACACTAAATTGCACAAAAAGGCTAAAATAAATGCAAGAAATAAAACCTAGAACTGAAATAAATCTAAAATGCAATAAAAGAATACTCAACTGGTCAGATCCAGGAGATAACCTCACGACAGTGATGCTCACCGGAGATGGCTAGAATCATCCCTAAGCCCTGGAGAAGACCCTATCACGGACTTCGATTCGAAGAACAAGAGAAGAGAGCCAAAATAGGACCAAGGGGATTCAAAAATATATGGAAGAGGATTGAGATTTATGTACAAGAAGGACACAGGGGCTGAAGAATCGAGGTTAATCACTCAATGCAGATGCTCACAACCCGAGGAATCACTTCTGCTTGGTGGAGCATGCATCGAGGAAGAAAAGTCAAGAAGAGTGCAATCCCAATTGATGCTTGCATCGATGGGAGAAAAGGGGGGAACATGGGTCAAACTCTAGGCATGTCATAGCTATAGGACATAGGTTAGGCAATTGACCAAAGTCAACTAGTGACTAACCTTGGTTGGTCCACGTGGACCAACCAGGAAAAACCATCCTGAAATAATTGGGAAATTAATTAATAAATAGTAAACGATTTTATTGAATTAAAGGGATAAAATAAAAATGTTTATTATTTTCTATCGTATATTTTTTATTTATTTTTTCGAGTTTACTTATTACAAGTTTTTAGGGTTTTATTTATAGCTATCTTTACCTATGTTTTGTATCTTATATTTTTATTTTTATTTTTGATTTAGCTATTTTGTTTTATTAATTTATATATTTATAAATTATTTTTATATACATAAATATATTTTTATTATATTTTTATGATAAACTATGTACACTTGAATAAATAGGGATGTATATTATATAGGTATAAGTATATGTATTTCATCTACGTATTTTAGTATATTATTTTATTTTTAGTGTTTTATTTATGGTTTTATTTTATTCTAAATATGTACATATATTATAAATAATATTTACATAATTATAAAAATATAAAATTATGAAAGTATTAAAGAATAAATAAAATGAATATTTTAGATAAGTATACTATATAACAAGGGTCCAAAGCCTAACTTTCACATATTAAACTCCAAATTAAATGAAACCACCTTCATTAAATATCTAATAAAAAATTATATACCATTAAAGTGACTTTAATACATTTTGAGCTTTTATTTAGGAGATATGGTTTGTGAAGTTTGGGTTTTGGGAATTTATTTTGAGTATAAAAGGTACGTTGTATATTATTTTTACATGAAATTAATTTTTTATTTTTCTATATGTTATTATCTATAACTTCTGTATAAAAAGATTCTTTATTTGACGTATAAATAATAAAGAATAAAATAGGTCCCAGAAAGGGCTTATTAAAGAATAAAAGAGTGTGATTTATGAGTGATTTTTGGCCCTTATCTCCTCACACCTTATTCCTTATCGACCAAATCAACTCTTGACTTGCTCTCGCATTTTTTGGTCATAAAATATCTTTGCTATTTTTTATTTTTCTTTTGTTTATTCTATAATTTTGGCATTAAATGTCCTGGCGAAGTGGGGCCTCAATAATATCATGGATAGCTGCCACCACATCAGGTTCAGTTAATAATTTTTTTAATTTTGGAACCTACTCTATACAAGGGAGGAGATCAAAATCATCATCTATACAAGGATGAACAAGAGCAGTCTGTATAGTGGAATCCTTGGGGTCAAAGGTGGGACATGATGTGAATGAGTTTGTGAGAAAATGATCTGACAGGCGGGCCCTCTCCTCATAGTTCGAATCAACAATGTGGTTGCCGAAGTCTTTTTGCATTTTTTATTTTCCCTCATTTTTTGTATTTTGGGCAATTTCAAGCATTTATGAAGATCCTCAAATGAATCCAAAACATCAGATCATGAAGCGTCAATATGGCACTTATTTAGGCTAATGAGGTCATCTACCCTCTGTCTCATGTGCTCCATCATGTAGGTCAAGGTCTCAAGTGTGGACTCCATGGAAGGTGACTCCAATATCTTAGTATTGGGTGAGTGAGATGGTGTATAATGTGATGGTGGTGATGGGTCAAGATCTAATGACTAAAATAATGGGTTAACGGATATATACAAAAATCAGGAGCAAAGTCCTCCTTGAAAAGTGGTGGTGGATCAAAATCCAAAGCCTGAAATAATGGATTAGCAAATAAGTATAAGAAGAATTGGGAT
Organism: Ottelia alismoides; assembly: GCA_037367405.1. Taxonomy (NCBI): domain Eukaryota; kingdom Viridiplantae; phylum Streptophyta; class Magnoliopsida; order Alismatales; family Hydrocharitaceae; genus Ottelia; species Ottelia alismoides. The sequence continues at coordinate 1,162,083 of JAZKJV010008977.1, read as the reverse complement.
CAAAATCCTTTTGATAAATTAGAGATGGACCGAATGGAGGGTACGAGGGATTCGCAAAGTCTGGATAAAAATCACTTCAACTAGTCATCTCCAAAACAAAAGGCATGGATCGGGAGAACACGATAGTTGACGAACCCGTAAATGTCATATTTAATAGTGTCAAAGTGTTGTAGTCAGGCAATTAACATATCAATAAAAAACCTGTAAATAATTAATTTGTCAATTAATATGAGCAGTCAATTTATATTTTTACTTGCACAATCCCAAGGTAGAACTCAGGGAGGCAACTGTCTCCTTAGATTGATTGATGGTCGATCTAGAAGCTGGGTTTTCGAAGAGGCATTTTTTATTTTTTATTAATGCAAAAAAATGTGAATGCAAAAATGCTATTGAACTTAGTAATTAAGGAATCAAATGAACTTAGCCAAATTAATATGAATGTGAAATTAATCCAATTTAGCCAAATTAGAATTTTCCTAGAAACGTAATCCAATGAGTAATACGAAAACATATTATTTTGGAATTTCTAGTTTATAATGCAATAACAAAAAATGCAAACTTTTTAGGGGTCTTTTATGCAATTCATGCAACAAAATGATTTTTGGGCACAATGTAGAATGACCTAAAATCCACCAACTATGATTTTTTGGGGATTTTTGGATCTATAATTAATTTAATATGTAATTAATAGCACACATTGGGTAAAATATGCATTTTCCAATTTAGTGATATTAAATAAAATGCATATCACAAGAATATAATAAAACATCCACAATGATAAGCATAAGTTATTCTACAGTGCATACTTTTTAGAATTAGAAAATGATGCTAAATGAAGGTTCGAATGAATGGTAGAACACAAGGTTCTAAATGCAATTATAGAAACCTAAACAAAATAAGAAATAAGTATGCAAATATGTTGATATGTAATTACCCAAACTAATGAGGGGTTGAGTGCAATTTAAGTTACCACGTGTAACACGTGAGATCCAACATGTAGGGGCGTGCATGTGTTTCTCCAGAAGATTAGGGTGTCTTTGGTGCAATTGTTCCAAGGGCGTGCCCTGCCTGATAAAGGGCTTGGGCGCAAATGCTGGAAGATGAGAGGGAGGTCCTGCAATTTCTCCTCATGCATGTGTGTCGCAAGTGCACGTTGTTGGTGGGGGACTCGCTTGCAAACATGGGAAGATGGGGAGTGTCTCTGCAAACTTCACTCCCACACACATGCTTCGCACATGAGGGGAAGGTCTGGGGCGGTAGGCGCGCACGTCAAGGGGCGGTGGCAAGGAGGAGATGCCTTGGAGCTTCTACCTGACGTTGATGGCGAGGGTCTGACCGATACATAGCCAAACTGCTGAAGGGTGGTGGCTCGAGGGCAAGCCTCAGAGGTACGGAGTAGGTGGTCACCTACATCTGGGTGTCAACTCTTTCCCCATGTAGTGATGTGGCATGTGGTGCGGCACATAAAGGGCGAGGCGGCCAAGGGTGAGGAGGGGCTGTTGAGGGCTCTAAGCAGCAGGGGCGTCCAGATACAGTAGAGTTGTGGTTGTGCCCATTGCGGAGTGACTGTGACCGATGTGATCGATGGGGATGGAAGGAAAGTGGTGGAATGAAGGTGTTGCTCCTCGATGGAGGTGATGGATAGGAGCATGTATGGTGGAATACTATGAGAGGAAGAATGGGAAGTGGAGAGGTGATGAAGGTGGAGCGATGGTGTAGCTCAGGAAAGAAGATCTGGAATAGAGGATGTAGAAGAAACAAGACAAGGGAAGAAGGAAAATAGGAAGAGTCGGAAGCAAGAGGAGGGAGAAGGAAAAGGGGAAGTAGACAATTACCTGTAGTGGAAGATGACCGTCGCGGTTGGTTCAGTTGCTCAAAGAGCAACACCCGATCCTGGACTTGATGGAATCGATGCAATTCCAAAAGCTAAGCAACCTCAAAGATGAGGTTGAGATGTTGGCGTTCGAGGCTCCAACAGATCTCGTCGCTAATGGTGATTGTGTCATCATAGCCTTCTAGAGGGTGGCCTCTCTCTATCACCTGAGGCACCTCAAAGTTGGTGGCTCTGTCTTTTTGCTAGTGGTGCATGTCATGTGAGTGGGACAGATGTCGGCTATTTGAAGAGAGGGGAAGCAGGACTATGGGTCGCGCATTGGTCGTTAGGGAAGAAGTGGAGATCAGGGGGACAGTTGTAGAGGGTGAGGGCATCAAGGGTTGAGAGGGCAGGAAGAGGCTAGTGATTTGGCACAAGGTGTAGGGTCATAGGTGGTGCGTGCACCATCGCGCGAGGCGGGAGGCGGTTGCAGGTGCAAGGGAGACTCGAGAGGACAGAGAGATTGGAGAGAGAGAGAGAGAGTAAGAAATAAGAAAAGAAATAAAAATAAATAAAAATACAAAAAGATCCTGGTCATTGATAAGATACCCCTTTATCAACGGTTCAGATTGAAAGAGACAAGAGGGTTTAAGTGGGGGCACATGGCGGCTCCAGGAGCTGCCACATGTCAGCCCCACAAAATTTAGAATAAAAATTTTAAAAAATTAATAAAAATATATCAAATGATCTCAAAATAAGAAATTTTATTCATGAAAGTTGTTCATCTCGATGAGATCTACAACTTTCATGAAGAGACCATAACTAAAATAAGTCATATGTACAAAGAGTATTTTTGGTTGTATCCTATAAATATAAAATGCTGAATTTTTGTCTTTTGTTGACTTATTTGGCATTTAAAAAATATAAAATAGAAAAACGATAAAATATAAAACAATTATTTACAACTTAATCTAACTTTTTGGATTTTTTAATAATTAAGAAAATAAAAGAGATAAAATAAATAACATATGTACAATATACAATGAGGGTCCAAAACCCAAGTTTTACATATGAAATCTGATTCTTTTGAATTTGATCTTGTATTGAAGGTAATTGAACGTACATTAATTCAAAAGTGAGTAAGAATCCATAGGAGACTGCATAAGAGACATATTCACGCTTTAAGGTTTGAGTCTCAAACTAAGGTTTTGGTTTTATTGGTCAATTTTACAAGTTAATATTTTTTGATATTTTTCATTTATTAATGTTAGTAATATGTACACTATAGAGTTAATTTTATTCAATTCTGAGTTAGTGAAAAATAAATAAAAATAGAGAAAATGTGGTATTTTACAGGTGATATTTACAATGGAATTAGGCTTCTTATTTAATGCAAATATGCATGCTAAAATCCAGATCTTATCTACAAGTGTATGAATGATAAAATGCAAAATAGATAGATAAATGCAGCTAATTACTTGGGAACGAAGCTCTATTTTTAACTTTTAGAGTGATTAATCACATATCCATCAACCCCCTATACTTAAACCTTGCTCGTCCTCGAGCAACTAAAATGAAATATAAAAGTGATTTCATTTTTGGTTCCATACCAAGGTCATGAACAAAAGGTGAAAATAGAGCTCGAGTCGACCTTTGGATTAATAGTGTGGCGGAACCTTAGTGGGAAATGGATTTGATACTCAACAGCCTCTAAAAACCACACAACTCTGCTTAAGTCTCCTCAATATCCAGGTCAGAATAAATCAACTCATACACAAACCCTTATGACTATGAATCCATCCTGTATAGTGTAAGTGGTAAGTAGATCTCCTCGGCTGAAGCGATAAAAGTCAGTCTTCTCCAACATGGCGACCCTAATTCCCCAATCCAATAACTCTTTCCATGAGCAGCAGGGTATTCCCTTCTAAATTCAAGTGTAACCGGCTCAAGAAGATGGGGTGGAGAGAAGAATGGATGGTAGCCACTGTAGCTACCTATCCTAGATGCTTGAGCAGTGTAGCCAAGTCATCCAGCTGCATGCTCATAGTATCTGACTTTGAAACTCAAGCTTGCTTATTTGACTATACAAATATACATACTCCGACAGGCATTTTATTTTCAATTAGTCATGTCTCTTTTTTGGAGTTCTTTCTCTCTTTTTTTGACATATATACAAGGTGCAGGATGTACATAAGGAGTTTTTCCTATTTAACCAATAGACTATCCCTCTTTTGGATATTTATCGCAACCCACAGAGTCCTATCTTTAGACCTCGTCGATACTGGATTGGGTTGGGGTGCAATGGCCACAAATGTGTGACTTCCGATATTTTCATTGGCTTATGTATCAGGCCAGCATATCCAACCCTCTACCATTTCAATTGAGGTGAGCAAAGTGTAAGTGCAGGTGTGCAAGCTAGGTCATTATAAAAAATAATCATGTGTGTGCTCTGAGATATTTTACTTAGTCAGTCAAGACGACATTGACCTAAGTCGTGTGGTTCCCAAAGAATTAAGTCGCTCGACCTAAAAATCTCAACTCTAGTTCCTATAAGGTTCCTCTGAAATTAAGTAGATTCTAGTCAAATCGAGTCCACTCTTAACTTCTATTCATAACACAGTTCAGAACCCACTAACTTTCCACTTTACATATGCAGATGTTATAAAATGCATATGAATGAAATGCAATATGAGTTTTTTTAATGATGCAAGGATGATATGTAAGAGAACTTAAGTAGCCTTTTTTCAGAAGGTTTTTATATCTCATACTTTACAATAATTTTACAAAAGTATTAATTTAAGAAGCCTTTTTTCAAAAGTTTTTTTATATCTCATATTTTACAATAATTTTACAAAAGTATTAATTTACAAGTATTTTACAAAATTATACAAGTGATATACAAATTTTACAACTTATACACAATATAGATATTATACAAGTATACATGCATTTTACAGAATTTTTTTTAACTTTACCAATTTTACCCATGTCGTAATTATTACATAATAATACAAAAATACGTGAAAGTAAGAGCTATGGGTAAAGTATATATGTAATAATATACACCCCCTATACTTAACATGTGTTATGTCCTCAGAGAACAAGAGGCGAGGAAAAGACATAGCTCGTGCTAAGCGTAGGAGAGTGAAAAGAACAAAAAGTATAGAAGTCGACCCACCCCCTTATATGTATGCTCTAGTCAACCTAAGTTTAGAAGAAGAACAAAAATAAGGCGTTCAAGGTCAAGAGGAGAAGGGGATGAGTATATACATAGGGAGGACATTGGTCCCCCTTATAATTAGGCTCTGGTCATCCTAAGTCTAGGACAAGAATGAGTATGAGAACCGATGAGATCGGGGAATGTATAAGGATCAAGAAGGTTTGTAACGAACCTTCTTGCGTGAACGAGTAGGTGGGGAATATAAAAATGTGCCACTATCGGACTCATCCTCAGATGAATAATAGTGAGGAGAAAGGATAGTCCAACGAGGGTCGACACATGGCTGCTTGCTCGGATATGGCTTAAGAACATCCAAACAGTTTTCTAGATCTTGATGCATTGAGAGGGAGAGGAGAGTGACACGCCTTGGGGGGTTTGGGGAAACAACTCGAGGAATCGATTCTCGACCTCTTCTTAGTGGATAACTTACTAGAGGATGGAGCAACCGTGTTTTTGGAAGGGTCAATTTGGTCTTGGATGTCTCCGTTGTTGAAGGTTCAAGATGTGGTGTGTGTGAGGTGATGACCATAGGTTCCTCATCAAATGATTCTCCATATAGATTGTAATACTCTTGTAGGATCAGACCACATCCCAAGTAGGTGCTAGTGCTTCAAGTTGGCTTGGCATTGGTAGTGATGCAAGCAGCGTGAGTCATGGATGTATGGGGAGTTTTTGATCCAATGGTCATCTCGATAGTAGGTATCTCAGGTGTAGCAGATAGGTGGAACTTATCAGCCTCTCACATATCATGACTGTCAGCGGCTTTGTGGGTTGCTTCGGGTTGGATTGTGTCCTCAAAGGTCACGTGTGATTGGGGTTTACCCAATGTAGGTAAATCGATCTCCTGAGTCTCGTAATCTATCATCGCCTTAGCCAAGGCTAAGAAGGCTTCCCAAAAATAATGGGAGACTGGTGAACTCTCCTAAGAGCTCAATATCAATGACCGTGAAGTCCACTCTAAGTGGAGCACCTCTGAAAAAAATGATGACTTAAATGATTCCTCTCGATCGTTTAATGGATCGACCAACCAGTTGCACGATCACTCTTGATTTCGTAAGAGGTCTGAGTCTAAGATTTTTAAACAAGGAGGTCAGGAGGATATTTATTAATGAGTCATCATTGATTCTCACATGGGTGAAAATGGTGTCTTTGATTCCACATTCAACTCGAGACAACTACTTCACTTTACGGCTCATGGGCTTTCTCCCCATCACCAAGGAGGTGGCCATAGACACTAGATGTCTTTCTGTCCTTGTTCTCTTATTGTCTGAACTCTTGGGCATAAATTTACTCCTCACAAATCTTTTGAGGTCGGGGAAGTAATATATGTCCTTTATTAAGGGAACTTAAAGAATCAATTCCTCATTAATTGCTTCCTAAGGGAAGGATCCAATTTTTTAAATCATTTTCAATTTTTATGAAATTTTCTGGTTTTTCAATTTTTTGTTCTTTTTGAGATTTTCAATTTTTTGATATTTTTAATTGGTGGAGGGGAGGGAGAAGATGCAGACTCGAGATTGGATGGCAAGTGTTTAGTATAAGAAGGAGGTAGAGTTGACTCAAGTTGTACATAGTGTGTAGGTCCCCTAGTGTTCTCTTGGTTTTCCACATCAAATCCAATCATTTAATTTTCCACTTTCATTCCTAGGCTGGCAGCATATGAAATCAATAGGTCGGTAACATTTCTCATCTTGTCCTAAATTGATTCATGTCTCTTGACAAGTCTGGAAATGTCATACTCCACAATATTCCCATGCCAAATCATGGTTGAATTATGCTCAATTGGAGGATATTGTTGAAAATTCAAAGTCTCATACTCAACATACGTTGACTCTGGCATGTAGCATTGAGTCGAGTAGAGACCATCAGTATGGCAGGTCTTGGTCGAAGCCTTATACTATGGATTCGATATACATGCAACTTGTAGGTTTAACTTATGAGTTCAATCCTCTGTATGTACAGGCTTGCCGAATGGCTGGTCAATGTGAACTTGATCACTAAAGTCAATCAAGTCTGAAACATTATAGTGTGCAAGAAAATCCATTCAGTTCTTTTGTTTGGCCATGTGATACCCTAAGATCCACTCAGGATGTATATGTGTAATTTGTGGATGTGTCCCAATATTCATAAGAGAAACAGATGAGGTTATGGTGGTAGGTTACTCTACCAATCACCTAACTCAACAGTAGTTTGCTCTACTAATGGTTCTTGAATTTTAACACGCATCGAATAATAAGAAGGATTAACCCAAGATGGAAATGGGTCTCGTATGTGAGAATGTAGGATTGGTGAGAAGTGTGAAGAAGCGGGGAAGTCAGTCAAAGTTCTGACTTCAGAATCAGGGTGGGATGTGGAAAAGAAAGGTGAATGTGGAGAAACGATCTCAAAGAGAGGATTCCGTTGGAAGGAATAAGAAGAGTCTATTAAGTTGATCGGAGGTCCGACTTCATAGTTGGAATAGGGTAGGGGATCCATCTCGAAGAGAGGGTTCATAGAGGAGAAAGATGGTGAAGATCGTCAGTGCGAAAATTGATGAGCTGCCATCTTCGAGAAAGAATGAGAGTGGATTGATGTAAAAACATGCAATTACACATATGAAAACACACACGGACAGACACACAAACAAACACAAGAGCAAACCCTAGTTTCGCCAACTCAACACAATGATGGTTGCAAAGGTCCGATTGTTATCTTTTTATTTTAGTTAAGTGATAAAATAAGATATGTAGTCATTTACGGAAGATTAAGATGTGGGTTTTGGGCACTATCCTAGGGATGTGTCCTCACCTCAAGTAATATAAAATGCATACAATGAAGGGGTTGCTTTCTCGAAAATAAGAGTTAATTTTAATCATTTTTTTTATCAAAATTGTGTTAACAATCATGATTTTAAGTTTGATTTTCACTTAATTAGATCACCACACAAGGCATGCCTAACGAGCAGTCCTGAATTCCTTTAATCCTAAGTTGAAAACCAAAGGGAAGAAGGTCAAGAAAAAGCCAATGCAGTGATAAAAACTAATTATCCATGCCATGTTCAGAAGACTTACAATGATCCTTGCGCTCTACATGCGAGGTGCAATACAAAATTGAAAATTTTATACTATATGAATGCAGACGATGAAATCGTACCAAATAGATAGTTCTAATTAGCGGGAAGAAGTGAATTGAATTTAACTAAGTAGAACATTCTATGGTAAGTATTATTATTTGTTAATGTATCATCCTATATTTTACAAGCACAAGTAGATAAAAACCAATAAAAAGCTCTAAGAGCCACATGTGTAGGTCTAACCTACGAGGCACTCAAGTCGAGCCCCATCCTCACCAGAGAGTGAAACATGTCTCAACTTCCCACAAAATAAAGTCCGAAGTAAACTTACATGATCGAGATCCCAAACGGAATCTGCTAGAAGTATACAATTATTACAAATTAATTAAAAAATGTAGAAGATAAAATTATAGGCTCTACACTCTCTCATGACTAGACTCCATCTAAATTTTAATACGTTCCTTCAGTCAGCTTTTCACCAGAGAATGTCGATCTCCAATGCTTCTGAGTTGCTCGTCCACCTAAGCGGTCGCTCCGTCACATCGAGTCCCTCACAAAAATAAGATGGTGGTCATAGATATAGACACAATAAAATAGAATACAATAAATCAAATTAAGTAAATAAAAAATACAAGAAAATAAAAAGAGACATAACTACAAGAAAAATCTGGGGTCAGACTATTCGAGGGCGGAAAACCTAAAAACTAGATTTTCTAAAAATCAACCTAAGTTGTGCCTCCGCAACAACGGTTCCATTTGAAGCACAGAGCTCGAGGCAGGGTGCTACTCCAAGTGACACACACCCCGGAGCTCGATGTCAGAGAAGAAGTGGCAGGTGCCTCCCCGACAATAGCACCATTTGAAAAACTCGTAAACACCCTATTTAATGGTGTTGAATTATTGTAGTCGAGCAATTAATAGATCAATAAAAAATTACTAATTAGGTAATTTATCTATTAATATTAGCAGTCAATTTATATTTTTACTTGGACAAGCCCAAGGCCGAACTCAGGAAGGTAACTGTCTCCTTAGGTTGATTGATGGTCGATCTAGAAGGTAGGTTTTTGGAGGAACTTTTTTTCGTATTTTGTATGCAATTAATAAATGAAATGAAATTTTGGAAAAGTTCAAGGGATAAACTGTAAATTTCAATCAAATGAACTCCAAACCCAATGAAACTTGACCATAATGTGTATGAATGCAAAACTAAGCTATTGTAATTTTTTTAAATTTTCTGATGCTAGATGATTTGATTACAAATTAAATATGCATGTTGGGTGATATTTCACAAATTTATTTAAATAGTAAACCAATTTTTTTAGGAACTAAAATTATATTAAATGTAGTATCTATTCTAAAAAAAATAATAAATCATAAAATTGATTGATGTGTGACCTATTAAAAATTAATTACTGAAATCATCATTTAATTTGTTGCGACCTTGTATGCGTGCAAACAAGATGAATTTTGGGCATAATGTAGAACAAACTAAAATCTACTAACTATGGTTTTTGATAAATTTTGGAAAGCTGATGATTTATCACAAATTAAAGTTCTTGCAGTGGGCAAAATATGCAATTTTCTACCAGATAAATTATGGTAAATGAACCACATCCCAAAAAAACTCAAATAAATATCCATAAAATTGAGTATAAGTAATTCTACAAGATGCAATTTCTAAAATGATAAAATGATGAAAATGATGGTTCAAATTAGCAAACAAACACAAGGTTCTGAATGTAATTTTAGAAATAAACTCAACAAATTAAACATGCATAGGTATAGAAATGCAATTACCAATACTCACGCGAGTATTTATGTAAATGTTCCAGGAAGTCATGTGTTAAGCTCGTGACTCTTGGTTGCAAAGGATCTAGGCATGAATATCCAGATGATCAGGGACACATGCAAAATTTTGTCTAGGGGCCACGTGTGGTCACGTGCCTGTATAATAGTGGGGGTGCCTTGTGATTTGTTAAATCCTCATAGGGCTCGATGAAGTTTTTCCCCTCCCCACGTGCTTCTCATGTGAGAAGAAAAAGAAGTGAGAGATAGACGATGCGTAACCGGAGGTGGGTAGCTGGTTTTGTGGCAGAGATCGAGGCAGTGGTGGCATCGGAGGCAAGCAATACAGGTTAGGCAATTGGAGATTGGTGATGCATCGAGCGGCAAGGTGCGAGTCGAGCTTCTCCACATTGAAGCAGTAGGCGGTGATTAAGTGTACGATCGAGGGCGTGGAGGCATGCAAACAGTGCTGGACAAGTAGTGGTTGTGCACACGAGGTGGATGGGCATAGGGTAACCGCACGGAGGGCTGAATGCGGCCTGCACACACGGATGTGATGGAGCTAAATGCAGTGGAGTGCGACGATGAGGGTGTCAGGACCACTGCTCGGAGGATGAGGAGGAAGGGTGTCACATCACCTTTAGTTGCTAGTTGGTCGTGCCTCAAGATAAAGGAGTGATCATGAATGGTAGGTTCTAATCAAGTGAACCTTCTGTATCAAATGTCAGATGTAGCGTCTAGAGTCCCCTTCGTTTTCGATGGATCGAGGTCTTGAAGTCTCCCTCACCAGCTGGAATCCTTCTGGTGAGCGCTTAGTTGGCTACTTCTTTCTTGATGGCCTTAGATGGGTTCTTGCAAGAGGAGTGTATGCTAAAGGTTCAATACGATGGCCTCGATGTTAAGCTTCAAAAGGAGAATGGATGATGGGTTCCTACAAAGGTGATGGACGTAATCATATGCTCCAGCCATGAATTTGGTTGGAGGTGATAGGTTGGCGAGAGTTAGAAGAGAAGGGGGATGGGTTGAGGAAGGTGTGGTTGATGTCGGAGGTGGAAAGTGAACACGGGGATTTGGGTTCAAAGTAGAGCGAAGATGGTTCTGAGGGAAGGCAAACAATAGAAAGGAAAGAAAGAAGAGAAATCAAAGAGAAGAATGTTATACCTAATAGGTTTGTAAAAGGTTTGGAGCATGGTGGCATAGCTCCTGGTCTTGGCCCCAAGTGCATGGCAGAGCGCACGAGGTGGATAGTGCTCGAGAGCACTGAGATGTGGTCGGAGGGACCACTGATCTTGCCATGAAGCTCGTCTTTGTTTGAGGTTGTTCTCGTCAAGTTGTCACCTATACGAGGGTCCAGGCTGGAGGTTCTCCAATCGGAAGGCAGATATGAGAGACATGGTGGTGATAATGCATCTATGTGCAGCTGAAGGAAGCGTGAGGCAATCATGGAGGATGAGAGGGTGTGGGTTGTGCACGAGCGGGGAGGAAGTGACTGGAAGTTGCAAGCAAGATGCGGGGTCACAGGTGGTGCATGCACCACCACACGAGGCGGGCGGCAGTTGCGGGCACAGGGGAGACTCAAAAGGAGAGAGAAAGAGATTAGAGAGAGAGATAGAGAGAAAATAAGAAAGAAGAAAAGAAAGAAAAATAAATAAAAATACAAAAAGATCCAAGTCATTGAGGAGATACCCCTTCATCAACGAAACATAATGAAAGTGGCAAGAGGGTTTAAGTAGGGGGCATGCGGTGGCTCCAGGAACAACCATGTGTCAGCCCCATAAATTCAGAATAAAAATTTAAAGAAAATCCATAAAAAATAGCAAACGATTTCAGACTAAAAAAATTTCTTCATGAAAGTTGTTTGTCATGACGACATCTACAACATCCATGAACAAACAAAAACAAAAACAAGTCATATTAACAAATAGTATTTTTGGTGGTATCCTATAGATATAAAATACCAAATTTTTGTCTTTTGCAGTTTTTTGGCATTTTAAAAAAAAAAGATAAACTTTAAAATTAAATAAATATAACATTTTGGATTTTTTGATAATTAAAAAGAGATAAATGAAATAAAATAACATATGTACAATATACAATGAGGACCCAGAACTCAAGTTTTACATATGAACTTCTATTCTTTTGAATTTGATCTTGTTTTGAAGGTAATTCAATGTAATTTAATTTAAAAGTGAGTAGGAATCCATAGAAGATTGTTTGCAAGAGATATTCACGCTTTAAGGTTTGTAGTCTCAAACTAAGGTTTAGGTTTTATTGGTCAATTACAACTTAGTATTTTTTGATATTTTTCATCTATTAGTGTTATAATATGTACACTATAGAATTAATTTAATTCAATTCTGAATTAGTAAAAAATAGAGAAAAATAGGGGAAAATGGTATTTTACAGTGATATTTACAAAGGAATTTAGCTTCTTATTTAATGCAAATATGCATGCTAAAATGTAGATCTTATCTACAGTGTATGAATGATAAAAATGCAAAATAGATGGATAAATACAGCTAATTACTCGGGAACAAAGCTCTATTTTCAACTTTTAGAGTGATGAATCACATATTCGTCAATAGTCAAATCACGAGATGTGAGAAAAAGGTGCAAATGCATAAAGAGATCGAGTATACACACAAAAAATCACGAACAATACACACAATACAAAACCCCTAAAATCAGCTACTTAACACAATGAGGACTGATGAATCCCGTATTCATCATGCTAAAATTGGTCATTTAACTCGGTTCCCCAACATTCACATGCATTCAATCATTAACAGAACATCATTAGCATTCATACATGTGTAAATAATATTTGCATTTCATCATGCATAATTGCATTAAAAATCCCAAGTGTAAATTAGCCCAAAAAGCTGCTAACTTCTCACATTTTTTATTATTCATCCTAACTCCGATTGACCCAAAACCACAGGTCTATTGTGTAGATATTACTAACTTCATTAAATAAAAAAATTACAAAAAAATTACTAACTCAAATAAGTGTCAAATAATCCCAAAGTCTAATTTCATATCTGACAGACTAAAATGAGCATATCTCCCTCATACAGTGTCTGATTTTGGTCTATTAACTTATAAAGTACGCCATTTTCAAATACCTTCAATATAATACCAATTTCGTAAAATTCAGAGCTCATTTGTGAAAGTTGGGTTTTGGGCCTCTTTTGCGCATTTTGACTTTTTGCTATTTTTGACCTGAGTTTTTATGTACACAATTAACCCTTTTAATTTTATTTCTTCTTCATTTGTGTTCTTTGATGAAAGTTTTATTAAGTGACACACCAAATCTATATTAAAACTGAAATCAAAGAAACTGACTGAGTCCAAGTGTCCGTTGTAAGTCTGTACAAAAATTGTGGGTTTCTTACTCTTATTTTATTTTCCTATTTTCATATTTATTAAAAATAAAAAAAATAGATTAGTGTGTATTTAATTTTCTTATATTTTATCGTATTTTTTTCTATATTTTTTATCCTCTCTAAAACCATCAAAAAAATTATAAAACTCCAAAAAGTCGATTTTCTATACACATGGGAAACCGCCAAAAATACCACTTCGCACAAATTACCTCTTTTGCTCATGGATCCTTCATAAAAGTTGTAGATCTCGTCAAGACGAGCAACTTTCGTTAAGGAAATTTTTCTATCTGAGGTGGTCCTATATCTCTTTTTCCTCTTCACAAATTCGAAATTTCTTTGGTGCCACGTGGCAACTCCAGGGCGTGCCACGTGGCACCCCACCTCCTCTCACTCTAGCCCTCTCCCTCGGGTCATGTGCAAGGCACGTGACCCCCGTCCTCTTCCTCTAGCCGTTGCCCATGAGCACCTCACCGTCGCTCCTCCTTCCCCCCTCGCGAAGCCGTCGCCGTTTACGCCATCGCCGCTCCACCTCCCCCCCTCGTGTAACCGTTGCCTTCCTCTCCTATACCCCCCCCCTCGTCGGCCTTCCATCGCATCCGCCCTACCTCCAGCTTGGCTGGTGACAGCGGCATCCCACCTTGTGGCGTGATCTAAGGCCTACGCTTTGTGCAAGCTTCTTCTTCGAAGCTACTCTCTGGCTCCGGTCGAGTGACCGTCGAGCACTTCGTAACCAATCCCAGATATACCCCTTCCTCCAGTTGCTCCTCCCCTCCTTCGATCAACTTAGTTCGCCCACCGCCGACCCTGCAAAGGCTGGGACCCTCTTCTCTTTGCCGCCCCCAGTCCTTTTCTTTTCTTTTGTTTTGTTTTTGGGCTAACTTTGTAGGTCCAACCATCGCGCGGAGGCGTAGCCTCGCTGCTCTGCCTCAGCCTCTGTGCCTCAACGCCGCCTCGCCACTCCACCTCCTTCAGGCCTTGCCGGACGAGCCTTGGTTGGCCGAGGCGCGATCGCCACTGCCCAGTCGGTCGCCTGCCGCAACCATGCACTTCTTCCGCCTCGAGCCTCTCCCACCCGAGCCTCGGCCCCAGCCTCGAGGCTCGGGTCCCCCGAAGCAACACCAGGTCGTCGCATGGAGGCTCGGACCATCCGAGCCTCAGCCTCGGTTAGAGCCTCGTGCCTCCCCCACCGAGCCTCTAGTTCGGGCTCCAAACCTCAGGCCCGGGCTCGAAGCTCAGGCTCGGCCGCGTCCACCGAACCTCCTGGCGCACGCTCTACGCACATGCGCTATGGGAAAATTGCATTGAAGCCTCGTACATTTCCAGATATTGCAAAAATACCCCTGGTAGGGTAAATTATAGAGGGACTCCTCCAACTTTTATTAATTACAGATAAGCCCTTCCAGGGACCTTTTTGCAAGAAAACTTTATTTTATTTACATTATAGTCCCTGAAACTTCATTTGATCATATCTTTTTCATACGAACTCCATTTTGAGCATATAATATGTCATTTTGAAGCAATTTTCATGATCTACCATTTAGCATAGCTTGTAAACAGATTTGAGGTTGTTTATTGGTAATTATTATTAGAGGATCTCAGTTGACATGCAGGCTAAATTTTGACATAGTTGCGTTGTTAAGGAATTGATGATATTTATACAGGGACTCCATTGAGAAAAGTTTGTGAAATATATCCTCATACATTATTTAATAATTATTTGTTGAGGATTTAATCTGTGCAGGAGCTTCAAAAAGGAAGATTGAGAAATTATTTCCCTTGTATTTTTTGAAGATAATGTTTATCGCTTGAGGAATAATTTACAGGAAAATTAAAAGAAATTTTCAACAGAGACCTGAACATATTAGATTTTTTATTGACACTTCGACTATTTCTCTTGAACTATAGCTTTTGATCTGTGATAAATTTCAAGTTTATCAATTAACATATTTTGGAGCGGAAATCTAAATCCCAGAACCTGTGCTGAAGTGTTTTCCTCGCATCACATTTGCATCTCATTGCATTGTACATTTTTTGACACAAAAATTATATTAATAATTAGTTAATTATTTAATTTGATTTAAGACCATGCAACTAAGAATCACCATTCTCTATCTTGAGGAACCTAACTGCTCGTTGTTAATTTGATTAAATAAAGAGGCAAATTTGCATCATTGTGAAATATTTCGGTACCTAACTGCTCCGCTTAATTTGCAAGATTGTCTTGTCAGTAAATTAAAATTGAAAATATAAGCGGCCGAACCCTGACAAGCCTTCATCTGTGTTAAGTGGGGTGAACCTGAGAATTTGGCTTGTGTTTGCTTTGTGTCTGCATTCTCGTAAAGACTCTCTCGTGATCCTTCTTGTCTTAGGATCATCATCTTTCCACTCCTCTGCTAAGGAATTTTTTTATCCTTAGCAAAACCTCACTTAACTCCTACATTTAATACTGAACACTTCCTTTTTGAAGGTGAATCACAATGCCTCCAAAGAGGAACCCTAGGGATGATGAGAACGACAATGACCCTATTCGAGCACACTTGGCTAGGATAACCGCAGCCGAACAACACAATGAACTACTTAGGATGCAGTTGGCAGTAATGCAACAAGGCGAGGCTACTATGGAAGACACGTATCTCCCAGAGATTGATGAAGACTATAATTGGTAGAGACCAATACCCCCTGAGGATGTGTTCGAACACAAACCACATTTCCTTGCACTGTTGCCGAAGTTTAGAGGAAATAATCATGAAGAACCGTATGTCTTCCTCCATGACTTTGAGTTAGTCTGTGCTAACCTCTACCACCCTAGGGTTAGCCAGGACTACATAAGGTTGAGAGCTGTCCCCTTCGCCTTGACTGATAAGGCGGCTTACTGGCTGAAAAATTTAGGGGAAATAGTTACTACATGGGCCACATTCAAGACTTTGTTCTTAAAGAAATTCTACCCAGTAAGTAGAATGAATCAGATGAGGATCAAGCTCACAAGCTTTACCCAACACCCGAGCGAACCATTACATGAGACATGGGAAAGATTCACAGACTTAATCCAGAAATTCCCAGGGCACGGGATAAGTAAAATGATGCTAGTCCAAAGTCTTGTCAGTGGGTTGAACCCTGAGACTCAAGTGTTAGTAAGTGCATCTTGCGGAGGAAGCCACATGGGACGCCACGAGGACACCATCTACAAGGTGTTCGAGAGACTTGCTAAATCCAACCATGCACAAACCACCAGCCGGGCTTACATAACCGGCTCCAAAAAGATGGTGAATAATCTGATGACCGATCAGAATGCTGATATGGGAATAATAGCTGATAAGCTAACTATGGTCGAGCAGATTTCTAAGAAGGTGGACGAACTCCATAAATCATCTGATATAGAGAAATTGGCTAAATTGCCTAAGCAAATGGAGGAATTGGCTGACAGGGTATCTAAGATACCAGCCCTGACTTCACCCCCCGCACCCATACACCAAATTCACTACATTCAAGGTCAAGGGGTAGGGCAACAGAGCCATTGGGGTGGAGATCAAGTCTTGTCCCATCAAACGGAGGAAACCTTCTCTCAAACTGATTACGAGGAACCTCCACAAGTCATGGAGATAAATGGAGTTTGGTATAACATGGAACCGATCAACCACTCAGACCAAAACTCTACTTCGAACCCTCGTCCACCGCAAGCCCGACCCACCTACCAGCCTCAACCGTAGCAGCGGCAACAATATCGCACGGGTTATCAGAACCCGCAACCTCAGCCAAAGCAGAAACAACGCCAAGGCCAACATGGCCAATATCAGCGACCTCATGCTAGGCAGGGCCAAGGGTCCTCCTCTTCTTCTATCTCTCCAGAACTCCAGCAAGTGCTGGATGAGCTTCATGACATGAGAGTTGACATAAATCAACTTTCTCGATGGAGAGATGAGATGACTACACCCCAGATCGTGATTCCAGCTCAAGTCCAGGCTAACCCAAATATCCTTGGACATAATCAGGTATTAATCTCTGACTATTCCATACCTAAACTTGAGCTCTCATCAAATAATAATGCTTATCATATCTCTCTTAGGAACGGATGGACCGTAATCATGCCTGATCTAGCGAAGGAACCCGGTGACATAGCCCCAGTGTCCATCAATTCACACAACCCTGGGGGAATTGACAACGAAAGACAGGAGGAGAATGAGGAAGTCCTACCCACACCACCATGAGAAAATGGAGAGTTAGAGTCTGAATCTGACGAGGACACACCACCAAGACATTCGCATCATCTTACCACCAATTTCCCTGTTTTTAGTCCAAGTCCTGTAAACAATTTCTCATTCAATAAAAGTGATGTTTTTGATCACAACAAGTCCATCCCTTTCCCTCGTGCTCTTACGACAGGAAAGAAGAAAAACATAAAAAACCAAAAAAATGATGAAGAGATAGCCCGCATCTGTAAGGAAAATATTAAGGTCACTCTGGCCCTAGACGAGATGATAGAAAGAGACTCAGCTTTTCGAAAGTACCTTAAGGTGAGATGCACACCAACAAGGGCCAGCAAACAGAATCCTAGCTGAACAAAGAAACACATACTCTCAATTGCCACATCTTGTCTTATAAAAAATGAGCTGCCAAGCAAGAAAAGAGACACGGGTGCTCACTTTGTCACTAGCCACATCAAAGAAATCAACTTTGCAAAACACGGTTAGACAATGGTTCATACATAAATATCATGCCTACAACCCTAATTGAGCATCTAAATCTAGGCCCTCTTAAGAAATCTACAGCTGAACTTCATTTCGCAGATACATCAACAAAGCGACCTATGGGAGAGATTCGAAATGGTGTCATCACCATAGAGGGACAAAACTATCCAGTAGATAGAAATTGGAAAGACTCCCAGATGATACTAGGGTGACCCTTCCTTTGGATCGCATGAGCAATATTTGATTACACATCCGGGAGAATCCAGTTTGGAAAAGTTGAACTTAAAATGCAGCAAACTAGGTTTCAAAGACCTGGCACTAAGTCGAGTGACCGAAGAGCAGGAGATCCACCTGCTTAATGTTTTGGAGAAAAATCGCAAGGCTATAGGCTGGAGATTGTCTGATCTCCCAGGGATCAACCCAGCCCTGTGCTCACACCATATTTACCTGGAGGATAATGCTAAAACCTCCTGTGAATGCCAACGTAGATTGAATCCAAACTTACGGGAAGTGGTTAAGACTGAGATCGAAAAATGGTGTAAGGTTGGTTTCATATATCCCATCTCCGACTCCAAATGGGTGTCACCTTTGCATGTAGTTCCAAAAAAGTCAGGACTTCGGATTATCACCAATGAGGAGGGAGAAGAGATCACGACACGGGTACCCACGTCATGGTGTGTCTATGTGGACTACGGGCGCCTGAATGCCGCAACGAAGAAGGATCACTTTCCACTGCCTTTTATTGATTAAATCATGGAGAGATTGGCAGGGAGAGAATACTTATGTTTCTTAGATGGGTACTCACGCTACAATCAGGTAGCCATCACCCCCGAGGACCAGGAAAAGACTACTTTTACATGTCCTTTCGGTACATACACATTCAAGCGAATGCCTTTTGGGCTTTGCAATGCCCCTGACACCTTTTAACGATGCATGATTGCGATTTTTGCCGACATGGTTGGGAATTTCCTGGAGGTCTTCATGGATGATTTCTCGGTCCATGGTGATTCATTCGATGATTGTCTAGCGCATCGAGACCGAGTCCTCCAAAAGTGTAGGGAAGTGAATCTGGTGCTCTCTTGGGAGAAAAGCCATTTCATGGTAAAAGAGGGCATTGTATTGGGGCATGTCATCTCCAAGAAGGGAATGGAGGTTGAACCTAACAAAGTTGACGTGATCAAGAAACTCGAGCCACCAACAAATGTGAAACAATTACGTCTTTTCTAGGGCATGTCGGATTTTACAGGAGATTTATCAAAGATTTTTCAAAAATTGCCCGACCGCTAACTGACCTCTAAAGGAAAGACACCGAGTTCCTAGTAGATCATAAGTGTCTTGAAGCCTTCGAACTACTCAAGAGGAGGATCATTGAGACTCCCGGCCTACAAGCTCCCGATTGGTCTCTTCCCTTCGGGATCATGACAGACGCATTCTATTTCGCAGTAGGGGCTGTGTTAGGACAACAAAAAGATGGAATCACGTATTCTATTCACTACGCAAGAAAGTTTTAGACCTTGATCAGAAAAATTACACAGTGACTGAAAAGGAAATGCTTGCTGTAGCTTTTGCCTTGGAAAAATTTTGAACTATTCTTTTAGGATCGAAGGTGATAGTTTACACATACCACTCTACCATTCGATACTTAATGGCCAAAAAGGACGTAAAAGCACGACTTCTGAGGTGGATACTATCGCTTCAAGAATTTAATTTGGAGACTAAAGACAAACCTAGTGTTAAAAATATCGTGGCTGATCATTTATCACGGATTAAACATAACGAAATCCCGGAATGTGAATCCATCAGTGAAACCTTCCCAGACGAGTCAATTTCTGCTATTGACTCACTCCCATTGTATGCAGACACGGTGAATTATATTGTCACCAAGGAAGTTCCTCATGGTTGGCCCAGAAATAAAATCGATCGACTCATATCTGAAGCGAGACACTACCATTATGAGGATCCGTTCCTTTTCTTTGAAGGACCAGATTGCATATGGAGAACATGTATTCCTCAAGAGGAATACCAAAGTATCCTCAATCTATGCCACACCATGGAGGCGGGAGGATATCACTCTGGGAAGAGGACCGCTGAGAAGATATTGCAATGTGGATTTTACTGGCCGACCTTATTTAAAGATGCTTACAATTTTGTCAGGTCATGCCCCGTCTGTCAGAGAATTGGAGGAACCATTGGTTCCAAAGATGCCATGCCTATGCATCCAGTGATCATTTGTGATGTATTCAATGCATGAGGCATTGACTTTATGGGACCATTCCCTAATAGTCAAGGATTTAAATGTATTCTTCTCGTGGTTGATTATTTATCTAGATGGGTGGAGGTTATCCCTACTTGAGCAGCAGATAGCAAAACTGTTTGCAAGTTTTTGAAAGATAATATTATTTCGATGTTTGGAATTCCAAAAGTTTTAATATATGATGGGGGAAGCCACTTGGTCAACCGGGAGGTGAAGAAGTTGACTAAGGAATATGGCATCGAGCACCGTGTCGCTACTCCTTACCATCCACAATCCAATGGCATGGTCGAGGTGTTAAACAGGGAGGTTAAAGGAATTTTACAGAAGCTCGTCTGCCCTGACAAGAAGAACTGGTCCCAACTACTGGACCAAGTTCTATGGGCTTACCGGACGACTTATAAGACCCCATTGGGCACCTCCCCGTTTAGAATGGTATATAGAAAGCCATGCCATTTGCCCGCAGAACTCATGCATAAATCTGAATGAGCAATCAAAAAGATTAATTGGAACTGTCACCAAGGAAAGAAGAACCGAGAGATGGATTTGAATGAACAATCTGAAAACCGAAATCATGCTTATGAAAACAACACCATTTACAAGGACAAAGTAAAGAGATGGCATGATAAGAACATTCGAACAAAGATCTTTGTCCCACGGTAGAAAGTCTGGTTATTTAATGCAAAGTTGGAAATTTTCCAAGGTAAAATTAAATCAAAATGGACGGGACCATTCATTGTAAGAGAGGTACACAATAATGGTAGTGTTGATATCTTAGAGACCGCAGATACCACGCAAACATCTATAGTCAACGGTCAGCTACTTAAACATTTTGTCGAATCCAACGAACAATTAGTACAAGTTGAACAGATCTCCTTCACTTAGGGCATAGATTTTGACGAAAGATTTCATCTGCCCAGATAAACCACCTCTCTAGAACCAATACTCTTCAGTATATCCATCTACCCTCTCTTGATCCCCCGATACCTAGTTTAAGAGGACCGATTTCATTGTGTATACTTCACTTCTTCTATTTCTATTTTTGATCCATTTATTCTTAGTACGAGCTATGTCTACATTTCACTATGTGCCATGAGGACATAGCACAAGCTAAGTATAGGGGGGTGTGTGTTGTATATACTCTATCTACTTTATCCATAGCTCGTACTTTAATTGTCTTCGTCTAACATCGAGGATGGGTATAAGTAGTGTATATTATGTGAATAATACTTGTTTTCAAAAAAAAAACAAAAATAAAACAAAAACAAAACAAAACAAAACATAAAAACAAAACATAAAAAAACTTTTTGCATATAAAAAAACATCACTCATGGTCTTGCATTTCATCAAACATTTCATGCATTCCTTGGTTAATATATTCCTGACACATTCACTATCACTCAAGGCTTGAAGATTTTTGAGGACACTTGATTTCTGAGATTTTGAGAGCCTGAGTTAACATGCCTTAGTCATTAGGGTTTTAGAACTTGATAATCCACACTTCCCTAGTTTGAAAGATTTGAGCACTATATTGCACTCTTCATCTCTACCTTCAAAAAGAATATGTTCAACACAAATCACTTTCACAACTGCATGATTGATGAGATGAGTTAAGATATCACTTGAGGAACTAGGACTAGAGATTTGAGTTTAGACCCGATCTGATGATATTCGAGGATGGGATAAAGTTAATGAAGGCTGTTGAAAACCTGAGTGTCAGCAAAACCCTAGCCAGTATGTGAACAATATTCATATGCTATCTCTTTGTTATTGACCAAATTGCCATGGTGTGTTGAAACTTAATGAAAATTGTTGATCAATGTGCGCCAACTTTTGGTAAAAGCAGTGGAGCTAGGCAACAAAAGCAATGAAATGTCAAAGAAAAGCTATATCATCCAAGTCAAATTATAAACGAGCTTACGCCGATGGCAAGTGCTCCCAAACATTTTAAAGTGTTCACTTGGATCAAGCGCTAATTAAGACCAAGGAGTCAGGCTGACACCAAAAAAGGGCTCTGCATCGTAAATGCTACAAGTCTGGGTGTCGAAGGTATCTTAGATACTCAAAAGAGACACACCCTGGTGTACTCCCAGAAAAACAAGTGCATACGACTTCAACTCTCTTGATGGACACATTGGTCAACAATCTAAAAATTTACATGTCTTGAGTAAAAAGGCACTCAAGAGGCCCCTTGTTCCAATGTGAGGGAGAGAAAAAAATAGACACAATCCTTTGCCCTCCATCGTTTGGCCGTCCATCTACACTTTCAAGTCTGACAAACTAATGAGACGGTTGACTGAAGCAAGAATAGACTTATTCCCTAAGTGTTCAGGATTAGGCCTAAAGGAGAGTCTCTTGGATTGGAACTTTGGGTGGTGTCTGGACTTGACTCTCATGAATGCAGTACACTAAGAATCTTATTCATATACTATATGTAGAAATAGAGAGTCTGAAAATTAGAGAAGTTGGATTCCTTTTGATTAAAGCATGATTGAGCCCAGAATTTTAGGATCACTCAAATTAAGGGTCTTCTATGAATCGAGCCTTGAAAATTCACATGCACAATCTGGGATTTATTCAACTAAGTCATTCATTCATTGATGCTCGGGGACGAGCATGGTTTAAGTATAGGGGTATGATGAATCCCGTATTCATCATGCTAAAATTGGTCATTTAAGCTCGGTTCCCCAACATTCACATGCATTCAATCACTAACAGAACATCATTAGCATTCGTACATGTGTAAATAATATTTGCATTTCATCATGCATAATTACATTAAAAATCCCAAGTGTAAATTAGCCCAAAAAGCCACTAACTTCTCACATTTGTAAATAATTTATCCTAACTCCGATTGACCCAAAACCACCTCCATTGTGTAGATATTACTAACTTCATTAAATAAAAAATACAAAAAATTACTATCTCAAATAAGTGTCAAATAATCCCAAAGTCTAATTTCACATCTGACAGACTAAAATGACCACATCTCCCTCATACAGTGTCCGATTTTGGTCTACTCACTTTTAAAGTACGCCATTTTCAAATACCTTCAAAACAAGACCAATTTCGTAAAATTCAGAGCTCATTTGTGAAAGTTGGGTTTTGGGCCTCGTTTGCGCATTTTGACTTTTTGCTATTTTTGACCTGAGTTTTTATATACACAATTAACCCTTTTAATTGTATTTCTTATTCGTTTGTGTTCTTTGATGAATGTTTTATTAAGCGACACAAAAATCCAAATCCAGATTAAAACTGAAATCAAAGAAACTGACTGAGTCCAAGTGTTTGTTGTAAGTTTGTACAAAAATTGTGGGTTTCTTACTCCTATTTTATTTTCCTATTTTTGTATTTATTAAAAATCCAAAAAAATTAGATTAGTGCGTAATTAATTTCCTTATATTTTATCATATTTTTTCTATATTTTTATCCTCTCTAAAAGCACCAAAAAAATTACAAAACTCCAAAAAGTTGGTTTCCTATACACATGGGAAACCACCAAAAATACCACTTCACACAAATGACCTCTTTTGCTCATGAGCCCTTAATGAAAGTTATAGTCTTGTCAAGATGAGCAACTTTTGTGATGGAAATTTTTCTATCTGATGTCTTCTTCTATCTCTTTTTTATCTTCACAAATTCGAAATTTTTGTGGTGCCATGTGGCAGCTCTAGGGCGTGCCACGTGGCACCCTACCTCCTCTCACTCCAGCCCCCTCCCCTGGGTCACGTGCAAGGCACGTGACTCCTGTCCTCTTCCTCGAGTCGTTTCCAAGGTGCAGCTCGTCGCCGCTCCTTCCCCCCTCGCGAAACCACCGTCGCTGACGCCACCGCCGCTCCGCCTCCCCCCTCGCGTAACCGTTGTCTTCCTCTCCTATAACCTCCCCTCGCCGACCTTCCATCGCATCTGCCCTAACTCCAGCTTGGCCGGTGACGGCGGCAACCCACCTTGTGGCGTGATCCAATGCCTGCGCTTTGTGCAAGCTTCTTCTTCAAAGCTACTCTCTGGCTCCAGTCGAGTGACCGTCGAGCACTTCATAACCATCCCAGGTATACCCCTTCCCCCAGTTGCTCCTTTCCTCCTCGGATCAACTCCGTTCGCCACCACCGGCCTTGCAAAGGCCGGGACCCTCTTCTCTTCATCGCCCCTAGTCCCTTTCTTTTTCTTTTGTTTCATTTTTGGGCTAACTTTACAGCTCCAGCCACCACGCGGAGGCGTCGCCTCGTCGCTCCGCCTCAGCCTCCACGCCTCGATGCCACCTCGTCGCTGTGCCTACTTCAGGCCTCGCCGGACGAGCCTCGACCGGCCGAGGTGCGATCACCACCACCCAGTCGGCCGCCCGCCGTGCCCACGTGCTTCTTCCGCCTCGTGCCTCTCCCACTCGAGCCTCGACCCTAGCCTCAAGGCTCGGGTCCCCTGAAGTAACACCAGGTCGCCGCGTAGAGGCTCAGATCAGTCGAGCCTCAGCCTCGGTTCGAGCCTCGCGCCTCCCCCACCGAGCCTCTAGTTCAGGCTCCGAATCTTAGGCCGGGGCCCGAACCTCAGGCTCGGCCGCCCAAGCCTTAGCCACCTAAACCAAACCTCATGGCGTATGTTTTATGTACATGGATTGTGGGAAAATTGCATTGAAGCCCCCGGTGTTTCCAGATATTGCAAAAATGCCCCCGCTAGGGGTAAATTACAGAGGGGCTCCTCCAACTTTTATTAATTACATATAAGCCCTTCCAGGGACCTCTTTGCAAGAAAAACTTTATTTCATTTACATTTTAGTCCTTGAAACTTCATTTGATCATATCTTTTTCATACGAACTCCGTTTTGAGCATATAGTATGTCATTTTGAAGCTTTTTTCATGATCTACCATTTAGCATAGCTTGTAAACAGATATGAGGTTGTTTATTGGTAATTATTATTAGAGGATCTCAGTTGACATGCAGGCTTAATTTTGACATAGTTGTGCTGTTAAGGAATTGATGATATTTATGCAAGGACTCCATTGAGAAAAGTTTGTGAAATAAATCCTCATACATTATTTAATAATTATTTGTTGAGGATTTAATCTGTGTAGGAGCTTCAAAAAGGAAGATTGAGAAATTATTTCCCTTGTATTTTTTGAAGATAATGTTTATCGCTTAAGGAATAATTTACAGGGAAATTAAAAGAAATTTTCAACAGAGCCCTGAACATATTAGATTATTTATTGACACTCTGATTATTTCTCTTGACCTATAGCTTTTGATCTGTGATAAATTTTAAGGTTATCAATTAACATATTTTGGAGCAGAAATCTAAATCCTAGATCCTGTGCTGAATTGTTTTCCTTGCATCACATTTGTATCTCATTGCATTGTACATTTTCTGACACAGAAATTATATTAATAAATAGCTAATTATTTAATTTGATTTAAGACCATGCAACTAAGAATCATCGTTCCCTGTGTTCAACCTTGGTAGACTTGCCAAGTAAAAATATTCCACAACATTCATAGATTGTGGTGTTTTGATCGACCGAAATTCGCCTCCTATACTACAATTCATCATTATTAAAGAGGAAATGTTGGCATTCATCAAGGACCAGAAAGTTCGGTCTTTTTTATATTGCCAGTTTTAGAGTTAGGTGAGAATCACAATGTTGTAGAAGCACTTAGGTTCACCAAGGATATGGGCACTAGTCCTTAATGTGTACACAAGCAAATTAAAATGAAGACAATGAGGGGACTACATTCCCCAAGACAAATATTTTCTTTTTAGTTAATTTTAGGGTCGAGTACTCCCAATTTTATTGATTATTACTTTTTTGTATTTTTAATAAGAATGCACGAGCCTAATGAGGAGTCAATTCCTTTTAGCATCTAGGTGATCAAAATCAGAGGTAGAGTCGGAAAAGCAATGCTAGTCGAAACTGATGTTGAATGCTCAGATAGAAGACTCACAATGCTTTCTAGAGCTCTCCATGCAGGATGATAAGCAGAATTGAAACCTATCTATACGCAATGCAAGCCGATGAATTCTCCCTTGATGAGAATATGCTATTAGTGTGAAGAACAATATGCTAATCATTTAGAGAAGAAACAAAGGGTTTGGTCTTGGAGCCTCCTCAGTGCCCACCACAATGAGTCCTGCAAGCATTGTATGGAGGGCTCTCGTGGTGCGCAGTTTAAACACTAAGTGAAGAGCAATTCAAAATTTGACTAAGTCCAAACAAAACTATAGGTGCATGCAATGGTAATTAGGTTTTACCTTAAGCTATCATCAAGAAATCCTAAGCTAGGGCTCAATCACACAAAATAAGAAAAATAAAATCAAAAAACAAATGAGAAAAGGAAGAAAACCACGTCAAAAATTGATGAGGCCCCCAACAGAACAATCCCACGGGCAGTGGACCTCGTAAAGTGTGGTGGAGTCCTGAAAAGTCTTGGATATTACGATTAATGTTTCTCTCTCTTACTTGAATTACAAAAATAAATAAAATAAAAGTGGCTATGTCTTCAAAATTTCTCCAAGTCTTCTTTGGTGATATATCAGACAACTGTGTCCGCTTCACGTGGGTGCACAGGCACTCCAAAAAGGGATTACCTCGATCCGTAGTACCTTGCAACAAAGTCAACAAAGAAGGTGGTTAGATAGCTCACAAATAATATAATAATGAATAGGAAAAAACTGAGGGAAAATATAGACAAGCAAGAAAACACAAGTAAAAAGCCAATCTACAATATGTTGCTTCCCAACAACGACATCATTGGATGACCAAGGATTTGCATCAGTCTGATGTCTCACACAAGGCGGAGATGATGTCGTCGAGGCGACCGAGTAGAACCCCTGGAAAATCAATAATTGACCTACAATTAAGAATCAAGAAATGAAAGTAAATGTCTGGAGTCAAAATTTATTATAACTCTACAAATGTCTGTATAGGTGCACGTATGCAGAGTGTCGAGCATAGGGAGCAAACGGGAGAACGAGGGAAATGAATGCATAAAAATGTGTGTTCTTATTGTATATGTATTTTTGTGGGTTTTTTTATTTTATATATTTTTATTTTTATTTTTTATATTTTTTATTGTTTTTAAATTGCATTTTTTATTTCTTTTTTTATGTTTTCTTATTTTTAAATTTTTTTCCTTTTAAATAAAGTAATATAAGAATATAATATGTTATATATACAACGTAGGATAAAGTAATTATAAATACTAATAAAAATGATGAAAATAGAGATAATGAATTGTTTGACTTTTTAAAAAATTCACTATTTTTTTGACTTTTTAAATAAATTTGCTAATTTTTATATATTTTTAAAGTCAAAAATATCCCAAATCAGGGAAATAATAAATAGGTAGCATTAATCTGGAATTTAAAAATAGCAAATAATGTTCAAAAGTTTCCTAATAAATTTTAATATATATACTAATATAAAGAAAATTCAGAGATAAAAATAAATTTTTTTGGGGTTTTTTGGATTTTTACTCTTTTTGTATTTGATTTTGGAACTTTTAATTTTTATGAGTTTCTTTTTCTATTTTTAGAGTTTTTGGGTTATGGAATTAAAAAATAAATAGATAAACAGAATATATATTTTGGATTTTTTCAAAAATGGTTTATATTTTTTGGTATTTCCTAAGTCAAACAGGGGCATTTGTGCTCTTTTTGTTTTTTATAAAATATTAAAGTGCCTAAAATCAAAATGCGAAAATATAACGTGGAAGTACACTACAACTTGCACCTAATCCTATTTTTGGGGATTTTGCTGATAAAAATACTAATTATTAAAATTAAAGATCATGTACAAAAATTAATGGCATGAGAAGGGTGTATTTGCGATTCAAAGTAAAGACCAGGGATTTCATGAAAATTCCCTAAAAAATATAACTGAAATTAATAGTTCTAGACTCAAACGAAATACATAAACCTGTAGCAGTCCGACCGCAAAATAACCAAGCTCACGTGCATGGACTCGTGGGCCTCATTGTTGTAGAGGTGCATCAGATGGTAAAGGGCGGATCAGGATGCTGGAAGCGATCAGACAGCTAGAAGGATGCTCGGAAGAACAGGGAAAAACTCTCATTCTTCAGAGATTCTATCAGCTGTGGAACGTACCTCCGACCACTTGGACATGTCTGAGCAAAGCCAAAATGGAAAGCAAGCTCCTCCGCACCTGATGGGCTCTTCAGAAGGTACGTTGAAGCAGCGATGGCAACAAACAATCTCGGGGAAGAAATGGGCTCCAGGTACCTCTGGCGTCTGCAAAATCGACCCCCCAAGGGGTCTTGAGCCTTTAGGACCTGCAATACGCACAAGCAAAAGGGGGTCCCGGGGGCTTTTATTTGGGTGGATGGCTATAGAATGGAAGTGGGTGACGATTGCTTTAGCGAGGGGAGGAGGAGGAGCATCGGGATCTAGATCCACAGTGGAGATGGTTGAGTAGAGTGAGGTGAAGCGTAGAATAAGCGAAGGGAAAGAGAATGGAGGTGCTGGTCTGATGCGCTGGAACATCGTGAAGCACTGTGGAGTGTTCGTTGAAGCTTGCCTCCGATGAACTTCAAATCTAGTGACTTACATTAAATCAAGCAATAAAAGACTAAAATAAATGCAAGAAATAAAACCTACGACTAAAATTAATCTAAAATGTGATAAAAGAATGCCTCAACTAGTCATCCAGGAGATGACCTCACGGGGGTGATGCTCGCTCGAGATGACTGGAATCAACCTTAAGCCTTGCCTAACTCTGCCACAAACGGTTGGAGAAGCCCCTGTAACTGACTTCGATCCGAAGCACAAGAGAAGATATCAAAAACATGGCCAAGGGGATTCAAAAATGAATAGAAGAGGATGGAGGTTTATGTATTAGAAGGTGACCGGGGCCGAAGAATCGAGGTCAATCGCTCGATGCAGATGCTCACAACTCGAGGAATCACTTCTACGTGATGGAGCATGCATCGAGGAAGAAAAGTTGAGAAGAGAGCAATCCCAATCGATGCTTGCATCGATGGGAGAAAAAGGGGGAACATGGGTCAAATGATAGGCATGTCAAAGCTATAGGAAGGAGGTCGAGCAGTTGACCAAAATCAACAAGTGACTCAACCAGGTTGGTCCATGTGGAGCAACCAGAAAAACCCATCCTGAAATTATTGAGAAATTAATTAATAAATAGTAAACGATTTATATGAAATTAAAGTTACAAAATAATTTTTTTATTATTTTATATAGTATTTTATTATGATTTTTATTTATTTTTTCAACTTTGCTTATTACAAGTTAGTTTTTAGGGTTTTATTTATAGGTATCTTTACCTATGTTTTGTATCGTTTATTTTTATTTTGTATTTTTGATTTTATTATTTTATTTTATTAATTTATATATTCATAACTTATTTTTAATACATAATTATATTTTTATTATATATTATGTAAACCTAAATAAATAGGGATGTATATTATTTAGGTATAAGTATAGATATTTGATCTATATATTTTGTATATTATTTTATTTTAGAGTCTAATTTATGATTTTATTGTATTCTAGATATGTACATATATTATAAATAATCTTTATATAATTATAAAGATATCAAATTATGAATATAATAAAGAATAAATAAAATGGATATTTTATATAGGTATACTATACAATAGGGGTCCAAAACCTAACTTTTACAAATTGACTCCAAATTAAATGAAACCGCCTTCATTAAATATCTAATAAAAAGTTATGTAGACAATTAAAATGATCTTGATACATTTTGAGCTTTTATTTAGGAGATATGGGTCTGTGAAGTTTGGATTTTGGGATTTTATTTTGAGTATAAAAAGTATATTGTAAAATATTCTTGTTTGAAATCAATTTTGTTTTTATGTATGTTATTATCTACAACTTTCTTGTACAAAGTTTCTTTATTTGAGGCATAAATAATAAAGAATAAAATAAGTCCTAAAATGGGCTTATTGAGAATAAAAGAATCTGATTATTGGATGATTTTTGGCACTTATCTCCCCTACTTTATTCCTTGTCGACGAAATCAATTCTTGACTTGGTCTCAAGGTTTAGGGTCATAAAATACCTTTGGTATTTTATTCTTTTTCTTTCTTTATTCTATTATTTTGGTATTAAAAATAGAATTCTATACATAATAAATAGACTAAATAATGAATGTTAATTTGTACAAATTAATGCTATTCACATGCATTAGCTACGGTTCTAAGGTAAAAATGATAGAATAAAGATAATGAAATGGAGATTCATCAAGATCATGTCATGGATCTAAATGAGAACGTTTTACATAATACCCTTCAGCCTCTTTATTGATACATCATCAAATTGACAAATCATATTGATTTTCTTGAGAGGCTCAAGACCAAGTGTCTCGACAAGTGAGGAGGGAATTATATTAATTGATGTGTCGTTGTCAATAAAAGTTTGAATAAAAGAATGGTCAGAAATGGCACATCTAAGAAATGGTGTAGCAGTGTCCCCTTTTTTATGGGCCGGGAGATGAGTGATGACATGGGGCCATGGTTAGAATGTCGTCTCTTTCTTTTGTGAGGTGTGGGCGCATGCATAAGGTTCATGACCTTTCGAAGTGGAGCATCAAATATATCATGAATAGTTGTCACCACTTCATGGTTTGTTAACATTTTTTTCTATCTCTTCCATACTAGGGAGGAGATCAAAATCATCATGTACACAAGGATAACTAAGAGCATCTTATAAAGTGTCATCCCTGGGAGCTAAAAAGGTGGGGACTGTGGTGAATGTCTGTGTGGGCAAAAAGTGTGGCATAGGTGCACTCTCCTCACAAGCTAACCCTTCTAGGTATCTCACATTATGATTTTACTCATTTTTATATTTTTTGTAATTGCAAGCTCTGTGTGGGCAAAAAGTGTGGCATAGGTGCACTCTCCTCACAAACTAACCCTTCTATGTATCTCACATTATGATTTTATATTTTTCTCATTTTTATATTTTCCCAAAAGCTCAGTCAACAACATTTATGGGTAGTCACTCGTGAATCCGTGATTCCAGAAGATGAAGCATCATTGTGAATTGCATTCTGGTTAGATAGATCATTAATATGCTATTGTAGTTGCTTCACTACCCAGGTCGCGTGTTCACGAGTGGTTCCCATGAGAGGTGAATCCAACATCTCAATATCAAGTGGGTGAGATGGTGGGAAATGTTATGGAGGTGGTGGGTAATAATCAAAATCCAGTGACTGAAACTATGAATATGATGGATATGTACAAAAAGAAAAATTAGGAGCAAAATCCTCCTGATAAAATGGAGGTGTACTGACTGGAGAAGAAGAAGCAGGGTTCACGAGGTCTGGATAAAAATAGCTCCAGTCTGTCATCTCTGAAATAAAAGAAGAGGATCAAGAGATCATGATATTCAAGTCAAGATATGTAATAAAAAGGCACAAATGCACAGAGAAGATCGAGTATGCACACAAAAGCAAGCAAACGTAACCCCTCAATTCACCATCTCAACACAGTGAAGACTGTGAAGGTTTGGTCATTTATCTTTTAAATTTTAGAGTTAGGTGACAAAGAATATATATATATCCAATCTCACAAGTGTAGTCGCCTAGAATGGTTGTGTTCCAGTAGGCATAGCACACCTACTAGAACATCGGACCACTTCATCTAAAGTCAGAGGCAAGTGCTTTCATCAAATAATGCGTCCTAAGAGCCGACCCAAACTCTTAAGGCACAAGTCCAGGGATGGGGGCTCTTATCCTTGTGTATGTACCTCTCTTAATTTGGAATGTACCTGCGACAATGATGGGGTTACTCTTTTCAAAACAATGATTATCCTTTACATTTCATTTTAGGGTCGAGTAGAATTAATAGTCACAATTTTATTGGTTACCACTTTTTTTGGCCTTTTTGATAAAAGAAAATGTCTAATGAATTTTCAGATTCCTTCAATTGCATAAGTCAAAGAAAATAGAGGAAGCGATACGAAAGAGCCGATGCACAAAAAGTCAACAAAGTAAGATGATTGGAACAGATAAATAACTTTTTTATAAAAAGAAAGAAATAAAAGACAAGAAAATAAAATGTTTATATGCACAAGTATCATATCCAATGTTGCTCCCCAGCAACGACGCCATTTAATTGATAGGAGGTCGATGAGGATCCGAACGTCCAGTGTTGGAAAGACTAATATGACCGACAAGTCGGGACCGACAATCATTGTATTGGTTGTTCTCACGGTACTCAGATCACATTCAACCAACTAAATCAACAACCAACCCACAATCTATGATAAATCAATGAAAAATGTGCATTATGAAATTTATTATACCCTGCAAACAGATGTGTATAGAAAGCAAGTGTAGTGGTCGAACCAATGATAGAAAATATGTGGATAAGATCATAATTATTATCTAAAAATAAACAACACTATTTTTGTTTTTTCCTATTTTTATTTTTGTGGGTTTTTAATTACATTTATTTTTTATGAATCTTTAATGTTTTATATTTTCTATGTTTTTAAATGTTTAATTTATTTTACTTTTATATTTTTCTGATTTTTATTTTTTTTGTTTTAAGAGTGTAATATATATTTATATGAGAAAAATGGGGTTGCCCCTTAGGGAAGCCAACAATGGCTGCCACCACACCATTTTTGACATTTTTTTTATTTTTTTGAAAAATATCGTCATGTATATTCATCCCTATATCCCTCCTATATTCCATTCGAATTTCGTCAGAAACAGAGACTCCTACAGCCTCCATCGAGATGGTGTCGATTTAAAAAATAATGTTACCGTTAAAAAATGACTGTTTCGATGGAGGCCATATGAGTCTCTATTTCTGACAAAATTCGAATGTCATATAGGAGGGATATAGGGATGAATATTCATGGCGATATTTTTCAAAAAAAATAAAAAAATGCTGAAAACGGTGCTGGGGCAGCCATGTTGGCTGCCCCAAGGGGGCAACCCATTAAACTCTATTTATATATCTATGTATTATAATAATGAGATTATAAGGTATGAAATAATAAATATATAAGATATGTATAATAAATACATAAAATTTAGGTAAATATATATAAGAACATTTCTTTTTATTTTTCTAAAGATTTTATACATATATTAGGTAGTTATATAAATAATATTAAGTAATATAGTGTGTGTATATATTGCTATACAGGGATTTATAATTTTAAAGATACTTATATATACTTACAAACTATAAAATAATATATTTTGTGTTTTTTACATTTTCCACTATTTTTATGTATTTTTTCTAATTTTTAGGTATTTTAAAAGTTTAAAATATATCAAAACAGGGACTTAATAAATAGGCCAAATGTTTTAGGGCTATCTAATTAGATAATAAGTCCAAAATTCTCCAAACTATTTTTAATATATACTATACTATATATAAAAATAAGAAACAGAAAACTATTTTTTTGGATTTTATAGGATTTGTGTAAAACTTTATAGAAATAGGAGGGTTTTTAATTTTTAGTATTTCTCTTTTATATTTTTTATTTTTAGTCTATAGTTATATAATAAAATGATATATTATATCTATTTTTGGAATTTTTAGATAAGGTTTAATTATTTTTATTTTTTAATTGGAAAAAGAATAAATAGTCCTTTTGATTTATAATAAATGGAAAAATACAAGCAAATGCTAAAATATGGCGTGAATAGGCATCAGATTGAGCATCTATTACGATTTTGCAAGAATTTACAAGCACAGAAGCTAATTATGAAAATAGAAAAACAAATAAGGAATTATAATACGAGTACTTTCAATAAAAATAAATTACAAGGAGTTTCGTGCAAAACAACTAGAAGTTTAATACTATAATTACAAATTTAAATACTAAATCTAAATACCTAAACCTGGGAGGGTTAGGGTGAAAAATGTCCAGGTACCTCACGCGTGCGGACACATGAGGTGACCTGGTAGAAAACCTAAATGAGAATAAGTGGAAAGTTTGGAGGTTTAATGCAATTATTACATAAATTTTTATGATATATATTAAATTTACAAAACTAAAATGAAAATACAAAAGGCATTGGGGTTACTATGAAAATTACCTAATACAACATGCTATCCAACAACGCTGAAAATCTAACTTGACACGAGTCGCTCGCTGAATAGTGGATTTTTATTCGTGGATGAGCGGTGAAGGTTAGATCCAATCGTTGGATCAAACAGTCATGCACGGCTTCATCCAATGGTGATAGCTAACCTGGAGGAGCGAGGTTGATCTAACGATCGTGAAGCCCTCAGGAAGAATGGGGGATGAATAGACCTCCGATGAACTTGGATCTTTTTCTCAGGTCGATTCTGATGATGGCTTGTGTTGTTGAGTTGCTCAATGGGTTCCTACGAGGAGTCTGCAGCTTCTGGTACCCTTTAATGGTCCGCGCCCCAACAATGGGGGCCTGTAGGTCAAGCTTGAAATGAGACACCTTGAGCTTCTTCCAGGATGTCGACACCCTTCATATGGGGCCTTCAGAACTTGTTGAATATGTAGAAAGGGTGGGGTGCGAAGGGTAAAGGTTCTTGTGTTTATTGGTGGAAGATCGAGGTGGAAATGAGAGGGAGGAGGGGTCCTGTGAAGGTGGAGGAAATGGACCTCTAAGACCTGATCATGGCTCCATTAGGGTAAATGGGGTGGCTTGGAAGATTGAGAAGCGAGTGGGAAAGGAAATGGTAGCTGTCGTAGGTCGGAATAAGGGAGGTTATAGTGGAGAAACGAAGGTCGATCTCTAGAAGTCTGGGGAACTAAAATCTAAATTTTAACTAAAAATGATAGTGAATTCATGAAATAAAAGTGGGAAATAAGAGCTACAACTAAGATCTACTTTGAAAGCAAGTAAAGAACAACTCATACCTGGCTGGAAGCCAAGGACTAGAGACCTCACCAGTAATGGTCCGGCGAAGTGTGGATCACTTTGTTCGCACCCATAGCACACAACAAATCCTACAAGGAGCAAGCTGTCACCAAGCTCAACTTTTCTATGAGGGGATATGAGGGTTCAAGATGCATAGAAGGATCAAAAATAAAAAAATGGGTGAAGGAGTGAGCTTTAAACAAGTAGGAGTTGACCATGGATTTACACGTGAATCAATGCTTGTACGAGGAAAGGGAATGGTTGGCGTGATGGAGGGATGTGCCGATAGGATTTTTCATGAAGAAATCGAAAGGATTCGAGAAGTGTATCATGGAATATAAAATCAAAAAAGAGATGAGTTCGGCTCTTTGACATGGTCCCAGGGCTAGGCAAGGACAGCTGACAACAGGCCAACCCTTGTCGAGTCCTGATTAATCCACGTCAGGCACAAAACGCCAAAATAGGGAATATTCCCCTTATTAAATTATTTTGAAATAATAAATAGTTTTATTATTATTTCATCGAGATAAGAAAAATATTTATATTTTTATTTAGTATTTTATTATGTTTCTAAATTTATTTTTACAAGTTAATTTATTAGGTATTAATTTTTACAAGTGTAATTATATGTAAATTTACCTCTGTATAAAGTATTTTGTTTTCATTTGTATTTTATAGTTTATTATTATATTTACACATTTTATATATTTATAACTTATTTAAATATATATTTACATAATTTTTCCTTTATTTTTCTGAAATTTTTTATTACTTAAATAATTAGCTATATATATTATATAGGTATAGTTTCCTATATATTATATAGGTATAGTTTACCTATATATTATATAGGTATAGATTACCTATATATTGTAATAGTTTATTTATTTTAATGGATTTATTTTATGATTATATTTTTAATGTAATATGAATAACATTTACAGGTTATAAAAGTATAAAAGAAAAAATAATAAAGAAGGAATTTCCCCTTTCATTTATATACATGTATAGTGCTGACAGCCGCTCCCGCACCCTATGTTAATTCGGTCAAGTTAATGTCCAAATTAATTATAAGTTTTCGTTGCAGTCGGATACGAGAGGGAATATCAAAAACCACTTTTAATTAGATTCGAGTTAATTTCAAGCGGCAATTTTTTTTACTTGGTGAAGTCCAAGGTCGAACTCAGGGAGGCATCTGTCTCCTTAGGTTGATTTTTATAGCAAAGTCCAAGTGTGTGATTCTCGAGGAATTATTTTTTTGTTCTTTTTTTAATTTCTATGCAGACACATGAAAACATCAAGCCAATTTGAGGTTAAATCAGATTAAGACATCAAATGAAGTCCAAAAATTATGAAAATTGGCCAGATGATGAATTATGAGGAAATTAAGCTACACTAATTTTTTTGGAATTTTTCGACACTAAATGAATTTACTGTGAATTAAAAATACAGACAAGGTGATTTTCACTAATTTAATATTAATAAATATCAAATCACATCTTTTTCAGGAAATAAAATTATCCTAGATAGATCTAATGATGAGGAATCTAGGAAAATTGACAGACCTAAATTTTAATGTGAATTGAACCTATTAAAATTAAACTAAGGAAATCACTAAACAATTTATTTAGGCCTCGATATGCGAGCAAATGATTTTTTGGGAATTTTTGAAGTCACGGAAAATTAATTATCAATTAAAAGGTCCAACTGGGCAAAATAACTCAGAAATCAACCAATTAATTCATTAAAAATTCTACTGATTCCACAAAAATAAGACCCATGTCACAACAGATAGAGGACAAGCTACTCAACAATATGCAATTTTTTAAACTTAAAAATGATGCAAAATGACACCTTGGGATGCGTGAAAAGACATGGGTGTATTTGCAATACAGAAAATAAAATTACATAAAAAGAAACATGCTGACAGGGACTTAAATGCAATTACCTATGATGCTGGGGGTGATATGCAATTTCTCCACTGGGCAAGTGCTCCTCACATGGGGTCTGCTTCACAGGGACCTTTTTGTAATTTCAAAAAGTCCCCAAGGCCTCTATGCAAAATACCCAGGCCGCACGTGCTCCTCACGTGGGTCGGCCTAGGCTCGGGCGGCTTTGGAGGCTCTAGGCTTGGCTCGGCTAGCCTCGGGTGGTCCGAGCCTAGGGTCGGGGATGAGGCTCGGTCTTCGTCGACGTGGCGTGCTGACGACCATTGGATCAAAAGAGATCCAACGGTTGCTGGAATGAGACACGTGGCGCGATGGTAGGCCGTCAGATCTGGATAGATCCCACGGCGCCTAAGACCCTAGGAAGGAAGATACGTGGCTGATTGCTGTCCGTGGGATCACAGACGATCCTACAGCTCCTGTGAGGCTCGAGATGTCGATGACGTGGCAGGATAAGCTCCGTTAGATCTGGAAGGATCTGACGGCAGTCTGCAGCTCTGGTGGACTGGCGACGTGGCTGACTAGGACCCGTCCGATCGAGATGATCGAACGGCCACGGGGGCTTCTTCTTCAACGGGCCTCCGCCACCTGCGGAGGAGTTGGTGGGGCTCCGGCGGTGAGGCCTTGGCTCCGCCCGTCCCTCCAGGTGTCGGTGAAGATCTCCGGCATTTCGGAGATGTCCCAAAAGATGCGCGGTGGTGCGACGATGGTGCTGGTGGCTTCAGGAGCTGGAGAGGGGTGTTGGAGCTCCATGGCGACAAAGCTCAAAAGGAGCTCCGGTGAACTTTCGATCAGTGAACGAGGAGGTACCTGCAAGTGTTAGTGGTATAGCCGAAGCTCGTGCGTGCTGGTGGAGAGGTGAGGGTAGTCGGCGAGGCCTAAGGGGGATCGTAGATGGTCTGGCGATGGTGCTCCGACCAAATGGCGGAGCTGGAGCTGATGGAAGGTCGAGTGGTTCGTGGGAGGCTGCGACGTACAACGCGAGGATGAGAGCTCTGTCGCGGAGCTCGGTGAAGTGGAAACGAGGCAAGAAGATGACGGTAGTTGTGTAATTAAATGCGAGAAAAGTGAAGAAAAATCAAAACAAAGATCAATCGGAGATGGAGGTGTTTACCTGTGGTTTGGAGCTCGAGGTCGAGGTCTAGATCGTCGCTCGAAGGGGCGGTAAGACCCTGAGCTCAAGCAGCTGCTCAGAGGAGTGGCTGCGACACGGCGGTGGCGCCGCGGATCTCGCCGGAGAAGAAGACCGGTCTTCGCTCGAGGAATCGGTCGCTTGCTGTATCCAAACGGTAGTTCCGAGCTCTAGGTATCTCTCGAGGGTGGCGGATGGGTGTGAAATCGGCCGGAGGGCGAGTATTTATAGGTTGAAGTAGATGGCCAGGCTGGTGATGAAGTGGGGTTCATAGAGTTCGTGGAGCGTTGCTGGCGGTCGACGTGGGTAGCGAGGTGGCTGGCAAGGATAAGGAACGAGTGGGGAAGGACGTGGAGGTGATGGTGATCGTCGACGGTGGAGGGAGCGCTGCTGAAAATAGAAAGGGGCAGCCCCTCCCGCAAGGCGGAGATCGTGGGAGAGAGGGGTGCCAGAGGTAGGAGACGAGGTCGTGGCCATTGGATCTTGTGATCCAACGGCCCAGATCTAATCTCTATGGAGCGGGCGAGATTTGATTGAGATGAGGCGATCTAAGAGCAGTGGAGCGACAACGTGGTGCGATGTGGGCGAAGCGCGTGCGAGCGGTATGGATTGCATCTGGGGTGGCTTGATCAGAAGGTTGTGATGTCACCACGTGGCACGATGGGGTGAAGCGCGCGCGGGCGACTGTGATGAGATCAGGGCTTAGATCGGAGGGTTGGGATGCAAGGAGGGATGAACGGTTGCGATGGAGGGCGGCGTGCATCATCCAAGGGCGTAGTGTGCGACGCGAGGCGCACTGTGGGCGAGGCGCTAATGAGCCGGTCAGATGAAGTCCTGGGGATGATCAAATGGTGTATATTTGAGGCGTACGTGGTAATCAAGTGGCCGTTGGATTGAGAGTGTCATCCAACGGCTGAGAGCAGAGGCGGCTTGGGCAAGGGGAGCGGGCCGCGTGGCGCAACCAGAGGGTGCCACGTGGCCGGCTGTGATTGGCTGAAATAAGAAATGAAGTTAGGGAGAGAAGGAGGTCGAATTTGGAAAAACTCAAAACATGAAAGTTGTAGATCTTGATGATATCTACAAGTTTCATGTTGACCAAAGACGGAGATGAGGTCAAATATGATACAAAAATATAGGGATACAAATATAAATATACATAGTATACATAGAGGCCCGAAAACCCAACTTTTTCATACGAGCTCCAAATTGGATGTAATTAGTCTCATTTAAAGGTCTTTTAATATGTATTAATCTGGAAGTGAGTATCCTTATTTTGGAGTTTGTATGAGGGAGCTATGGGTATTTTATGGTCCAGGGGTTCTAGGGCTTTATTAGCTATTTTACAAAGGACATTTCTGGCTTTCTTCCTTATATTATTAACTAAGGTTTACATAGTATAAGGGAGAGCATATTTTTATGAGTGGACATTTTACAAATGAAGTTGGCTTCTTATTTAATGCAAATGGAGTGCTAAAATGCATGTTTTATGTATGCATGCATGAATGTTATTTATGCATTATAAAGGGAAATATGCCTCTATTTACTCGGGAACAAGGCTCTATTTTTAACTTTTGGAGTGATGAATCACAGATTCATCAACCCCCTATACTTAAACCTTGCTCGTCCCCGAGCAACTAAATGAAATGCAAGAGTGAAATGATTTTGGGTTCCATACCAAGGTCATGAACATAAGTTAAAAATGGAGCTCGACTTGACCTTTGGATTAATTATGTGGCGGAACCTTATTTGGACCTGAACTTAAGACCTAACAGACTTCAAGTTCCACAAGTCTTCTATTCAAGACTCCTCAATAGTCAGGTAAGAACAAATCCTCAACCGCAAATTTCTGATGACTATGATTCTTACTTGTACTGTGTAAGTGAGATATAACTCTCCACATCAGAAATGACTCGGAACCAGCCTCCTCTAACAAGGTAACTCAATAACCCGGTCCAGTAACTCTTTCCTCGAGGAGCGGGGTATTCCCTTCCAAGTTCAAGTACGACCAACTCAAGAGGAGGGGATAGAGAAAAGAATGGACAGTAGCAAGTGTAGCTACCTATCCCGCGATGCCTGACCAGTGTAGCCAAGTCATCCAGCTGCATTTCTTTGCTAATATACAGACTCCGACATGTATTTTATTTTCTCTTGGACCTGTCTGATTTTTTTGGAGTTTTTGCATTTTGCATTTTTTTCTTCAAAATCATACAAGGTGCAACATGTACATCAGGAGTTTTTTCTCTTGAGTCAGTAGACTATCCCTCTTTTGAAGCGTTATTGCAACCCACTGCATCCCGTCCTTAGATGTCAACACCACCAGACTAGGTTGAGATGCACTACCCTCCCTAGAGGAGGACGGATGTTTCCACCCGTGTGCTACTCCAAGCTAAAGGATTCTACCTCCTCATCACCTCATCAATGAAGAGCTGCGTGCATAGTGCTTGTCCAAGTTAGGTCATTATCTAAAAGAATCCTGTGTATGCACGAGATATTCTATTTAGACTAATCAAGATGACATGTGAACATAGACCTGCAGACTCAAAGAATTAAGTCACTTGACCTGAGAAATCTAAACTCCATATCCTATAAGGTTCCTCTGAAATTAGGTGGATTAAGGTCAAATCAAGTCCATCCTCAATATCTACTCATAACTTGGTTCAGAACCCACTAGCTTTCCACCTTGCATATGCAAGATATGCAGTTGAGATGCAGATGTCATGCTATGAAGATGAATGAAAATGCAAAACTCTTTTTCTTTTCTTTTTTAGATGCAAAGATGATATGCAAGAGTAAATAAGAAGCCTATTTTTATTTTCATTTTTTTATTCGTATACCTCCTATTTTACACAATTTATAAGAGGTTTGTAAGTATTATACAAGTATATACACACATTTTTTTAACTCAATTTTTACCCACCCGTAATTATTGTAAAATATATACAAAAATACACGAAAGTACGAGCTATGGGTAAAGTATATATGTAATATATACACACACCCCTATACTTAGCGTGTGCTATGTCCTCAGAGCACGGAGAGCGAGGAAAAAGACATAGCTCGTGCTAAGAGTAAGAGAGCTAAAGAGAAATGAAAATGTATAGAAATCGACCGGACCCCCTATACTTAGGCTCTGGCAGCCTAAGTATAAAAGAAAGTCAAAAAGTGGGGCGGACGAGGTCAAGAAGAGAAGTGGATGAATATACAATGCGGGCATCGGTCCCCCCTATACTTAGGCTCAGGTCAGCCTAAGTATAGGACGGAAGTGAGTATGAGGACCATTGTGATCTGGTGAATGTACAGTGAACCGACTCAGGTGACCCATCCCCCCTATACATAGGATCTGGTTATCCTAAGTATAGTCCAAGATAATGATGTAATGAGGCGGGGATGGTTTACCAGAGTCGCGGGAGAAAGGATAGGATGTACAAGAATGATGATATATACAAATGAGTCGGTCTGAATCTTTCAAGATGCTGCTGATGGCTGGGGCTCACTGCTGCAAGGTCTCATACGTGGCTCGAGGTGCATCTGCTGAATCTGTCTCGCGCATGAACACAATCTCCTCAACATGGACTAACTGCTCATTGGATTCGATGAAGTGCTTCAACAGTTGTCCGTTCACTAGGAATGTCGGTGCGTCATCTGCGAGATCTGAGATCTCGACTCATCCACTATCATGCACCGTGCGGACGACAAATGGGCCCGTCCACTTGGATTTCAACTTGCCTTGGAAGATCTTTAGCCTAGCATTGAATAACCATACCTTCTGTCCAGGAACGAAGATCTTTCGTCTGATATACCTATCGTGCCAACGCTTCACCTTGTCCTTGTACACCAAATTGTTGTCATATGCGTGGTTTCTGACTTCCACAAGCTCATTCAGATCCATGTCTCTCTGCTTCTGCCCAAGGTGCGTGTTCCAGTTGACCTTCTTAATTGCCCATTCTGATTTGTGCACTAACTCTGCGGGCAAATGGCACAGCTTTCCGAATATCATTCGGAATGGGGAGGTTCCTAACGGTGTCTTGTATGTTGTCATATACACCCAGAGGACTTGATCCAAGATCTGAGACCAGTCCTTCCTGTCCTGGCGGACAAGCTTTTGCAATATGGTTTTCACCTCCCGATTCGACACCTCAGCCATACCATTGGTTTGTGGGTGGTAAGGACTCGTGACACGGTGTTCGATGTCGTAGTCCTTCAAGAGTTTCTTCACATCCCGATTCAGGAAGTGGCTACCCCCGTCTGATATCATCATTTTGGGGATCCCGAACCTAGAGATTATGTGTTCTTTGATGAATTTACAGACAGCCCTGCTGTCTACGGCTCGGGTCGGGATAGCCTCCACCCATCTGGATAGATAATCAACCGCAAGAAGGATATATTCGAACCCGTGGCAAACAGGAAATGGGCCCATGAAATCGATGCCCCAGGCGTCAAAGACATCACAAATGATGACAGGCTGCATAGGCATCTCATCCTTGGAACCGACGGTTCCTCCCATTCTCTGGCATACTGGGCACGACTTCGTGAAGGCGGTGGCATCGTGAAACAAAGTCGGCCAGTAGAAGCCACACTGAAGTACCTTCCATGTGGTCCTCTTCCCGGAGTGGTGTCCTCCTGCCTCTAAGCTGTGGCATAAAGAAAGGACACTCTGGTATTCCTCCTGAGGAATACGTCGTCTCCAGACACAATCCGGT
The DNA here is from genome assembly GCA_037367405.1 of Ottelia alismoides. Taxonomy (NCBI): domain Eukaryota; kingdom Viridiplantae; phylum Streptophyta; class Magnoliopsida; order Alismatales; family Hydrocharitaceae; genus Ottelia; species Ottelia alismoides. The sequence goes on along the minus strand of JAZKJV010008977.1, from coordinate 1,119,254 downwards.
CCTTCAAAGAAAAGGATCAGATCCTCCCAATGGTAGTGTCTAGCGTCCGACTTCAGTCGGTCAATTTGGCTCTTGGACCAATCTTCGGGAACTTTCTTGGAGACAAGATAATTCACGATATTGGCGTATCATGGGAGTGAGTCGATAACAAAAATCGACTCGCCAGGGAAGGAGTCTTGAATTGGTGAATCCTCGGAAGTATTAAGATCTTCGAGACGAGAAAGATGATCGGCCACTACGTTCTTCTTTCTAGGTTTATCACGGATGTCCAAGTCAAACTCCTGGATAAGTAAAATACATCGAAGAAGATGCGCCTTCGCGTCCTTCTTCTCCATCAAGTACCGTAGTGCCATGTGGTCTGTGAACACAGTGACCATGGATCCAATTAAGTGGGATCTGAATTTGTCCAAGGCAAACACTACCGCAAGCATTTCCTTTTCTGTAACTGTATAGTTACGCTGAGCGGTGTCAAGCACTTTGCTTGCGTAATGAATTGAAAACGGGACGCCATCTCTTCTTTATCCTAACACAGCCCCAACAGCATGGTCTGAGGCGTCCTTCATGATCTCAAAAGGAAGAGACCAATCTGGGGCTTGTAGGATGGGTGCGTCCATAATCATTCCTTGCAAAAGCTTAAAGGCCTCAATACATTTGTGATCAACAAGAAACTCCATGTATTTGCCTAAAAGCTCAGTTAGCGGTCGGGCAATCTTAGAAAAATCCTTAATGAGTCTCCAATAAAATCCAACATGCCCGAGGAACGACCGTAACTGTTTGACGTTGGTTGGTGGTTGGAGTCGTCTGATCACATCCACCTTGGTAGGGTCAACCTCCATTCCTCTCTTGGAGATGACATGCCCCAACACAATGCCCTCCGTCACCATGAAGTGACTTTTCTTCCAGGAGAGCACCAGATTAACCGCACAACATCTTTTGAGGACTCGGTCCAGATTCCTAAGACAGGAATCGAAGGAATCGCCGTGGACCGAGAAGTCATCCATGAAGACTTCTAGGAATTCGCCGACCATCTCGGCGAATACAGCAATCATGCACCTTTGGAAAGTACCTGGAGCATTGTATAACCCAAAAGGCATGCGCCTGAAAACATAGGTACCAAAGGGGCATGTGAATGTGGTCTTTTCCTGGTCCTCAGGAGCTATGGCTACTTGATTGTAGCCCGAGAACCCGTCTAAGAAGCAGAAGAACTCTTTCCCCGCTAGTCTCTCTAAGATCTGATCAATGAACGGTAGGGGGAAATTATCCTTCTTCGTCGCGGCATTCAGGCGTCTGTAATCCACACAGACGCGCCACGACGTGGGTACTCGCGTCACGATCTCCTCTCCGTCCTCGTTGGTGGTCGTCTGAATTCCTGACTTTTTCGGGACAACATGGATTGGGGCCACCCACTTAGAGACAAAGATTGGGTAAATGAAACCCGCGTCGCACCATTTCTCTATCTCCTTCTTCACGACCTCTCGTAAATTTGGATTCAAACGACGTTGGAATTCACGAGAGGGTTTGGATTCATTCTCCAAGTAGATATGGTGCGAACACAGAGCGGGATTTATCCCGTGGAGATCGGAAATGCTCCAGCTTATCGCCTTGCGGTTTCTCTCCAGGATCTCTAGCAAGCTAGATTCCTGCTCCTCGGTTAATCGTGCACTGATGATGATCGGAAATTTCTTGTCCTGTTCCACAAGGAAGGTGTATTTTAAAGTTGTGGGTAAAGGTTTGAGCTCAGGAATAGTGTGATCGTCTAAGAAGTCTGGCTCAATATGATCTGGCTCGGTGTTGGAAGTGGCTGGATCTTTCTCTGTGATAGCTGCCACCAAGTTTTTGGCTCAGGAGTCGGATCGTCAAAAGTCTCCATGCAATCGGCAAAAGCCGCATCCGACTCGTCATCCTCATCTTCTGATTGTCCTGAAGAGGGAAGGCTGACAGGCCCAACTAGGCCTCTAAGTCATCGAAGATGAAGGGCGATGCAGGTTCTGAGATGTACTCGTTCCTAAGGACCTCGCAAACTGACTCGTGCACTGGATCATCTCCGGAGGGGAGCGACTCATCGGTGTTGGTTGTGTTCTGTCTCCATGGTCCAACTAAGTTTACATGCTAGCAGTATGCTTCGGTTGTAGAGTACTCGGTGCTAGATTCTGAATCCGGTCTCTGCCATCTAGTCTGCTTCATCTCGAGTTCCTCATCTCTGCCTGGATTTTGGAACTGGATTTTCCCGATCTTATAATCAAATAAGGCCCCTTCTATTCTGAGGAAGGGCCTGCCTAGAATGATCTGGGAGTCTCTCCAATTACGAGGGGTTTCCATATCTAGGACAGTGAAGTCCACCATGTATTCCTGCCCATCGACTTTGATCACAATGTTCCTCAATTCTCCTTGGGACCTCTTGGTTGATTTATCAGCAAACTGTAGAAGGGCTCTATATTTCCTAAGAGGTCCGAGATTAAGCTGCTCATAGAGGGCTGTAGGCATCGAATTGATTGAGGAACCATTGTCCAGGAGAGTGCGTGAAAATGCGATGTCATCAAAATGACTCACCACATAGTATGCACCCATGTCTCTTCGTTTCCTTGGAAACGAGTTCTTTATTGCAAAAGTCATGGCTACTGATAAAATGTGTTTCTCAACACGGCTTTTGGTCTTCCTGCTAACCCTACTAGGTGTGCATCGCACCTTAAGGTATTTTTGGAATGCAGGAGTCATCTCCACATACTTGTCAAAGGGGATTGTGACCTTGATGTGCTTATTGCAGAACTCTGCCATCTCAGGGTCATCTTTTTGGATTTTTTTGTTTTTCTTCTTTCCACCCTTGAGAGCTCGGGGGAAAGGGATTATTGACTCCAACTCACATTCGGAAACTGAAAGATTTTCATTAAGATAAGGAACTGAGTTCTTTACATGACTCTGACTCTGAATGAAATGAAAATGCTGAGGCGAAACCGGTGGTGCTTCTTCCGTGACTTTTGGACGATCCTCCTCAGATGGAGGTGTGGGCTCTTCATCGGTTTCGTCGGACTCCATGCTGATGCGGGACTGCTGCTTCGAGGACTCAGATGTCCTCTTCTTCTGCCGGTGATGGTGGCGGTGATGCTGCTCCTCTTCTTCCTCTAAGTTCTCCTCAGGTAGAGACTTGGCGACTCCTTCCTTCGTTGCCCGTGCCCGATCAGGCATGGTCACGGTCCTTCCGCTCCTGAGGGACAGATGATTTACATTATCGTACGAAAGGATCTCATGTTCAGATAATAATTATCTGAATAATATACCTGATCTCGAGGTCGGTTCTGGCCATGGTTTAAGCTGTTCGGGTTGGCCTGAACCTGTGCAGGAATTGGGGTCTTTGGCGCCATCTATTGGTCCTGGGTACGAGAGACCCGATTGATATCGGTTATCATGTCCAGGTAGTCATTCTGCATCTGTTGGACCCTATCAGACAGGGTCTGGATCGCCAAGGTGAGAGACTCCAATTCGGTGGGTTGGGCTGGCTGATGCGCGGATGGGGTTCTGTATTGGCCCTGATAGCCATGCCAATACTGCTGCTGCTGGTGGGACGGTGTTGGGCCCTGCTGATTTGTGCGCTGTGGCTGCTGGTGTTGCTGAGGCTGGTACACTTGTTCTGGCCTGGACTGAAAGCGCAGTGCGGGGACGGAGCTGGTTCCTTGGTAAGCTAGGGAAGGTCGGTGAGGCTGACCATTCCCCATCCCCTACTATCTACCGACGAGGTCCCGGCTGTACCACAGCCCGTTGATCTCGAATACCTGCAGAGGCTCCTCATATCCAGTCTCCACTTGTGGGGGTGCATGCTGGTCCAGCTGGGTGTAAGTCTGATCCTCCACCCAGCCAATGTGAGGCCCTGATGCCTGTTCCTGTACAAGATGGACTCGATGTACAGGTGCAGGTGGTACAGAAGGGGCAGGTAGCTTTATCTTAGCTACCTTCTCGGTGAGTTCCTCCACTTGTTTCAGTAGACGTGAGAGAGACTTAAGGTCAGTGACCCTCTTGTGGATCTGCTCGACCATGGTTAGCTTGTCGACAATCATCCCCATGCTGGGGATGAGGTCCTCGGTCAGATCTACTACAGTCCTTCGGGTTGTCTCGTTGGATAGGATTGAGGGAGACAACGTATAGGCCCTGGTGGCCTGCGACCTGCCGGTTTCCGCCATCTGCTCCAGGATCTTCCATACGGCGTGCTCGTTCTTGTTCAGATAGCTTCCTCCACAGGCGGCACTTACTAACCCCTTCATCTCCGGGGTTAGACCATAGAACAAGGTATGGACTAAGATCGCCTTAGAAATGTCGTGGTAGGGGCATTTCTGTACTAAGTCATTGAACCTATACCAGGCATCATGGAAAGGTTCACTGGGTCCTTGAGAGAAGCTGGCGATCTTCGTTCTCATTTGGTTAGTTCTACTGAGAGGGTAGAACTTTTTCAGGAAAAGGTCCTTGAACAGCATCCAGGTAGTACATATCACCCCTAGGTTTTTCAGCCAATGAGCTACCTTATCTCCTAAGGCAAATGGGGTGGCCTTCAGTCGAATGTAATCTTGGCCAACATTGTGATGGCTAAGATTGTTGCAAAACAGCTCGAAGTCACGGAGGAAAGTGTACGGCTCTTCATTTGTGTTTCCGTTGAACTTCAGAAGCATACTGAGGAAGTGGGGCTTCAGCTCAAATGCCTCAGCGGGAATTGTTGGTGCTAACCAATTCTGAATCTCGTTCTCTGCCGTGTTGTAGGCATCGACCATTGGTCGATCGATTCCTCCTGCTACTATGATCTGTCCCATCCGAGCCGTGAGATCTGCATTCTTCTGTTCGGCTTCGGCAAGGAGAGCAAGAATCTGTCGTATTTGCTCCTCATCTGGTGGCATCTTTGGCGGCATCTTGTCCTCTATTCCTGGGTGGGAAATAGGATCGGTGTCAGAGGACAAATAAAGTAAGGGATTACCGAGGCAATGGTCTTCCTCGATAATCTCGGAGGAGAGGAAAGGGTTGGTTTGAGAGTAACCACCCTTGATGTTCGGGAACCAGGACTCAAGAGGGTCATGAGCCCTTGGTGGTCCAAGGTGCGCTTGGACCAATGAAAATGAGTTACGTGGGGGACTCATAGAGAGATCGGTAAATAAAGAGTCGAGATCTCCCCAATTACTCATCTTGATGTGGCGAGAAGAAGATAGGATTTTTCTCCTACCTGAAGCAAACAAATCAATCCAAGACCCTGGGTTCACACTCAACACAGTGAAGGACTCGAAATCGAGTCCAATTAATCTTGTAGTTTTTAAGTGTGGTTTTCAAGCAAGATAGCAAGGATTACGTGGCCTATAAGGAAGTCGGCTCAGAGCTGGATGCGTCTTCCCTGTTTAACATGTCGCCTAAGATACCGCCGATCCTTCCTTTCTTCGCTCCTATCCCAAGTCGATGGATTCAAAGACCACACCCCTATCTACCTGCAAGCAGGCGGAGGTTGACAAGGTCGGAACTTCACCCTGGGGGGTTACTGTCAGCTTGTCGCAAAGTACCGCAATTTCGCCCCTAAATACCTGAGACAGGCAGAGGCTACTTGGTACTAGTCAGTGAATCTGAAATTATTCGACTTGTGATATTTTCTAGGATCAGTCGGAACGTGATATGGAAGGCGGGGATTTGGGCTCTGCCTTAAGGTGTTCACACACACTCAAGTACCCTCACTCAGCCTTAAAACAAGGTCGGGGATTAATCTCCCGCAAACAATTTTCAATATTTATTCCTTTTTTTTGGTCAATAATGTTTAGCAGTCCTGATTTTAAGTTAAGTTCTCACTGTATTACTCCAACCACATAGCACGCCTATCGAACAATCCCAATTTCCGTTTAATTTAAATGATAAAAACAGAGGGGGAAATCGAGAAAAGCCGATGAAAGTTAAAACAATGATGTTGTGCCGTGTTCAGGAGACTTACAGTGATCCCTTCACTTTTTTATGCAGGATACAAAATAGAATTGAAAACTTTTATCTAAATACAAATGCAAACGATAAAAGCCGCTTCTAGACAAGCAGTTCTATTAGCGTGAAGAACAGGTTATTTTGGCTAAGTTCTGCGGTCTAAGTGCATCTTTTAAGTGAGTTGTGTGGTCCCTAAAATTACGAGCACAAGCAATTCCTAGATTGGCTCAAGGAGCCGATAGTGCAAGCTAAATTACATTCACCCACACAGCACACGGGGACACAGTTCCACTATATTTACATGCGCGAGAACCCAAACAGGAACCGCTGGAAATGATGCAAAAAAAGAAATAAAGAAATTAAAATGAAAATTACAAAGCCTCTCTATTCTCTCAAGAAATTTAAATGCTGGATCCACGAAGCGTCTTCGACTCCTCGTGTTCCTCGCACAAAAAACAAATTGAGGTCAAAGAGTGACACACAAAAATAATGCAAAGAAATAAAAGAGAGAAAATAATTACAAGAAAACCGGGGGTCAGACTACCCGGGGAAAGAAAATCAAACACTCAGAATATCACTAAAAATTAACCTAAGCCGTGCCTCCACGGCAACTGCGCTATTTTGACAGCCGCTCCTGCACCCTATGTTAATTCGGTCAAGTTAATGTCCAAATTAATTATAAGTTTTTGTTGCAGTCGGATACGAGAGGGAATATCAAAAATCATTTTTAATTAGATTCGAGTTAATTTCAAGCGGCAATTTTTTTTACTTGGTGAAGTCCAAGGTCGAACTCAGGGAGGCATCTATCTCCTTAGGTTGATTTTTATAGCAAAGTCCAAGTGTGTGATTCTCGAGGAATTATTTTTTGTTCTTTATTTAATTTCTATGCAGACACATGCAAAAATCAAGCCAATTTGAGGTTAAATCAGTTTAAGATATCAAATGAAGTCCAAAAATTATGAAAATTGGCCAGATGATGAATTATGAGGAAATTAAGTTACACTATTTTTTTTGGAATTTTTCAACACTAATTGAATTTACTGCGAATTAAAAATGCAGACAGGGTGAATTTCACTAATTTATTTTTAATAAAATCAAATCACATCTTTTTCTGGAAATAAAATTATCCTAGATAGATCTAATGATGAGGAATCTAGGAAAATTGACATACCTAAATTTTAATGAGAAATGAACCTATTAAAACTAAACTAAGGAAATCACTAAACAATTTATTTAGGCCTCGATATGCGAGCAAATGACATGAAATGCAAGGTTGAGTTAACTATCCTAGAGCTACTGTGATTTTTTGGGAATTTTTGAAGTCACAAAAAATTAATTATCAATTAAAAGGTCCAACTGGGCAAAATAACTCAGAAATCAACCAATTAATTCATTAAAAATTCTATTGATTCCACAAAAATAAGACACACGTAACAACAGATAGAGGACAAGTTACTCAATAATATGCAATTTTTATAACTTAAAAATGATGCAAAATGACACCTAGGGATGCGTGCAAAGACAGGGGTGTATTTGCAATACAGAAAATAAAATTACATAAAAAGAAACATGCTGACAGGGACTTAAATGCAATTACCTATGATGCTGGGGGGTGATATGCAATTTCTCCATTGGGCACGTGCTCCTCACGTGGGGTCTTCTTCACTGGGACCTTTTTGTAATTTCAAAAAGTCCCCAGGGCCTCTGTGCAAAATACCCCGGCCGCACGTGCTCCTCACGTGGGTCGGCCTAGGCTCGGGCGGCTTTGGAGGCTCGGGGCTTGGCTCGGCTAGCCTCGGGTGGTCCGAGCCTAGGGTCGAGGACGAGGCTCGGTCTTCGTCGACGTGGCGTGCTGACGATCGTTTGATCAAAAGTGATCCAACGGTTGCTAGCAGGAGACGCGTGGCGCGATGGTAGGCCGTCAGATCTGGATAGATCCAACGACGCCTGAGACCCGAGGAAGGAAGATACGTGGCTAATTGCTGTCAGTGGGATCACAGATGATCCTACAACTCCTGTGAGGCTCCAGATGTCGATGACGTGGCGGGCTAAGCTCCGTTAGATGTGGAAGGATCCGACGGCTGTCTGCAGCTCCGGTGGACTCGCGACGTGGCTGACTAGGACCCGTCTGATCAAGATGATCGAAAGGCCACGTGGGCTTCTTCTTCAATGGGCCTCCGCCACCTGCGGAGGAGTTGGCGGGGCTCCACGGTGAGGCCTTGGCTCCGCCCGTCCCTCCAGGTGTCGGTGAAGCTCTCCGGCATTTCGGAGATGTCCCAGAAGATGCCCGGTGGTGCGGCGATGGTGCTGGTGGCTTCAAGAGCTGGGACGGGCGTCAGAGCTCCGTGGCGGTGAAGCTCAAAAGGAGCTCCGGTGAATTTCCGATCAGTGAACGAGGTGGTTCCTGCAACTGTTTGTGGTATAGCCGAAGCTCATGCGTGCTGGTGGAGAGGTGAGGGTGGTCGGTGAGGCCTAAGGGGGATCGTAGATGGTCTGGCGATGTGCTCCGGCCAAATGGCGGTGCTGGAGCTGACGGAAGGTTGAGTGGTTCGTCGGAGGCTGCGACGTACAGCGCGAGGATGAGAGCTCTGTCGTGGAGCTCGGCGAAGTGGAAACGAGGCGAGAAGATGACAGTGATGGTGTAATTAAATGTGAGAAAAGTGAAGAAAAATCAAAACGAAGATCAATCGGAGATGGAGGTGTTCACCTGTGGTTTGGAGCTCGAGGTCGAGGTCCAGATCGTCGCTCGAAGGGGCGGTAAGACCCTGAGCTCAAGCAGCTGCTCGGAGGAGTGGCTGCGACACGGCGGTGGCACCGCAGATCTCGTCGGAGAAGAAGACCAGTCTTTGCTCGAGGAATCGGTCGCTTGCTGTCACCAAACGGTAGTTCCGAGCTCTAGGTATCTCTCGGGGGTGGTCGATGGGTGTGAAATCGACCGGAGGGCGAGTATTTATAGGTTGAAGTAGACGGCTGGGCTGGTGATGAAGTGGGGTTCATGGAGTTCGTGGAGCGTTGCTGGCGGTCGACGTGGGTAGCGAGGTGGCTGGCGAGGATAAGGAACGAGTGGGCTAGGACGTGGAGGTGATGGTGGTCGTCGACGGTGGAGGGAGCACTGCTGAAAATAGAAAGGGGCAACCCCTCCCGCAAGGCGGAGATCGTGGGAGAGAGGGGTGCCAGAGGTAGGAGACGAGGTCGTGGCTGTTGGATCTTGTGATCCAACGGCCCAGATCTAATCTCTAAGGAGCGGGCAAGATCTAATCGAGGCGAGGCGATCTGAGGATAGTGGAGCGACCACATGGTGCGATGTGGGCGAAGCGCGCGCGAGCGGTGTGGATTGCATCTGGGGTGATTTGATTAGAAGGTCGTGATGTCGCCATGTGGCGCGATGGGGTGAAGCGTGCGCGAGCGGCTGTGATGAGATCAGGGCTTAGATCGGAGGGTTGGGATGCAAGGCGGGATGAACGGTTGCGATGGAGGGCGGCGTGCATCATCCAAGGGCGTAGTGTGCGACGCGTGGCACACTGTGGGCGAGGCGCTAATGAGCGGGTCAGATGAAGTCCTGGGGATGATCAGACGGTGTAGATTTGAGGCGTACGTGGTAATCAAGTGGTTGTTGGATTGAGAGTGTCATCCAACAGCTGAGAGCAGAGGCGGCTTGGGCAAGGGGAGCGGGCCGCGTGGCGCAACCAGAGGGTGCCACGTGGCCGGCTGTGATTGGCTGAAATAAGAAATGAAGTTAGGGAGAGAAGGAGGTCGAATTTAGAAAAACTCAAAACATGAAAGTTGTAGATCTTGATGAGATCTACAAGTTTCATGTTGACCAAAGACGGAGATAAGGTCAAATATGATACAAAAATATAGGGATACAAATATACATATACATAGTATACATAGAGGCCCAAAAATCCAACTTTTTCATACGAGCTCCAAATTGGATGTAATTAGTCTCATTTTAAAGGTCTTTTAATATGTATTAATCTGAAAGTGAGTATCCCTATTTTGGAGTTTGTATGAGGGAGCTATGGGTATTTTATGGTCTAGGGGTTCTAAGGCTTTATTGGCTATTTTACAAAGGACATTTCTGGCTTTCTTCCTTATATTATTAACTAAGGTGTACATAGTATAAGGGAGAGCTTATTTTTATGAGTGGACATTTTACAAATGAAGTTGGCTTCTTATTTAATGCAAATGGAGTGCTAAAATGCATGTTTTATGTATGCATGCATGAATGCTATTTATGCATTATAAAGGGAAATATGCCTCTATTTACTCGGGAACAAGGCTCTATTTTTAACTTTTGGAGTGATGAATCACAGATTCATCAAGTGCACAATGAGGGCCCAAAAGCCAACTTTTGCATCTTAATTTCAAAGTAATTGAAACCATCTTCATTAAATAGATAATTTAATTTTGTGAACAATAAAGGTGATTTTGGTTAATTTTGTGTCTATATGGAGAAGATACAAGTCTGAAAAGTTTTCTTTGTAGCTTTTTTTTCTGTGTGTCTCGGCCCACTGTGCATTATTTTTGAATGAAATCAATTTTGTACTTTTCTTTGTATTTTTATGTATAATGTTTATATTCAAAGTTTATTGATTTGAGGCCTAAATAATAAAGAATAAAATAGGTGTCAAAAAGCATTTATTGATGAATAAAAAATAGTGTTGTTGAATGGTTCTCTATAATTAGTTTGTTATATCTCCTCATACTTTATTCTGTATCGTTCACGTCATCTTGATGACTTGGTCTCGAGGTCTAGGGTCACTCAGTATCTTTGATACTTCATTCTTTTTCTTTTCTTTCCTTTATTCTTTTATTTTGGTATTAAATACAATATTATACAATATTTGTATATCAATTATTGTATGTTATTTTGCCCAAATTAATGTTATATACATGCATTTATATAGGTATTTAAGGTCAAAATGAAAGAATAAAGGTGATGAAAACAGTTATTCATCAACTGCTAAGCCCACTCTATTTCAAGCACACCACCAGGAGTGTGTTCCCCCCAAGAAGAAAGCTATTGGAGCAAGCGATTAGATCAGTAGGGAGTTGCGGAACAAAGTGGTAGATAAGATAGAATAATGAGCTAGGCTCTTGGTAGAGCATAGGAGACTGTTAGGCCAATAGACTTGAAATGCAGAGCCCAAGAACACGATAAACATTGATTAATGGCAAATATCACCCCCCCGGGTGGGGGGATTCTTCTCTATGGCTAGTACTCTAGGAGCCACATGGCACTCTACAAATAGAAAGCGACATCGTGAGGGATGAGATTCCCATGTAAGGACTTCAATTCTCCTCTAAAGGTTAAACTAATGGCCTATGTAAGTAGGGTCCCCTCGTCCCCATGTCAAGCAAATAGTGTCTTAAGTGATGAGTTTATAGGCTTTTAATAGCACATATGGACCTCTATATATTTTTAGGTAATAAGCTATCTCTTCTTCCTTCCAAAGAACAAAGTACTGAATGAAGGTTTGCCTTAGAAAAAGGAGAAGTACATGCAATATTAATAGTCCCAGGACTTTTTCTCTTGTTATAGGATGCCTGTCCTTAGTCCAAGAAGCTTGGGATCCCATAAAATCTATAAGGCTAGGCAAGGCTTCTGCGACAAGCCTCCCCCTCCGACCGGCATGGAAAGAAGAGGGACTAATATTCTTCTTCTTGTACATAGACCTTTGTCTTGAGGCGGGTCCCCTCTTGCATAGACAGGAATTTTCATTTCTTTCCCACCCTTCAATTGACAAGGGGAATGAGGAATGATTGCGAATCCCATCTCTGAAAAGAAATCTCACTTGCCATATAGATGATGTGGCGTCAGGTGAGGGGAAGGGACTTTTTCTTTTAGAGAGTAGGGTGTCTTCCACATGAAGTAAAGTGATTGGAGTGAACAAAGGTGGTTCAGGACTTGACTTCCCTTTTTGGAGTTTAGGATTATCAGAGTTGAGAGCAATTCCCCTTGATGGAGGAGGAGTTGTTCAGATTGGGAAGTATGAGGTATACAAGCTGAAAGGAACCCTACTATTTGAAGGGCCGGGGGATTCCATGTTAATAGTTCAAACATGACCCATATCTACAGTTGTAGAAGTAGTTTCTTTCAAAGATTATGGTTCTCAAGTATCCAATCGACTAAGCCTCCAAACTCTCTATTAACTATTAGCCCGGAGGGAAGCCCATTTTAGTCTAACTGGCTTTGCTCACTCTTTCAATTTGCTTAGACGCCCATTTAATAGGCATCGAGTAGTGCAAGAGAATTCCTTTCTGTAGGACAAGGCCTTCCCCCATCATTCAAGCATGGAAAGAGGGAGTGTATAGTAATTACGAAGCAAATCAAAGTAGTTGATTGACGTGCTTCTAGCGAAGTGGTAGTTAATTGACTAGTTTCTAGTGAAGTAGGACGTATGAAGGATTATATATAGTCATAATCTAGTATGAAAACTACGGAGGCCAACCAGTGAGTGAGGAATAAGCCAAGCCATAAAAAGTCTAGTGACCCTCCTCGAAATAGTAAACGTCCCACTTATAGCACTTTTCATTTTCTTCTTTTGAAGGGGAATGATCTTGCCCTAAAAACTATCAAAGGCGATTGGTCTATCAAAGAAAATCCCCTTGCATAAAGAAATGGAGTCGTGGAAAAGCAGGGCCTCAAATAGTGCTTGTCTCCTTCCCTAGTGGGAATAGCAAGAGAAAATACTAGGATATCTCTTTGGCTATCTAGTAATCTTGATTTTCGTGTTTAGTAGTACTACTACAAGTAAGTAGTGTCTCTTCTTTTTTTAATAAGAAATATGACCCCTGCTCTTCGAGGTCAGGAAGAAAAGTCAAGGCTCTGAGATCCAACTAGTCCCAAGATAGTCGATGTGTGACTAGTCATCAAGGGTTGAGATCTTCTTCTAAGGCAATCTACAAGGTGTGTCACTAGAGGGGAAAAGTTCAGTCAACAACATCATTCAGTGTATTTATTGCAAGTAGCAGAAAGAAACATTCACAAACACGATTAAAAAAGTAAAAACACAAATTTATAAAGATAACCCCTAATTGAGCTATGTCCATTGGCGGTGGTGATCAGATTTACTACATGTGGAGAAGAGAATGTAGAGGATACAAACAACCCTAACCCTATGGTGTTTATATAGTGTTCCCAGTACAAACTGATCGCGGATGCAGACAGATCTAAGTACCCATATAGAAAATTCATTCGGGATGGAGATGTCATTCCCTATAGTGGGGGCGCACATGTTTCCCCCCATGATCCTCCTTGTTCCATTTACCCCCATGCTAGTAGAGTATGATGGGGAGGGGTAGATGGTTACATTCGAAGCATATCAACAATATTTGATCATTTGATACAACCTACAAACAAGGAATTTTATTTCAAAAGTTGAGGTAAAGCTTCAATGTTCAGGTGGAAGCTTATATTAAGAAGATTAAGCAATAGCAACACTAGAAGAAAATGGGTTTATGGTGATGTTTGCCTTTAATTCATCTCCATATCATCCATTTGTTCAATATATAACGATATTACTCGCTTAGAATTAATGACGAATGCCATACTCAATGATATACATATACAACGAGTTATCCATTGGCATTTTAAAGATTGATTTTATTTAAATGTTGTGAATTAGCTAAAGTTATAAAAATAACAATGAAAAAATCATTGCTACATGCATCATCGTGAATTATATTACAATGAATATGAAATTCATCTCTAATTTCAAAATTAAAAAAATGATTAGCAACAAATAATATTATCATCATCAAATATTTAACAACAGACAATATAGTAATGGATTTAAAAAAAAACTCACTATACACTCATTTAAATTCAGTGTAAGTTCTAATATATTATATTCATGTAAATATAAAATAAAGATATGGTCAAAATGAGTAGACATATCAACTATAGCTAAATGCTCCTATTATTACTTACAATATAAAGTAGGTTTCCTTTGTAAAGGTATTCGAGCGACCTTTTACATAAGAATTAATTTACATATAAAACACAATATATATATGTGTGTGTATGTGTGTGTGTGAAAAATGGGGCTGCTCCTACCTCCATTTTTCAGCATTTTTTCACTTTTTGAAAGAAATCGTCATATATATTCATCACTACATTCCTCTAATGTCATTCCAATTTCATCAGAAACAAAGACTCATATACTCTTTGTTTTCTAGGAAATCGAAATGACATATTAGAGGGATGTCGTGATGAATATATATTATGATATTTTTCAAAAAATTATGAAGAAGCCCCATATATATCCAATAAGGTGTACCTTTCCTGGGTGCAAGGAAAGTCTGCCATCTTATGCATCCGTAGTCAATCTGATGGATGGCTCGTTATTTATATATTTCTAATGTTGAAAAACTCATTATGGTCAATTTAGCATATTCTATATTTAGAATGCTACAAAAGCCTCCACAATAATCTCCTCCCCCCTCTCCCTCTACCTCTCTCTCTCTCTCTCTCTCGATGGTAGCATGAGGGGAGGAAGTTGTTGCTCGCTGGTGATGGTGTGCAACGATGGTGGAAGGAGAATGTTGTACGGTGGATGCAACGTTCTGCTCTACGGTGACTGATGATGGCGTGCTGCTCTATGGACGTCCAACGGCTACTTCACGTGGTGATATGGTGTTTCTTCGATCTTCATATCAGGAGGAAAAAAGATGGGTTCTCCAAGGTTATTTTCTTGCAAGAAATGGAGGTGGAGTCACGTTGAGGTGATGGCTGCACATGGAGCAGGTGGATCGTGGAGGAGAAGGTTGAATGAGAGTATGCATGGAGGGGTGTGTGGGTAGAGGAGGATGTGCATGGAGGAGGTGGGTCGTGGAGGAGAAGGGAAGAGGAGATGCGGCCGGAGTAGGGATGTAGGAGAATGATTGCATGCCTAGTTTTTACAATCAGAGATCATTTTTTTACAATCTCATAAACCTTTTTACAATCTCCTATCATTTTTTACAAATTTCATATTATTTTTTTACGTTTATTATTTCTTTTATATATTTCTAACCATCTACACTTTTTTACAGAACATATTATAAATTTTACAATCAATCCTGAAATGTTACAAATGTAGCGTGAGTATTACAAACCTCAATGTTTTTCATTTTCTCTTTCTAATTAATAATTGATAAATTACTAACTATCTATTTTTTTGCAGATCTTCATACCTATATTACAAAACAAGCACAATGTTTTATATAGGCACTACATAAATTACAATTACAATAATAAACATATTACTAACCATGATTTTATTTTACAAAGGAGGATTTCAATTTTACAATGTCAATGTGTATTTTACAAAGAGGTCAGCTATTCTGCATAGCTTGAAAATATCACCATGTTGGTGAAACCTCATAAATAACTTGAAACACAAAATTGTCAAATCATACGGGTTAAAAATAGTAAAAATGAAAGGAATAAATGAAACTTAAATTCAAATGGAATTCAAATAAATAATGAAAATATATTTACTAAAATGCCCTTTTGGATAAGGACCATTTGAATCAGATCAAACTGATGAGATGGTTGGCTTTCCATGCATACATGAAAGGTGCACCTCGTTGGAAGGGCCATATGTATATATATATATATATATACATATATATACATATATATATATGGGAATGAGTATGCTCCCACCTTTCTTTCCGTATTTTTTTTTATTTTTTTGAAATTAAATTTTGGGGGATTTACTTAGAATAATAAGTAGAATATGTGTTTCAAATTTCATATAAAAAGACGTTCCTAACACTTCCATCTAAAGGGGATCATTTTCAGCAACTTTTTATTGTTAACATTTGGCAATCTAGATGGAGGGGATAGAAGTCTCGAATTAAGTGGAATTTTGAACGACACCTTGGTGACATATTGTAATCTAAAATTCTACTAGGTTTTCATTTTGGATAATTAAAAAATACAAGGAAAAAGGGTGGGAGCATGTAAGTTACATCCTCGCGTGGAGCATACTCATTTTTCCATTTACATATACATACATATATATAGAGAGAGAGAGAATAGAGAGTATGCACCAAGGTGCGTGTAAGCTTATACGCACCAGTGGCAGAAATGTCTATTTTTTATTTTTTTGAAATGAATACTTGGTAGATTTACATAGAATGGTAAGTAAAATATGTATTTCAAATTTCATGTAAAATAAGTACTCCTAACATTTACATAAAAAATGGGTCCTTTTCATCAATTTTAATACCGTTAAGATTTAATGGTCTTGACGAATGGGATATAGGTCTCAAATTATGTTGAATTTGTAATGATAACGTGGTGATACATTGTGATCTAAATCCTTCAAGGATTCACTTCAAAAAAATAAAAAATGGTGTTTGTGGCACAGGTGCTTGTAAACTTACATGCACCTTGGTACATAATTCCTATTCTGATGAATATACATTTCATCACCTTCGTTCTTTCATTTTGATCTTTAAACCCTAGTTAAATTCTTGTGAATAGCATTAATTTATATAAAATAGCATCCATTATTTAAATTATAAATATTGCATCAAATATTGTATTTTAAAGATAAATAAAAGAATAAAGAAAATAAAAGAAAAAGAATGGAATACCAAAGGTATTGAATGACCCTAAACCTCGAGACCTAGGTATCATGATGATTGGGTCGATAAGGAATAATGTAGGGGGAGATAACGACCAATAATCACTCAAAACCCTAAATTTCAATTCCTCAATAAATGCTCTTTTGAGACTCATTTTATTCTTTATTATTTATACCTCAAAGTAATAAACTTTGTACATAAAACTTGTAGATAGAAATACAAAAAAAAAATTATTTCACCTAAAAATAATGCACAGTGTGCCACGATGCTCAAAATAAAAAGTCGCAAAGAAAACTTTCCAGACTTGTATCTCCTCCATATGAAATGGAAATTCACGAAACACGCCTTTATTGTCCTAAAATTCAATTATTTATTTAATGAAGTGGTGTTATTCAAGTTGGAGTTAAGTTGAAAAAGTTAGATTTTGGGCCTCATTATGCAATTTACCTATATAAAATAATTAATTTATTCATTCTTTATAGTTTTACTCTTTTATATTTGTATAATTTTGTAAATATTTTTTGAATAATTTGTACATAATCAAAATAAAAAAGTCCCATTAAAATAGAATAAAATAAATAAATATTTTATACTGCATAGATGAATTATACATGTATATACCTATATAATAAATGCACAAAATTATTAGGTATACAAATAACTTCATAAAAATATAATAGATTTATGTGTATGTGTATTTTAAAATTTATAATTATATAAAATAAGCATATGAAATAGTAAAATAGAAAATAGAAAATAAAAATAAAATACTCATTGTATAGGTAAATATACCTATATTATTACAAATAGAAAGTAGCATATAATAAATTAATTCAAAAAAATAATACAAATAACCATAAATACTACATAAAATAATAAATATTTTTTATGTTTTAACCAAAAATCAAGTAGTTAATTGATTATTTTTTCTATTTATTTAATCCTTTATTTTCTATTTTGGTTTGTAGCAGAAGAAGTAGCCCAATAGGGTGCCGACCTTGGTTGACTTGCCGGTCAACTATCCCCCTATGACTTTAGGGATGTCAGAAACCGTTGACCCCTCTTCTTCCTTGGATTTTCCACGTCACAGCTTTCATTTTTTTGACACGATTCCTTCAGAGATCTTGCACGTCGATCATTATTTTGTCACGCCAACATCTCTCCTCGATTGATGGAGCGCTGCATCAATCGTGGTCTCGGTCAAAGATCACCTTGTACATATATCCTCCTCTACCTCCTATTCAAACATGATCCCATTTCACCCTTGAAATCCTGAAATTTCTTGGCGCCTAAAGTCATTGATGGCAGTAGTAACTGCCCAAGCTTTTGGCGCGGAGGAAGAGGTGTTGGACCTAATGATCCGAGCTCACAAAGCATCTTCGTTGGAGCTTCTTCGTGGCTCCTTCTCCTTTGAGGTTGAGCCATAGTCTATTGTTTCTTTTTGTTCCTATGATTAAGGTTAACATTTAGTTTCTACAATTTTTTTGTGTTTCATGAAATAACTCCATCGTATCGAAGGAGCTCATGTTACGACCATCGTTCCCCTATGATTCACCTATTCTACTACACATCTGAACTACCCATGTTCTTACCCTTCACATCTACAATGCCCCATGCACATCCATCCATCTTGATTATCTCCATATCGAGCTCTCGGTATTTCTTCTTCGTTGCTCGCCAGAGTACTCTCCCTTGCATTCCATCTCCATTGTTCACTACACCAAATCTAGACCAGACCACTCTATTTTCTTTTACGAGACTAATATTGTAGGTCTTGGACTTGAAGAACCCCATATGGGTCAGATTTTGTCCCGCCGAAGGCTCTAGATACCCCTTCTCTTCAACGACCCTCCAAGACCCCACCGACAGGTCCCGAAGCCATTTGAGCACTCTAGACGACGTGAAAAGACATCAGTGACATTTTGCTAGGAGCTTCTTTGGTTGTCAGAGATACTCGAAGGACAGATCGAAGCTCAGACAGTAGGGAGTTCTTCCTGTTCTTCCAAGGTTGCTCCATGTCGTTTGATCAAGAACCTACTCCAGATTGTACAAGATACATTAGATCTGCAGCATTGTCATCATCTGATCGAGCTCGGAGATCTAATCGCAGACATCCATCTCCGAACCGTCATCGATCGACCAGGAGCTGCCATGTGAATAAGCGAGAAGAATCAGCTGTTCGATCGTGTGCAAGAGCGGTATTTTGCTCCACACCCCTCAGCTTTTTATTTTATTTTAGTTCATAAAATTTTCTTTAACTCAAAACGTTCTGTAATATTTGCACTTTAGACCCTACACTTATTTTATTTGCATTTGAGTCATGTCCATGTCACTTCATGTGCCCCTATACGTGAGGTGCTTAGACATTTTATAGAAGACCCCTACGGGTTTTGTTATTAAGTAGTCCTTAAAGTTTGTATTCTAGTGTTAAACTTTTTGGTTAATTTACAAGTAGGCCATGTTGTTTATTGGTTACAAAAATACCCCCACCATGCTTGTTTAATAGAATATCTTTGGGAATTTTGCACAGAGGACCTCCTACTTTTAATCTATGTTCTGAATGCATGCTAGGTTTATTTAAATTCCAAAAAAATCGAGCTTATTATTATTAGTCATTATTTTTATATTTTTATTAATTTTAAAATAAAAAATAGCAAAAATTATAAAAAAACAAAAATAGAGGAAAATATAAAAAAAAGATAAAAGTGTTTTATTTATCACATTTTGGGTATTTAAAGCTATATATACAAATGTATATTAGCATATAGTCTATATATATAGCTATATATACTTGTTATTATTAAAAAAATACCCTAAGTATATAAAAAACCGCTAAAACAATAAAAAGGATTGAACCTTAGGGTATTTCTCTGATTTATATATATTATTTATATGTATGTCCTATATATCTATTATAGTATACATGTGATCTATATATTCTTGTATACATATATCTAAATAAAATTAAAATTAAAAATTTAAAAAAAGAAAACTAAAAATTGAAAAAATATAAAAAATATATAAAATAAAATTCCAAGAATATAAAATATTAAAAACCCACAAAAATCCCTATAAAACATAAAAACATTTATTGATTTTTTTGTCAACTTTTATGGTCTATTCCAGTTGCTCCTTTATGGTTTGATCCCTACACTTGCATACTATATGTATCATTTTGTATGGATAATAACTTTTTGCTCATTGTACATATTGATAGAGCATCATTGTGGGATAATTGTTAATGCATTGAATTGAGGACATCTAAGAGCTAAGAAAGTGGTCGACACCACGATTGCCAAACCGACTTGTCGGGCACTGTAGACCCATCTCTCCTTGATTTTAGTGTTCATCAAATGCACCGTTGCCGAGGAGCAATACATAGGATAGATTTTATGTGGTTTTCTCTTTCATTATTTTTTCTTTATTTCTCTTTTATTTGAGACAACTATTTATCTGTGTTGATCCATTTTTTCTCTTTATTTTTCTTGTGAGGGACCGTGTGGTGAAGGCCACTTCCTAGGGAGTTGGTGCACCCGAGCTACGAGGATATTGGCAATTCTACTTATTGGTCAATTTGAGAGAGCGGGAGAGAGACAAAGCATCTATTTAGCATAGCATTTTCTCTTTTATTTTTTTGAGAGAGAAATAACATTTTATTTGCATTTATTAATTGTAATAATACAGGTGGATGATGAATCTCCATTTCATCACCTTTAATCTTTCATTTTGGCCTTTAAGCCCTAGCTAAATGCATTTATATAACATTAAAGTACGTTAAATAACATCTATTATTTACACGGTAAATATTGTACAAAATGTTGTATTTAAATCCAAAATAAAAGAATAAAGAAAAGAAAAAGAAAGAAATACCATAGGTATTGAATGACCCTAAACCCCGAGACCTAGGCATCATGTTGGCTGGGTTGATAAGGAATAAAGTAGGGGTAAATAAGGGGCAAAAATAACCTGGAAACCCTAATTTTTATTCGCTAATAAATTCTTTTGGGGCATATTTTATTCTTTATTGTTTACCTCAAATCAATAAACTTTGAACTTGAAACTTGTATGTAAAACTAAAGAAAATAGAAAAGTCATTTCATCCAAAAATAATGCACAGTGTACACCATGTGGAAAACTTCACAGACTTGTATCTTCCCCATATGATCTCAATATTCATCAAACTCAATTTTATTATTCCTACAATTAAATTATCTCTTTAATGAAGACAATTTCATTAAATTTGGAGTAAATGTACAAAAGTTAGGTTTCAGGGCCCTCATTATGCAAGTTACTTATACAAAATAATCAATTTATTTATTCTTCACATTCTTTATTCTTTTATATTTTTAAAATTTTGTAAATATTATTCATGATACATATACATCATTAAAATAAATAAATTCATTAAAAATACAAAAAATAAATAAGTCTATTATGATATAAAGATGAATTATACATACATATATATATGTATAATAAATATACATATTTAATTAAATGTACATATAAATTTAGAAAATACAAAAAAAATATATTTATATGTTTTTAAATAATTTATAAATATATAATATAAGTGTATAATAATAAAATTGAAAATATAAAATATAGTATATAAGTATATATACCTATAAATGTACTTATAAAAAGTAACATATACTAAATTAACTTGAAAAACTAAAAAATAACAAAAAAATACTACATAAAATAATAAACATTTTTTAAGTTTTATGGAAAATAATAAATCATTTTATATTTCCTTTTGATTTATTTAATCCCAATTAGTACCGGTCTTCCATTGACCCTTAGTCAATTGCCCATCAACTCGTCTAGGGCTGCTAAAATTGTTGACTTCCTCTCTTCCTCGATTTTCTACTCCTAATTCTTGCATTTTCATGGCATGAATCCTTCATCGATTTATCTCCTCGATCGTTGTTCTTTCATGCACTAGTGACTCCTCGATCGATGGATCTCTATATCAACATTCTTCCCAATCCAAGTGCCCCATGTACATATACCCTCCTCCACCTCTGTTTCAAACTTGATCCCATTTGGCCCACAAAATCCCTGATTTTATTGGTGGTCTAGGTTGCTGGTGATAGCAGCGACCGTCCTTGATCATTTGGCGTGGAGGAAGAGGTGCTGGAGAGGTGATCCGAGCTTTCTGGCCAAGCATGCCTAAGCTCCGCATGGGCTCCTTCATCCTTGAGATTGAGCCCCTAGTTCTTAGATCTTCTCATTCTTGGTGTTTAGGTTATCATAGTTTAGAATTTCATTACAGTTGTTTTCGCATTTTATTTCATTAAATAATTCATTTGTACATCAGAGCTCGATCTCTAGCCATCATTTCACCATGATCTGGTTGTTCTCCACCCTATCTTTTGCCCTCATATCATTCCTCTATGCCTCTTCATAACCTGGACCATTCCATTCCCCTAATCCTCTCTAGATTAGGAGATCAGGTCTCCTTCCATTGATGTTCACTGGAGACCTCCGCCCGACTCCATTCCGCTCCATTTCACCCAAATCAGACCCCCAGGAGCCTGCTTTTTGTGTGTTTGAACTAACCCTATAGGTCCAGGTAGTCAAAGGCCTCATAAAGGGGTGATTTTGATTCCAATGAATGGACTGGATGCCCAGCTCCTTTTGACCTCCTGGGACCCCTCTAGTGGTCCTTAGAGCCTTTTGATGATTCAGCTGCTATGGACAGTCGTTAGGAACATTTTGAGCCTCGAAGAATCACTGGAGACCACTAGAGGAGGGAGTAGTAGTCGATCGAAGCTCTCTAGTTTATTTGTTCTTCCATGTTCTTCAGGGAGAGTAGCAGTCGTTCGATCGAGGAGGAGCACTAGTTCTGCCCAAAGCCGTTGGATCAAAGCACCCCCAGTCGCTCGATCTCCTACAGAGATCTAATCAGCAACGTCCACCGACGAATCGTTATCCACCATTGGGAACACCATGTATTTAAGTGAATAGATCTCGATTGTCCGTCCGTGCACCTTTAGGGATAATTTTGCATTATATTCTCCTGATTTTTTATATTTTTTATTTAGTCCAAAAACTTCAGTTTTTGGTATAAAAACTTTTGTAAATTTTTGCAAGTAGACCCGCGTACTCATGTCAATTGCATTTAGGTGCCTCGCCACATCTCCTTACATACGCATACACATGAGGGGGTGGGTATTTTGTAGGGACTCCTTTGATGGTTTTGTTACTATTTAATCCATGAACTTTTTAATTAAGTGTAAAACTTTTTGAATAAATTGCAGGTATGCCTTGTAGCTTATTGGATATTAAATTTATGCCCCTATCAATACTTTATTAATTGATATTTGAGAAATTTTTTTCTCATGCCCTTAGATTTTGTTTCAGGTTCTATTATGCATTTCAGTTTATGTAAATTACGTTTAGGTCCCCGCCAGCACTTTAATTTTTATTTCTTGTATTTCGATCCATAAAAATATCATTTTCCACCAAAAATCTATAGGAAAATTTATTTAAGTGCCTGACATTTTCTTAAATCACATATAATTTTTGTAGGACAATTAAATTTAATTTCATATATTTCATAATTCATAAACATTGCATTTATTCCCTGATTATATTTTAAAATACAAAAGAATAAGAATAATTTTGAAAAAAATCCAAAAAATATAGTACATTATTATAGTATTTTTGAAGTAAAACCAAAAATCACTAAAAACTTCAAAAAAACTAAATTAAAAATCCTAAAAGTCTTATAAAAATTATTATGATTTCTTAAAAACTCTAATAATTTCATTTTCCATTTCTGTATCTTATTTATACCATATATCATATATTAAAAATAGTTTTGGAAAATATTAGTGTGTTCACATATTTTAAATTTCCTTAATAATATGGCCTTGTAGTTTTATTCATTATTTTGCCTTTCTAATTCAATCAAAAATACAAAAATGGAAAAAATAAGAGAATATCTGGAAAACAGAATGAAATATAAAAAATATAAAAATATATTTTACTTTTTTCTATTTTAAGTATTATAGCTATATATACATACTAATTTATATTATATATATGTATATTTACTTATATTACTATTATTATTATTGAAAATACCCTACATATTTTAAAATCCTTAAAAAATAAAAAGAATTTTACTTGGCATGTTTATCATTTTTCTATACTATATATATCCTATATATCTTGTATATAATACATATTATCTAGATCTACTTATACATATTACATATATTAAAAAGAAAAACATAAAAGTCAGATAATATAATCAGAATTAAATACTATAAAATAATAACATAAAAATGTAATTAAAATTTCAAAAATTAATTAATTAAAAACACATAAAAATAAAAAATATCTATAAAAATACAATAACATTTATTTCCTTTTCTAACTTAGTGATCTAACTTGGACACTTGCACCTTTCACTTGGCTCAACTCAGTTGGAGTGGTGAGGGGGTTGGATTTGCTAGTCTGAGACGCACATGGGTGGAAACATTCGTCCTCGTCTAGGGAGGGAAGTGCACCCCAACCTGGTCCAATCACCATGAGGTCTAACGACAGGAGAGTGTGGGTTGCAATAATGCTTCAAAAGAGGGATAGTCTTCTGTCTCAAGAGGAAAAAGTCCTTATGTAAATGCTGTTGTAAATAGTATGTTTAAAAAAAATATTGGACAGGCTTGTAAATAAAAAAAATAAATGCCTGCCGGAGTATGTATATATATTCTTTAGAAAATAAGCAAGCTTGAGCATCAAAGTTATACCATGTGAGCCTGCAGGTGGATGACTTGATTACACTGGTCAGGCATTCCAGGATAGGTAGCTACACTGGCTATCGTCCATTCTTTTCTCTACCTCCTCCTCTTGAGTTGGATGCCACTTGAACTTAGAAGGGAATACCCCGCTCCTCGAGGAAAGAGCTGTTGGATTAGGGAATCATTTGGTTGTCATTCTGGAGAAGTCAGTCTCTTTGTCATTTCAGTTGGGGAGAGCCACTATCACTTACACGTACAAGTCAGCTTCATAGTCATAAGGGTTTGCTTATGATGTAGGCTAGTTCTGACCTGGCTATTGAGGTGATTTGAACCAAGTTCTGTGACTCTCGAAGGCTGTTGTGTTTTAAATTTGGTTCCCTACCAGGTTCCACACACATTTTCACACCAAGGTCTAACTCGAGCTCCAAACTTTGATTTTGTACAGATAAGTTTAATAATCATGATCAATTCAAATTATTCTTTACATTCTTTATTTTGCTTTTTCCTTTCTTCTTATTCTTTGTTCTTTTTGTACTTATTGCATAAGTATTTGCTAGGGACTAGCAAAGGCAAGTATAGGGGGGTGATGAATCTCCATTTCATCACCTTTATTCTATCATTTTAGCCTTAAAAACCCCAACAAATGCTTGTCAATAACATCAATTTGTACATAATAGCATTCATTATTTATTGTATTCATTGTACATAAAATAAGGTTTTTAATGCCAAAATTATAGAATAAAGAGAAGAAAAGAAAAAGGAATAAAATATTGTAAATATTTTATGACCCTAACCCTGAGACCAAGGCCAGCATGGAATTGGTCGACAAGGAATAAAGTAGGGGGAGATAAGGGCCAAGAATACAATAAATACCTCATTTATTTATTCATTTATTTATGCAATTTTGACACCCATTTTGTATATAAGTATTTATTCATCAAATAAAGAAACTTTGTTCATGAAAGTTGTAGATAACAATGTAAATAAGAATACAAAATTGAGTTTGTACAAAAATAACACTCATTGTACATTTTATACCCAGAATAAAAAGCAAAAATCTCAACTTCACAGACCCATATCTTGCCAATAAAAACTCCAAATCACCCAAACTCACCTTTAATTGTATATAGCTTTCCAAGAACTATTTTTTAAAATTTGTTTCATAATTTTTGGAGTTCATCTGTAGAAGTTAGGTTTTTGACCCTCCTTGTATATAGTACTGATTAAAATATTTCATTTTATTCAATATTCATTATTTTTATAAATTCATATTTTTAGAATTTTGTAAATAATGTATATAATACATGTAGATATTGAAATTAAAAGAAAACCAAAAATAAGTTGTAAAATAAAATATGTCTATGAAATACATAGACAAAATACCTATGCTATCTATATGTATATAAATAAAAAGGGATTTTATTCTTTTATTCTTTATTCATCTATATTTTTATAATAATGTATATATTATATATATCTTATTAAAAATACAAATCCAAAATAAAAACAAATAAAATTTGTTAAATAAATAAAATGTATATAATATATAGGTAAAATACCTATAAGTATACCTACATATACATATACTTATTTATTTAAAAAAATGTAAATAAACTCATAAAAATTAAATAAAAATATATTTATACTCATAAAAATAAGTTATAAATTCATAAAATAAGAAAATAAAATAATAAAATAAAAATAAACAAAATAAAAATAAATACATGTAAATACCCTTATAAATACTTTATTAAAATAAAACCATAATAAAACACTTCCAAAAAATAAATAAAAATCATAAATAAATACTACATTATTTAATAAACATTTTTTATTTTATATACAAAATCTAATTAATTCATTTATTATGTTAAATAAATGGGTCAAGGTTGTTCTGACGTGGACCAATCAGAAGCCAGGGAATGTTGACCTTCGGTCAACTCGCCCTGCGCTTCTGATTCCCGTTAGAGCCATCTTGTCCCCCGTTTTCCTCCCTTTTTCCTGGGCATCCCTTTCATCCATCGCCCTCTAATCCTTCACGAAAAATACTCTCTGATCATCCGAGATTCGCACCGAGATCCTGGAGCCCTTGTACATACCACCGATTCCTCGATTTTGCCCGGTCAAATAAGGGTGCTATCTTGTTTATAAATAATGAACCTACACCATCTCTCCAAGTTTAGTCAGCCTCTCCCCATTTTCTTCCTTGCATTCGGTCCCAGATGTGCTCCTCGTGACAGGAGGATGCCGTCGACACCTTGAATCGGCTGGAGATGGTGGTGGTTGCACCCACGGCCGCCGCTCACCGGAGGTCCTGCTCCCTGGAGTTTCTTCAAGTATAAGAGCTGCGCATTTTACATTTATTAGGCAGCTTTTCATTCCTGCATTTCATTTCCATTGTTTATTTCGTATTTAGATGATTAGAGTAGCGTAGATTAGGTAAATCGAAGTTCGCCGGAGCTCAGCTCCGGCGACTTCGCCACCGTGTTTCCGACAGTTTTCCGACGTCATTTCGCCTTCATTTCGATCCCTATCGTATTCTCCACCTCCAGACCACTCCAAACCAACCAGATCTACGCCAGATCTGCTAACCGAAGCTTCAGCTCCGCGACTCGTTGGATGCTTCGCCACCTCACCCCATTTTCGTGCTAACAGCTTCAATTTCAGGTAGAGGGTGAAGCCCTCGATCCATGTGGTGTTCTTGTGCATGTTAGGTGCGTTGAGAAGCACCAGGAGACGATTCACATGCGGGCGGAGGTATCTGGAGCCCCGATCCTTCCCCGTGCTCGTGGCGGCGCTCCAGCGTACCTCTGGCCGATCCAATACCTCCAGCAGTTAGAGCAACCCTCCAGGAAGCTTTTGGGACCTTCAGGTGCGGCGAAGACCGGCGGAGGAGCGAGATCTGGCCGGGAGAAGCTCTCCCCGGCGAGCTTGCTTCCCTGTTCTTGCACGTGAGCTCCCCGCCGTTGGATGAAGACGAAGGCCCAGGTTGATGATCAGCCATCCGATCCTCCAGCGCTCAGACCGTCGGATCTCTTTGGAGTTCTAATCCTCGCCGTGGATCGCGAACCGTCATCGGCCCATGTGGAGGCGCCACGTGGATTAGTGGATGAAGACCAGCTGTTGGATGAAGCGCCTTTGGGGGTAATTTGCATATTTAGCCCCTGCTCTTTTTGTATTTAATTTTTAATTCTGTAAATATTTTTTAACGTTGTAAATAATTGTGATTTTTGCTAAAAGGACCCTAAGGTTTCTTAGAATTACAAATAGGTCCTTCCGCGCCTAACGTACAGTCCTACGTGAGGCACGTGAAATTTGCACTTTAACCCTGGCGGTTTTTGTTAATTGTAAATTAGTTCAAAAAATTAAAATAAATGTTTATTTCAGTAGGTGTTTTTGCACTGATGCCCCTATTACTTATTTTATTTGCAAAAATGCCCCTGCTAGGCTGTTTTATTTTTGTGTCTTTTATCTATTTATTAAAAATAACTATGGTACTCCTAAAATCCCACGAAAATTAGGATATATGTTTCATGTGATGCTCTTCCACGCCCATGGTTTATTTTGCATTTTTTGCATTTTTCCTAATTATTAAAAATGAAAAAGGAGCCCTTTTTGCACTATTTTTATTAAAAAATACAAAAAAAATATAAAATGTTATTGAGAAATTCCAAAAAAATTATATATGGTAGATTTATATATATATTGAGTCCAGAAATTGAAAAACCCTAAAAATATTAAAAAGGAAAATAAAAAAATCAGAAAGCTCCAAAATCCAACAAAAAAATAGAAAAACCCTTAAAAAATCCCAAAAATACATTTTTGTCATTTATAATTATCTATATATTATTATTAATGTATTAAAATTAATTTAGGTAATTTTGGAGTTTATTTTATATTTTTAAAACCCAAATTATATTCGGCTATTTAATTAGGCCTATATTGTGGACATTTTTGAAATTAAAAATACATAAAAATTAGAAATATTCCAGAAAAATAACAAAAAAATTAGAAAAATATTAAAGCTAAAAAAATATTATCTATATATATATTAAGCATTCATATCTATATGTATATTTATATATTATATTACTTCTCTCTCTCCTCTTATATATATACCTCTTTATAATTATTTCTAGACTATATAATAAAAATATAAAAAGAAAATAAAAAAATATAAAATATAAAAACAAAATAAAAATTAAAAAAAAGAAATAAAACAAAAATAAAAAAATTATAAAATCCAAAACCCACAAAAACCATAAATGGACATGAACATAGGATTGAATAAATTATACAACACATACAACCTTTCGCCTCCCAGTGTTCGACCTCTACCTGTGCTTACACCTATACACATTTACATGTAGAGTTATAATAAATTTTAACTCCACATTTTTGGATATTTATTGCATATTTTATTGTGGGTTAATTGTTTATCGATCTGGGGATCTTTAAGCGGTCAATTCAGCGACTGGATCTCTCGCCTTGTGAGATATCTAGACCCTTGATCTCCCCCGTTCATCTCCCCTATACTTCCATACTATACATATCATTTTTAGGGTATTATAAATTTGAGCTAAATGTTATCCATATCTTGAGCATTGTGGGTTAATTTTTAATGCTTCTAATTGTGGATATCTGAGGGTCGACTTGTCGAGCACCGCGAAAACTCCAAGAGCAGACGTTGGGATCCCTCCTCTTTTGCTTATTCATTAAATGGTGTTGTTGTCGAGGAGCAATGCGTAGGATAGATTTTTGTGTGCCTTTTTCCTTCATTATTTTTCTGCTTTTATTTTCCTTTTATTTGAGGTAATTATTTATCTGTGCTAATCATTTTCTCTGTTATCTTTCTTGCAAGGGACTTCGAGGAGAAATTAACTCTTTAGTGAGTTGGAGCACCAGAGCTAAGAGGAGAGTAGTTCATCTTCTTGTGAACTACTTGGAGTGAGCATATGAGAGAAGCAGAGTAGCATTAGCATAGCATTTTTATTTTTATGTGAGAGAGAGAATATTTTATTTTCCATTATAAAATTGTAATAATACATGTGGACCTTGAACATTTGGGCCTATTTTACCAAGTGATTGTTCGCTTAGGGGCTCACCGTATCTTCTCATGGATTTCTTCACATTTATTTTCTTTATTTTCTGCAGTTTATGCTTTCCATCTTATTTTTAGTTTGTTTTCGGATTTCTTAATCGAGTAACCTAGGTCTGCACACCTAATATCTTGCGACTTCCTATAGTCTATGATTGGATCTAGTCAAACTCAATTTGTTCTTCATGATAATAACAATTCATGCATAGGAAACTTTCACCGCTTGCATCTCAAGTAGATCAGGTTTAAAATTTCTTGCCTTTCATCCTGCATTGACAGAGCTAGGAAGCGTTGTAAGTATTCTGACTGAGCATTCATCATTTAGACACTAGGGTGAGATTTCCATCCTAGTGTCACCGTGCATCGCTTTGTCGCTTTCTCCCTCTGATTTTGAGCACTTATGATTAAACCAAAATCCAAAAAATCATTAGGCACTTATTAATGAAAAATACTCAAAAATTTTGAAAACCAAAAAATAAAACAAGGCGACTGCTAAGTATTTGACCCTAATTAAAAATTTTAATGAACATCACTGTTTGGGGTTCACAAATCCCTCATTGTATTCAGGTATGCTCCAGACAGAGTGAGGCACGATCCTTAAGGATTAGAGCCAAAAACCCGATATGTGGTTGCCTCATTTATCACTTGTAACTGGCAAAGTATTGGCACTTCTATCATACATAGGTGAGTAGGGTCTTGTCAACGATGTTGCTCTCGCCTTGTGTAGAGCATCCAACTTAATCTGAAGTATTGAGCATAGTCCACACATTCATGGGGATGTTTGTCTCATCGTCTTGTGTCTGAGTACCTCACTTGTGAGGGAAGTAGTGGTTCTATCTATCAGCTTCATCTCTCTATTGCTTTGGCTGATTAGCCCCCCAGGACCAATATTGAGGACCTTAAAAAGTGCAGATCATAGGATACAAAGGAGGTGGAACAAGTATGGGGATACTTTCCTAGCAGTACACACTATCCTTTAAGACTAGTCGCTTAAGGACGTGTTATAACACAAGTGTTGAGTTGGTGAACCCATGTTGCTTGGTGTTTGTTTTTAATTACATTAGGACTCAAAGATCAAGTCCCACACATTTATGCCATTTTGTCATTTCTTCTTGTCACACTTCTCTTTGACCTTTACTCATTGTGAGCTTTCAATTGTTTTACACTCCTTTTATATCTTGTTCATCATTATATTTTTTCTCCATCATCACCCATTTTTTGCTTCAAGCTGTAAACTCTAGGATGGTTTGGTCAACACTCTACTGATAGCCACATCAAGTCCTTGATCTCAACATCTCCAATAATTCTGGGCGATTCCCAGGTACATGGTTTCAACTTTTTGAACCACCCTCAGGACTCCCCACTTCTTCTACCTCCCCCAGACTGGGAAAACTCTCTTCCTAAGTTTGCCTTTTTTGGATGGAGATTGATTTTACTCCTTGCACTTCTCCAACATTAATGAAATTCAAAATTGACCCTAATTCTGAACTATTCTCTACATCTGGTACCTGCATGCTGACTGATCGGGGTACTTTCCCAACTGAGGATTTAAACCTGATTTGGAGCGCGAGCCTTCACAGTCTGATTCAGAAATGACTCAACTAGAAGAGAAAAGGGACCATAGCTATCGAGTACTGAGTAGAACACCGAGCAAGGCACAAATCGGAATGAGGTGAATAACCAGTTGTTGGCCTCCATCCATGCCATCCAGCAATAGTTGATCGACCAAGCATTTGCCCAGGTCGCCTTCCAAGAGATGTTGAATGGCCTGAGAAGAAGGTCGGAAGTGAGGGATGGACGACAAGGAGGATATGATCATCTCCGTGTTAATTATGAAGATAATCATTATGTAGTTGGACCTTGTGCAGGCGAGGGAGAGGGAAGGTGAGGCTGACCCAATCCCACTTTGAAGTAGATATACATTCGTGGGTTCGACCGCATCACCGAGTTGATCCAGAATCTGTCGATCTACGGACACTTCGAGCTTAAGCCACATCTCCTCTCTCTTCTCCCCAATTTCCACGGGAACTCCAATGACGAACCCTACATCCATTTGCAACAGTTTGGATACATCTACAGCACAACTCATTACCCCAACATCTCATTGGGCGTTATCAAGATGACCACTTTTCCCTTCAGCCTTCAGGGAAGTGCTCTTCACTGGATCAACCACTTAGGAAAAATGGTGATGACTTGGGAGGATCTGAAGTACACTTTCTTGCACAAGTATTATCCTCTCGGGTGTCTCAATCTCATGCAGTCTAAAATAGTCAGCATCTCCCAGGGTCCCCAAGATTCCATTCACAAGACCTAGGAGAGATTTAGTGATTTGATTGAGAAGTTCCCCCACCACAACGTATTTAAGATCAACTTTGTCCATCAATTCTTCGGGGGTCTAGCAGAGAACACTCAATGTTTGGTTGATGTCGCCTGCGGAGGCTCTCACTTCAATAAGGATGAGGATGCAGTATAGCAAATATTTGAGGACATGGTCAAAGGAGTAGTTGTGCTTTCCTCATCTCATTCCTTTCAAATTCAGCCACCGCCACAGATCCTCCACAAGAATGTTAACATGGAGGATACACATGAAGTGTACATATGTGATAAGTTTGACCTCAGCATCATCAAGAATCACTTGTCTAAAGTGGATATCATTGAGAAGATGTCGTGGGACCTAGAGAAGCTAGCCAAGATCAGGCAAAGAATGAAGGGCTTGGACAAGCTCGACATCATTACCAAGTAGTTGGAACTGCTAGTGAACACCATCAGTGACTGCATTACAGTGACATCCTCCCCTGAGTCTCCAGCTGAGAAGAATGAGCAGACAGTGCCACAACCACCTCAGTCAAGACATAGCCAACCTTTGATCCAACATGTATTCTACATGCAAGCTCCCGAGCAATTGCCGCCATCACCACAGATGTTGATGGTTGTTTATCAGGTGATGAATTTTCTATTCATCATAATAATATATTATTCTTAGTTGAATATCTAAACAAATCGCCTAATAAAAGACCTTAATCCAATAAATTAACAAAATACAATTCTTAATAAAAATGGACTAATAATGTATATTTACCTTGTAAATAAGTCCGAAAATAATTCAAAATAAAAATAAAATAAAATAAAATCGATGAAGGCTTCATGAAACATGAGAGTCAACAACTTTACCGCTATTCACTTAAGTACCAGGGTGTGATGAAGTTAATAAATTTATTGATCAGTGTGCGCCAACTTGGTAAAAGTATTGGATCTAGCCAAAAAGAAGAACAAAAATAAAGAAAAAAGAATGAGGAAAGAAAAGCTCACACTACAAAGTCAAATACAAAAGAGCTTACACCAAAGGAGAGCGCTACCAACAATTTCAAAATGTCCTTTGGACCAATTAGGCTAAATGATTCCGGCTAATACATCAAAAAGGGATCTACACCATAAGAAATACAAGTCTAAGTGAAAGCATATTAGATACGTAAAGAAGGCACACCCCAATGTTCTCCCAAGAGAACAAGTACAAACGACTCAATATCTCTTGACGGATGTATTGATCAGCACCAAAAATATACATGTGTTGAGTTAATAAGACACTCAAGAGGATCCTTAATAAGACACTAAAGAGGATCCTTATTCTAATGATAGGGAGAGAAGAAAAGAGACCATCCTATGTCATCCATCAACTGTCCTTCCATATTCACTTTTAAGACTGACAACTAAAGAGATGGTGAATTGTATGCAAGAAATGATTTATTCCATAGGGTTGAGGATTGGGTTCTTAGGAGAGTCCCTTAGACTGGAAATTTAAGTGATGCTTTGGCTCTATTCTTTTATTTGCACTCAATGTAATATCCTTATGTTATATGTATATACAGGGCGTCTCATGATTAGGGAAGTTGGATACCTTTTGACTAGAGCTTGGTTCAGATTAGAATTTTAGGATCACTAAAACTGAGAGTTCTTAATGGATCAAGTCTTGTACTTTCACATGCACAGTCAGGGATTAATCCAACTTATTTATTATTTATTTACTCAAGGACTAACAAAGTTTAAGTATAGGAGGTCGAAGATGAAAGATCTTCAGTAGTAGAAGTTACATCAGCCCCATTATCAGGCATTCTCGCATATCCCTATTCAGAAGGGCTTTCATAATCCATCACTAAACTACCTGACCTTTAATGAATTTGTGATTCATCATCTTAGCATATTATTCTTAGCTGAATCTCCGAACAAATCACCTAATAAAAGTCCCTAAATGCAATAAATTAACAAAATACAACTATTAATATAAATATACTAATGATGTATATTTATATTGTAAATAATGCCATAAAATAATTCAAATAAAAAATATAAAAGTATAAAAATATAAAAAATGAAGTGTTGAAAATACTTGTAAATAATCCCCTATAAATACCCTAACTTCCTAGATTTTTAATAAATTCATACCAACTCCTTTTGAATCGATTTTTTTTCTAACTTATTTATAAACATGTACATGAAAATATAAAATATACAAAATAATTCTCACATTGAATAAATACTTTTAGATGTTGACCCAAAAAATCGTAATGTCTAACTTCTTAGCTAAATTCATGTTACGTATGAACTTCAAATTCATCAAATTCGCTTTCAAAGTTCAAACTATAAAATGATATATCTAATGAAAGTGATTTCATTAAAATCAAACTTGTTTTGATTTTGGGGCCTAATTGTATTATATATATATATATATATATGTACTGATTTGACAGTAGCATTTTATGTACCAATTTAACCTTTTTATTTATTTCTTTTTCTATTAACTTCTTTATTACATATTTTAATAAAGTATATAATTAAAAATCAAATTACTTTTCCTTTGAAAATAATGCAAAGTGACTTTGTATATAATGTAAATATTGATCTTTCCTCTTTTTATTTTGCTTTTTCTTATTTATCAAAAATCCATTAAATGTATTTTTGTTTTATTTTATTTATAGTATTTTATTTTTCTTTTGTAAATATCTTCTAACTAAAAATACAAAAAATAAGAAAATCCATAAAGTTGTGTGTTGTACATATTGTGTGTTATATACATATTGTTTTGGCATTATTGTACTCTTTCCATTTTCTCTCTCTTTTATTATTTTTAATATCTTACTTTTTTACTTTTATTTCCATTTTTTCTCTCTTTTCATTCCACCAACTTCCATTCTCTACACCTCCCCCACTTCTTTCCCAACTTCCACCCCACCTCTTTTGTAACTTCCATTATTCCTCCTCCTTCTTAATTAATTGCTCCTCCTCCAATTTTCCTTTAACCGTCGTTTCTAGAGAAGAGAGGTCGAGTCCCTTTAACCTCAGATGACAGCTGAAGGAGACGAGTTGAGCAAAGACAACATTTTAGGTGAGATCCACAAGGTCCATGTTGTGTAGTCGCTCATCTACTCGATGGTGTTTCATCATCGAGCACCACTTCTAGGAGGCGACCGTAGTTGCAGCAAAGATACTCCACAATCCCGTAAACACATGTAAGTATCTTCTCAACTTTTCATAATTTTTTAGTAATTTCTTCTCTTTTCCTTGTTCTACTGTACAACTAAATTCACATCAAAATCAAAACTAATACCTCGACCATCGTCATCATCTCTGTTCCCTTCCATTTCATTTCTATCTCATGCTACCTCCATCCTTTCTATGCTCCTCTCCCTCACCACACTCAGAGGAATCCATCCCACCCTTCCTCAAGATTCACACCATAATCGAGCTGCAGCTCGAGTTGTCTCGAATCCCCTTTGTAGGTCTATAGATACAAGACAAAGTTCTATTTCAGAAGTTGAACCAATTTAGGGATCAATAGTCCAATAGAAGATCAAATTTGTCGCACCCACCTACTTAGACACGGCCCCTCTTGCACAACCCCTCATGTCGCCACTGCAGCAACACCTATCACGGTCGTGCACCTCCGACGTGCACCAACTAGACAAGACACACCTCCACTCACACACCAGCAGCCACATCCCATGCATGGCCACATCACGTTGCAACCAGGATGCGCCATCTCTCCACTGTGTGGCTACACATCCCACCAACAGGCTGTTGTCGCATGCCCATTGCTCCTCCAAGCAGCAATAGAACACTGGTTGCTCTCCTGTTGCAACTCTGCAGCGCAGCTCTCCTGTCGCTTTAGCTGACCTCCTCTACCTTTTAGTTGCCACCCATGCACTGCCATGCACATGGGCATTCTAGTAGTAGATCCACTTCCCACCTACTTCAGCGACCCACCCATCGTAGCCTGTGTGCGGTCGCGGCTGACCCCAATAATGATAGCGATATTTGTCGAAGTCTTGTCAATCCACAAGGCAGACCGACAGTCATCGAAGTGACCTCGAATGAAATCCCCATCAATCAACAATTAATCCACAATATAAATTATGCAATGAATAGAAAAAATACATAGTTACAATTTATTATAATTGTACATCAAGTGTGTATAGGTAAAAGCATGTGTAGAGGTCAAACTTAGGGACCAAACGGTAGATTCTGTGAAATGATGCACAAAAATTAATTCTTTTCACTTGTCCATTTTATTGTTTTTGTGGGTTTTTAGTTTTATATATATTGTCGTATTTTAATATTACAATTTTTATCATTTGTGTTTGATTTTCTAATTTTGTATTTTCTTTTTATATTTTCTGATTTTTATATTTCTTTTTCTTTTTAATACATAATATAGGATATATAAGGCTATATATGCTTATAAGGTAATATAATTATAAATACTAGTAATAAATAAGATACAAAAGTAAATTGTTTTTTGATTTTGTAAATTTTTTTATGTTGTTATGATTTTTCTGGATTTGTTTGCTGATTTTTATGGGTTTTTAAAGTCATAAATCTCCCAAATCAGGGATTTAAATAATAGGCTAAAATTGATTTGCATATTATAAATAGGAAATAGGGTCTGAAATTATCCAAATAGATTTTAATATATAAATATTTATATAAAGAAAATTATAAAACAGAAAGATAGATTTTTTGTATTTTTGTGGAAATTTTATATTTTTATAAAGGATTTTTGGGTTTTTCAATTTTTAGGCCTTTTCTTTCTCTATTTTTAGTGATTTTTGGTCTATAGTTAAAATATGCTAAATTAAACAACATATAATTTGTTGGAATTTTTCAAAACATTTTTCTATTTTTTTGTATTTTATAAGCTAGATAAGGACAAAAAGGTGCTCCTTTTAATTTTAATAAATGGTTAAAATGACCAAAAATGTGAAATGCATATGGAGATTGAAAGTACATGCAACCACACATATAACCCTATTTTTTCATAATTTTAGGAGCAAAGGTGCTATTTTTAATAAATGAAGTTCAAGCACCAAAATTCATAAACTGGCAAGGGCATACCTACAATAGAAATAAATGTCTGGGTTCATATACAAATGTGTCAAAATTATACAATTGATATTTAAATTTATGAAACTATTTTGCAATTACAAAAACTACTAGGATATACATGCTATTTGCCTAGCTCTTGCGGGACTAGACGTAAGCTGAGTTGGATAAGACCCTTTTGTAATTTCCATAAACATCAGGGTTCCAATATAAAATGTAAATTTTATTAAATATTTACATTTTATTTACATGACCAATCAATAAATACTAAAAATTGGGGTTATATTTAGCAGTTTACCCTATCTTTAGGTGAGATCAAACGGCTAAGGTTATTTCACTTGACACATGGCATCCCCTCCATCCATGACACCCCTTTACTGATGAACATACATGATATGATCTGGTGTCTTCATCAATGGCTGAAGGGGGATGGATACGGGCGGGTGAGATTAAAACTGAATGTGTGTCCTCCTTCGAACGGCTATTGTTGTTCGCGACGAACAGGGAAGAACAAGTCCTTCCATGACATTCGGTCGACAATATCTAGCTCCTCTTACAGTCTCTGGTGCAACTCTTGAGCTCTACACATCCGGGAGGCTCGTCCGCATTGACTGGTGCTCACAAGATGGTCTGGAAGCCAATGTTGGGGTCATAGAGCTCGGTTGAAGCAAGAGCATCTAGGGAACCTATGCGGGTGTGATTCTTGGCCTCAGATGGGCCCTTCTGTGGCTCAAGGAAATAACCCTCGACCAGTAATGAAGTTGTTCGACATAGAAAAGGAGGCGATGTTGGCCATGTGAGCCCGAGGCTAACCATTCTTACAATAAATGTTACTGTAATAAATATGTTTTATCAATAAAAGTTATTGATTGTTCACTCCCTTTCTGAAATTAAAATGAATGCACTATAAGGTCCCTCTATACAATTAGGGTAATGTATCATGGCCGTCTTGATGATCATATAGCTGTTGATTCATTAGATGAATCATAGAGGCTGGTGCTCGGATAAATATCTAATGGGTTAGATAGAGGACTCATCAACCACCATCAAATGATTATTGAGAGATGATCTCCAATCTGAGTAGGAGATGGAAATCCTTTCTCACATAGGCTGATATCTGACCGACCTCTTGATGCAGGTCCTCTGCATGGGAATAGTGATTCGGAGGTGTCAGATTAGTTAGGTCAATGGTTTGACTTAGCGAGATCGAGATAACCTAAGTCCTATGTTAAAGCTGTCACAACATAGGCACGCATCCTCTGACCGGAGACAGATGTGCTACTATATGTCTGAGTATGTACGTTTGGCAGACCATTAGGTTGATGACCTAACTAAGGTCTATACACCGACGAGCTGGTGTACATATAAGGGCATATGAGTAATACGATCTCTCAAAGGGATCATACAGGTTCACTTATGAACCGGAAGACATGAGCGCACTCATGAGGTATTGGGACCGATCAAATTCCATGCATGGTCGTCATGCTTTGGAAGCATGACAAGAATTTGATGAAACAGGTTTGGATTTTAGTGACTCCTCTCTGTAGAGAAGAAACTTGATCTTGGTCCAAGTGTTGGACATTGATCTGAATGAGATTCATATGCAATGAGAAGATTAAGTATACAGACTTGATTTAATCAAGCATCTACGGGAGGTCCGTTAGATCTGGATTTGAGATGAGAACTCAACATCCAAGTCACTATACGTGGAACAATATAATCGCCCTGTCCTTATCTCCAAGTATCTGCGGAGAAAGCACATTTTTCTTGAAGGAGATCAGGAATAATTCCTATGATGAATTTTGTATCCAAGCAAGAAGGTCTTGATGATTAAATGAGATTTAATTATCAAGTATAATATGAATAAGATTCATATTGTGAGAATGACTATCCAAGATAATTAAATGAGATTTAATTATCAAGGAAAAGCAGATCGTGGATAGTGCTATCCATAGTATCGGTGTATATTATAAATGTGATTTATAATATATCAGAGAGAGAAACTTTGTAAATAGAATTTGTTAATTGTTAATGTGGATTGGATTCACATTAATTAATTAATTGGAAATGTAGTTTACAAATTAGTTTGGGTTGTGAATATGATTCACATATTTTTCAGTGGCATGATTGAAATATTCACAAATTAGTTTGGAATT
The DNA here is from genome assembly GCA_037367405.1 of Ottelia alismoides. Lineage (NCBI taxonomy): Eukaryota > Viridiplantae > Streptophyta > Magnoliopsida > Alismatales > Hydrocharitaceae > Ottelia > Ottelia alismoides. The sequence goes on along the minus strand of JAZKJV010008977.1, from coordinate 1,080,363 downwards.
AATTTGGTGGATAATTTTGTAATAATAGTTATTGCAATTTATTAAAGAATAATAGGATAAAATAAAGAGGAAATAATCACCGCAAAAATAGGTGACGTCAACTATAGGTGACGCCCCCTATTTTGGGGGGGTGGTTAATTATCCTCTCTTTTGTTATCTTGTTATCTCTTAATAAATGATTTATGTTAAATTATATTGTGTTGATGATAATGCAACATATATTTGATTTGATATAAATTAATTTTGTTGGTTTTTAACCAACAACAATCATCACCGTTGATTGATACATAGATCAATCTAGCCGTTGGATCTATGTATGCCATGGATTGAGATCCATTGGAACCCAAACTAATATATAAGGAGGGAAACCCTAGCCCCTTGAAGGAACATTAAGAGTACATGCCTACTCTTCTCTCTCTCTCTCTCATTCTCGACTACTCTCTCTCTCTAAGGTGGTCGTCCACCTTGTGTTTTGAGGGAACAAGCAATCGTCTCCATGCCATTGTGATGTCGCTTTGATTGCTCGCGAATCTCCATCGACGGATTTTGTTGGATGAAATCAGGAGATTCAGGGCTTGGATCTTCATCAAGGATTGCGGGAGGAACACGTCTCATCATCGTGCCCGCAAGTGCCATCTTCGTAGATCGGACTTGAGTCAGGAGGATCTCTTGCTTTAGAGATCTTGTGATTGCAACCATGCTTCGAGAGGTATTTCAAATACTTTGTGGTTTTATGAGACCCAAGATGTGTTCTTGTGATCATGTAGTTTCATCACTTGATTTAAAATTTTTAATTTCCGCTGCACCTAGCGACTAGCGCAACTAGTCGCCCCAATCGCATGAGATGCGATCACCATGCTTCCGTGATGCGCTTGAGGATTCTCAATATCCTTCAGGCGAAGTGGAGGATCTTCGGTGAGTGAAGGAGGAGGGGATCTAGTTCGTAGATCTGGAGCAGATCTGGTTGGATGGCGAGGTGGAAAGCATAGAGAAATGGGTTGGGAAGGATGTGAAGGTGGTTGGAGAGCGAAAACAGTCGAATGGGATGGTGGACAGATGTCGGAGCTCGAGAGATCTGGTTGGGTAACCAAGCGAACCTAGGCTAATTAACTAAGTAGTATACGAAATTAAATGCATAAAATAAAAGATGGAACTAAATTTACCTAGAAAATGAAGATGTGCATCTCATACCTGGGATTTGACGCTATGGATCAGAGGTGTAGCCGAACGACCTCCATAGGTGCACATCCATCCTCCTCCAACCGTTGTGGAGCCTCAGGGGACTCCCCCTATCACAAAGATACGCGTTGGACCGAAGATTCAGGGTTTTAGGAGATGGGCGATGGCCAAAGAAGAGGAGGATGGTAGGAGGTCCTTATTTATAAACAAGTATAGACCTTTATTGATCGGCGGATTGGAAAGAATCGAATGTATGTACAATCAATCTGATGCTAAGGCATGAATCATGGATGATCAGGGAAGAGGTCCTATGAAGGGCTCGAGGGTGCAGGATCAAGAGGGCGGCATCAAGAAAATGAAGAAGACGAGGGACTCGAGGCTTTGACAGATGTCAGAGCTGAGAGATGGGAAGTTGATCGTGGTCAACATTTCCTAGAAGGGGATTGGTCCACGTTAGCCCGCTCCAAGACAAAATGGCTTCTTTATTCGAAAATATTTATTTATAAAAAATAAATGATTTTATTGTTTTTTATTATAAAATAAAAAATGTTTCTTATTTTGTGTAGTATTTTAATATGATTTTTATTTATTTTTTGGTGTTATTTATTACGTTAATTTTTGGAGGTGTTTTTATAGGTACATTCATCTATGTTTTAGCTATTTTTATTTTTATTTTGTTTATTTGATTTTATTATTTTATTCTCTTAGTTTATACATCTATAACTTATTTCTAAATGTATAAATAAATGTTTATTATATTTTATGATGTTATTATATCATTTAAATAAATAGGGGTATAAATAGTTTAGGTATATTTAGTGTATCTTTATCTGTATATTTTGTACATTATTTTATTTTAATGAATTTTCCTTGGTTTTATTTTAACTTAATATTTTTAATAAAATATAGATAATATGTACAAGAGTATAAAATATGAATAAAAGAATAAAAGAATAGATTTCACTTTTATTTATTTACAAGTATTAGCATAGGTCTTTTACCTATATATTTATATACTTATTTTATTTTAATGTTTTATTGGTGCTTTTATTTTAGTTTTAATATGTACATGATCTATAGATAAGATGTAAAAAATTATAAAAATATAAAATTACAAAAATAATAAAGAATGAATAAATTGAATATTTTATTCAAGTTACTTGTATAATGAGGGTTCAAAACCTAGATTTCATATATTAACTCCAAAAAATATGAAACCACCTTCGTTAAATAGCTTGTTAAAAGTTATATAATTTAGAGTGATTTTGATACATTTTGAGTTTTTATTTGAGAGATAAGGGTCTCGGAAGATGGGATTTTGGAATCTTATTCAGAGTGTAACTTTTATTCTATATATTATTTTGTATGAAATCAGTATTTTTCTATATATTATTATCTACAATTTTCATGTAAAATTTTCTTTATTTGAGATGTAAAAAATGGAACATAAAATAGGTTCTAAAAATGAATAAATGATGAATAAATAAATGGAATATTTATTAACTTATTGGCCTTATCTCCCGCTACTTTATTCCTTTTCGGCCTAGTCATCGAGATGCCTAGGTCTCTGGGTTTAGGGTCATAAAATATCTTTTATATTTTATTCTTTTTTTCTTTTCTTTTCTTTATTATATAATTTTGTCACTAAAAACAGTCTTTTATACACAATTTGTACAACAAGGGATGAGTGTTAATTTATGCAAATTAAGGGTATTTATAAGCATTTACTAGGGTTCTTAAGGACAAAATGATAGAATAAAGGTGATGAAATGGAGATTCATCACCCGCCTAAATGCGCCCCCACACCCTCATCTGTGCACCACCACTCGTGTGCAACCTCTACGGCTGCTCCGTGCTCTCATGCACATACCTCACAATAGTAACCGCTTCTCGTGACCCGCCTGCACACGCCCTCGTGCGGCCGCTGTGCCACCGCCCCTTTGTCAACGTGTATCGCCCCTAATCCATTGCATTCCCCATGTATGTCCTCCACCAACCGCCCATGCGTGCCCACCAGCATCGTGGGTTCCATTTCTTGGTCTCCACGATAGGAGGAAGAAGAATTTTTTATTGGAAAATTGTACAATCTTCCCTGAAGGTATATAAAATTAAAGAAATGCTCTTAGGAAGAACTTTGTTTTGTTAAACTTTTTATTTTATATTGCAAAGAGATCCCTGTGTTGGCATTTTGTTTTGAATGGTCAATTAGAATCTATTTTGTATTCTAAAAATGACATGTTGTTCTTTAACTAATTCTACAAGTTGTGAATATTTATTTATAATTTTTTGACTTTGTGTTTATTTACTAAAATTCATAGTTTAAAATAATATTGAGTGTGTGATTGCTCCAAAAGGTCACAAAAATTCAGAAATTATACGTTTAATTGTGCTTTAACATGTTTCCAAATTTCAATAAATTGGAGGTAATTTGTTCCTGGAATAATTAGTTGAGTGAATTTCATAATATATTTTTAACTAGTTCCATAAATAATATTTTTGTGTAAACTCAAGTCTCCTAGATTGCATATTAAAATACTTATTTTATATGAATTTGGTTTGGTGTGATTTTTAGTTGTTGATTTATTACGAATTAATTACTCAGATTAACTATTTTTTAGTAAAAAATCATAAAAAGTAAATATTTCCATAAAATTGTTAAAAAATAGGGTGAGCTCATTTCATCATATTTGATTTTTCATCCGTGTTTCTTAATTTTGCATTTTGTTTGCTCACAAAATTTCATAAAATCCTTAAAATGAGTTCATTTTTCATTATTACATTTTAACCCCTAAAATTCCACAAAATATGTTTCTTAGATATCATTGAACTAGGTTTACAAGAAAATACCATTTGCCTAATTTTATTTGATTTTGAACTAAAACATAATTGTGCTAAGTTGCATATTATCATTAAGAATCAAGTTCATTCGCATTTTGCATTTGCATTCTTATTGCATAAAAAATACAAAAAAAATCATCTCTCAAAACTGTGCATTAATTGATCTACTTTGATCCCTAAGTTGTTCATTTTCCTCCTTGAGTCGACCATGGGTCTTGTCAAGGTTAAGTAAAAATAAAATCGCACTTGTTTGATTGATTTATAATTTAATTGGGTGGTTTATTTTTGATCGATCTTGATTTCCTGACTACAAAAACTCGACATAATTAATTAGGGTAATTTACTAACTATCACCAGCCATTTGAGTTCCAGCGCCAGTACCTCAAGCCATGTTCCCTACTTCCACCACTCATACAGGAGGTGAATGGCGTCCGAAGTAATGATTAACAACTGACACATCCTCAGAGACAACCATAGGGTCAGAACAATGCCAACCAGTCATATCATCAGCAACAATGATGGCGGAACAACCAGCCCATCACCAGCAGCCTCCATAGCACAGATACACCTGGAGGTAGAGCTATCAGCAGTCTGGATATCTTCATCAACAATATCAACAATTGTCTGCTTAGTACCATCACCAGTACTCCTCCTATCAATACCAGTAGTATCTTTCTCTTCGCCCTCCTCAGTATTCCCAGGGTTACCAACAACATCCTCCTTCTTACCATCAGAACTAGACGCCCCACCATGCCAAATCTTCTTAGGTCACCCAGGACAACCCTACACTTGATTTCCCAGCCCAGCTCATCAAGAATATGACTAAGATGAGCCAAAAGATAGACGACCTGACAGCCACCAAGATTGCCATTATGATCCAGGTCGAGGCACATCCAAATAATTTCTGTCGCAAGGAGTAGGTAGTTGTCGTGTTAAACCACGATTCAAGTAGAAATGATATATTTTATATAATCCTTTGAATCTCATGAGTGGTAGGATACTCCGACCATCTGTGTCAGTGAAGGGGAAATGCAAAGCGTCTAAAGGACAGTTTTAGACCATTCAAGCTAAAGAGGCCAAAGATTTTTTGAATAATGCAGTGCTACCACCAAAAATAAAAAATAAAGAAAATTTAAAAACTAAAAAAGAAGCAACAGCCAAGGTGAACCCATGCTAGTGATGGAGAAGCCAGTCCACGTAGCCAAACCAACACCTACCCGCAAATCATGATATGGCCACAAGTTTTTGCAATTTCTTCTGATGTAAATATTCCTTTTTCCTAAGAAATTAAAGCAAAAATAGTAATAAAATTGAAAAATGCTTTGTCTGATCCTAAAATTGTGAAAATATTGCAAAATATCATTCTTGAAATGCCTTTATTGAAATTCATGGAGTACATGCCAGTTGTGAAAAGAGGACTTAAAGACGCATGTACAACCAATCATCTGAATAGAAGAAAGAGACAAAGAGAACCAGAGACGCACGTTCAGACCATGGCCACTGTTATTGCCATCAGCAAATTCTTGGACAAAAAGAAATATAAGGGATCCCCACTCATTCGATGTCTGATGTTCAACCAAGAGTTCGAGTGCACATTGCTCGGTAGTGGATCGTCAATCAATTTGTTGCCTTCTTCCCTACTCAAGGGATCTGGAGTATGGCTGCTCAATTCCACAAAGAGGATTCTGCACTTTGCAGATAGATTCGTCAAGCGGTCTAGGGGCATGTTGGAGGACGTAATCGTCACAATTCAAGGAATACAGTTCCCTGTGGATTTCATTATCCTAGATATGGACACCTCCGCACCTCTGCTCCACACTCCAATCATCCTTAATCGATCGTTCCTTCGAATAGCTGAGACAGTTGTAGGCTATGACAGCTTGAACTAGAGACATGTATTTGTTCACGGATAACATTGAAACACAAGCATTTCTCTCCACAGAGGAAAACCTGGATAGTGCAGTCAAATTTATCAAAGTCTTGGGTGATGAGATTTTTGTTGATGGTTATCCTAAAATGTTTGAACAGCCATCATCATCTGAGTTGGAGAATTTATTTGACATGTGTGAAATTTTGACTTCTGAATCTGATTGCCAAGTGGTAGACAACAGATGAATCTCCATTTAATCACCTTTATTCTTTCATTTTGGACTTCATTCCCGAGCTAATGCATGTAAATGTCATTATTTTGCATCAATTAACATTCATTATTTATTGTATAATTATTGTACAAAATACATTATTTAAAGACAAAATAAAGAATAAAGAAAAGAAAAAGAAACAAAATACCAAAGGTATTTTATGACCCTAAACCCCGAGACTTAGGCATCTTGATGACTAGGTAGACAAGGAATAAAGTAGGGGAGATAATGGTCAGAAACAAAATAAAACCATAATTATTTATTCTTCAATAAATGTATTTTTGGGACCCTTTTTATGCTTAATCATTTATACCTTAAATAAAGAAACTTTGTACATGAAAGGTTTTGAATCTCTTTCATTTGCTTTGATGGTTTAGTTATAACGGAAGTCTAATCATCTCTCAGCTGGAGATAGTTTTGATTGAACACGTAATGTATTCTACTCCATTGTGCACAATTGCGTGCACCGAAAGGTTTTCATTCATTTATTTAAACTGCTCAAGCTAGGGATGTTGTAGATAAACATACACAGAAAAATACAAAATTGATTTCACATAAAAATAATACAAATTGTGCATTCTGCACTCTGAATAAAAAGCTAAAACCCAAACTTTCCAAACCCATATCTTCTCCACAAAAAATCAAAATGCATCAAAATCAACTTTAATTTATATAACTTTTAATTAGTTATTTAATGAAGGTGACTTCATTTAATTTGGTGTTAAGATGCAAAAGTTATGTTTTGGACCCTTTTGTACAATATACCTGAACAAAATATTCATTTTATTTATTCTTTATGTTTTTTATATTTTTATAATTTTGCAAATATTCTTTACATTATACATACATAATCTGAATAAAAGAAAACTATTAAAAATAAATTAAAATAAATAATTGTAATACTTATACCTATATAATAAATACATCTGGTTATTTAAGTGTACAAATAAACTAATAAAAATACAACAAAAATATATTTGTGTACATCTGAGTAAGTTATAAATATTTAAATTATGTTTATAAAATTATAAATCTATAATACAAAATAAAATACACATATATAGGTAAATATACCTATAACTATACATGTAAATAATAAAGTATGATAAATAGCCTCATAAAAATAAATAAAAATGAAGATTAAATACAACAGAAAGTAATAAACATTTTTCATTTTATAACCTATAATCGATAAATTCATTTACTATTATTTATTGATTTTACTAATACATTCACCAGCGAATTTTCTAGTTGGTCCACATGGACCAACCAGAGCATTCCACGTGTTGACCTGGGTCAACACCACCCTCTCTCTTCCTCGAGTCACCACCCTGTCAGAACCCAAAATTTTGCCAATTTTTTCACTTGATCTCATGATGCTCTGGCAAGATATGATGTACATTTCATGGTGATTGAACATCCTTGAATCAAGCCCTTGCCAAAGCTCCAATCGAATGTCCTTGAATATGTGGAAATCTCTTGATCAATAAGGATCATTATCCATGTTTATAAATAAGCACTCCCGACTTTTTTTCTTGATTTAATCCCTTTTCGAGCCCTGTAACCCCAGTCCTTGTGCGTGAGTTCTTGGTGACAGCAGGAGCACCCCTAAGGTGTCGGCGAGGAGAAATGAGAAGGAGAGGTGGTCCACCACTGTTGAGACAACCATCTCCGGTGTGGTCCCTACTCCCTGGAACTCCAAGTGTGAGCTATTTATTTCTATGTTTTTAGGTAGAATTAATCTTAACTAGTTTATTTCTATCATTCATTTCATCCATAGATTCGTAGTATAACATAAATCGCAAAATCAATTATCGTTGGAGCTATCTGCTCCGGCCATGTTTCCGGCGTCACCACGATTGTTTCAACCTCCTAATAATGCCTACCTTCTTCCCTGTTGCCTGCTTTATTTACTCCATGCCTCAATCCAACCTGATCCCTCCAGGAACACTAAATCAGAGCCCCTCTGCCACCTTTCGTCGGAGCTCCTTCATTCACCTCTACCTTTATGCACAACAGCTTCATTTTGGGTCAAGGCGATTCACCTCGAGCCCCTGAGTCTTCTTATACATGTTCAAAATGTCAAAGACCCTAGAGGGTTGATTTTGGAGCTAAAGGAGGCTCACAGCTGCCCGACTCTCGGATGAGCTCCTGGTCCCTTCCCAACGGAGCCCGAATCTTCTAGTTGGTGTCATTTGACACAAAGACTCCCTGGAAGACGATGGACCTCTTTTCACAAAGATGGAAGGCCGGAGTGAGGAAACACACACAATCGAAGGGAGGATACAGAAGTGTTCTGCCATGTTCTTCCTCTGAACCTCAACGTTGTTGGATCTCACGTGTGACCCAAATCTAATCTGGGTCGTTGACACTAAGTAAAATGATGCCTCACCTCCGTCGTCAGATGCTCTTAAGTGCACCTTCGTGTCGTACTTGTAATCGTTGGATCGTGAGGTAAATTTCACAAACACCCCTGCATTTTTGTATAACCACCAGCCACCCCGACCTAATTCATGATGAGCCCACCAACTTCCTGGCGAGATGCCTACGGTTAAAAACAGTTCATTCGCGTTCGAGACTGCTTGTGCGACTAGCAAACCGCTTCTGCGACTACCATGGTCAAGACTGACTCGAAGGATCTTAAACGCTAGAATAGAAATCGAACTTCCTCTACTTGATGTTGGCCACTCATTGACTTCACGGTGCTGAAGATGACTAGATGGACACGAGAGCCTCGTCCCAACTCTTTTCTTGCGGATAGATATGGCATGACCCATAAATGCTACTTTTTCTAGCCAAAAGTCATACTTCGAGAATTTTGCATCAAGCTGGTGCTGAAGTGGCGTCTCAAGTACGATTCTGAGATGTACTCTGTGCTGCTCTAGATCAGGTGAGTATATCAGAATGATGGTCCCCCTTCCTGCTGAAAGATCGTTTCGTTCCGGCGGGCCCTTGATCTATCAATAGAGGGAGCAAAAAAGGGGCTTTGCCCCCCCCCTCAAGAAAGCTGGGTCGAAGTTTAGACCGCTCACAGTAGTTCTACCTATAGAAAATATCATTATGACTATTGATAAGGGGGCAGTCATACGTTCTTACTCGTAGAGTTCGTGGGCTAGGCTTCGCACTTATTCAATATTCAAATTTTAGAATGAAGTGCCAATAATAATGTATACTTTGCATTGAGCCCCCTACCATTTTACATATTTATGTTTGTGTCCGTTCCATCTCACCTCACGTGACCCCCCACATGAGGTGGGTATTTTATAACTATACCATCGTGAGTTTTTGTATTTGTAATTAGTTTAGAAATATGTATATTATGTGTTAATTTTTGTGGGAAAATTATATAGAGAACCTTGAACTTTTCGAATATTACATTTAGGCCCCTACCATGTACTTTTAATTTAAACATAGAGGGATAAATAGCACAATAACCCTTGGATGTTTATTTTATGGTTCTGGAATGCATGTAAACTTTTTAATATTTGCAAAAAGGTCCCTATCAGTATTAAAGTTTTGTGTATAAGTGCTTATTTTTTATAAACATCATCCTTGTTCCAAAAATTATGCAAAAATAGGACAATGTACCAAGAAGCATGTTCTTTCATGCCATATTTTTATTTTTACATTTTATTTACATTTCATATTTATTAAAAAATAAAAATAACACTTTTTAATCTTGCTCAGCTTAGAAAATACCCAAAAATTATAAAACTTTTTTTGAAAAATTCCAAAAATATATATTTTATCATTATAATATTTTATAGTTTAAAACCAAAAGATACCTAAAAATAGAAAAAGAAAATGATAAAAATTAAAAAAACTACAAAATCTTTATAAAAATTATAAAAACTCTTCAAAAAGTCCTAAAATGTTTATTTCTATCTCTGAATTTTCCTTTTATTATATATTATCTATTAAAATGGTTTTGGAAAATTTTGACTTTACGGTATTTTTAAATTCCAAAACAATACAGTAACTTTATTTAATCCCTATTTTAGGGTATATTTTTGCTTTAAATATATATATATATATATATATATTAGCAAAAAGTCCCAAAAAATCATAAGAATAGAAGAAAAATATGAAAAACACAAAAACAAATTATTTTATAAATTTTGATTCTTTTTATCTATATGTATAATTATAATACCCTATATTATATTATATACTTATATGTGTGTATACACTTTATACTATTACTTATAATTACAATACCTTATTAATATTTAAAAAAACCAAGTATATATACATAATTATATAAAATATAAAATGGGTTATATTTCTTAATATTTTTTGGAATATAATATTTATTTAATATATAACTATATCGTATATACCCTTACATATATATTATAATAATTAAATTAAAAATAAATATAATATAATATAATATAAAAATTAAATCAAAATTTAAAAACCAAAAACCCACATAAAAAGGATAAATTATGTACATAATTCATTCGAGGTTAGCAATAGTCACTAGGCTACCTTGTTTGCTCTCAGTTGTTCGACTTCTACATGCTTACGTGCTATACATCTTTATTTGTAGAGTATAATAAATTGTACTTCATAGTTTTATCATTCATTGGTTATTTATATGTTGTGGGTACTTACTGTTTTAGTATGGGTTTCATGAGCAGTCGCCTTAGCGACAAAATATCTTGCCCTCCATGAGCATATTCTTTTAGACCCTTGCCAAATCTGACTAAATAAATGGTGTCATTGCCGGGGAGCAACGTAGTGTATCCTAATTTATACATACTTGCTTTTTTCTTTTATTTTATATCTTTATACATACTTTTCTTTCTTTTTCTTACTTTTGCATATTTATATCTCTTATTTCTTTGTACAAAATATTTAATTATTTGTGTTGATATCTCCCTGTTATGCTTGATGCGAGCGCCCGCTAAGTAAGGATGACTTATTAGGGAGTCAAGGCATCCAAGCATGGTGGAGACTAGCCTTCTTGCCCTGGTCAGTTGGAGAGGCAGCTAACTGATGAATACCCATTCATCACTCTTTATTCTTATATTTTAGTTACAAAAACCTTTGCAAATGCATGTAGATACTTGTAAATACAAATAATAAAAAGCATGCATGGAGTAAAAACTAATAATTAGCATGTTTTTGTGCAAAAATAAAATAATAAAGAAACAAATAAAAAGAGGGAAAATATTTAGAATAAATATTGAGCAACCTAATCCCAAGGGAGGGCTCAGCATAGGCCTGACCGCATAAAAGCCAAAGTAGAGAGAGATAGGGAGCTCATGAGTGTAAATATACCTGTAAATATAATAAAAATATTTTCCTCCTAAAAATAAAATAAAAATAGGCTTTTATATATTTGTAAATATTTGTAAATACAAAATCAAAATAAAATTAAAAAGAAAACAAAAATAACCCTTCTTGTACATATTCACCGTGTATATAAACCCACTTCTATATTTATCTTACCTTGTAAGTAAATAAATTAAAATTTCAGAAAATTTGTATATATTCTATATTTGATGGTGTAAATAAATAAAATAAAAACCATAAAAACAAAAATCAAATAAAAAGAACAAAATTAAAAACCAAAAAGAACATTGTACATATACCATGTATATAAATGTATATATCTATTTATTTTAAAAACATCAAAATATTCCTAATTTCATGCTATAAATAAATAAAATATAAAATGGGAATAAAAATGTACAAAAATAAGTAATTAAAAATCAAAAATCAAAAATCCATATTGTGTATATACCTATATATAGCACTATATTGTAAATACCTTATTTTTATTTTGAAAATTTAATTAAAAAACACAAAAAAATAGTATAAAATAAAAGAAACATTTTTCATGTTTTGAGTTTTTAATAATTCGGCCATTTACTAATTTATTTCTAATTTCTAAATCTTTTTGATGTGGCATGTTTTGATTAGTCCACGGGGGATGTTGACCCCCCGGTCAACTCCCCCCCTTGGACCACTGAGCCTCGGATCTGAGCCCGCGACCCGATATCTCAACTTTTTCCCGACTCGATCTGACGCCCATATCCGCAAATCCCGGGCTCTCCTTCTTCCTCGTGCATCCGAGATCCACGCCTGCTCATCCGCGTTGGGATCCGCGCTTCGTGGAACCCTGCCCGACCTCCTCTTCTCAGATCTGCACTCGTATATAGTCTGAGCTCCGCCTCCATTTTCTCGCATCTTTGGCTCATTCTTTCTCCACCCCAGGACCTCCATCATCTCCGCTTGAGTGACAGCAGTCGGCCGGTGGCGTCGCAGCGAGGAAGGAGCGTGTAGACCATCGATCCGGCGATGTTGCGCCGTCATCGACGGCCCTTGAGGCTAGGACCTGGAGCATCCCTAGCTCTTCCATAGTCGACCTCGACCAGTAGGTAGTCCTCTTTCCTTTCCTATTTCTTTAATTTAGCTTTTTGCCCAAATCGACCCGTCGCTGGTTAGCTCCGATTGCGACCACCCTCGCCTTCGTCTCGATCATCAGAATCGCCCACCACCTTCACCTTTCCCCCGCGCATCTTCTGCACCCATCCATTTACCCCAGTTCGCACAGGAACTGGGTATCGAGTTCCATCGTCGTCGCTCCGCCGGAGCTCGCACGCCCGGTCGCACCGTCCACCTTCACCACAGTTAATCGGGTCGAGGCACTTTGCCCTCGACCCAGGAGTCTGTTGACGTGCTTTTCAGGTCCAAACGAGTCCATCTAAGGGCTCGCCATTCTGGAGCAGCAGCTCGACCTCCGCCGGTGTCGCCGGAGCTCTCCGGAGCTCCGTTGCGTCATCGGAGGAGCCCATTAGACGCGGGAGGCTGAGGCGCATCGTCTCCGATCTTCAGTAGCCTCCGAGGAGCTCTCCTGTACGCACACGAGCCCGGTGAAGCTCACCGGTGTCGAGTTCATCGAGCATCCTCCCCGACCGTCCGATCGCCCTTCAGCTCCAGATCCTCCGAGGACCGTCTGATCAGGGTTAAGAGGAGGCCCAGCAGCACCGTTGGATCTCCACGTGGCCTCCTCTCAACCCTCCATCCAGCGAAGAGGATCCAGCGTATCTCGACCATCGGATCTACACGTGGCGCGTCCCCTGCCGTTGGATGAGCGCCGAGGAGCCCTTTGCTCAGCCGCGCTTCTTCTCCACCGTCCGATCTCCACGTGGCATCCAACTGACCCTCAACTTAAATAAAGGGTAATTGCTCTTAGACCCTTAGATTTTTAGTTGTTAATCTTTAGTCATGTAAATATTTTAGAACTTTTATTTTAGTTTGGTAATTTGCATAGAGGACCTTGTCTTTTCTTGTATTTGCACTTATACCCCTGTATGTAGTGGTACACGTGCTTCGACATGTGATTTTGTAGGTTATTTGCATGTATGGGCCTTATGTTCTAGGGTGTTAATGAATGAAATAATGTTTTTAATATTTGCAAAAATGCCCCTGTGAGTGTTGAATGTGTGCATGTGCTTTATATCATGGGTAATTTACACTTTCGCCCCTGGACTTTTACTACGTGTTACTATTTAGTCCAGGGACTTAAGTTTTCTTGCAAATTGGTCCCTGAGTGCCCAGGTCACGCGCTTTGCACGTGAGATCATGGAGAAATTGCACCGGACCCCCTGGAACTTCTCTTAATTGCGTACAGGTCCCTATGTAATGTACCTATGTTTTTTAGTTTAATAAAATAGCAAACCTACTCCGAATTTAATGAAAATTGGACACATGGCTCCTGCCATGGTGTAAAATTTTCTCTAATTTTTGGAGACATTTTTGACACTTTTTATTATTTTAATAAATTCAAAAACAAGCAATTTTCTCATTGTCTAGCTTTAAAAATCAAAAAAATAATAAAACACCTTTCAAAATTATAAGAAAATTCGATAGAGCTTGTTTTGTGTTGTTTGATTTTCTGACCAATTTTGGTCATTTTTAGGTTTATAAAACCTATAAAAAAATTAAAAACCCCTAAAAACCCATAAAAATTCTAATAATTAAAAGAAAAATCAAAAATTAATAATTCCAGTGCTCAATATTTCCTTGTATTTTATACTTTACAGGAAAATTACCTTCATACCTTGATAGGACCATTATCCATTTTATTCTGGTCCTCCAAGTCTGACTGGACAATGGCTTTTATTTTCAGTCTTGTTTTATTTTTATAAAATTCCATAAAAATCAGAAAATCGCCAAAAATTAACCAAAAACACAGAAAATTATAAAAAAACATAAAAACATTTTTGTTTGAATTTTTGGGTGATTTTTGAGTAGTTAAATAATTGTTTGTAGTTGCTTGTTTGCTTGCTTTTCTAATTTCTTTTATTAATTAACAATCCAAAAAAATATAAAAACATTAAAAATCCACCAAAAATACTTTTCTTTTATTTTATTTTTACTTTTGACTACATCGTAGGCTGAGAGGCCATCACGTGCTCTCCGAGTTCGACCCTGAGTGCTATACCAGGTTAATCCTTTAGCGAGACCGCTACTTTGAGCTTGTTTGATTTTTACCTTGTTTTTGTGGTCTATAGTTTTCTTAATTGACCGTGCTTGGTGACTTGGGTCACAACGACCCTTGATTATCTTCACCCGAATTGTCAAGCGTGTCATCAGAATGGCACCGTTGCTGGGGAGCATAGCTTAGTAGTCTTTTCTTTTTCATTTTCTTTTTGTTTTCTTTTTCGCGGCTTTCCGCGACTCTTTCTGAGTACGCAACTTTTCGCAGCTTTTTATTTTTCTCTTATTTTTATTTTATTTAATTTTCTTTTCTTTTCTTTTATTTTTATTTTGTTTGATTTTTGCTTGTTTATTTTTATTTTCCATTTTTGCACATATAACCCTGCTTATTTTTCCTGCTTTTATTTCGTTATTTTACTTGGTATTTGACACTCTGTTACTTTCTTGCGAGGGCTCGAGGACCGAGGCGGTGACTCTCGAGAAGCCGGCGCAACCGCGGTGATCGGAGGCGGCTCCCTTCTGCACGGAGCCGCAGGAGAGCGTGAGAGAGTAGCTGAGTGGGAGAGGTTTAGATTAGTTAGACTTTATTTCATTTGATTTGAATTGTAATAATACAGGGACAACTGGACTTGGACTTGGACACTTTCTCGGGTCTATTTCGCCGAGCACCGGTGTGCTCGGGGGACCCATTAGCTAGTTTGGCTTTTTCACGGCTTTTTCGTGGCTTTTGTTTTTCGCTGCCTTTTACGGTTTCTCGCGGTTTTTATCGAGCCCCTAGCCTTAGGATTTTCTGTGTGATTGTGCCGTACTTAGTAGGATCCAAACACCTAATTATATGCATGTGCCTATAGTTCGTTAATTGGATCTACTAATAACAGATTAATAAAAATAGCTGACTCGCTCCCTTCGAGCCTACTTGCCGTAGCCTGCCCTGCCAAGCGCTGCTCCTGAACCCAATGTGTCGGGATGAGGAGGGGTAGACCGAGACCGGACCCTTTGGATCGAAGGCTAGTGACCAGCTAGACGGTTCTTTCGAGAAGAAGTTGCTATCTAGGGACTCGATTTTTCCGCCTGCACCATTTAGGTAGTTTTTTTTCTATCTTTCAATTCTGCGCGGATCATATTGCATGTAGACTGCTGATAAACACGAATTATCGTAGGTCTAAAAGTATGCCTCACACAAGGCGGAGACAATCGAATCGCTGCGGTGACCCACAATAACATGTATTTAATCAACAATTAACCCACACTAAAGATCAATAATTAGAAATAAATGTGGAGTTAAAATTTATTTTTAACTCTGCACAAATGATGTAAAGGGCAAGTATGCAGAGAGTTCGAACACAGGGAGCAAACAGGGTAATTCAAATAAATGTGCACAAGTGAGTGAATGTGAGTGTGTCTACACTAAGCAAACAAGCAAATGATTTTTGTTTGTGGGTTTTTAATTTTTAATTTTTTTTATTTTAATTTTTAATTTTTTTTAATTTTGTATTTTAATTTTTGATTTTCTGATTTTTATATTTTATACTTTTTTTTAATTTCTTTATTCAATATATGAATTTAAAACCAATGTAATAAAAGACAAGATAGAGTATTTATAAAAACATGCAAAAATAACCAAAAAATCAGGAATAAAATGATTTTTATATTTTTAGGATTTTTTACTGTTTTTTGTGATTTTTGAATATTTTTCAAGGTGTTTTTGGTATTTTTAAATACTATAAACTAAAACAGTGAATAGTGTACTGGCTGTGAGCAAAATTGAAATTAAAAATAGACAACAGCCACAAAATATTTTCAAACTATTTTTCAAAGAAATCTAATTAAATGTAGAGTAAACAGGAACTGAGTTTGTAATTTTTGGAGTTTTCTTTGGTTTTATAGATTTTTTTGAAGTTTTTATGTATTTTTAAATTTTTAAGGTTTTTCTTTTGAGATTTGTAGTGATTTTTGGATTGACACTAAAATAGGATAAAATACACATTAGGGAATTTTTATGGAATTTTTTGAGGTCTTTTAATATTTTTTGGCATTTTCTAAGCTAGACAGTAGGCAAAAAGCATGTTTTTGATTTTTAATAAATAGAAAAATAAAATAAAATCAAAAACAAAAATGATGGCGTGGAAGAACAAGCATACATGGGCTTAACCCTAATTTTTTAGAATTTTTGGAATTAAGAAGAGGCCTTAAATAAATAGTGCAAGCAAGCACAAGTTAAAGGCCTGGCAGGGACTATATTGCAAATAGATAGAAGTTCAGGGGCATACATGCACTTTTCCATAAAAATTCACACTTTATATTCAATTTCTAGGATCAAATCCAAATACAAAAACCTGCAGGGGTGTCGGTATAAATTACCCACCAGGGCGCGTGACTTGCACGCGCCTGGCGAGGACTAAAAAATAATATTCCAAAACCTAGGGGCTCAGATGCAAAATTTCCAAAAATTTAACACTTAATCTGACAATTCTAGGATTAAAACCGAATACAAAAAGGACCGAGGGCCCCTATGCAAAATGCCCGCACCTCACGTGTACAGGTCACGTGAGGTGACGTGGTAGAGGACCTAAGTGTAAATAAAATAAAAGCAAGGGTCTTTGTGCAATTTTTACAAAATTTTTAAACTACGAATAAAAGTTACTGGACTAAAAGAAAAATACAAAAATAACGATGGTATACTTGCAAAAATCCCTCACAGGGACGATCCGATGGCGGAGCGGGCGCTGATGACACGTGGGGACGATCTAACGGCTGGTGGCTAGGCGCGATCCAGCGGCGTGGGACGCGCCACTTATCCACGTGGCGGCTTCTCCGGGCTCGATGACGCTTCGCCCGTGGACGTCTGAGATCAGATCTCAGCTGAGATCGACGGTGGCTGGGCTCTAAAGATCGGACGGTCCACGATGTGACTGGGGGTCCAGCTTGATTGGACGGCAGCGAGGCCAGGAGGACGAACGCGGAAGAAGGCCGGCGACGACGACCTTCCGCGACCTCCCCAGCCCCTTGTCGTCGCCGGTAAGGTCTCAAAATGACCCCGAACGCTTCCTGCGGGTCTCCTCTTGCAGCCTGGAGCTCCAAAAAGGGGTGGCGACCACCCGAGCGCTTCAGAGGAGGTGGCGGAGCTCGGGCTCCCAAAAAGCCTCCGGCGGACTCGCAAAACCGCTCCAGGTACTCGATAGGCTCCTGGTACCTGCAAGGAAAGAGTGATATGATCGGGGGAAATTGCCCCGATCACATGGCGCAAAGAAGTAGAGGTGTGCGGCGGCGTATGGAGCGGAAAATGACGGTGGCCGGAGATGGCTCCGGCAACTGTCGATTGAGCGAATCGACACGCGAGTGAGATGGATAAACAGGGGGGAAATGAAGTTCTGACTGCAAGGAACGAAATGAAAACGAAAATGAAGGGAATAAAACGGCCTCGAGCCCAGAAAGGGCGAGGGAAGGTGTACCTCAACGGAGGGTCGCCGGAGGTCGAGGAACGCCCGGGTCAGTGCCGCCTCTCCTCCTCATATAGGTATTCCTGGAGCTGTCACCTCCAAGATTCAATTGGGATCACAAGGGGCGCGAGAAATACCAAATTTGGGGTTCAAAAATCAAATCGAAGTTGAGGAGACCCTTTTATGTAGTTGATGGTCGTGGGAGGAAGAACGAGGCATGGTGGGTGGTGCAGCGATCCGCGACCCAAGATAATGCTTGGGCGAGAATCCTTGATGCTCGAGCTGCAAAAGTCGTGAAGGGTGGAGCACGTTTAGGTGAAAGGGCTAGCCTCGAAAAAAGGTTGAAAACAGGGGTCAACTCCATTCTGACAAAGCCACAGGGGTTGGGTCAGAGAGTTGACCGAGGTCAACTCTCAGACCCTCCTGGTTGGTCCACGTGGACCAATCAGGAAAAACCCTGGAAAAATATCTTAATAAATCATTTTAAAATAGTAAATGGTGTTATTTTAATTAGGTGATAAAATAAAAAGTATTTATAATTTTATCTAGTATTTTATTCCGATTTGTAATTATTTTTATGAGTTATATTTTTATGAGTTTACATTTATGCCCTATATAGGTATATTACCTATGTATTTTAGTATTTTATTTTTATTCTGTGTATTTTATTTTGATTATTTTTATTTCTTATTTTATAAAATTATAAAATACTTTTATACATGTAAATATTATTTTATTTTATTTTTCTGATATGTTTTGTTTGTTTAATAAAATAGAAGTATAAAATGTATAAGTATAAACATAGGTATAATACCTGTATGGTCTATAGGTGTTTATTTTTATTTTGAGTTTTCTTTGTATTTTTTATTCTGATTTTAATATACATATTTATTATAAGTAATATTTACAAGATTATAAAAATATAAAAATACAAAAATGATAAATAAATAATAAATTGAATATTTTAATCAGTATAGCTATATAAGGTGGGTCCAAAACTCAACTTTCAAACCGTAGCTCCGCCAAATGCGAAACCACCACCATTAAATAGCTTATTTTATGCTATATACAATTAAAGGTGAGTTTGATGCATTTGGAGTTGTCAGTTATGAGATACGGGTCTGGGAAGTTGGGATTCTAGATTTTTATTCAGACCATAACTTTTTATCAGTACATTATTTTTCAGTGAAATCAATTTTGTATTTTTCTTTATAAAATTATCTACAACTTTCATGTACAAAGTTTCTTTATTTGATGTATAAAAGGTGGAACCAAAAATAGGTCCCAAAAAGAATAAAGAATGAATAAAAGGTATATGTATTTTATCTGTATTTTGGCCCTTATCTCCCCCTACTTTATTCCTTGTCGACCTATTCATCAAGATGCTTAGGTCTCGGGGTTGCGGGTCATAAAATATTTACAATATTTTATTCTTTTTCTTTTCTTTTATTTATTCTATAATTTTGGCTTTAATTACAGTATTTTATACACTATTTAGATGCTCATGCATGAATGCTAAGATGATGATTTTAATGCTATTTACAGACATTTGCTAGGGTTTTTGATGCCAAAATGATAGAATAAAGATGATGAAATGTGGATTCATCATCCCCCTATACTTTACCTTTGCTAGTCCCTAGCAAAAACTTATGCAATAAGTGCAAAAAGAAAGAAAAGAAAAGGAAGAAGGTGGATTAAGTGTAATTATCAAACTTGTCTTCACGAAATCAAAGTTTGGAGCTTAAGTCGGACCTTTGGAATTTTAGTGCGAGCGGAACCTTAATGAGAACCTAATTTGAAATCCAACAGTCCTTGAGAATCCCAAAACTCTACTCAAGTCTCCTCAATTGCCAGGTCAGAAATATCTCAACTCATACGCAAACTCTTACGACTATGAGTCTAACTCGTACAGTGTAAGTGATGGTGGCTCTCCCCAACTAGAATGACAACAGAATTGGCTTCTCCAGCACGACAACCCAATGATTCCCCAATCCAGTAACTCCATCCTCGAGGAGCGTGGTATTCCCTTCTAAGTTCAAGTGGCAACCAGCTCAAGAGGAGGGGGTAAAGATAAGAATGGACGGTAGCCAGTGTAGCTACCTATCCTGGGATGCAAGACCAGTGTAGTCAAGTCATCCTGCTGCAGGCTCACATGATATGACTTCGGAACTCAAGCTTGCTTATTGACTTTGTACATAGTTGCAGGCTTTTTATTTTTGTACATGCCTGAACTTTTTTTTTGAGTACTATATACAGCAGCATTTACATAAGGAATTTTTCCTCTTGAGCTAGTAGACTATCCCTCTTTTGAAGCTTTATCGCAACCCACAGCCTCCTGTCTTTAGACTTCCTAATCACTGGACGGGTTGGGGTGCACTTCCCTCCCTATAGGAGGACAAATGTTTCCACTTGTGTGCGTCTCATACCGACAAATCCAATCCCCTCACCACTCCAACTAAGTTGAGCCATGTGAAAGGTGCAGGTGTCCAAGTTAGGTCATTATAAACAAGAGTCATGCGTGTGCTCCAAAATACTCTACTTAGGCAGTCAAGAATCCATTGAACCAAGTCCCGTGATCCTCAAAGAATTAAGTCAACTAGACCTGAAGTACCTCAAACCCAGTTCTTATAAGGTTCCTGTAATTAGGTAGATTTTAAGGTCCAATCAAGCTCCAATCTCTGGATTTTACTTAGACTTGTTCAACTCTCAAACTCAATCCGGAAAATGCTCATGCCATGCAATGTAGAAATTATTTTTGTGATGCAATTTCCAAGAATTTTGAACTTTTTATGGATTTTTGAAAAGATGATGAAGATGCATATGCATTTTTTGTCTTTTTTCAAAAAGATTTTTCCAATGTTTTTGGATTTTAATTTTGCAAATGTTTTTGGGCTTTTTAAAAACAAAAAGGTTTTGGCTGAACACTAGGTTAAAATATGTACACAGAAGTGCTTCTTATATGCAAGAAGTGGGTTTTAAGAATTTACAAGGGTAAGTGCTCAATTTTATACATATATACATATAATGGATTTTTTGGTGTGATGTGTATATTCCTCAAACTTATTTGACACAAGATTTTCACACAATTTTTGAAAACTATAGTCCAAAATAGTTTTTACCGACATTTTCACAAACATGTACACATATTTGAAAATCATTTTGCAAAGGCTTTCAAAACAGTATATATAGGATTTTCAAATATTTTTGCAATCATTTTTCAAACCATTTGCAAATCATTTTTCAAACATTTTATTTCTCACAAAGAAAAGAAGTTTTACAAACCACACATTTTTACAAAGGTTGAAAACGTGTAACAAAATATTTTCAAAATAGTTTTCAATAAATGTTCACAAAGATTTTCAAACTATTTTTCAAACTTTTTGCAAAAAATACATTTTCCCCTGATTTTTTAATCAGTAAATACAAACAGAATTTGAGGAATAACCACATCTTTTTATTAAGGATTTTTTAATGAATTTTAAAGCATTATTAGCCATGTTATTAGGAAAATACGAAAGTACGAGTTATGGCTAAAGTATGTACGTAGTATATACGACCCCCCTATACTTAGCTTGAGCTATGTCCTCATAGATCGGAGAGAAAAGAGAAGACATAACTCGTACTAAGTATAGACAAGTCTAAAGAATAAAGGAATAATGAATGAATCAACGAATGAGAAGTTGACCGTCCCCCCTATACTTAGGATCAAATCATCCTAAGTATAGCAGACTGTACACAACGCAGGGAGGATCAAGGGTGGGAATGAACAGATCGTACTCAGATTGTCTCCCCCTATACTTAGGGTAAGATATCCCTAAGTATAGACAAGAAGAGGAGACAAAGGAGAGGATCGAAAAATAGAGAAAATCGGGGTGCACACCCCCTATACTTAGGAAAAAGTACGTCCTAAGTATGGAAAACTGTCTACAAGGGCGGCACCTTTTTGATAGATAAAGAAGATAGTCAAGGAAAAGAAGAAAAGAAGAAAATAAATCAACAGATGAATGAGTGATATGAACAGATGGATCTGTACAGCGGAAGATGGAATTGATCACCATGTATGAGATGCAGATGATGTGAGTCAAAGGACACATCTCATACCAGAAGAATGGGGGCAACGTCGATGGTCGGCGGATCATGATCTAGATATAGCTTTAGGCGTTGACCATTGACGCGGAAGGTAGAGGAAGATGACGGTTCGGATATGTCGATGCGGCCATTGTCATGTACCTTCCTGACCACATAAGGACCTTTCCACTTGCTCTGTAATTTCCCTGGGAATAATTTCAGCCTGGAATCAAACAACCATACTCTCTGATCTGGCTCAAACTGTTTATGGCTGATATGGGAGTCATGCCATGTCTTCACTTTCTCTTTGTACTGTAGGCTGTTGGAAAAGGATGTGTCTCTCAGTTCTTCCAGGGCTGCCAATTCTGCTCTTCTCTGGTCTCCTATACTCTCGGGATCTAACAACAACTCAGTGACTGCCCAAAAAGATTTGTGCTTGATCTCCACTAGCAGATGGCACGGCTTGCCATAGACGAGACGGAAGGGAGATGTCCCCAATGGATTCTTGAAAGAAGTCTGATAGGCCCACAAGACCGAGTCCAAAAGCTGTGACCAATCCTTTCGGTCTGGGCGGACAACTTTCTGCAAGTTTGTTTTTATCTCCCGATTCGATACTTCGGCAAGACCATTAATCTGAGGGTGATATGGAGTGGCAACCCGATGGTCAATACCGAACTCGTCTGCAAGGGCCCTAACCTTGTCATTGATGAAGTGAGATCCCCTGTCTGAAATCAAGACTCTAGGTACCCCAGACCGTGAAATGATATTTTTCCTCAAGAATTTGCATACGGTTTTAGCATCTGCGGCTCGGGCGGGGATGGCCTACCCATTGGCTGACATAATCAACAACGAGCAGAATATGCTCGAACCCCTGACTCTTAGGAAATGGGCCCATGAAATCAATCCCCCATGCATCAAAAACCTCACAGAAGTGAATGGGTTGCATGGGCATCTTGTCTCTCTGTCCGCAGGTTCCCATTTTCTGACAGTCAGTACATCTCTTCACGAACTCATCAGAATCCTTGAAGAGAGTAGGCCACCATAGGCTGGATTGAAGCACCTTCTGTGTTGTTCTTTTTCCAGAATGATGTCCTCCTGCCTCAAGCTTGTGGCAGTATGTGAGGACGCTATGATGCTCTTCTTGAGGAATGCACCTCCTCCAGATACTGTCCCCTCCCTTATGATAAAGGACGGGATCCTCCCAATGGTAAAACTTGGCCTTCGCCAGGAAGGTCTCAAGTTTCTGCCTGGGCCAACCTTGTGGGACCGTCTTGGCAGCAAGATAGTTAACAATGTCAGCGTACCACGGGAGTGAGGTGACAGCCAAGATCGCCTCATCTGGAAATGTCTCTGTGATAGGTGCGCTGGGCTCAGATTCCTCAAGATTATCCAATCTGGAGAGATGATCCGCCATCACATTCTTGACTCCAGGCTTATCCTTAATCTCAATATCAAATTCCTGGAGTAGAAGGATCCATCTGGTGAGACGTGCTTTGGCATCCTTCTTAGCCATTAAGTACCGGATGGCGGTATGATCAGTGAAAATAGTCACTCTAGATCCGAGAATGTAAGATCGATACTTATCCAGAGCAAAGACTACGGACATCATCTCTTTCTCAGTCACAGTGTAATTCCGCTGAGCGGCATCCAAAGTCCGGTTGGCGTAGTGAATGGCAAAAGGTAATCCATCCCTCCTCTGTCCAAGCACAGCCCCAACGGCAAAATCTGAAGCATCCGTCATGATCTCGAATAGGAGAGACCAATCGGGTGGCTGAAGGACAGGAGCTGAAACAACCATCTCTTTGAGAGTCTCGAAAGACGCAAGACACTTATCATTGACAATAAACTCGGTGTCTTTCGTCAGCAAGTCAGTGAGCGGTCAGGCAATTCGACTGAAGTCCTGAATGAACCGTCGGTAGAAACCGACATGCCCCAGAAAAGACCGTAACTGACGCAAATTGGATGGCGGATTGAGTTTTCTGATGATATCCACCTTGGCAGGATCGACCTCCATGTCCCTGTTGGAGACGATGTGACCAAGGACCGTCCCTTGAGTCATCATGAAATGACTCTTCTCCCAAGATAAAACAAGGTTGACCTCTATGCAGCGCTGAAGCACACGGTCTAGGCAGTCAAGACAAGCATTGAACCCGTCGCCATAGACCGCGAAGTCATCCATGAAGACCTCTAAACAGTCACCCACCATGTCTGAGAAGATGGACAACATGCACCTTTGGAATGTCGCTGGAGCGTTACATAAACCAAAGGGCATCCGTCTGAAAGCATACGTCCTAAACGGACAGGTGAATGTCGTTTTCTCCTGGTCTTTGGGCGCAATGGCCACTTGATTGTATCCAGAGTACCCGTCAAGGAAACAATAATGACTCTTCCCGGCTAGTCGCTCGATAATCTGATCAATGAAGGGTAGCGGGAAGTGATCCTTCTTGGTGGCCTCATTCAATCGTCTGTAGTCCACACAGAACCTCCAAGAAGTGGGTACTCTAGTAGCGATCTCCTCTCCAAACTCGTTGACAACTGTAGTGATACTCGTCCTCTTGGGTACCACATGTAAAGGACTTACCCATTTGGAGTCGAAGATGGGATAGATGAAATCAGCGCTCCACCACTTTGAAATTTCTTTCATCACTACGTCTCGAAGATTCGGGTTCAGCCGTCGTTGGAACTCATGCGACGGCCTAGCGTTATCCTCAAGATAAATGTGGTGGGAGCAAAGACTTGGGCTCAACCCCTGGAGATCAGCTATACTCCACCCTATTGCCTTGCGGTTTCTTTCAAGAACCTCCATCAGACGAGATTCTTGTTCTCCAGTCAAATCTGCTGAGATAATGACTGGGTGCATTTCTGGTTCACCCGCAAGGAATCTATATGTCATCGACTGCGGCAGAGGTTTTCATTCTGGACAACTGGGAGGTGGAAGATCTGGCTTCTGATATGTCTGTGTAAACGCTACCAGGTCTGCATGGGAGAACTCTTGCTCTGCATGAATCTCTGATGAAGGGCGGCCTGCTGAATCATCAATGAACTGTGCTGGCTCGCACTCTGTCATGGTTGTAGGCTCAGAAGGAATCAGACAAGGGAAATAGTCATCAAAATCATCCCAGTCAATGTCTGAATCCGAGGGATCAGAAGAAGATGAGCAAGAATGAAAATCTTTGGCACCACTCATCACAACACTGTCAGCCTCATGTGTATCCTCATCCAGGAGTGTGCTCTTCCGGCTCTCGACTGCCATGAGCTTGAGATATAGTGAATCTGTAGGCAAGGCGAGGGTCGGTGCTACAGGATCTATCCAGTTGGATTCATCATCATTCATCTCAAAATCATAAACCTGGTGGATGTCTAGCTCTTCCTCTGTCATCTGCTCGGCTTCGCTGGATTGCTCTGAGCACGCCAACTCTCTGGATCTGGTCTGGTCGATCGTATCTATTTGTATGCTTTCTCCCTCTACGCGAAAACATACTGTCCCACTGTCATGGTCGGATACCGCCTTGGCAGTGGCCAAGAATGGGCGTCCAAGTATGATGGGGGCATCGGTTACCGACTCAGGGATCTCCATATCCAATACAACAAAGTCCACGGGGAATTTCTGGCCCTGAATGGTAACGACCACGTCCTTCAACAACCCCTTCGGCCTCTTAATCGACCTGTCAGCAAACTGAAGGACCGTTCTGCTTTGAAGAAGAGGGCCAAACTCGAATTGCTTGAGTAATGCTGCCGGAAGGAGGTTGATCGAAGACTCGCTGTCTAGTAGAGTACGATCGAACCGCTGCTCCTGGATCTCGCATTTGACATAGGAAGCTCCTGTATCAGGTCTCTTGGCTGGCAATGTGTTCTGAATGGCGCAACAAGTGTCATGAGTGAGCATATGGATTTGATCTTTGTGCCTCTTCTTCCTTCGGACAGTAGTTGTCTCTTTCAAATTCTTTTTGAAGAAGGGGATATGCTCAAATGCTTCCCGTAGAGTCAGCTGAATGTGGAACCTGTCAATCATTTGGTTGCCGAACTCTACCTGCTGGTTCTTTTTTTGGTTTTCTTTTTTATTCCCCTTTGCTCGGCGGAGTGCCTCAGGGAAGGGGATGATAGGGACCTCCACAGATGGAGGACTAGGAATCGGTCCCTATGCCTGTGAAGAAGGAGAATCCATACAATAATCATCATTCACCACATATGGATCCGCAATTTGAACAGAAACCTTTCTTTATTCATATTTTTGTTTTCTTTTTGTTCCCACAATCCATAGGTACAAAATGTGGCAACATCACAGAGGGAGGCTCAACAAAAGTAGAGGTCGTAGCTTCAGTACCACCATCGGCACCTGTCTCTGCGGCATCAGCACCGCACTCTGGCTCAGCATCCAAAATGGTGGCATCAGCACCACCGTCTGCATCTGGTCTCACGACGGCATCAGCACCGTCGTCTGGATCTCCATCATTGGTGGCCTCAGCACCACCGTCTTCAACATCATCATTAGCGGCATCAGCACCGCTACTCTGCTCCTCTGGCGCTCCTGGTTCTGCATCTGGTTGTCGCTCAGAAGAGGCATCGCCGGCTGGCATCCTACCGCTCCTAGTAGTAACAAAATCAGCATCATAAAAAGAATAAGACACATCACTCAAATAGTCACTAGGAGAGGTATCCTCTGCAAACTCTACCTGCTCAGACTTCCTTTTCAGATTGTTCGGATTAGGTTCAATCTGAGCGGGTATGGCAGCCTTGCCTTTGATTATTTCCCTCATTTCCTGTCGAAACTCATCTATTTCTTGCCTGAAGGATGCTCGCTGTTCAGATAGCAAGCGGGCAAGATCATCGAGGGCCGGGTTCTCAAAAACAGGGGGTTGAGAACCGGATGTGTTTCCCTGTTGGAAATGAGGTTGCTGCTGCGGTTGTGGTTGATACTGGGGAGGAGGATGGGGATAAGACTGCTGAGGCGGCTGTCACTTCCTCCACTGTTGTCCCTGATAGGCGAAACGAGGACCACTCTGATACGGCGGCTGGTGGGCATATTGGGGTTGTTGTTGTTGTGGCTGGCTATTCTGCTATCCTTGGTCAGGAGGCTGCTGCTGGGATGAGGATCCACCATTGCCCCAACGGAATCCGGGGTGATTCCGACGGATCCCGGGCTGAGGGTACCGGTCGTACCAAATCCCATTGACTTCCATCAATGGGTCCTGCTCAAAGGAGGGTGGAGGAAGAACGGCCAGTGGCTGCTCCGGCTGATAGACCACCATCTGCGTGTCCGAAGATGGCGGCTGCGTTGGGTAGTACTGTAGCAAGGGAACCGACTCTGCCTGGATATGATTCACCTGGCGGTATGAGGTAGAGGGCTGGTTGGCATTGCTACTGCTCGGATCAGCACGTGATCTGGGAGGCTGCTGGGAATGAGTCTATGCCTCTTGGACGTAAAGAATCTGTGTCTTCAGATCACTCATGGTCTTGGCAATTTGGTCCATCTGGGCCATGCCTTGCATTTGCTTCTTCTCGAGGATCTCGAGGTGGTCCAGCTTCTAGCTGATTATGCCCATGTCGGCTGCGGCTGATTGTGCTTGGGTTGCGGCTGCCGACACTGTGTTGGGATCGGCATCGATGCGAGCGATCCTCTGGAATGATCCCGCTCCTTGCGGGGGCTTCTGGTGTGTGTAGACACGGGCTTGGGCCATCACGGTTGAATTCTCTGCCATGCCCTCGTAGATAGGCCAGATGTCGTCTTCACCCTTGGAGAAATAAGACCCTCCGCAAGAGGCGTTGACAAGCCCCTGCAGCTCCGGTGTCAGCCCACAGAAGAAATTTTGCACCAAGTTGTGCTTATATGTCGTGATGTGGACACCGGTCGATGAGCTCTCGAAAGCGATCCCAAGCTTCATGGAATTGTTCATTTGGGATCATGACGAAGTTACTGATCATAGCTCTGGCTGCATTGGTCCGGCCGAGAGGGTAATATTTCTTCAAGTATGCGATCCGGAGATCTGCCCATATATCGATGAATTGCCCCAGATGTTTGAGCCAATATGCGGCTCTGTCAACCAAGGAGAATGGAAAGGCAATCATCTTTATTGTGTCCTCGGTCATCAACCGATCATGGATGGTGCTGCATATCATCTCGAATTCCTGGAGGTGGAGGTGTGGCTCTTCGGTCGGCAACCCATGGAACTTGGGTAGAAGCTGAATTGTGTGGGGCTGAAGCTCAAAATCTCCATGGATAGGCGGAAGTCGGATCCAACGATGAGTGAGGGACGCAGCTGGGCTGTGCAATTCCCTCATGATGGTCTGTGGCGGTCTCTCAGCGTCTGGATCACCTCCTCCTGCATCTGGTCCTCCTCCTCCTCCACCTCCGCCACCGCCTCCACCAGCTCGGTTTTCTCTCATCTGCGCTATCTCTCTCATGAGATCACCCATGAATGTACCCTGGTCACGAATCTACCTCTGCATAGTCTCCAGGGATGCAAGAAGTGAATTTTTGATGGCAGCTTGATCTATGAAGTATGGAGGGTGCTCATGATCATCGGGATGCTCGCCTTTGTCTGCCATTGCTGGATTTTCTGAAAAAGCAAAAGAGGCCATCTCAGGTTCTTTCGAATGTCCCAAACTCTGTGATGCACTGAACTCTGAAACTATTGGACTGAGTGAGGGAGAATGAGAAGGGGCGGTCGAGGGGGAACAGGGTGGAGGTAAACTCGGGCTCGGAGAGCGGACTCTCCGAGGTATTCCTAGATGAATGAGGAGGAATGCTGGATAGCAGTGCCGACAGAGTCGGCCTAAGAGATCTCCGTCCCATCATCTTGATTATTTGGGAATAGCAGGGGAAATGCAGAAGAAGAAGAAGAGGAATGAAATGAGATGCAACAAAATTGCGCACAATTGTGTTGTGTTTTTATCTTGACCTAAATAAATCTAGCAACCAAACACAAAGCAGGGTTGAGTTCACAAACTCAACACGTGAAGCCGTGAAGGTTCGGCTTTTATCTTGTCAATTTTAGCTTGATTCAGGAATTTATCTTTTCACGAGTCCTTAGAGCGCTACGCCTAAAGGAGAGAGAGTACTGCCGGGAAAGTATCCTCGTACTTGTCCTCCTCCTATGTAACCTGTAACTTGCACTTTTTAAGGTCCTTGTAACCCTACCTGGATCCCTACTCAGCCAAAGAAAAAGAGGGAGGAAGCCGATAGGCAAAACCGATACTTCGGATCTCGCTCGCAACGGAATCACCCGTGAGCGTGCAAGACCCTACTCGGACGCAGCCGGTGAGACAGACACACCCGTGAAGGCGTGGCCTAAGCTCGGTACTTCGGACAAGGTCGATGCTCACACAATAGTGAGTCACCAATGGCGACCAAGCCCTACTCAACTACGTACGATAGTAGCGCCAATACTTCGGAAATCCAGACAATACACAAGGCAGCCACAAGTTGGGTTTTTGGCTCTAATCCTTACGAAAACTCTCACCTCACTTGGAAGGAGACCTTCCCATGCAACCTGAATACAAGTGAGGGTGTTACTCTCCCCAAACAATGAATCCAATTACTGATTTTATTTTTGGTCAAGGTTTTCTTAGCAGTCCCTTTTTTTAATTTGTTTTTGGTGTTATCGCTTCTTTTGAGTGAATTCAAACAAGCGCCTAACGGTTTTTGCATTTTTCCTTGATCCTACTTTGTCCAAAAACAGAGGGAGAATAGAGTCGGAAAAGTCGTGCAAGTCGACACCAAGGTGGAAATCTCACCTTTGTGCCTAGATGATGGATGCAAAGTGAGAAGACTTACAGCAAATCCCAGCTCTCTCCATGCGGGATGCAAAGCAGAATTTGTAAACCTAAACTACATGGCGATATGCAAAATGGAAATCGTCCTAGAGTAGGCAACTGCTAGCATGAAGAACCACAAGCTAACCACTAACCCTCAATCCTAGTGTCCGGTCAAGGCTCACCCCTCCTCTTCTCAACACATTTGAGTTAGGAGAAAGCGCTTGTGTGGGGTGAGCTCGCGGCGCGCGGATCGAAAGCTAATGACCAACTGTTTAATTAGTCTAAGTCCAAATACGATCTATAGGAGCATGCAAAGATTGTTAGTGTGTTTGGACCTATTCTAATCGAATCAAGCAAGCCTACAACTAAGGGCTCAATCCACAAAAAAGGAAAACAAAACCGGAAAATGACAAGCGGGAAAACACGATAAAAACCGCGGTGAGCCCCCGAGTGAACAAACACCCGGGAAATTAGGTTTGGTAGTGTCCAAGAGTCCAAGTACCTGTATTATTACAAATTAATAAGTCACTCTCTCACGAAAATAAAATGCAACTAATCTACCACTCTCTCTCACTCTCCTGCTCTCTCCTGCCGGCTTGGCTAAAGAATAGACGGCTCTGCTTCCCAAGGTTGCTTCGGGTCACCTAGGCGATCCGCCTTGCTCCGCGGTCCCACACAAGAAGACATGAAAGAATGGTCAGATAGCTCAATCAATAGATATATCAAAAGTGCAAGAGAGAGAAAATAAAGCTATGGTAGATAACAAATAAACAAAAATGTGAACTACTCGTTGTTGCTCCCCGGCAACGGCGCCATTTGATAAACACGAATTATCGTAGGTCTAAAAAGTATGCCTTACACAAGGCAGAGATAACCGAATCGCTGCGGTGACCCACAATAAGATGTATTTAATCAACAATTAACCCACACTAAAGATCAATAATTAGAAATAAATGTGGAGTTAAAATTTATTTTTAACTCTGCATAAATGATGTAAAGGGCAAGTATGCAGAGAGTTCGAACACAGGGAGCAAACAGGGTAATTCAAATAAATGTGCACAAGTGAGTGAATGTGAGTGTGTCTACAATAAGCAAGTAAGCAAATGATTTTTGTTTGTGGGTTTTTATTTTTTTTATTTTTTTTTATTTTAATTTTTAATTTTTTTTAATTTTGTATTTTAATTTTTGATTTTCTGATTTTTATATTTTATACTTTTTTTAATTTCTTTTTTCAATATTGGAATTTAAAACCAATGTAATAAAAGACAAGATAGAGTATTTATAAAAACATGCAAAAATAACCAAAAATTCATGAATAAAATGTTTTTTAAATTTTTAGGATTTTTTACTATTTTTGTGATTTTTGAGTATTTTTCAAGGTGTTTTTGGTATTTTTAAATACTGAAATAAACTAAAACAATGAACAGTGTACTGGTTGTGAGCAAAATGGAAATTAAAAATAGACAACAGCCACAAAAATATTTCAAACTATTTTTCAAAGAAAGCTAATAAAATGTAGAGTAAACAGGAATTGAGTTTGTAATTTTTGGAGTTTTCTTTGGTTTTATAGATTTATTTGAAGTTTTTATGTATTTTTGAATTTTTAAGGTTTTTCTGTTGAGATTTTTAGTGATTTTTGACTAACACTAAAATAGGTTAAAATACACAATAGGGAATTTTATTGGAATTTTTCGATGTCTTTTAATATTTTTTTTTGGCATTTTCTAAGCTAGATAGTAGGCAAAAAGCATGTTTTTGATTTTTAATAAATAGAAAAATAAAATAAAATCAAAAACTAAAATGATGGCGTGGAAGAACAAGCATACAGGGGCTTAACCCTAATTTTTGAGAATTTTTGGAATTAAGATGAGGCCTTAAATAAATAGAGCAAGAAAGCACAAGTTAAAGGCCTAGCAGGGACTATATTGTAAATAGACAGAAGTTCAGGGGCATACATGCACTTTTCCACAAAAATTAACACTTTATATTCAATTTTCAGGACCAAATACAAATACAAAAACCCACAGGGGTGTCGGTATAAATTACCCACCAGGGCGCGTGACTTGCACGCGCCTGGCGAGGACTAAAAAGTAATATTCCAAAACCCAGGGCTTAGATGCAAAATATCCAAAAATTTAACACTTAATCTGACAATTCTAGGATTAAAACGAAATACAAAAAGGACCGAGGGCCCCTACGCAAAATGCCTGCACCTCACGTGTACAGGTCACGTGATGTGACGTGGCAGAGGACCTAAGTGTAAATAAAATAAAAACAAGGGTCTTTGTGCAATTTTTACAAAAGTTTCAAACTACGAATAAAAGTTATTGGACTAAAAGAAAAATACAAAAATAGCGAGGGCATACTTGCAAAAAATCCCTCGCAGGGATGATCCGATGGCGGAGCGGGCGCTGATGACACGTGGGGACGATCCAACGGCTGGTGGCTAGGCGCGATCCAGCGGCGTGGGACGCGCCACTTATCCACGTGGCAGCTTCTCCGAACTCGATGACGCTTCGCCCGTGGACGTCTGAGATCAGATCTCAGCTGAGATCGACGGTGGCTGGGCTCTAAAGATCGGACGGTCCACGATGTGCCTGGGGGTCCTTCTTGATCGGACGGTAGCGAGGCCAAGAGGAAGAACGCGGAAGAAGGCCGGCGACGGCGACCTTCCGCGACCTCCCCTGCCCCTTGTCGTCGCCGGTAAGGTCTCAAAATGACCCCGAATGCTTCCTGCAGGTCTCCTCTTGCTGCCTGGAGCTCCAAAAAGGGGTGGCGACCACCCGAGCGCTTCGGAGGAGGTGGCAGAGCTCGGGCTCCCAAAAAGCCTCCGGCGAACTCACAAAACCGTTCCAGGTACTCGATAGGCTCCTGGTACCTGCAAGGAAAGAGTGATATGATCGGGGGCAAATTGCCCCGATCACGTGGCGCAAAGAAGTGGAGGTGTGCGGCAACGTATGGCGCGGAAAATGACGGTGGCCGGAGATGGCTCCGGCGACTGTCGATTGAGCGAATCGACACGCGAGTGAGATGGATAAACGGGGGGGGGGGGGGGGGGGGGGGGGGGGGAAACGACGTTCTGACTGCAAGGAACGAAGTGAAAACGAAAACGAAGGGAATAAAACGGCCTCGAGCCCAGGAAGGGCGAGGGAAGGTGTACCTCAATGGAGGGTCGCCGGAGGTCGAGGAACGCCCGGGTCAGTGCCGCCTCTCCTCCTCGGATAGGTATTCCTGGAGCTGTCACCTCCAGGATTCAATTGGGATCACAAGGGGCGTGAGAAAGACCAAATTTGGGGTTCAAAAATCAAATCGAAGTTGAGGAGACCCTTTTATGTGGTTGGCGGTCGTAGGAGGAAGAACGAGGCATGGTGGGTGGTGCAGCGATCCGCGACCCAAGATAATGCTTGGGCGAGCATCCTTGATGCTCGAGCTGCAAAAGTTGTGAAGGGTGGAGCACATTTAGGTGAAAGGGCTAGCCTCGAAAAAAGGTTGAAAACAGGGGTCAACTCCATTCTGACAAAGCCACAGGGGTTGGGTCAGAGAGTTGACCGAGGTCAACTCTCAGACCCTCCTAGTTGGTCCACGTGGACCAACCAGGAAAAACCCTGGAAAAATATCTTAATAAATCATTTTAAAATAGTAAATGGTGTTATTTTAATTAGGTGATACAATAAAAAGTATTTATAATTTTATCTAGTATTTTATTCCGATTTTTAATTATTTTTATGAGTTATATTTTTATGAGTTTACATTTAAGCCCTATATAGGTATATTACCTATGTATTTTAGTATTTTATTTTTATTCTATGTATTTTATTTTATTATTTTTATTTCTTATTTTATAAAATTATAAAATACTTTTATACATGTAAATATATTTTTATTTTATTTTTCTGATATGTTTTGTATGTTTTAAAAAATAGAAGTATAAAATGTATAGGTATAAACATAGGTATAATACCTGTATGGTCTATAGGTGTTTATTTTTATTTTGAGTTTTCTTTGTATTTTTTTATTCTGATTTTAATATACATATTTATTATAAGTAATATTTACAAGATTATAAAAATATAAAAATAAAAAAAATGATAAATAAATAATAAATTGAATATTTTAATCAGTATAGCTATACAAGGTGGGTCCAAAACTCAACTTTCAAACCGTAGCTCCGCCAAATGCGAAACCACCACCATTAAATAGCTTATTTTATGCTATATACAATTAAAGGTGAGTTTGATGTATTTGGAGTTGTCAGTTGTGAGATACGGGTCTGGGAAGTTGGGATTCTGGATTTTTATTCAGACCATAACTTTTTATCTGTACATTATTTTTCAGTGAAATCAATTTTGTATTTTTCTTTATAAAATTATATACAACTTTAATGTACAAAGTTTCTTTATTTGATGTATAAAAAGTGGAACCAAAAATAGGTCCCAAAATGAATAAAGAATGAATAAAAGGTATATGTATTTTATCTGTATTTTGGCCCTTATCTCCCCCTACTTTATTCCTTGTCGACCTATTCATCAAGATGCCTAGGTCTCGGGGTTTATAAAATATTTACAATATTTTTTCTTTTTCTTTTTTTTATTTATTCTATAATTTTGGCTTTAATTACAGTATTTTATACACTATTTAGATGCTCATGCATGAATGCTAAGATGATGATTTTAATGCTATTTACAGGCATTTGCTAGGGTTTTTGATGCCAAAATGATAGAATAAAGATGATGAAATGTGGATTCATCCACTGCTGGAGTCAGGTATGCATTTCTTACTCTACATGCATCATTGATTTCATCGCGCATCGGCTTTTTCGTCTTCTCCCCTGTTTTTGACTTAATAACCAGGAGAACCGAAAAATTCGTTAGGCGTTTTTACTTTTATTGAAAAAGACCTAAAAAGAAAAAAACAATAAAATTAGGACTGCTAAAACTATTGACCCTAAAAGACACCCCATTTAAAACTTGTCTTGGGGAGAGCAACCCCCTCATTGATTGGTTTGATTGTGCGAGAGAGTGACCCCGAACACTAGGTAGAGCCCTCCGATACTCTTCTCGACTGATTACTGACTATTTCTATGCGGGACAGTTCATTGGGAAAGTATCGGGTATCCCAACAGGTCACGTAATCGCTCTGATATCTTGATTGTTCACCAGAATAAAATTGACAAGATAAATTGACCGAGCCTTTACGGTCTTCAGCTCACGTTGCGTTGGTGAACTTGGGGTTTGCTTGTGATCATAGTTTTTCCAGATCTCATCCGCCTTACTCGCCACATCAAGATGATGGGCAGACGATCTCTTAGGCAACCTCTGGCTGCACCGCTTTCGGGCACGTCTACCCGTTCATCTAGGTTGGTTCGCGAGAGCCGAGACCAGCTCTCCGAACCCGAGTATGATTCCACCTTGTTCCCCCTCGACCCCCTTTCTTTCTGTTCCGAGAGACTAGTGCCAGAGGAGAGACTATCAGATTTATCGGCACCTGAGTATGGATCGTTTGATTTTGCAGAGACTATGGCCGACAGTTCTGATGATCGCAGTAGAGGTCCACAGCATGAGCTTTTTGTTCTGGACCAGGGTGCGATCAACTCCACCCTGATCGCCTCCCTCGAGAGAGTGCAGCAACAGTTGAGGGATCAGGGAGCTTTCATGTTGGATATGAGGTGCGAGATGGAGCAGATGAGAGCAGAGCGAGAGCTGCGTAGAGACGGGCCGAGGATCCCAGATGAGGCAGATGCAGTAGCCGCAGCAGCAGCAGCAGCAGCCGCCGCAGCCGCGGCAGGAGGACCACCAAGACCGATGCGGGAGTTACACAACCCTGGATCGACACTGATGCATCACTGGGTTGTTCTACCGGCTATCGTGGGGACTTCAAGTTCCCCCCGAACACCTTGCAGCTACCCCCCCCCCCCCGTTTCCATGGGCTCGCCACCGAGGAGCCTCATCTCCACCTCCAGGAGTTTCTTATGATATGCAGTGTCCACGACCGTCAGGTGGACCAGGATACCATCAAGATGATTGCCTTCCCCTTCTCTTTGGCAGACAGAGCAGCCACCTGGCTGAAACATCTGGGAAGTTCGTCTACACTGGGGAGCAGCTCCGCATCGCGTACTTGCATAAGTACTACCCACTCGGGCGGACCAATGCCGTGAGAGCCCTGATCAGCAACTTCTCCATGCTCCCCAACGAGCAGTTTCACGAGGCATGGAAGAGGTTCCGAGAGCTGACCGATAGATGCCCGCACCACGATATCTCTAAGCCGAACCTCGTTCAGAGCTTTTTCAGCAGGTTGATACCAGAGCTTTAGGGCTTGGTGAACGCTTCTTGTGGCGGGTCTTACTTTTCCAAGGATCACGACCAGGTCTGGGCCATCTACGAGGAGATGGCTGAGAACTACATGGTGATGTCCCAGACCCGGTTATACACTCAGGGCAGACCCCAGCAGCCACAACCCATGCAGTACCAGAGGATAGCACGGGTCGACGCCGGTCCATCCAGTTCATCTGCGGCAGCAGCACAGGAAGAGAGTACAGCCGCAGATATGGGGATCATTAGCGAGAAGTTGGACCGGATGGAGCTGGTCGAGAAGAAGCAGTGCCAAGACATCACTCAGATGGAGCAGATGGCACAGACTTTGAGTGACATGAAGACACAGCTCATGTGTCTCCAGGAGGCACACACGGCTTCCCAGCCCCGTCTTCAGTCACGAGGCGATACCGGCGGCAGCAGCAGCTCGTCCCAGCGCTCCAGCTCCCACCAGCAGCCTAGGTAGGTTCATCTTGTACAGGCGGAGCCGTACCAGCAGCCGCAGCTCACCTACCAGGCACCACCATCTACTGACACTCAGATGGTGGTATACCAGACGGATCAGCCTCTGGCAGTCCTCCCGCCACCCCAGTACGATACAGAGCCGTTGATGGATGTCAACGAGATTTGGTATGACTGCCCCCAGCCCGGTATCTGACATGACCATCCCGGATTCCGTTGGGGGACCGGAGGAGCCCAGCCCCAGCAGCAGCCGTCAGGTCAGGGTGGCCAGTACAGCCATCAGAGGGATCACCAGCCACAGCAGCAGCAACCCCCAGTGTACCCACCGCAGCAGCAGCAGTCGTCGTATGGTCCTTGTCCCTATCAGCAGGGACAGTCTTGGAGGCGAGATCAGCCTCACCAGCAGCAGCATCAGCCACCTCCCTACCCCTCTCAACCGCAGCACCAGTTCCAGCAGCATCACTACCATAGAGGCTACCCGTCAGGCTCTCATGGGCCACCCTACGAGAGCCCCACTTTGGATGATATAGCCCGCCTTCTCACTGATCAGCAGGCTACCTTTTGACGGGAGATGGACGAGTTCCGCCAAGAGATGCGAGACATCGTGAGAGGGAAGGCCGCTATCCCTGCCCAGATTGAACCGAACCCCAACAGCCTGAAGAGGAAATCTGAGCAGGTAGCTTGTACTGAGTATGCCACTCCAAGTGATACTTTTGGTGATATGTCTGCATACCTTTTTGATACTGATTTTGTCACACTTAGGATCGGTAGGATGCCAGCAGGCGGCGCCTCATCTGATCTATACCATGAGGATACACCCAGAGCGCCCGACGAGGAGGAGGAGAGCGGTACTGAGGCTGCTAGAGATGATGACGGTGGTACTGATGCCACCAAGGATGCTGATTCCACTGGCGGTGCTGAGGCCGCCATTTCACCAGTTGGAGGAGGTGGTACTGAGGCCACCCCTGATGCCGAGCCAGAGCACGGTACTGA
This sequence comes from Ottelia alismoides, assembly GCA_037367405.1. Taxonomy (NCBI): domain Eukaryota; kingdom Viridiplantae; phylum Streptophyta; class Magnoliopsida; order Alismatales; family Hydrocharitaceae; genus Ottelia; species Ottelia alismoides. The sequence continues at coordinate 1,042,725 of JAZKJV010008977.1, read as the reverse complement.
GGCCGTGAGTCTTCCAGCCAATGGTGGTACTGAGGCCACCCGAGTTCATTCTGAGAGACCTATTGTTTTTCCTATTTCTGATGTATCTCGGAACACTATTGTGAATAAAGGAAAGGGTTTGGTTTTTTCTGGTCCCACTGTGGTGCCTGATGTATGTGTGGATCCGGTCGTCGAGCCGTCTAGACCCTTTCCTAGTCCTTCATCTGAGAAGGACCCTGTGATCCCCTTCCCTAGAGCCCTTCAGATGGGGAAGGGGAAGAAAAATGAAAATCCCAAAAAGAGACAGCAGGAAGAGTTCAGCCAACAGATGATAGATCGGTTTCACATACAACTGACTCTTCAGGAGGCTTTGCAGCACATCCCTCTTCTCCAGCGTTCACTGAGAGACAGGACCACAGTCAGGAGGAAGAGGAGGAACCATCACTCAGAGATCCATGTGCTGACAAGAGCCACATGTTTTGCGATCCAGAACCGTCTACCGGCCAAGAGGCCAGATTCTAGAGCCTCTTATGTCAGATGCCACATCAGAGAGCAGAGGTTCGATCGTACTCTATTAGACAGCGGATCGTTGATCAACCTTCTTCCGGCAGCCCTTCTCGACTGCTTCGAGTTGGGCACTCTTCGACAGAGCAGGACAGTCCTTCAGTTTGCTGATCGATCTGCCAAGAGGCCGAAGGGGTTGTTACGAGACGCTGTCGTCACGATTCAGGGCCTGCAAATCCCCGTGGACTTCGTAATGTTGGACATGGAGATCCCTGAGTCCGCGACCGATACCCCCATCATTCTCGGTCGCCCGTTCTTGGCCACAGCCAAGGCGGTGGTTGACCATGATAGCGGGAAGGTATACTTTCGCGTCGAGGGCGAAAGTGTACAAATAGAGACGGTCGAGGACAGTCGAGCCAGAGATAGAGCATGCTCAAAGATGACTTCAGATACAGAGCAGCTGACAGAGGCAGGGCTAGACATCCACCAGGACTGTGACTTTGTGATCACAGACGATGAGGCAGTATGGGCAGACCAGCAGCACAGGCCATCCTCTCACTTCTAGATTCCACTGATGCAGAGACGACAGCAGAGGAGAGCTTGGAGAGCACGTTCCTGGTTCAGGATACTTCTGGGGCAGCAGAGCTGGTTCTCGACTGCGAGAATGATTCTTGTGATGATGGTGGTACTGATGCCACCTTAGATGATACAGATCCCTTGGAGTCAGATTCTGAGTGGGAAGATTGTGATGATTATATGCCAGATCTGATTTCTACGGAGCCTACAGCTGAGGAGGAGGTAGATGTCGAGCAGAGCAGAGACAATCCATCAGGGCAGCCTTCTCCAGTTTCTAAGAGTGACAGAGAGTTTCAGTTCTCCCATGCAGATTTGGCAGCGTTCACGCAGACTTTTCAGAGGCCAGATCCACCAGCACCCAGTTGTCCAGAGCTGAAGCCACTTCCTACGTCGCTGAAGTATAGGTTCCTTACGGGTGAGCATGAGATGTACCCAGTCATTATCTCTGCCGATTTGACTGGGAGAGCAGGAATCTCGTCTGATGGGGGTTCTTGAAAAGAACCGCAAGGCGATAGGATGGAGCGTAGCAGATCTCCAGGGGATAAGTCCGGCCCTGTGCTCCCACCATATCTATCTCGAGGATGAGGTGAAGCCGTCGCGTGAGTTCCAGCGGCGGCTGAACCCGAATCTGAGAGAGGTTGTGATGAAGGAGATTTCGAAATGGTGGAGCGCCGATTTTATCTACCCCATCTCTGACTCCAAGTGGGTCAGCCCTTTGCTTGTGGTGCCCAAGAAGACGGGCATCACTACCGTGATCAGCGAGTCTGGAGAGGAGATTGCTACACGAGTACCCACTTCTTGGCGGGTCTGCGTTGTCTACAGGAGACTCAACTAGGCCACCAAGAAGGATCATTTCCCCCTGCCCTTTATAGATCATCTCATTGAGAGACTGGCAGGGAAGAGCCACTACTATTTTCTGGATGGGTACTCGGGCTACAACCATGTGGTCATCGCTCCCGCGGACCAGGACCAGACCACCTTTACTTGTCCCTTCGGCACATACATCTTTCGACGCATGCCATTTGGGCTATGCAACGCCCCTGCGACCTTTCAGAGATGCATGCTGTCGATCTTTTTGGACATGGTAGAGGAGTGCTTGGAGGTCTTCATGGATGATTTCTCGATTTACGGCGATGGATTCGACTCCTGTCTTGACTGCCTAGACCGAGTGCTTCAGCGATGTATAGAGGTTCACTTGGTGTTATCTTGGGAGAAGTGTCACTTCATGGTGACTCAAGGGACGGTGCTTGGCCACATCATCTCCAACAGGGGCATGGAGGTTGATCCGGTCAAGGTAGATGTCATTAGAAAACTCACACCACCGTCCAATTTGCGACAGCTACAATCATTCCTGGGGCACGTCGGTTTCTACCGACGATTCATTCATGATTTCAGTAGGATTGCCCGGCCGTTGACTGACCTGCTGACGAAAGACACCGAGTTCCTTATCGGTGACAAGTGTCTTTCGTCGTTCGAGACTCGCAAGCAGAGTGTTGTTGAGGCTCTTGTTCTCCAGCCGCCCGATTGGTCTCTCCCATTCGAGATCATGACAGATGCCTCCGATTTTGCCGTAGGGGCCGTGCTGGGACAGAGGAGGGATGGAGTTCCATTTGCTATCCACTACGCTAGCCGCACATTGGATTCCGCACAGCGGAACTATACAGTCACAGAGAAGGAGATGCTAGCTGTAGTCTTCGCCCTAGATAAGTTCAGATCTTACATTATTGGATCTAGAGTGACCCTGTTTACTGATCACACCACCATCCGGTACCTCATGGCAAAGAAGGATGCCAAGGCCAGACCGACTAGATGGATCCTTCTACTCCAGGAGTTCGACATTGAGATCAAGGATAAGCCTGGAGTCAAGAATGTGGTGGCGGATCATCTCTCCCGATTAGAGCATCTTGAGGATTCTGAGCAGATCGATCCTATTTCTGAGACCTTCCCAGATGAGGCGATCCTTGCTATCTCCTCTCTCCTGTGGTATGCCGATATTGTGCACTTTCTTGTTGCTAAGAAAGTTCCATAAGATTGGCCAAGGCAGAGGCTTGAGACCTTCCTCACGAAGGCCAAGTCCTACCACTGGGAGGATCCCATCCTTCACCACGAAGGATGGGATAGCGTCTGGCATAGGTGCATTCCTCAGGAGGAGCACCATAGCATCCTCACTTACTGCCACAAGCTTGAGGCAGGAGGACATCACTCTGGGAGGAGAAAGACACAGAAAGTGCTCCAATCCGGCTTGTGGTGGCCTACCCTCTTCAAGGACTCTGATGAGTTCGTGAAGAGGTGTACTGACTGTCAGAGGATGGGCACTTGTGGACAGCGTGATATGATGCCGATGCAGCCCATTCACTTCTGTGAGGTTTTTAACGCATGGGGCATCGATTTCATGGGTCCATTCCCTAAGAGTCAGGGATTTGAGTACATTCTGCTAGCTGTTGATTATGTGAGTCGTTGGGTTGAGGCTATCCCCGCCCGAACTATTGATGCCAGGACAGTGTGCAGATTTTTGAGGAAGCACATCATCACACGGTTCAGGGTACCTCGAGTATTGATTTCTGATGGGGGGTCTCATTTCATCAATGACCAGGTGAAGGCCCTTGCTCACGAGTTCGACATAGACCATCGAGTTACCACTCCATACCATCCACAGACGAGTGGTCTAGCTGAGGTGTCAAACAGGGAGATCAATACTATTTTGCAGAAAGTCGTCCGCCCCGACCGAAAGGATTGGTCACAGCTTTTGGACTCGGTCTTGTGGGCATATAGGACGTCTTTCAAGACACCTTTGGGCACATCTCCCTTTCGCCTTGTATATGGCAAGCCGTGTCATTTACCTGTTGAGCTGAGACACGGGTCACTTTGGGCAGTCACTGAGATACTTGTTGATCCAGATAGTGTAGGAGACCAGAGGAGGGCAAAGTTAGCAGCCTTGGAGGAGCTTAGAGATACCGCCTTCTCAAACAGCCTACAATACAAGGAGAGAGTGGAGGAGTGGCATGATTCTCACATCAGCCACAAGCATTTTGAGCCTGGACAGAGAGTATGGTTGTTTGATGTGAGGCTTCGTCTATTTCCAGGGAAGCTACAGAGCAAGTGGAAGGGGCCTTACTTGGTGAGAAAGGTACACAACAACGGTAGCATCGACATATCTATGTTGTCTTCTGAGAGTACCTTTTGAGTGAACTGCCAGTGGCTCAAGCCATTTCTAGATCATGAGCCGCGGGTCGTTGATGTTGCCCCGATTCATTTTGCGTGAGATGTGGTCTCTTGACTCACATTTATTGCATCTCACGCCTGATTATCATTGTTCCTCCGACCTGTATAGATCCAGATGTCCATATCATTCCATTCTTTAGTTCCACATCCCGTTTGTCATCTTTGATTATGCTATACTTAGGGTGTACTTTACCCTAAGTATAGGGGGGATGTGGGACTTTTGAGTATTTCTTTTGATTCTTTTTACCCTTGTTTTGCTGCCTACACTTAGGGATATTTTACCCTAAGTATGGGGGGGTAGACCCTGTACATTCTTCACTCGGTTTTCCATTTGTGTACAGCCGGCTATACTTAGGATTACTTGATCCTAAGTATAGGGGGAAAAGCCGAGACTCTCTTGATTTTTTTTATTCGTCTTCGTATAGTCTTCCTTTTCACTTCCCTATACTAAGCATGAGTTATGTCTTCTTCATCGCTCTTGACCCTGAGGACATCGTTCGAGCTAAGTATAGGGGGGTGTGTATATATTTCATATATACGTTAGCCATAACTCGTACTTTGTGTGAGTGTGTTAATAAATAAAAATGGCTAAAGACCTAAAATGCATAAAAATTAAAATTTTTCCCGTAAATAACCATTCTTTTATTTGCATATACTTTGCTATTGTACAAATTATTTTTGTAAAAATGTTTTCAAAAACTTTTTTTGTAAAGTTTGTGTAAATATTTTCATATCAAAATTATGTATATAGTACAAATTTTTTCCAAAATGTTTTGAAAAGCAAAATTTTGCAAAAATCTTGTGTAAATGTGTGTAAATATTTTGCAAAACTTGCATTCATGCATTCATCCATTCATGAGTTCAAAACATTTTTCAAAAATTCTGCATGTTTGTAAAAATTGTGTAAATAGCATCTTTGTATATACGTATATAGTTTTTCCTGGATTATAGTTGACATTTAAACTAGCCTAGAATTAAATTGGGAAATGGAGCTTGATTAAGATCTTAATCCACCTAATTTCTGAGAGGAACCTTATAGGGCTTAGGGTTAAGGCTTTTCAAGTCCATGGTGACTTAATTCTTTGAGTCCACTAGGCTATGATCACATGTCATCTCAATGATCCTAAGTAGAGCATTTAACAACAAACACATGACTCACATGGACAATGACTTTACTTGGACACCACACTTTGCACCGAGCTCTCTACGGATGAGGTGGTGAGGAGGCAGTCTTCCTTGACTTGGGGTAGCATATGAGGGTAGTACTTCTAGGCAGAACCTCTCTTCTTCTTTTAGTGAAGGAAGTGCGTCTCAACTTGGTCTGGTTGCCATGAGGTCTAACGACGGGAGTTGTGGGTTGCAATAATGCTTCAAAAGAGGGATAGTCTACTGGCTCAAGAGGAAAAACTCCTTGTATATATGTTGCACATGTATATGTTGTATAGATGCACTTGAAAAAAAATGCAAAAAGAGAATAACTCCAAAAAAGTGGTGGGTCTGAGAGAAAATGATAATCCCACCGGAGTATGTATATAGTGCAAATAAGCAAAGCTTGAGATTCATGTCCCACCTTATGTAGCTTGCAGCAGGGAGACTTAGCTACACTGGTTGAGCTCCCAAGGATACATGGCTACACTGGCCATGATCCATTCTCTTCTTCCCCCTCTTCTTGAGCCGGTTGAACTTGAACTTAGAAGGGAATACCCCACTCCTCGAGGAAAGAGTGGCCAGATTGGGGTCATATAGTTACCTTGTTGGGGAGGGGTGTCAAGTTGTCACTTCTGAGGTGGAGAGCTTACATTTCACATAACAGTACAAGGAAAGATTCATAGCCTTCAGGGTTTGTGTATGATGACTTGTTCTGATCTGGATTATTGAGGAGTCTTGATTATAGATTGGTGGAACTTAGAGGCTGTCGAGTTTTAAACTTAAGTCCAAATAAGGTTCCGACACATTAATAATCCAAAGATCTGATCGAGCTCCATATTTCAATTTAATGAAGGCAAGTTTAATAATCAACCTTGATCCATGTACATTCTCCTCTTTTTCTTTTTCTTTTTCACTTCTTTTTCAAATAAGTGTTTGCTAAGGGACTAGCAAAGTTAAGTATAGGGGGGTGATGAATACCCATTCATCACTCTTTATTCTTATACTTTAGCTACAAAAACCTTTGCAAATGCATGTAGATACTTGTAAATACAAATAATTACCAAAAAGCATGCATGGTGTAAAAACTAATAATTAGCATGTTTTGTGCAAAAATAAAAGAATAAAGAAACAAAAAAAAAGCGGGAAAATATTTAGAATAAATATTGAGCAACCTAATCCCAAGGGAGGGCTCAGCATGGGCCTCACCGCATAAAAGCCAAAGTAGAGAGAGATAGGGAGCTCATGTGTGTAAATATACCTGTAAATATAAGAAAAATATTTTCCTCCTAAAAATAAAATAAAAATAGGCTTGTATAAATTTATAAATATTTCTAAATACAAAATCAAAATAAAATTAAAAAAAACAAAAATAACCCTTCTTGTGCATATTCACCATGTATATAAACCCACTTCTATATTTATCTTACCTTGTAAGTAAATAAATTAAAATTTTAGAAAATTTGTATATATTCTATATTTGATAGTGTAAATAAATAAAATAAAAACCATAAAAACAAAAATCAAATAAAAAGAACAAAATTAAAAACCAAAAAGAACATTGTACATATACCATGTATATAAATGTATATATCTATTTATTTTACCCTTATAAATAAATAATAAAAATAAAATAAAAACATCGAAATATTCCTAATTTTATGCTATAAATAAATAAAATATAAAATGGGAATAAAAATGTACAAAAATAAGTAATTAAAAAACAAAAATCAAAAATCCATATTGTGTATATACCTATATATAGCACTATATTGTAATTACCTTATTTTTATTTTAAAAAATTAATTAAAAATCACAAAAAATAGCATAAAATAAAAGAAATATTTTTCATGTTTTGAGTTTTTAATAATTTGGCCATTTACTAATTTATTTCTAATTTCTAAAGCTTTTTGACGTGGCTTGTTCTGATTGGTCCACGGGGGATGTTGACCCCCCGGTCAACTCCCCCCCCCCGGACCACTGAGCCCCGGATCCGAGCCCGCGACCCGATATCTCTACTTTTTCCGGACTCGATCCGACGCCCATATCCGCAAATCTCAGGCTCTCCTTCTTCCTCGTGCATCTAAGATCCATGCCCGCTCATCCGCGTTGGGATCCGCGCTTCGTGGAACCCTGCCCGACCTCCTCTTCTCGGACCTGCACTCGTATATAGTCTGACCTCCGCCTCCATTTTCTCGCATCTTTGGCTCATTCATTCTCCACCCCAGGACCTCCATCATCTCTGCCTGAGTGACAGCAGTCGGTCGGTTGAGTCGCAGCGAGGAAGGAGCGTGTAGACCATCGATCCGGCGACGTTGCGCCGCCGTGCACCGCCTGGAGGTGGTGCTCGAGCCTCGGGCATCGACGGCCCTTGAGGCTAGGACCTGGAGCATCCCCAGCTCTTCCACAGTCGACCTCGACGAGTAGGTAGTCCTCTTTCCTTTCCTATTTCTTCAATTTAGCTTTTCTCCCAAATCGACCCGTTGCCGGTTAGCTCTGATTCCAACCACCCTCGCCTTCGTCCCGATCATCGGAATTTCCCACCACCTTCGTCTTTCCCCCGCGCATCTTCTGCACCCATCCATTCACCCCAGTTCGCAATGGAACTGGGTATCGAGTTCCATCGTCGTCGTTCCGCCGGAGCTTGCACGCCCCGCCGCACCGTTCACCTTCACCACCGCTAACCGGGTCGAGGCACTTTGCCCTCAACCCAAGAGTCTGTTGCCGTGCTTTTTAGGTCCAAACGAGTCCATCTGAGGGCTCGTCATTCTGGAGCAGCAGTCGACCTCCGCCGGTGTCGTCGGAGCTCTCTGGAGCTCCGTTGCGTCATCGGAGGAGCCCATTAGACGCGGGAGGCCCAGGCGCATCATCTCTGATCTTCAGCAGCCTCCGAGGAGCTCTCTTGTACGCGCACAAGCCCGGTGAAGCTCGCCGGCGTCGAGTTCATCGAGCATCCTCCCCGACCGTCCGATCGCCCTTCAGCTCCAGATCTTCCGAGGACCGTCTGATCAGGGTTAAGAGGAGGCCCAGCAGCACCGTTGGATCTCCACGTGGCCTCCTCTCAACCCTCCATCCAGCGAAGAGGACCCAGCGCATCTCGACCATCGGATCTACACGTGGCGCTTCCCCTGCCGTTGGATGAGCGCCGAGGAGCCCTTTGCTTAGCCGCGCTTCTTCTCCACGGTCTGATCTCCACGTGGCATCCATCTGGCCCTCAACTTAAATAAAGGGTAATTGCTCTTAGGCCCTTAGATTTTTAGTTGTTAATCTTTAGTCTTGTAAATATTTTAGAACTTTTATTTTAGTTTGGTAATTTGCATAAAGGACCTTGTCTTTTCTTGTATTTGCACTTATACCCCTGTATGTAGTGGTACACGTGCTTCGACACGTGATTTTGTGGGTTATTTGCATGTATGGGCCTTATGTTCTAGGGTGTTAATGAATGAAATAATGTTTTTAATATTTGTAGAAATGCCCCTGTGAGTTGAATTTGTGCATGTGCTTTATATCGTGGGTAATTTACACTTTCACCCCCTGGACTTTTAGTACGTGTTACTATTTAGTCCAGGGACTTAAGTTTTCTTGCAAATTGGTCCCTTAGTGCCCAGGTCACGTGCTTCATGCGTGAGATCGTGGAGAAATTGCACCGGACCCCCTGAAACTTCTCTTAGTTGTGTACATGTCCCTTTGTACTGTACTTATGTTTTTGATTTTAATAAAATAGCAAACCTACTCTGACTTTGATGAAAATTGGATACATGGCTCCTGCCATGGTGTAAAACATTCTCTAATTTTTGGAGACATTTTTGACACTTTTTATTATTTTTAAAAATTCAAAAACAAGTAATTTTCTCACTGTCTAGATTTAAAAATCACAAAAAATATTAAAACACCTTTCAAAATTACAAAAAAAATAGATAGTGCTTGTTTTGTGTTGTTTGATTTTCTGACCAATTTTGTTCATTTTTAGATTTATAAAACCTAGAAAAATTACAAAACCCTATAAAAACCCATAAAAATTCTAATAATTAAAAGAAAAATCAAAAATTAATAATTCCAGTGCTCGATTTTTCCTTGTATTTTATACTTTACAGGAAAATTACTTCAGACCTTGATAGAACCATTATCCATTTTATTCTGGTCCTCCAAGTCTGACTGGGCAGTGGCTTTTATTTTCAGTCTTGTTTTATTTTTATAAATTCCATAAAAATCAGAAAATCACCAAAAATTAACCAAAAACACAGAAAATTATATAAACGAAAAAAACATTTTTGTTTGAATTTTTGGGTGATTTTTGAGTAGTTAAATAATTGTTTGTAGTTGCTTGTTTGCTTGCTTTTCTCATTTCTTTTATTAATTAACAATCCAAAAAAATATAAAAACATTAAAAATCCACCAAAAATACTTTTCTTTTATTTTATTTTTACTTTTGACTACTTCGTAGGCCGCGAGCCCGTCACGTGCTCTCCGAGTTCGACCCTGGGTGCTATACCAGATTAATCCTTTAGCGAGACCGCTACTTTGAGCTTGTTTGATTTTTACCTTGTTTTGGTGGTCTATATTTTTCTTGATTAACCGCGCTTGGTGACTTGGGTCACAACGACCCTTGATTATCTTCACCCGAGTTATCAGGCATGTCATCACTAACATGACAAGGAAGACACTTAACATAAATTTTAGTCTAGAATTTTATTTTATTTTTGGTGAGACACTAATTCATTTATTCATTATTGATTGTAATAATACAGGGACTTGGACATTACTCTACTTAAAGGGGTTCAGTGCCCAAGTGATTGTTCATTTGAGGGCCTCATCGTGGTTTTCTCGAGTTTTCATCACTTTTTTTGTTTCCTGATGTTTTGAGTTTTCTGCCTTCTTTTTATTTATTTTATTTGCATGGAGCCCCTAGATTTTAGGACTGCTTGTCTCGGTAATTAGGCCAAAATTTTAACAAGAATCATGTACCTATGATCTTCTACGTTTGGATCTAGTCAAATGAATAATTGTTAGCTATTTAGACTTGAACCCACGCACAGAGAGAGGCACCATACAATGCTAGAAGGACCCGTTGTGGCAGGCACTGAGGACTCTCGAAGACCGAACTCTTGAGTTCATTTCTGAATAATTAACATATGGTTCTTCATGATTAATAATAGCTAATGTTTAGGTCTATTTTATCGATTGCACACTGCCATGTAGATAAGCTTAAAAATTTGGTTTTGCATACCACATGAAGAGAGCTGGGAAGCATTGTAAGTCTTCTAACTCTACATGCATCATTAGATTCTATGATGAAATTTCCATCATTGAATCGAATTGCATGGCTTTGTCGCTATCTCCCTCCGATTTTGAGCACCTAGGACTTAAATGAAAATTCACAAAATTGTTAGGTATTTGTATGTAAATATCCAAAAAATGAAAAATCCAAAAATATAAAACAAGGGGACTGCTAAATAAACTTTGACCTTAACTAAAATCTGTAATGGATTTCCTTGTTTGGGGTTCATAAAGCCCTCATTATTTTCAAGTACCTTGAAAGGGGAACAAAACCCCTCCTGTGAGCAACGAGCGACCAGCTAAGGATTAGAGCCAAAAACCTAGCCTATAACTACCATGTCTATCGCTTGGATTTTCAAAGTATTGGCGCTTCTATCATACTTGGACGAGTAGAACATGGTCAACGATGGTGTTCTCGCCTTGTGTGGAACTTCGACCCTGTCTGAAGTATTGAGCTTAGGATATGCCCTCACGGGTGTGTTTGTCTCATCGTCTTGCATCCGAGTAGGGCCTTGCAAGCTCATTGGTGATTCCGTTGCGAGCAAGGTTCGAAGTAGTGATTTCACCTATCTGCTTCCTCTTTCTCATTCTTTGGCTGAGTAGGGATCTAGGAAGGGTTACAAGGACCTAAAAAAGTGCAGACTATAGGTTACAAAGGAGTAGGACAATGGGATCCTTTTCCGGCAATACGCTCACTCCTATAGGGTTAGAGTCTAAGGACTTGCTAAAAGATATGCCTGAAATAACAACTCTAAAAATGAAAAGACAAAAATAATTGATCCCTTACAGCTTCACATGTGTAGAGTTGGTGAACTCAATTTCATACCGTGTATTGTATGGATCTAGATTAAGGTTCAAAGATCAAGTCCCTCACACTTATGCAAATTTTGTCTTATTATTTCCTCTTTGACCCCTGCTTGTTTCGAACCTTTCTACTACAACCATTTGGGAAAGGTCGTGACGACCTGGGAAGGGCTCAAGTTTGAGTTCCTTCACAAGTTTTAACCTCTCAATCGGCTCAACCAGATGTGATTCAAGATTAGCAGCTTATTCCAAGCCGCCCACGAGTCCATTCATGAAGCCTAGGGGTGATTTACTGATATGTAGGAGAAATTCCCCCACCATGAGATACCAAGGACTAGCTTGGTCCAACACTTTTTTTGGGTTCTGAATATTGAAAGTCAGAGATTAGTTGATGTTTCATGTGGGGGATACTATTTTAACAAGGATGAAGATGTGGTCTGGCGGATTTTTAAAGAAATGGCCGAAGGAGAGGCCACCCTTTCTTCATCTGTGCTTACTAGAGACATCCTCAGGTCAAGCCAGTGCACATGGAAGCATCTAGCAAGGCAGAAAGAGATGAGAGCTCCAACCTCAGCATCATCTGTGGCCATCTCTCTAAATTATAGATCACAGAACCTTGAAAAGCTCGCTGTGATCGAACAAAGAACCTAATATCTGGACAAATTAGATAAGATGACCAAGAAACTTGAGTTGCTCGTGAGTACCATCAGTACCTGCCAGTCTGTGACTCAGCTGCTTGAGACACCTACTGAGAATAAAGACAAGAAGCCCACGTAGCATCATCCTTAGCCCAATCAACAACTGTTGGTGATCCAACACGTGTACTACGTGCAGACACCCGACCAGGAACCGCAGCAGCAGCAGTTGGTGGTATACCAACCAGAGCCTTTCTCTTCCTATGATCCATTCTCTCCTCCACTGCCTTACATTCAAGAGGTGAATGGTGTTTGGTCTAATGACACGCAGCTGGCCAATCCAGGCGGACCTCAGCAGGGGCAGCCTGCAAAATCTCACCCATTTTCCTCAACCTCAAGGTGGAAGATTTGCCCAGTCTCAACAGCCTCAGTACCATCAGTCTCCATAATATCACAACAATTGGGGACATAATCAACAGTACCCACAGCCGTAGTACTGCCCGCACTAGTTGTATCATCCGTATATGGGTGCCTCTCACCAGAAATATCATCATCCTCCTCCCTACCTGCATCAGTGTCAGCTTTGTCCACCTCAGCAGTAATATCAGCAATACCCCTCTCAGCCTCTGCACAATCACCTACAGCGTGGTCAACACGCTGAACCTTCCGAGGCAGTTCTTGTGAACTGGAGCCTCGATTGTCTGGCCTAGTTATTAAAGGGCCTAGCAGAGATGACTCAGAAGCTAGAAGGCCTAACATCAACAAAATCTCCAATTCCAGCCCAGGTCAAAGATAATCCCAATAACTTTAAGCGCAAAGAGCAGGTAGAATGTGGCATCCCTTCTCTGCATGTAGAGGCACATGATTGTGATTATGTTTTGTCTAATGTTGTTACGCTCAGGAGTGGTAGGACCTTACTTCCGTCTGCCACTATCAGTGGAAATAATAAAGTTTTATCTGATGAATTGTTGTCTTTTGCATCAATCATGCCAACTACATGTAGGGTTGAGGCAGAAGGAGGAGGAACCATGCCAGCTGCCAGCCATCACCATCTCAAATAAAAAGAAAAAAATGAAAAATGAAAAAGCTCAAAAAGATGATCGTATTCGAAGATAAGCCGCCCCATCCATGGAGGAGTAGGCCCCAGCAACCGATCCTGCACCATCCAACAGAACGGAGACCATAGTTTTTGGATGTCCACCCCCAGCTTTAGCTTGTATACCTTTTTGTTGTCCGGTTGTACAAAATCTTGTGGACATGAATTCTGACGTAAATAAGAATAGTATTTTTTATTTCAATTATGTACATATGCCTTTTCCTGATGCAATTCAAAAATCCAAAATTAAAGCAAACAAAAAATGCATTATCTGATCCAGGTGTTGTGGATATTCTTGTAACTTGAATGTTAAATTACCTTTGCTAAAAGCCATGGAATGCATGCCCGCTGTGAAAAAGGACTTGAGGGAAGTGTGTACAAACAAGCATCGACCGAATCACAATAACAGATACTAGAGAGTTGAGAAGCATGTCCTCACCATGGCTACAGTGGCAGCAATCAGCAACCTCCTGGAAAAGAAGCCAGATAAAGGAGCACCCTTACTCAGATGCAAGATTTTCGTCTACTTTTTCGAATGAACTTTGCTTGACAGCAGATCTTCAATCAACCTAATGCATGCCTCATTTCTCACAGAATTTGGGATGGGATTGCTCAAGCTGACATGCATGATCCTTCAGTTTGTTGATTGATCGATCAAGCAACTCTGAGGTTTATTGGAGGACATTGTTGTAACGGTGCAGGACATGCAGTTTCCTGTTGATTTTGTAGTCCTTGTTATGGGCTCTATGCACCCTTACTCCTGACCCTGATTATTCTTAGTCGGCCTTTCATGCAAACTACAGAGGTCATGGTTAATTATGTATCTAGGAAGATCATATTTGTCTCGAGCAGCAGCGAAGTAGCATTGGATATGGTCAGTGATTGTGTCTGATCAAGGTCAAGTAGTATCGTATGAACAAGGTTGTGACTTCATAGTAGAGATCAAAGATACAAAAATTTCTTTGAATGACAAATGGGTTCAGGAACGCCTCTTTCCAGAGGAGGACCTGGAGAGCATAGTCTTCGCATGCTTCGATGTTGACTAGGAGATAGATTCTTACTTGTTGATGGAGCTCTTTGAGTAGAAGATTCAAGCTAGTCCAAACATGAAGAATTCATTAGTGATTTGTTCGACACATTACCAGCAAAGCCACTTGTGATCGAGGTGAGTAGCACCTCCAAAGTCTGGGCCGATCATCTACCTACTAGATCAGTTTCCGAAGTAACTGAGAAGGAGGCTCGATCCGAACCAAAATTAAAGACATTTCTGGTAGGCCTCAAGTCTGCTTTCCTTGCAGGTGCAGAGAAAATGTATATTTTCATCAGCAGCAGCAGGCTGACCCTGGACAATGAATCCCGACTACTCGAGGTTCTAGAGAAAAATCACAAAGCACTTGGTTGGCACATATCAAACCTCTGTGGGATAAATCCTACTCTATGTTCACACCACATCTATTTGGAAGATGATGTCAATTCATCCTTAGGATTTCAAAGGAGACTGAACCCTAACTTGTGGGATGTCATCATAAAGGAGATCATGAAATGATGTGATGTAGGGGTTTATTTATCCCATCCTCGACTCAAAATGGGTCAGTCCCTTGCATGTAGTCCAAAGAAATCAAGGCTCATTGTGGTTACGAATGAAAGAGAGGATATTTCCACTCGGGTGCCAACATCTTGGCGTATGTGTTGATTACCGTCGCCTCAATAATGCAACAAAGAAGGACCACTTCCCCTTGCCATTTATTGATCAAGTTCTGTAAAGATTAGCCGGTAAGGAATTCTTCTACTTTCTGGATGGATATTCTAGGTACAACCAAGCGGTAACCTCCTAGAAGACCAAGAGAAGACAACATTCACATGCACGTTCAGTGCCTATTCTTTTAGAAGAATGCCCTTTGAATTGTACAATGCTCCTGCCACATTCCAATGCATGACTGTAGTTTTCGCCGATATGGTTGGTAGTTTTCTTAAGGTGTTTATGGACGACTTCTCTGCTTATGGTGGCAGTTTTGATTCATGTCTTCTACACCTGAACATAGTATTTTAGAAATGCCGAGAAGTCAATCTTGTACTATCTTGGGAAAAGGGACACTTGATGGTAACTGAAGGGTTGTGCTAGGCCACATTGTTTCCATGTGTGGCATGGAAGTCGACCCAGAAAAGGTGGATGTAATCTCCAATCATGAGCCGCCTCAAAATGTCAAAAATGTGAGGTCATTCATAGGGCATATGGGTTTCTACAAAAGATACAACATAGATTTCAGTCGCATCGCCCAACCTCTAACTGAGTTATTATGCAAGGAGATCAAGTTTCACATTGATAAGCAGGTTCTCCTATCTTTCAATCAGCTGAAGGAGCTTACCACTCAAGCTCCAATCCTATATCCGCTGGATTGGTTTCTACCCATTGAGATCATGATGGATGTGTTAGATTTTGTAGTTGGGGTTGTGTTAGGATAGAGAATAGATAGAGTACAGTATGCCATTCACTACGCCAACAAGACACAAAGATGAAGCTCAGCGAAATACATTGCTATAGAGAAAAAGTTGCTGGCCGTGTTTTTCGCCCTCGAGAAGTTCAGATCATATCTTCTTGATCTAAAGTTGCCATCTATACTGACCACTCTGTTACATGGTACTTACAGCAGAAGAAGGATGCAAAGCTCATATTGATTAGATGGATCCTTCTCCTTTGTGAGTTTGATTTGGAAATCAAAGATAAACCTGGAGTTCAAATGTTGTAGCAGATCACCTATCCAGAATTGAGCATCAAGAACTTCCACTGAGTAATGTACCCATCACAGACGCCTTTCCTGATGAGTCGATTCTCACTGTGGACTCTCTCCCTTGGTATGTCGATATTGCGAACTACCTTGTTTTTGGTGTAGTCCCACAAGATTGGATGAAGATCAAAAAGGACAAGTTCTTATCCACAACTCATTTCTACCAATGGGAAGACCCACTCTTATTCAAGGAAGGAGCGGATTGTATTAGCATCGGTTTATCCCTCAGGAGGAGCATCATAGTGTCCTCGAGCAATGTCACTCGCTCAAATCTGGTGGACACCACTCTGGAGACAGAATGGCAGCAAAAGTATTACAGTGTGGCCTATGGTGACCTACACTATTCAAGTATGCAACAGTATATGTTGAAGGTTGCGTTGACTGTACGAAAGTGGGAGGAACCCTCACAGCTAAAGATTGTATACCCCTAACATTCAAAATTCAATTGTATTTGATGCTTGGGGCATTGATTTCATGGGACCCTTTCCCAACTGTCATGGATTCAAGCACATCCTTCTTGTCGTTTATTATGTGAGTCACTAGATTGAAGTTATTCCCACCTGAGCTGCTAATAGTTGCATAGTTTGTTAGTTTCTAAAAGAGAGCATCATTTCTAGGTTTGAGATAGCGAATATTCAGATATCAGATGGGAGTAGTCACTTCATCAATAAAAAGATCAAGAAATTAGCGAAGGAGTACGGCATCGAGCATCGAGTCACTTCTCCTTATCACCCACAGACCAATGGCATGGCAGAGCTATCCAACATAGAAATCAAGTCAATCTTACAGAAGCTTGTAAGGCTGGATAGAAAGAACCAATCCCAACTTTTGGACTCTATCCTTTTGGGTATACGTGACTGCCTACAAGTCTCCCTTGGGCATGTCTCCCTATCATCTTGTATATGGAAAGGTATGACATCTACCCGTTCAATTAATTCATAAATCATTATGGGCATTGTTTCACCTTGGACTCACGAAAAGGTGGTCATGAATGAAAAGTGGATCTAAACATACTCCTGGAATTCCGAGAATATGTGTATGATAATATCTTGATGTACAGGGAGAAGGTTAAACACTGGCATGACCGGCACATCAGACGAAAGACCTTCGAGACTAGGTAGAAAGTGTGGTTATTCGATGCCAAGTTGAAGATACTTTCGAGCAAATTGAGTAAATGGACAGGGCCATTCAGAGTGAAAGAATTGTGTGACAATGAAAGCATTGTGATATAATTGTCAACTATCACACAACCGTTCATCCTCAATAGTCAGTTACTGAAGCCAAACCTCAACCAAGACACTTTCCTAGCCGTTATTGACTCGGTCCAAGTGATCTACAATTATGCATCCTCTACAACTCCAATAGCATCTAAAGATTCAAATAATGATCCTATAAAACTCTTTCTTTATTTTTCTTATTTTCTTATTTTCTTCGATGATTTTCTTTATTTCATTTCTCTCAGTGAACGCCTCTATACTTAGGATATGCTTCATCCTAAGTATGGGAAATGAGTGAGTCATGTTATTAGTTCTTTTATTCTTCATATGTCTCCTCTCTTGTAGATAATGTTGTCTATACTTAGGGATATTTTACCTTAAGTATAGGGGGAGACAAGATTACTCATTGATATGTTCATTCCAACCCTCCCTCCCTGCATGTTGACACAACCTCCTATACTTCGAGTTATTTCATCATAAGTATAGGCGGACGGTTGACTTCTCATTTTTTGATTCTTTATTCTTTAGTCATTTATAGGATTTCCTATACGTATTTAGCATTATTAAAGGATATGGTGAGATCCTTAAGAACATAACGGAAGCGTGAGGATCGCATCGTATGCGATTGGGAACGACTAGTCGCACTAGTTGCTTGGGGCAGCAGAATTTAAAATTTTCATGTGACAAAACCACATGAACCAAGAACACTTATCAGATCGTTTTGTCTAAACTACAAGAAAGCATTAGGGTTACCTCTTGAAGCGTGGTTGTGATCGAGTCTCTAAACAAAGAGACCTTCTGTCTCAAGTCCGATCTGAAAGAGGTGACGCTTGCGAGCGTGTTGATGAAACATGTGCTTCTCGTAATCTGTGTTGATGATCCAAGCAACGAATCTCCTGATCTCGCCACACGAGATCCGACTTTTTCTTTACAAGCGAGGTGTATCGAAGGAGACGGATATCCACGAGCAAATAATCCGACAGCGTCATGCCGATGCTGCGACGATGGCGACTCTCTCTCTAGGGCTTCATGGTGGACGGCCACAATGAGAGAGAGAGAGAGAGAGAGATGGCGTGTAGAGAATGAGAGAGAGAGAGAGAGCATTATATTCTTTATCACCTTTGAAGAGTAAGTGGTGTCCTTAAATTTATAATATTTTGGGATCCAAACATAAATCCAATAGCTCACATTGATTTGTGTTTCTTTTAATAACCATGATTTTGTTATAAAAAACACAACAACAATGAATTTAAGTTAGATTAAATGTATTTATCAATATAATAAATCCCAAATTAAATCAATTATACATGCAGATACATGGAAGGAAGATTGCCTCCTTCCATTAAGAGGGGGGACAACCACCCTTCTCTGATGGGAATAGGTAGTCGTCCACTCTCCCTACAAGGAAGGTGGCAATCTTCATGTAATCCATGAGATTACATTATTCCATTGAAATCTTCAATATTTACAACGACACTTGTTCTAAATTATTCTACAAATTAAATTCATAATTATTTTATGAATATTGCAATCTTGCCATTGGAAATTTGTGAATCACATTCACAACCCAAAATAAAATGTAAATTACATTTTCAATTAATTGTCCAATGTGAATCCAATCCACATCAACATTTAATTAACAAATGTAAGTTACAAATAGTGCTCTTTTATATATTATAAATCATATTTATAATATATATGATTTATATGGATAGTTCTATCCACATTATTCGTATGCATGATAATTAAATCACATTTAATCATCTTGGATCTCTATTCCTAAGTGCCCAAATAATATGAATCGCATTCACATTATTCACATCTTTAATAATTAAATCACATTTAATTATCTTAGATAACTCTCCCTATAATATGAATCAAATTCATATTATTCATTATAATTATATGAATAAAATTATCCATGAACTTATTTAAGAATAATGCGCTTTCTCCGCAGATACTTGGAGATAAGGACAGGGTGATTGTATTGTTCCATGTATAGTGACTTGGATATTGAGAAATCTCAAATTCAGATCTTGCGGACCTCCCAAAGATACTAGATTAAATCAAGGTCGTAGATCCAATCTTCTCACTACATTTGAATCACATTCAGATCAATGTCCAACAGAGATCAGATCACTTCTCTTCTGAGAGGAGTCACTAAAATCCAGACATGTTTCACCACTCCCTAGGAATGGAAGCGTCATGGTTATACAATCGTTTATTATCACATCACCGTCATGTATTCCCAATAATTGTACATCCTGCATACTGGAAGACCCAGAATAAACCTGATGTATTAGATCAATTTTACATTGTCTACTTCAGGGTTTTTCATTAAGTTTCTCATTTGATCATTGGGACTCGGTATCGATCATATGCTTTCCAAAAGCATATATTATACCTAGTTGTTGATCATATACTTTCCAAAAGCATATATCAAACCTACAAATTCAGTCAAGCTTCCAAGGCGAGATGACCATGCACGGAATTTGATTCTTCACAATATCTCATGAGTGAGCTCATGTCTTTCGGTTCAGTAAATGAACCTATATGATCCCTTTGAGAGATCATATTACTCATATGCACTTGCATGCACACCAACGCACAGCGGTATATACCTTTGTTAGGTCATCAACCTATTGGTCTACCATATGTACATACTTAGACATATAGTAACACATCTGTCTCCAGTCAGAAGATGCATGCCTATATCATGACAGCATACGACATAGGACATAGGTTATCTAGATCTCGTTAAGTCAACTCTTTGACCTAACTTATCTAACACCTCCGAATGTCTATTCCCATGTAGAGGAACTGCAACAAGAGGTCAGTTAGATATCATCCTTCTGAGAAAGGATTGTCATCTCCTTCTCAGGCTGGAGATCATCTCTCAATAATCATTTGACAGTGTTAGATGAGTCCCCAATCTAACTCTTTAGATATTCATCCAACCACCAGCCTCTGTGATTCAATAATTGAATCAACAGTAGTATGATTATTAAGATGGTCATGGTACATAACCCTAATTGTACTAAGGAACCTATTATGCAAATTATTTATTCTTCATTTCAGATCAGGGAATGACATTTGTAATAAGATGTATTGCATAATGTCTCATTGTGGGCTCGCATATCCAACAATCTCCCACTATCCCAAAAATCCATTAATGGGCTAATATATAAATCCACACTCATGTGACAATCATAGACTATTTATTAAAATAGCTAGGTAAGACGATCAGTCACTCTGTTCCTGAGAGACTACGCCAAGTCATTTTAGGGCACTTGCATATCCCCCAGTAATAGTGCTCACATACAATACAAATGTTTCATCGTATGCAACTAATACTCAATCTTGTTAGTTACAGTGTCCTTAATACTACAACTCAGTAATTATTATAACCAGTATATTATTTCCATTATCCTTATCAGAATACCCTTATTCTCGGAGATCTCTATCTCCTAAGGTATCCGTAGTTAAGACCTTTTAGATCACAATCTATAAAGTATTAATTTCTTGAAGATAAGACTTAGAGATCAATATCTCTAAAGTCTTGTCCTCTTTGAAGATATTGTTATTATTGCAATCAAGTGTTTTATTTCCATAGTAGGATTAATAACAATTTACTACTCCCACTGCATGACAGACATCTTGCTTTTGTACACATCTAGCATACACCCAGCTTCTCGTAACTGATGCACAAGGACAAGTAGTTTTAGCATTCATTTCCTCAACTTTTTGAGGTGATATCCCTTCAGATAGGTCAGTATCATATCTTAAGGGAATGAAGCGTTCCTTGGGCCATAAATGGAATATGTCCAAGGTGTACTACAAATGTGACGGTCCCAATATCATCTTTTCTTCGCTCTTGAACATCTTTAGAACTAAGACACAAGAGGTATCCATGAGATCATATCTCAAGGTATGGAATAGCCATATTATAAAACACTCATTTTCGTCCTTATATCATTCCAAATGGTTAGGATATCATCTACATTTAGCATGATGAACACAATGGCAATTTCACTAAGCTTCACATGGTACATCAATATTCTATTTGAAATCATAACCTTTATAATTTCATCAAATCTTATGCTCCAACTACTAGAAGCTTATTTGAGTCCATAGATGGAGTTATTCAACTTCTACACCTTGCTTTCCTCAACCATGCAGCCCTGGGGCTACTTCATATGAATATCCTCAAAGAGGTATTCATAGAGGAATGCAATATTGACTTCTATCTTGAAGATGTCAAAGTCAAGTTGTGTAGCTATAGTTAGCAATATTCTGATGGGATTAAGCATGGTCACTGCAGAACAAGTCTCATCGCAAGCGATGTCTTCTCTTCGGTATGTATCTTGAGGATACGAGTCGTGCTTTGAAGGTCTCCACCTTCTCATCAGGTTCCCTCTTTCTTTTGAAGATCCATTTACACCTTAATGAGTCCTTATCCATATGGGAGGATCCTCGAGGGTCCATATACAACACTTGTATATGAATTCTACTTGGCACTTTATTGCTAAAATCCATTTTTCCATGTCATGATCCTCAGGAGCTTCATCACTAGAAGTCCGATCATTTTCAGACTTAACTGACACATGGAATCCATCCTCGAACTCATTTGAAGAGGTATTAGTTTTTAATCTTTAATTGTTCTCTTAGTTTCCGATTCTTGGAGCCTCATTATCTTCTCAAGATTTAATGAGTTCCTTCACTTCATTTTTCATTTTGATTCTCAAGAGAGACATCCTATAAGAATCATATCCTTATAGATTAGATCTTTTAAGAATCTCAAGGTCATAAAGTATCCAATACCATCCTTTATTTTCCCAATGAAGTAGCATTCTCAGGTGCTAAATTCCAGCTTATTTGCATGGAACCTTATTAAAGATATATATTGTAGTATCTACTACATATATACCTGGAAACTAATTAGTAATTATGCTAATATTCATTACTGATCAAATCATATCGCAAATGATCAATTGTATCTCCCTACAACTCCATTGAGTTTAGGTGCATTAGGAGGATTTAAATAGAAATGATATTCATATCTCCATAAGGTATTCCTTGAATTCATCTAATAGGTACTTGCTACCTAGGTTAGATCAAATTCATTCCATCTTACTCCAAACTTTGGTTCTAAACCAAAATTGTGAAATCTTTGAACATTTAAAATGTTTCTAAGGTGAAAAGAAGAAATCTCATATCACAGATAATCATCGATAGATATCACATATCCATAATGTTTGTTATGATATATATGATCTACATACATCAATGTATATGAGATCTTAAATACCTTGACATCTAACATCATTCGCAGAGAAGAGTGCATTGGACATTTCACTTAGAATACAATATTCACAAGTGTGTAAGATTTAAAATTTCATACATTTTAAAGTTTAAGATTTAAAATTTCATACATTTTAAAGTTTCATCTCTTACAAGTCTATCGATCTCATCAACAGAAATATGTCCAAGGCTTAATGCTAGATCATTGTCAAATGATCTTCATCCTCTTATTGATCTTTTAAGGTTATAAATTTTCAATATTAGAAATGTTAATGAACCATTCATTAGTTTTCTAATTTAGTAGAGTCCTCCAGATGTCAAACTATTATTTGAAATATATCCATCATAACTCTTTATGATAGGTCTATTCCAGAATTCATGTTTATTTCCAACATTTAAAAATAAACAATTAGTGTATTCAAATATCTAGGGCATATAGGCATTCTCCAAGACCAAGGGCTCTCCCACTGAAATTATAAAGTCTATTTATCCAATAGAGATTGTTGCAACCGTTGCTTCAATATCCATGGATACCTATTAAACCTTAAGATCAAATTTCTGGTCTTCTAATACATATGCAACCAATTGCAAGTGTTATTAGAAGAATGAGATGCAATTATTAGACTTTAAATCTTATCCAATAAGCAAGTCGATTTCAATTATCAAATGTAGATTAGAGATTATTCTAATGAACTATCTGAGTCCTCTAAGGATTCTAGATAGACTTGATAGGCATACTATCAATGCATTGGCTTGTTGCAGTATTAGTAATTATCCAAATTTTTGGACGTCATATGGAAATTATAACAGTACAATCAACTCCTTGACTTTCCTTTTTGCTTGGGTCAGACCCATGCTTCCATTGCGCTCCCTTCATCTATAAAAAACCATTGTTTAAGACAAAGAATCTCTTATGTTGAATTTAAAATATTTCAATATAAGAGTACCTTATGCTTCATTTAATTTGTATTATATGAATATTATGAAGCTTCATGAATGACTTGAGAATAGATAGTATAATTATGACACTTATCGTAGCTACATCCATCTAAACTCTAAAGACTTTTGGTTCAAGTAGGTACTCAAACATTTTGAATACATCATCTCTTATAGAGCCACCATTCTGCATGATGCAGTGAACCATGCCATTCATGATTAAATGTTGAGAGCACATATGTATGCCAGAACATCTTCTTGGATTTTATAAGGATTATTTGATTATTAGGATCATCATCAACATGTCACTTCTAAAGTACATTCGATGAGAGATCAAGACTATAGAGACATACAAACCCTGGTCTAAAGTATATTCGATGAGAGATCAAAGCTATAGAGACATACAAACCCTAGGTTGTTGTTATATCGTCTAATTAATTTCCATTTCTCATTGTGATGAGGAAACTTGCACATTGCAACCACATGCCTTACGTGTCCAACTGCAAGTACAATACCTTTATCATGAATCCAATTCATGATACTTTACCAATTATTATTGAGTATAGTATTGAGTGGGTTTAATGAAGGATTATCTAAAATAATAAATTTGCATAAATATATATAAATATATATTTTACCATGATTTAGGAATTTTTATATCAAAGTCATCTTGCCTTGTCAACATTGAAAGTTCATTCCCTTAATAACTTTCAATGTAAGAGATATACTTACCATTATATCTCAACAAGATCTGGGATCTCCTTCCTTATCTTTGTCACATCCAATAATATGAGAACATGTAACTCAGATAAAAAGAAGCGGGAACACATTCAGCCTTGCAAGTTCAACTTGCATTCCCAAGTCGGTCTTTAACACCCGGGTCCACCACCCCTAAGATGATGTTGACCCGTCATTAATTGAACCAACCGTCAACAGGATTAGTACTCACTATGTGCAATCCAATATCGCCTCAATAATATGAGGACCCGATATTGGGGTCACTACACATACGGCCTTACTCTTTCGAGAAGCAAAGAGCTCAATCCAAATGCGCTTGTATGCAGGAGCTGTCACTTCAGACAGGCGTCTCCTACATACAATCCCTGGCGACGGAACCCTTCGCATTAATGGGAGACCATGGATGTCACTTATGTGATCCTCCATATCATGTTCAAATTCTAATTAATCCTCATGAATCACATCTATATAATTAATTATTCCAAGGGAAAGAACAACTCTATTCATAATAGAGCATTTTAATTTTAATTGAATTGTAATTAATCTAATCACATTAAATTAATGATCCAATAAATATTAACAAACATTCTTTATTGTTACTTGAAATATGGTATTATCTCAAATACATATTATTTCAAATTTTGATAATTAGAAATCATGATCTCTCTAGCATTATCCCATCCCTACCTGCTCTCATGGCCAGTACCGACGGGTGTGGGACAAACTGTACGCGGTGCAACCTACTACCCCAACGCTCCCCGACTAGACACCATATCTGCCTCGGGAAAGGATAATACCAAATTGATCACTTTGTACTTGAGATGATAATCGATTTTTCAACTGAAGTTATACCATATAATAATAATAAAACCATTTTTTATTAACATTACAAGGAAATTTGCTAAACAAGTTCCCAATCCTATTCAAGCAACTTTGTTTTTTTGGAAAGTAGATTGAGTAACCAATTTGTGATTTCGATCATATTAATCATTTATTAGTTAAGACAATGTCGTTTAAGGAAATAATTATCATAAAATATTTCTAAAATATTTATCCATAATTATTCTAGGAAATTAAATCATTTAATTTCACTAATTTATTAAATAATAATCCTAGGGTTCTTGATTAGGAAAGTAATTTCCAACAGTGACCCCCACATACTAAAATTAACATATCTCAATCATTTTAAATCCAAATCATGCAAAATAAGCTTACAAAGTTTGTTAATTTGATTTACAACAGAATCAAAGTGATTTGCACACATTTCTAGGCGTTTCAAAATCTCAATTAACTCCTTAATTACGTTAAGAATCGCAATCCCCGAAATAGTGGATACATGTTCACTAAAATGATCATAACTTGAGCAACCGAATTCCAAATCATGCAAACTCAAATCCCACAATTTCCTTATTTAATGAACATAATCCAAGTGTTTTTTTTTGTTTTTAAACAATTTAAACAAGGTCGAAAATATCCATTAAATAGATATGAAAAAATGAAATGCGATAAAACTTTCGCAAACCCTAATGAACCCAAGTCTTCCTAGGTTTATGGATCGCATACGAAACCTCCAACCTAGTTGTGATATCATTTGAAGGATATAGTGAGATCCTTAAGTGCATCATGGAAGCATGAGGATCGCATCATATGCGATCAAGAGTGACTAGTCGCACTAGTTGCTCGGGGCAGCAGAATTTAAAATTTTCATTCGACGAAACCACATGATCCAAGAACACTTCTTGGATCGTTTCACCTAAACCACAAACAACTATTAGGATTACCTATTGAAGCATGGTTGCGATCGAGTATCTAAATGAAGAGACCTTCTGTCTCAAGTCTGACCCGACGGAGGAGACGCTTTTGAGCGTGTTGATGAAACACGTGCTTCTCGCAATCCATGTTGATGATCCAAGCAACAAATCTCCTGATCTCATCACACGAGATCCGAACGTATTCTTCACAAGCGAGGTGCATTAAAGGAGATGGAGATCCATGAGCAAATATTCGGCAACATGACAGCGACGCTGTAGTGATGGCGACTCTCTCTGGGGCTCCATGGTCGACGGCCACAATGAGAGAGAGAGAGAGATGCAATGTAGAGAATGAGAGAGAGAGAGAGCATTATATTCTTCATCACCTTTGCAGAGTAAGGGGTGCCCTTACATTTATAATATTTTGAGATCCATGGATCTCAATCCGTGGACAAAACAAATCCAACGGCTCACATTGATTTGTGTTTCTTTTAATAACCAATATTTTGTTGTAAAAAAACACAACAATGATTAATTTAATTTAAATAAATATATTTATCATTATAACTAATCCCAAATCAAAATCAATTATATATGAAGATACATTGAAGGAAGATTGCCTCCTTCCATTAAGAGGGGGGACGACCACCCTTTCCTAATGGGAATAGGTGGTCGTCCACCATCCCTACAAGGAAGGTGGCAATCCACATGTAATCCATGAGATTACATTATTCCATGGGAATCTCCAATATTTACAATATACTTGTTGTAAATTATTCTGCTAATTAAATTCATAATTATTTTGTTAATGTTGTAATCTTGCTAGTGGAAATTTGTGAATCATATTCACAACCCAAAATAAAATGTAAATTACATTTTCAATTAATTGTCCAATGTGAATCCAATTCACATCAACATTTAATTAAACAAATGTAAGTTAAAAATAGCGATCTTTTATATATTATAAATCGTATTTATAATATATATGATTAATATGGATAGTTCTATCCACATTATTCGTATCCATGATA
The DNA here is from genome assembly GCA_037367405.1 of Ottelia alismoides. Lineage (NCBI taxonomy): Eukaryota > Viridiplantae > Streptophyta > Magnoliopsida > Alismatales > Hydrocharitaceae > Ottelia > Ottelia alismoides. The sequence continues at coordinate 1,015,726 of JAZKJV010008977.1, read as the reverse complement.
ATTAAATCACATTTAATCATATTGGATTTCTATTCTCATGTGCCCAAATAATATGAATCGCATTCACATTATTCACATCTTTGATAATTAAATCACATTTAATTATCTTAGATAACTCTCCTTATAATATGAATCGAATTCATATTATTCATTATAATAAAATCACATTTTATCAAAATTGTCAATACTTGGATACATATATCAACAATGAAATTATTCATGAACTCTTTCAAGGATAATGCACTTTCTCCGCAGATACTTGGAGATAACGACAGGGCGATTGTATTCTTCCATGTATAGTGACTTGGATATTGAGAAATCTCAAATCCAGATCTTGCGGACCTCCCAAAGATGCTAGAATAAATCAAGGTCGTAGATCCAATCTTCTCACTACATCTGAATCACGTTTGGATCAATGTCCAACAGTTGGACTAAGATCATATCACTTCTCTTCTAAGAGGAGTCGCTAAAATCCAGACATGTTTCATCACTCCCTAAGAATGGAAGCGTCATGGTTATACAATCATTTATTATCACATCACCATCAGGTATTCCCAATAATTGTACATGCTGCATACTAGAAGACCCAGAATAATATCGAAGTATTAGATCAATTTTACATTATCTACTTTAGGGTTTTACCGTTAAGTTTCTCATTTGATCATTGAGAGTCGGTATCGACCATATGCTTTCAAAAAGCACATAGTATACCTAGGTGTGGATCATATACTTTCCAAAAGCATATATCAAACCTAAAAATTTAGTTAAGCTTCCAAAGTGAGACGACCGTGCACGGAATTTGATTCTTCCCAATATCTCATGAGTGAGCTCTTGTCTTCTTATTTAGTAAATGAACATGTATGATCCAAATGAGAGATTGTATTACTCATATGCCCTTGTATGCACACCAGCGCATCGATGTATAGACCTTGGTTAGGTCATCAAATATTGGTCTACCAAATGTACATACTCAGACATATAGTAACACATTTGTCTCCAGTCAGAGGATGCATGCCTATATCGTGACAGCATACGACATAGGACTTAGGTTATCTCGATCTTGTTATGTCAACTCTTTGACCTAACTTATCTAATACTTTTGAATCTCTCTTCTTATATAGAGGACCTACATCAAGAGGTTGGTTAGATATCAGCCTTCTGAGAAAGGATTGTCATCTCCTTCTCATGCTGGATATCATCTATCAGTAATCATTTGACGGTGTTGGATGAGTCCTCAATCAAAATCTTTTCATATTCATCCAAGCACCAGCCTCTATGATTCAATAATTGAACCAACAACTATATGATTATTAAGATGTCCATGGTACATAACCCTAATTGTACTAAGGCACCTATTATGAAAATTAATTATTCTTCATTTCAGATCAGGGAATGATATTTGCAATAACATTTATTGCATAATGGCTCATAGTGGGCTCGCATGTCCAACAATTATGTCCTCTCCTTTCTCTTCGATATATGAGGACATACCTCAATCTAAGTACAGGGGGTTGTCTATACATTGTATATACTTTAGCCATAACTCATACTTTCATATTTTAAAATAAGTATGGCTAATATACAATTAATCATTTTGCAGTAAACAAACTTGTATAAAAAATCATTATATATTGATTAATAAATCAGGTAAAAATGTTTTGTAAAATGTTTGAAAAATGATTGAAAAATGATTGGAAATTTTATTTGAAAAATATTTTAAATCAAAGGGAAAATGGTTTGTAAAATATTTTCAATCTTTGTAAAAATTTTTATTTGTAAAAATTTCTTTTCTTTGTGGGAAATAAAATGTTTTGAAAATCTTTTTGCAAATGGTTTGGAAAATGATTGCAAAAACCTTTTGAAAAATCTACATATTGTTTAAAAAATCTTTACAAAATGATTTTCAAATTTTGAAAATGTTTGTAAAAATTAGTTATCAAATTAGTTTGCAAATTAAAGTCTTCAAAATGTCTGCAAATTTTCAAATTATTATGAGAACTATGAATATACTTAAGCAAATAAAGACTCTCTACAAACTATGTGTATCCAATCTTGTAAATTCCTAAATCCAATTCTTGTAAATAATAAGAAAAACTCATGTTTAGATATATGTACCTATTTCTTCTTCCTAAGAACTTTTTGGTTTTGAAAAATTACTAAAATATTTGTAAAATTAAAAATTCCAAAAAAATTGCAAAATGTTTTCAAAAATTGCCTAAAAATTTGCAAAACATTTCAAAAATCCATAAAAAGTTCAAAACTAGAAAATTGCATCACATAAATACTTTCCTTACATTGTACATAGCATTTACCTTTTTTGGATTGATGACGCTAATTGCATGAGTCTAAATAAAATCCAAAGATTGGAGCTCGGTTGGACATTAAATCTACTTAATCACAGGAACCTTATAGGAACTCGAATTGAGGCACTTCTAGGTTTGTTATACTTAATTGTTTGAGACCATGAGACTTGGTTCAACGTCATCTTGTCTGCCAAAGTAGAATATTTTGGAACACACGCATGACTCTTGTTGATAATGACCTGGCTTGTACAACTACACCTTACACTTTGCTCATCTCAGTTGAAATGGCATAGGGCTGGATTTGCAAGCATGAGACATATGCCAATGGAAATATCGGAAGTCACATATATGTGACCATTGTATCCCAACCCGATCCAACAACCATGAGGTCTAAAGATAGAAACTGTGGATTGCAACAAAGCTTCAAAAGAGGGATAGTCTACTTGCTCAAGAGGAAAAGTCCTTATGTAAATGTTATTGTGCATAGTATTCAAAAAAATGCAATAAAGACCTCCAAAAAAGTGGACAGGTCTGAATGAAAATAAAATGCATGTCGGAGTATGTATATCTTTATACAACCAATAAGCAAGCTTGAGCTTCAAAGTCATGTTCATGTGAGCCTGCAGCCAGATGACTTGGATACACTAGTCAAGCATCCTAGGATAGGTAGCTACACTGGCTATTGTTTGTTCTTCTCTCCACCTCCTCTTCTTGAGTTGGTTATACTTGAACTTAGAAGGAAATATCCTGCTTCTCGAGGAAAGAGTTGTTGGATTGGGGAATAGGGTCACCATGTTGGATAAGACTGATTTTTACCGCTTCAGCCGAGGAGAGCTACATATCACACACATTATCCAAGATAGGTTCATAGTCATAAGGATTAGTGTATGAGTTGACTTGTTCTGACCTGGCTATTGAGGAGACTTGAGCAGAGTTTTGTGATTCTCAAAGGCTACTGAATTTCAAATCTGGTTCCCACACAAGGTTCTGACTGCACCTAAAATCCAAGGTCCTACTTAAGCTCCAAACTTTTATTTTATGAAGACAAGTTTAAGAACTAAAATCGATCCAATTTCTTTCTTTTTATTTTCTTTATTTCATTTTCTGCACTCATAGGCATAAGTGTTTTCTAAGGACTAGCATAGGCAATAAAGGGGAACTGAATCTCCATTTCATCACATTTATTCTTTATTTTGGCCTTCATTACCTAGATAAATGCTTGTAAATGTAATTATTTTGCATCAATTAACATTCACTATTTATTGTATAATTATTGTACAAAATACATTATTTCAATCCAAAATAAAAGAATAAAGAAAATAAAAGAAAATGAGATAAAGTACTAAGGTATTTTATGACCCTAAACCCTGACACCTAGGCATCTTGATGACGAGGTTGACAAGGAATAAAATAAGGGGGAGATAAGGCTCAAAAACACAATAAAATCCTAATTATTTATTCTTCAATAAATGCATTTTTGGAACCCGTTTTATTCTTTATCATTTATACCTCAAATAAAGATACTTTGTCATGAAAAATGTAGATAAAATTACATATAAAAATATAAATTTGATTTCAGGCAAAAATAATACAAATTTTATATTCTACACTCTGAATAAAAAGCCAAAACCCAAACTTTCCAGACCCATATCTTCTCCATAAAAACTCAAACGCATCAAAATCACCTTTAATTATATACAACTTTTAATTAGCTATAATGAAGTTAGTTTCATTCAATTTGAAGTTGAAATGCAAAAGTTAGGTTTTGGACCCTATTGTACAGTATACCTCAATAAAATATCCATTTTATTTATTCTTGATATTTTATTGGATTATATTTTTATAATTTTGTAAATATTCTTTATATTATATGTACATAATTGGAAAAAAGAAACTACTAAAATAAACTAAAAATTAATTATGTAATATATATAGGAATATATTAAACTTATACCTATATAATAAATACATCGATTTATTTAAGTGTACAAATAAAATCATTAAAATACAATAACAAAATATTTGGGTACATCTGAGTAAGTTATAAATATTTATAAAATAATAAAATCGAAAATACAAAATAAAAAAATACATATATAGGTAAATATACCTATAACTATGTAGCTATGATGCGTATTTCATGGAGACTGAACATCCTTGAATCATGCCCTAGGAAAGATACAATCAAATGTCCTTGAATCTGTGGAAATCTCTTGATCAATAAGGGTCATTCTCCATGTCTATAAATAAGCATTCCCGACCTTCTTACCTGATTTGAACTCTCTTCGAGCCTGTAACCCCAATCCTTGTGTGTGAGTGAGTTCTTGGTGATAGCAGGAGCACCTCCGAGGTATCGACGAGGAGAAAGGAGGAGAGGTGGTCTCCGACCGACGAGACAACCATCTCCGGCGTAGTCCATGCTCCATGGAACCCCATGAGCGAGCTATTTATATTCTATGTTTTTAGGTACATTTAATCTTAGTTAGTTTAGTTTTGTCATTCATTTCGTCCTTAGATTCGTAGTTTTGCCTAAATCCCAAAATCAAAGATCGTTGGAGCTTTCTGCTTAGACAGTGTTTTCCACCACGACTGTTCCAACCTCCTGATCATGCCCACCTTCTTCCCATTGCCTGATTTATTTACTCCATGACTCGATCCAACATGATCCATCCAAGATAAGCAAATCGGAGTTCCTCCTCCACCTTTCGCAGGAGCTCTTTCGTTCACCTCCACCTCTATGTGCAACAGCTTCATTTTGGGTCGAGGCGATACGCCTCGAGCCCCTGAGTCTCTTTACGCATGTTCAACATGCTAAAGACCCTCGGAGGGTTGATTCTGGAGCTGAAGGAGGATCACAGCTACTCGACTCTCGGATGAGCTCTAGCCCCATCTCAGCGGGGCCCGGACCTTCTAGATGGTGTTATTTGATGCGGAAGACTCCCTAGAAGATGTCGTACCTCTTATCACAAAGAAGGAAGGCCAGAGCGAGTAGACATGCATTATCAAAGGGAGGACAAGGAAGTGTTCTTCCCTGTTCTTCCTCTGAACCTTAGTGTCGTTGGATATCACGTGTGGCTCAGATCTAATTGGTGCCCTTAACACCAAGTGAAATGCTATGTCGCCTTCTCTATTAGATGATCTTAAGTGTGCCTACATGGTGTACTTCTAGCCATTTGATTGTGCCTCCTCAGGGGTAAATTTCATGAACGCCCCCACATTTTTGTATTTTTTTAGTCAACATTTAAAGTTCGATCTCAAGTGTAAATAATAATGGATATTTTTTATGATCCCCCTTGCAATTACGTTGTTGTCCATGCCAGCTCAACACATGAGGCCCCCAAAGCAAGGTGTGTATTTTACAACTATACCCTCACGGGTTTTTGTATATGTAATTAGTCTAGAAACTTGTATATTATGTGTTAATTTTGTGGGAAAATTGTATAAAGGACCTTGAACTTTTTAACTATGACATTTAAGCTCATGTCAAGTGCTTTTAATTTAATACGTGGAAATATTGCATAATAGCCCCTAGATTTTTGTTTAAGGGCTTTGGAATGCATGTAAACTTTTTAATATTTACAAAATGATCCCTACTAGTATTTAATTTTTGTCTATGTTTTTTTAATTTTTAAAAATATCATCCATGATTCAAAAATTGTGCAAAAATAGAACAATATGCCTGGATGCATGTTCTTTCACCATATTTTAATTTTTGCACTAATTGCACATTTCTTATTATTTAAAAATAAAAAGAGCACTTTTTACCTCTACTTGACTTAGAAAATGCCCAAAAATTATAAAACCTTCTTGAAAAATCCAAAAAATTGTGTTTTGTCTAATATAGTATTTTATAACTTCAAATCAAAAATCCTGAAAAATAAAAAAGAAAATGATAAAAAAAACAAAAAGCTCCAAAATCCTTATAAAAATTATAAAGACTCTTCAAAAATTTCCAAAAATGTTTATTTCTATCTATGAACTTTCCTTTAATATATATTATCTATTAAAAGTGGTTTTTTTAAAAAATTTTGACTTTATTTAGTATTTTTAAATTCCAAAACAATGCAACCTCTTTATTTAATCCCTAGTTTAGGATGTTTTTTCCTTTAAAATTTGATAAAAATTAGAAAAAAAATCTTTAAAATAAAAAAGTGGAAAATATGAAAAATACAAAAACATTTTCTTTTGTAAATTTTGATTACTTTTATCTATGTGCACTATTATAATATCTTATATTGTATTATATACTTATGTGTATATATATACTTTATACTATTACTTGTAATTATAATACCTTATAAATAATTAATAAACCCAACATATATATAAATAAATATATAAAATATAAAAGGTGTTATATATCATAATAATTTTCATAATATTATATTCATTATATAATGAATATAACTATACCTCATAAACCCATACATATATTTTATTATATAATATTTAAATTAAAAATGAAAAATGAAAAAATGAAAAAAAATAAAAACCAAATACCCGTATAAAAATGATAAATTATGTGCATAATCATTCATGGTTACCAATAATCACTAGGCTACCTTGTTTGCTCTCAGTGGTTCGACCTCTACATGCTTACATGTTATACATCATTGTTTGTAGAGTATAATAAATTGCACTTTACATTTTTTCATTCATTGATTAATTATATGTTGTGGGTACTTGTTGTTTTAGTTTGGGTTTCATGAGCGGTCGCCTCAGCGACAAAATATCTTCGTCTTCCATGAGGATATTATTTTAGATCCTTGCCAAATCTGACTAAACAACAACAGACACTCAAAAGATCTGACACTCATTATGGTAGTTGAAGTTACCACCAAGCCGACTCCGACTCCCACAAAACTCAAGTGTATTCCTTCTAATATGAAGTATGCCTTCCTTAATAGAGAACCAGATATGCATCCATTCATTATCAATTCTCATTTAGCCAAAGAATAAGAATCTCATCTGCTTGAGGTTCTTGAAAGAAACCGCAAGGCAATAGGCTGGAATATTGTAGATCTCCATGCGATAAATCTTCCACTCTTTGCACATCACATATACCTAGAAGAAGATAGCAGGCCCTCCCAGGAATTGCAGCGTAGATTGAACCCAAACCTAAGGGAGGTGGTCATGAAAGAGATTACTAAATGGTATGATGCGGAATTTATCTATCCCATCTCCAACAGCAATGGGTGAGTCCACTTCACGTAGTTCCCAAGAAATTAGGGATCACTATTATCACCAATGATAAAAAAAGAGGAGATTTCGACCCGAGTACTGACATCATGGCACATCAACATGGACTACAGATGTCTAAATCTTGCAACCAAGAAGAATTACTTTCCATTGCCCTTCATTGACTAGATATTCGAAAGTTTGGCTGCGAAGGAATACTTTTGCTTCTTGGACAATTTCTCCGAGTATAATCAAGTTGTCATTGCTCCAGAAGATCAGGAGAAGACAACCTTCACCTATTGATTCGGGGCATACGCCTTCAAGTATGCCCTCTGGATTGTGCAATTCTCCTGCTACATTTCAAAGATGCATGTTGGTGGCATTTGCTGATATGATTGGTAGTTTTCTCGAGGTATTTATGGATGACTTCTCTGTCAATGGTGATAGCTTTGAACAGTGGTTGGGATATTTAGACAGAATGCTGAAAAGATGTTGCGAGGTGAACCTTGTGATCTCGTGGTAGAAGAGTTACTTCATGGTGACTGAGGGAATTGTACATTGTCACATCATCTCCAAGTATGGCATGGAAGTTGACCCAACCAAGGTAGACGTTATTTCAAAACATGAGCCACCGACAAATCTAATGCATGTCCGGTCATTCTTAGGGCATGTGGGCTTTTATTGTAGATTTATCAAAGATTTCAGCAAGATTTCCTGACCACTAAATGAGCTACTCAGTAAGGAGGTAGATTTTGTGGTCGATAACCGGGTCCTCCAATCCTTTAATAAGTTGAAGGATTTAATGACACATGCTCATGTCCTCCTACCATCTGATTGGTCTCTACCCTTTGAGATCATGACGGGTGCCTCAGATTTTGTAATTGGTGTTGTGCTAGAATAATGATGAGATGGGCTGCCAATTGTAATTCATCAAGCTAGCAGAACCTTATATGAGGCTCGGAAAAACTACACTGTAATAGAGAAAGAGTTGCTAGCCATAGTGTTTGCCTTAGAGAAGTTTAGATCACACTTACTCGGATCCAAGGATATCATCTACACCGATCACTCTACCATCAAACACTTACAAAGCAAGAAAGTTGTCAAGCCTTGTCTTCATTCGTTGGATTCTCCTACTCTACGAATTTGACTTGGAAATTTGTGATAAACCAGGTATAAAAAATGTAGTGGCAGATCCTCTCAAAAAAATGTAGTGGCAGATCATCTTTCCAGAATAGTCAAAGTTGAGACTCTAGAATAGAATTCCATTCCAATCATTAAGATTTTTCCAGATGAGGCAATTATGTTTATCGCCCCGCTCCCCTGATATGCATGTATAGTCAATTATCTGGTCTCCAAGAAGACTCCACCTGACTGATCGAAGATTAAGATTGATAAATTCTTGTTAAACATTCATTTCTTCCAGTGAGAGGATCCACATATATTCCATGAGGGAGCAGATTACATCCGGAGGAGGTGTATACCTCAGGAGGAGATCAAAGGTGTCTTATACCACTGTCACAATCTTGAAGACGGTGGACACCATTATGGAAATGAGATGGTAGCAAAAGTACTCCATTGTGGCCTTTGGTGTCCAACTCTATTCAAGGAAGCAACAGTCTATATCAAGAAATGTACTGACTATAAGATAATGGCCGGAAACATCAGTATGAGAGACACAATGCCTCCGAAATACATTCAAATTTCTGACATCTTTGATGCATGGGGCATTGAATTTATGGGTCCATTCCATAACAATCAAGGTTTTGAATACATCATGTTTTCCATCGATTATGTAAGCAGATGGGTGGAGGCAAGCCCCACTCGAACTGCAGACAGTCGCACCATTTGTAGATTTCTAAAGGACAACATCATCATGCAATTTGGGATTCCGATGATTCTCATATCTTAAGGGGGACCAACTTCATTAACAATGAGTTCAAGAAGTTGATCAAAGAATATGGCACAGAACATCGTGATGCAGCTTTGTACCACTCATAATCGAATGGCTTGGTTGAATGCTCAAACTGGGAGCTCAAGACTATCCTACAAAAGCTTGTACGAATAGACAAAAAGCATTGGTCATGGTTGTTTGATTCAGTTCTTTGGGCCAATAGAATAGCATACAAGTCTCCTCTTGGCATGTCTCCCTACCGTCTCATTTATGGAAATCCATGTCACCTTCTTGTGAAATTAATTCACAAATCCTTATGGGCATTGAATATCTACAACTTGGATTTCAAGAGAGCAGGCAATAATAAGAAAGTTGACCTAAATCATTTGCTAGAGTTTTGAGACTACACATATGAAAACAACCTAATGTACAAGGAGAAAGTCAAGAAATGACATGATAAACACATCCGAAGGAAGATGTTTGAGCCTAGACAAAAGGTGTTATTGTTCAATGCGAAGCTGAAAATTGTTCCAAGCAAACTGAAAAGCAAACGGACTGGGCCATTCAGTGTGAAAATGGTGCGTGACAACGGAAGGCTCTTAATATCTGTATTATCACCTGAAGCATAGCCTTTTGTAGTCAATAGACAGTTTCTGAAGCTGTATCTAAAGCAAGACACGCTCTTGTCCATTTTCGATTCGATTCAAATTTTATTTCAAGAAGAGCTCACAGATTCAGAAGATCGACACGAGCTAAAAATCACAAAATTATGATTTTATTTTTCTTCTTTTCTTTTCTTTTTTTCTAACGTAAAGGTGTTTATCCCTTTCATCACTACTATACTTAAGACGTCTAAGTTTTGGGGTGAGCACCCCGAGTTGTTTATTCTATGAGCCTTCACTTATCTCCTCAACTCATGATATGTTATCAATACTTAAGGATATTTTACCATAAGTATAGGGGAGACTTGTCGAACTGATGATTTCGTACATTCCCACCCTTGATCCTCCCTGCCTTGTGTATAGTCTACTATACTTAGGATTATTTCATCCTATGTATAGGAGGGACGATCAACTTCTCATTTTTTAATTCCTTAGTCGTTGTAGTATTGGCTTTTCTATACTTAGTACGAGTTATGTCTTCCTTTTTTCACTTAGATCTATGAGGACATATCTCACGTAAGTATACGGGGGTCGTATATACATTATATATACTTTATCCATAACTCATATTTTCGATAATATGGCTAATCAATAAAATACACAAAAATTCTTCATAAATACAAGTAATGGATAGGGTTAAATATGCTTTGGCAAATGGTTTGAAAAATGGTTGAAAAATATCTTAAAAAATCTTTTCAAAATATTTGGAAAACTTTTGCAAAACATTTTCAAATCTATGCAAAGTCTTTTGTTTGTAAAAAGTTTTCTTTTATTGTGTAAATAATTTTTTTAAATATCTACTTGCAAATGATTCAAAATATGGTTGTAAAATCCATTGAAAAATCTATATATACTATTTGAACAATATTTGCATAATGTTTCAAATCTTGTAAATGTTTGTAAAAACATTTCCAAAATTATTTGTAAAAGTAAGTTTTCAAAATGTTTGTGAAAATGATTTCGAATATTTTGAGAACTTTATGTAAATAATATCTCAAATAAAAATCCTTACAGAAGTGTAGAAAACTTGTATATAGATCCTGTAAATAATCATTAACATTCAACTTGTTAAGACCATGTATAAAATACACCCTAACCCTTGTAAATAATGATGGACTCACGTGTAAATAGTTGTGCATATGTCTTTCACTTGCCTTTATCCAAAAATCCTCAACATTTGGCAAAAATTTTGAACGCGTAAAAATTTGTAAAATATTTTCAAAAATAACTATAAAAATTTGCAAAACTTTTACCAAAATCCCATAAAAAGTTGAAACTAGAAAATGGTTTCACAAAAAGATTTTTTTCTTACATTGTACATATCATTTGCATTTTTTAAAATGATCAAGACAATTGAACAAGTCTGAAAATCTGAAGATTGGAGCTTGGTATGGATCTTAATACACTTATTTTCAGAGGAACCCATTAAGGATTGGAATTGGGATGCTTCAGGTTACCTTGACTTAATTCCTTAGATTCCTTGAGACATTGTTCATGAGTCGATTCATTGTGTCTAACTAGAACCCTTCATATCATCTGTAGGACTCTTAAGATGGTGATTTGACTAAAGACCTTGCACTTAACACTTATCTCAACTCAGATGGATTGTTGAAAGATCTTGGAGTCTAAGTTAGGATGATGTTAGGCCGCTTTGTTAAGGGTGGCTCAGAAATCATTCTTGGGGATTGTCAAAACTGATATTCCAACCCACTTCTTTCGATAGCCATGATATCTAAAACTGGAGACTGGATTGAGACAATGCTTTAGATGAGGAATGGTAACATGGGTGGACCAAAAGATGTTATATCTGCTAGGGCACAAGCAAGAATGCATAGAAATGCAAATTCAAAGAAAAATCCAATGAAGAAGCCTACTCCAAAAACATCACAAAAATATGAGCTTCCAGAAAAAGCATAGTTCTTGATGTTGGTTGTGCTTCACAAGGGAATGAAGACCTCACTGGTCCATTCCCACTTCTTTTCCAATTCTTCTAGCTTCTCCCCCATTCAATTGTAAAGAACAACGAAGGAAATATATGTGTTCACGAAGACGAGTTACCATGAGATAAGGCTCTTTCATAGTTCAGCGGTTTGCTTGGGAAATGATGAAAAATTCATAGACATGGATATGTCATTTCAAAGTAGCAAGAGTATGCGACTGAGAGGATGGATTTAACCTGATGTGAATAGAACTAGATGATAGGTCTGTGGAACCAAAGGGTTATATCACATTACCTAACCTCGATGTAGATCCCAATAAACTAATAATCCAATGGTCTTAACTAAGATCCAAACTTCAATTTTAATAAGACAATTTTAAAAGTCAAAATCACTCAAAGTTCTTTTATTTTATTTTCTTTATTTTCATTTTCTACACTTATAGGCATAATCGTTTGCTAGGGACTAGCAAAGGCAAGTATAAGGGGGAGATGAATACCCATTTCATCATCTTTATACTTTCAATTTTGCCTTTAAACCTTAGATAAATGCATTTATATAGTATTAAATTGCATTAATAACGTCCATTATCTATACTATAAATATTGTACAAAAGTGGTATTTAAAGCCAAAATAAAATAATAAAGAAAAGAAATGAAAAAGAATGAAATACCATAGGTATTTAATGACTCTAATCCCCGAGACTTAGGCAACATGATGAGTGAATGGCAAGGAATAAAGTAGGGGGAGATAAGGGCCAAAAATAACCTCAAAACCCTATCTTTGTATTCCCAATAAATTCATTTTGGGACCTATTTCATTCTTTATTACTTATACCTCAAACCAATAAAATTTGAACATGAAACTTGAAGATAAAAATATAATGAAAAATATAAAAATTATTTCATCCAAAAATAATGCACAGTGTGCCTTAGATACTCAGAATAAAAAGGCATAAGGAAAATTTCCAGACCAGTATATTCTCCATATGAACTCAACATTTCACCAAACTCATGTTTATTATTCCTATAATTAAAATATCTCTTTAATGAAGGTATTTTCATTCAATTTGAAATTAAGATGCAAAAGTTATGTTTTAGGGCCCTCATTGTGCAATTTACCTATATAAAATATTCAATTTATTTATTCATTATATTCATCATTATTTTATGTGTTTATATTTGTGTAAATATTATTCATAATATATATACATCATTAAAATAAATAAATCTATAAAAATACAAATAAATAAGTGTATTATAATATATAGATGAATTATACCTATATATACTTGTATAATAAATGTATATATTTATTTAAATGTACATAAAACTTTAGTAAAATACAATAAAAATATATTTATATGTATTTAAATAAGTTATATATATATAATAATGGTATAAAATAATAAAATTTAAAATACAAATCAAAAAAATATATTATACATGGGTAAATATACCTATAAATATAAATACAAAAAGTAACATAAAATAAATTGACTCGAAAAAATAAATAAAAATAACCACAAAATACTATATAAAAATAATAAATATTTTTATGTTATATGAACAAATAATAAAACTATTTTCTTTATTTCAATTTATTTAATCTTTTATTTTATATTTTGTCCTCTAGCGGAGGACGTGGCCCAATCAGGACTGGTCTTCCGTTGACCAACGGTCAATTGCCCCCTACTCGTTTAGGTTTGTCAGAACTGCTAACTTACTCTCTTCATCGATTTTCTATTCCTGATCAGTGCAATTTCATGGCAAGGATTCCTTCACCAATTTTTCTCCTCGATCATCGTTCCTTCACGCACCAGTGACTCCTCGATCGATGGATCTCGGTATTAGACGTTATCCCCAATGCAAGAGAATCTTGTAATATCCTCATCCACCTTCAATTAAAAGGTGATCCCATTTGGCCCATGAAATCCTCGATTTCTCAAGTAGTCTAGGTTGCTGGTGACAGCATCGACCTTCCCTGATTTTTGGCGTGGAGGAAGAGGTGTTAGCAAGTTGATCCAAACTTACTGGCCAAGCTTGCTTGAGCTTCGCCTAGGCTCCTTCATCATTGAGGTCGAGCCCTAGTTCTTAGCTTATTCTCATTTCTAGAGTTTAGGTTAGCGTAGTTTAGCATTTCATTTCAGTTATTTTCACATTTTATTTCCTTAAATTGTTCGTTCGTATTTCGCTAGAGCTCAAGCTCCGACCATCATTTCATCGTGAACTAGTCATTCTCCACTGCATCTTTCTCCCACATATCTTCCCTCTTCTCTTCATCTATGCCTCACACCATTCTATTCACCTTGATCCTCTCTAAATCAGGAGAGCAGGTCTCCTTCCACCATCGTTCGTCGAAGACCTCCGCCCAACTCCATTCCACCCCATTTCACCCAAATCAGACCCTCAGGAGCATTCTTTTTGTGTGTTTGAACTAACCCTACAAGTCCAGGAGGTTAAAGGCCTCTGAAGGGCGATTTTGACTCCAAGGAAAGGTCTGGCAGCCTAGCACATTCTTCGACCTCTTGGGACCCCTCTAGTGGTCCTTGGAGCCTTTTAACGCCTTCAGCCGCTGAGGAACGTTTTGAACCTCGGAGCATCAGTAAAGACCGTCGAAGGAGGGAGTAGTAGTTGATCGAAGATCTCCAGTTCATTTGTTCTTCCTTGTTTTTCAAGGAGAGCAGTAGTTGTCCAATCGAGGAGGATCTTCAGTTTTTCCCAAAGCTGTTGGATCTGAGTGCCCTCAACCGCCCGACCTCTAGCAAAGATCTAATATGCATCGTCCATCAGTGAACTATCATGCACCATTGGGAGTGTGCCATGTGTTTAAGAGAAGAGATATCGACCGTCCGTCTGTGCGCCTTTGCGGGTAATTTTGCATTATATACTTATGGATTTCTATTTTGTCCAAGAACTTCAAGTTGTAGTTTAAAAAACTTGTGTAATATTTGCAAGTAGACCCATGTACTCATGTTAATTGCATTTAGGTCCATAGCAATGTCACCTCACGTACGCATACACGTGAGGGGGCGGACATTTTACATGGACCCTGATGAATCTCAGATTCATCATCTAAATCTCATTAATTAAGCTCAAATCCCTCAAAATCATTGGCATTTATCCATTTATTCTTCATAATTATCATTCATGTATGTTTTGATAAGAATTGCATTTTATCCCTTATTTTTTGCACAAAATAAGAAGCCAAAATTGACCTGTAATAAATCTAACTTCTCTGATTTTTAACCAATTCTTTCTAACTCCGATTGGCCCAAAACTACATTCAATGTGTACATATCACTAACAAGAATAAATGGAAAATAGAAAAAAAAATCACTAACCTAAATAAGTGGACCAAAAACCCAAACCCTAGCTCTAGGATTATCGGATTAAAACCCTCAATCTTCCCCATCCAGTGTCTGTTTTATTCCTACTCACTTTTGAACTAATGTACATCCAATTACCTTTAAAACAAGACCAAGTTCAAGTGAATTGGAGCTCATATGTGATAGTTGGGTTTTAGGCCTCTTTTGTACATTTTGTATTTTAGCGGTTTTTGACCTATTATTTTATGTACATAATTAACCTACTTTATTTTAATTCTTTTTCATTTGTCTTCTTTGATGAAAGTTTTATTAAAATGCGTAAAAATCCAAGTGCAAACTGAGCTTGAAATTAATGAAACAAATGGAGTCCTAGTCTACACTAACTGTGTGTACAAAATAGATCTTTTTTGTTTTTATTTTATTTCTTCTTTTTCTTAATTAATAAAAATCCAAAAAAATAGATTAATGTGTAAATATTTATCTTTGATTTTATCATATTTTTTCGGATTTTTATCTGATTTAAAAATGATAAAAAAATTATAAAACCCAAAAATCATGGTATTCTATGTACATGAGATACCCCAAAAATATCACTTTCTGCAATTGATCGATTTTGATTTTGATGTGTTCTTGAAAGTTGTAGATCTATTTGAGACGAGAAACTTTCGTGAAGAAACTTTTTTGATCTAAGGCCATTTGCTATTTATTCCAGAATTTTTCAAGGTATTTATTTTTTTATTTTTGTGGGGCAGACAGGTGGCATCTCTTTGAGCTGCCACGTTTCACCCATTTTTTGATTTATTTTTATTCATTTTTATTAAAAAAAAATAAAAGGATGGCACGTGTGGGGCACATGCCTCCCACGCACGTGACAAGTACGTGCTTCTATCAACCCTTCTTATTGTTGTCATGTGGCGCGTTGAGGGTCGTCCGATCTCGACCGATCGGACGGCCCCTGGATCGTCTCCCTCCTCCGTGCATTTTCCAACTCACAGCTTCGCCGCCTATCGTCTAGAAATCTCCGCACATGAATCCCTCGCCGGCCGTCTATCAATCTCCAATCTCTAGCTACTTTTCCTTTTGGATCTCCACCCTCCGCGATCCCCTTGCCTCTGATCTTCGTCAAATCTCGAACATCACCTTCCTACCTCACAATCAAATCAATCGTCAACGTCTGGATCTCCTATGACCTTCCATCACCATACATCCCATCTTCCTATAAAAGCTCCAACGCCGCCAGAGGTTTCCCCTATCTGTCGATAGCCATTCATAGCAGAGGGACGGTAGAGATAGCGCCGCCCCACCACCTTAAACCCGGTGAGGTCCGAGCTTCGAGCTCATTGCAAGTGCGGCCAACTCCTCCTAATGCTGCTGCTCCAACTCCAGTTGTTGAGCCAATGCCGCCTTCTTCATCAACAACTGCATCACCGCCTTCTTCCACAGCTTCCATCTTCTTTGACAGCCGCCCAGCCTCCGTTCAACGCCCCAGGGATGCTGGGCTCTGCCAACGACGTCCAAGCTACCTTCGACAACTACGTGTCATCTTCAACTCGGCCACCATCTTCGATAGTCGATCAACAACGAAGCTTTCCCCCCGCCGACGCCATTGACAACACTACTCCTTCGCTCAAGCTTCATAGATATCTCCTTCAAAGGTTAACCCCCTTCCTCGACAACTCCTGGCTGGATCCAGGAGCCTCCGACATCGACCTTCACTGCAAGGGCTCCGTCGGTTGTCAGCCCACGCCACGACCTCGCCCAGGTGTCGGCCTTCCTTCCATCGATCCTCTAGTAGCATCACCGGCATATAGCTCCCTCCGCATCGACCGGCCGGGCGGTCATCCAGAGACTCCCCACGTGCGTGCGAGGCATGTGCGTTGGGGGAGGACATCAGCCATCCCCCATGGGTCACGTGCATGGCGCGTGACTAGTGAGTACATTACGAAGACCCCCCGGCATTTTCCCATATCACGATCAGCCCCCCTTCCAAGGGCACGTACGCAGGACGTGCCCCTTGGAGATTTTGCAAAATTTGCCCCCTAACTAATGGTAATTATCTATTAGTCCTATTGAACTTTATTTTATTTTTATATATTTCATAAATACCCCTATATTCCCCCTTTATTTTGGATAGCAACATTGCATATTTTTATTATTCAAAAATAGGCACTTTGTTCTACGATTAATTTCCTACACTATGGCTTATGTATGACATTTTTATGATCAATGGTTAATTAATAATTATTTATTTTGTGGAAAAATGCATATTTTGCCAATTTTAAGCTCTAAAATTTATAATTGATTAATGTTGCTCTAAAAATTACGAAAAATCACGAATTGTAGAACTAATTGTGTTTAACATTGAACCCAAAAAGAATTGCATTTTCTTACATCGTTTGTCCTCTGAAAATCATTTTGCATATTTTGATATTTAATTTTTAATAGGTATTAAATATGTATTTTTGAGGTTTAGTATTTTTCTGAAATCCATCACCTAGTGATAGATCTTGGATAATTTTATCCCTTGAAAATAATTAGGTTTGATATTAATTACAATTAAATATTGAAATTCACTTTGTTTGCATTTAAAAATCCATAAAAAAATCATGTTGCATCCAAAAATTCCAAAAAAATTATAGTGCATTCATTTCATCGTAATTATCATCGTGGCCAAGTTTCATATTTTTCGGACATCGTTTGATTGATATTCATTTCTCATCCTTAAAATCGGCCAAAATTTGCATTTCGCATATTAAATTGCATAAAAATACAAAAAAAGACTACCTTGAAAACCGTATACGACCTTTGATAGACAAAATTCTAGGTTGTTCCTTTGCCTCCTTGTGTTCGACCTTGGGACTCGCCCAAGTAAAATAAACATAAAACCACGTGATTAAAAATTAACTAAAATTTATTGTGGTTATTTCTTCACCGATTCCAATTGCCTGCCTACAACGAAACAACATATTTTTTATGCGAACGATAATCCAATCCACGACATGCATCTTAACACAAGCAATCTACGATCCGACAGATGGCATCGTTGCTGAGGAGGCAAACGGCTTAGTTTTTGTCTAAATATTTTTTGTTCAGTTTTTTTACATTCGGGTAGTCTGACCCCCAAATTTTCACTGTAAATTCCATTTTTTTCCTGCATTTATTTGATTTTATTTTCAATGTTTATTTTAGCCCTCTGGATCCTCTATGCATTTGAGGGGTTGGTGAATGGGGCTTCTTCCTCGGATCGCTTGGATCCCGTTTTGCATATGTCTTCTCCATTTTGCAGGGATGTGGACAAAGGTGAAAGTCACAAGTCTGGACTCCTCAGAGAGAGAGCGAGGAAGGTATGCACATTCACCGGCAAAAAGAACAAAGGGGTGGGGGAGCACCTCATTCTCTTGTTTAGTCTCCCAAAGAAAAAAGAAGAGTCGGAGGGACTTTCTCTATTTCTCTTCGGTATAACCCGTACCCAATATTTTATTTTAAATTTATTTTTTAGTCACTCTCTTACATTCTCTATCTTATTTTTCTTGTGAGGTACTCGGGTTATGTGGAGCAGATTTTGGAAACCGGAGCATCTTCACCAACATCCGAAAAAAAAGGCGCAATTAATTTAAGATCGAGTCGAGTCGTGAGAGAGCGTAGAGTCTAGGATTTTATTTTATGCAATTTTAATTTCTATAATTAATTGATCATATATAGAGGTGTCCATTTGGACTCTTGCGTGTGTAAAAAAACCTTGAACTTTTTTTGTGGTGTGTCGTGGCATGTTTCACTCTCTGGTGAGGGTGGGGCCCGACTTGAGTAGTGCTCAGGATCGACCTGCACATATGGCTCTTAGAGCTTTTAAATTTTTGATTGTGCTCGTATGACCTAAGGCCACACTTCACTTTAATTGAGATACACAATAGATCGTTCAATTTAGTCAAATTCAACTCAATTCTTCCCCACCAATAGAACTTTCTACGAGGTGTTGTTTTTCATCGGCTTGCATTCATTTAGAATATTTTTCAATTTCTATATTTCATCTCACATAAAGATTGCGAGGAATCACTGTAAGTCTTCTAACTAAGCATACATCATCATTTTTCACGTGCATCTGCTTTTCCTGAATTTCTCCTTCTTGTTTTGTCACATAAATTTTAAAGGAAATTGGGACTGAATGGTAGACATGTATTTGTGCTCACTTAATTTTTTCAGTGATCGCCTAATTAAAATTGGGACTGCTAAATATATCCGATTTTGAATTAACCCATAAAATCAAGAATTTTTATGGGAGAGCAGCCCCGACCTTGTATTCTTTTATTTTTGTGAGGGAGCGAGAGACGACACTTAAGGCTAGAGCCCAAACCCAGATTTTCATATTAACTACTGATTCTAACAGAAATGATTAGCTACTTCTCAGTGAGGATCTACGGGTAGCCGATAAACAGTCTAGATTTTCTTAGCAGAGTGGGTGGTTTAAAGGATACTGTGTAAGGCTCCGTCCTTAAGTAATACGGGTAACCCTTTTACGGTCCGTACTTACACCCATACTGGCTGAAAGTAAGTGCAACTAGTCGTAAGAATTCATTACGAACATTTTGGCACCTAACAGCTCGCTAATTATTTTCCAAGATTGATTTATCACCAACTAAAATTGAATAGATAATAGCTGAACTCTTACGGCTTCATTGTTTGACTTGTGTTTGCATTAGTGTCCGTGAACCATTTTCGAAGATCAAAAGCCGCACAATTGTGTATCCTTGATAAAAAATTCTTTTGAATATCCTGTGCACTTACACCAAGATCAACCATGTCGATTCACTATCAACCTCCTTTGACAAACATAGGACAATGGTTCGAGTACCCATCAGATATATATTATGAAAATGAATTTGTCTCGGTCAGACCCAAATCAACTAAATCCTCTTCTTTCAAAAATCCTCCAACATTTGAGAGAGATTCTGACTCTCGAATGAATCCATTGAATTCCATGTCATTCTACTTGAATCATTCGACCACACATGATCATTTACCATCTTGGACCGAACCGTCTTATTCTCGATTTCTCGCTAATGAACCATTTCAAGATCAAATCACTTTTGAGGGTCATGAATGGCTGAGAGACAAAACCCAGATGGAGAAACCCACACTTAACGATCATCAGTGTTGAATTGACCGTGACGATCAAATCCCTATTAACCACCCTGAATACCACTCCTTCGATCAGCCTATACATATAGAGGACCAGACAGATGATATCTACACATATACACCCTGTATGACTCCATTATTTGAGGATACGATCAATCATGACCATGGAAGTATACTCTACTCCAACCAGCATTACATGCCTGAGTCACAACATGTTGAGTATGAGACCTATACATTCCCGCAAAATCCTTTCACTGAGCAGCCTCCTTCCATAATTTTTGAGGAGAAATTTTCAGAAAATAATGATCATATATCGGATATTCCAAGAGACTCCCAGCTCAAACAGGAAAATGAAAGATGAAATTATTAAATCTCAAATGGAAAAACACACACCGACTGCTCCCATGATTGATTATGAACTGAATTTTGAGGATAATATTTCGAGGATAAATAAGAGATTCGATTTAATGGAGGATAGATTTTGAATGTTTGCCAACCGATTAATTTCACTCTCTGGTAGCTCGAACATAAAAATGGATGAGGAAAAGATTGGATCTCATGCTGATAATTTTGAGGATATTCAGAAACCTAGTGACGATTCTGATAGCGGCACTTCTGCGTATTACTCCCCTAGAAATGACTACGTGTCTGACTCTTACTCAGAATATTAAAGCCCCTTCTCGTCTACGGAAGAAAATACCAAAAAAATAGAATATTCAAAAACACCCAAAAATTGAAAATCTCGAAAAGTACATACAAATTAAAACTGAAGAAGATCTGAAGAATTTGGATCCTACTTTACGTGAAGCATTGGAGAAAAGATTGATTTTTGAACTTCCCTTTATATGTGCCATTAAACACTTCCACGACCTTAAAGGATTTGTAGTGGACAATTAATGATGAAAATGTCAGGCAGAATAAGAACAAAGACTGAAAGACATATCTTGTCAATGGCCTCCTCCTTGGTGTTGAGGAGAAAAACCAAGAGTCGCATAGTGAAGCGGTTGCCAGATTTGACTGTGGAATCAAAGATACAATTTTTACCCATGCTCGAATTGATGAGGACTCACCAATTAATATCCTCCCAACCTCGGTATTTCACGAACTCAAACTCGGACCTATCAGGAAGATACGAGAGATCGTTCAATTGGTTGACCGATCAATAAAGTGGCCAAGAGGAATCATTTCTGTCATCATTACATTCCAAGGTGCTCCGCTCAAAGTAGACTTCATGATCATTGATATTGAGCATCAAGGAGAATTCACCTAGTCTCCAATTATTCTCGGAAAGCCATTCTTAGCATTGGCTAAGGCAATAATTGAGTGTGAGACTCGAGAAAATCAATTGTACAGCATTGGAAGCACTTTGATCTCGCCCAGTCCTTGAGGAACCATGATTTTCTAAGGCAACCCACGAAGTCCTCGACAGCCGTAACCATGAAGCGGTAGAAGATCCCTACCTCGTTGCTACATCTGAGATAGCACTTTTTGATGAGACTATTGGTTTAGAGACTCTGCCCCCTTCTCCATTCTCAGCTGCTCTCACCATGGAAAATAAAATATATGAATCATAGATACGGAGACTTATGCATGGTCGCACCCTGGGTCAACCTATTCTAACTACCTTGATCACATCAACTCGACAAAGGAATGCTCCAATATCAAGTCAACTGAGAACGAACATGCAGAGACTCTCCCCACTATTTCAATTCCTGTGGATCTCACAATAGAAGAATATTTCTTATATGATCCTGAGACATATGCATGGTCGCAACATGGGTCAACCTACTCTGAATACCTTGACCAAATCATCCCAAATCAGGAGTGCACCAACATTAAGAAGATTAAGAACAAGCACGCAGGACGAACACCGACCAAGGAGAAGAATTCCAATGGTTATTTATCTGGAGATCCAATGAACCAACACCTTAATGAAACAAAATGAATACTTCTTCATCAAAAAGGAAATTCACCTTTGACCTTCCGAAAGAGGAATCAGATGATGATCCCTCATCGGGTCCGGAAAAGGTAATCTACATGAGTGAGGTCTGCTCGGCAGTTCTAAAACGATATCTTCGCAAGGATCCAAACTTCGATTCCCATTGGACGACTCCCGTTCCTCACCATTTTCATCAAAAGTCGATGCTCTTGCTCTCATCAAATACACTGGAATTATTTCTTATGAGTTGACTGAGACTGGTGCTTCGGAGTATTCATCCGAGGATAAATCGCTTGATCCCAAAAAGGAACGAATTCTGAGAAAACAACTGAAGAAATAAAAAGACAAGAATATATGGAGTGTGTCCACTTTCAAATACTATTCCTCTGAGGATAACTCTGATGATGGTTACCTTTCATCTGACTCATACGCTTCATCTACTATCCATCATGATTTTTCTGAGGATAACATTGGTAATAGATGGGAATCATATGCTTCATCTCCTTCTCATCATTACGATCTCCTACCACAGGCTCACAAAAAGATCGGCCAAAAATCGCCTTAATCATCGGCTACCCACCCTCCCTCCCGACCACATCGATCTCCTTGTACATCTTCTTCCTTTACTTAGGCCAAGGACTAAGTATAGGGGGAACCAATGCCATCTGTACATACCACTCTCCCCTTCTCACGATCGCTCCATTTCCACCCTTCTTCTGTACTTAGGCTGACCAGAGCCTATGTATAGGGGGAACTGATACTCATCTGTATATACTCTCCTCATATCTCTACCAACTCATTTTTTCGCTCTTCTTCTATACTTAAACTGTTTACAGTCTAAGTATGGGGGGCGGACCAATATGTCTTTTTCTTTTTCACTCTCATACGCTTAGACCGAGCTATGTCTTCTTTATGCTTTTTGTGCTCTGAGGACACATCACTCGCTAAGTATAGGGGGTCTGTATATATATTGTATATATATTTTACCCATATCTCGTACTTTCGCATAAGTCTATATGTATTTACGGGGTGAGTAACTAGCTTGAAAAAAACCCTTGCATAAAAAATTAAAAAAAATCAAAAATTCACAAAAGTCAAAAAAAATAATGTGTCTGCATTTCAAACACCTACACTTCATCCAGCATTTTATTTGCATTTGTGAAAAGCCGTTGGGTTCTGAACCAAGTTATGAGCAGAAACCGAGAGTGGTCTAGACTTGACCTTAATCCACCTAATTTTCAGATGAACTTCACCGAGAAATAGGATTTTAGAAGCTTCAGGTCTTTGACTTAATTCTTTGAGTTCCACATGACAATGTGCAGCATTTATCTCTTAGTGTCTAACCTAGTCTCTTCATTCTGGGTACGACTCTGGAATAGGGAATTAATTAGTACTCTCGCACTATGCACTTAGCTCAACTCAAATGGGATATTGGAAGACTGTGTGAATTTCTTTTCTGATAGCATGGAAATCTAAAGACCGGAGTACGGGTTGAAATAAAGCTTCAGAAAAGGGATGGACGTCTAGGCACAATTTTTTCTAAGACCCCAAAACATGTACGAAATCAAAAAGATTTTATATCCGTAGGGGCACAACAAGATCTAAGCGAAACCACCAAAAATTCCAAATACAAAGAAGCCACTACCAAATAAATATCTGACCAAAAAGGTCCAAGCTTCAAGAAAACCTGCAGATCTTGGTGGAGACTCGGCTACACTGGCCAGCTTCATAAGGAGAGGTGACTACACTAGCTACCCTCCAGTTCTTTTCTCCTTCTTCTAACTTCTCCCCCATTTCGATTGTGAACACAGTATGACAGACCTTAGAATGAAAACCTGACTCCTCGAGGACAAGTTACTGAAGAGGAGGTTTGCATGATAGTCCGGCATTCTGGATGGGAAGAGCTAAAACCTTTCACACACATGAGTCGATTGTTAAACGTTCATAGGGTATGCTTTGGGAAGAGGATTGATCCAAGATGATTTCTGAGCCGAAACTAAGACAATGATGTGTAGAACTAGAGGGCTGTTGATTTTAAAATTCTAAGTCTCACAGAAGTTCCGCCAAATAATAATCCAAATGTCGAGTCTAGTTTCATTTTCACCGTCAGCTCATGGTCTTGGTATGGAACCCAATCTCATTTCAGCTCATGGCATTTCTTTTGATGCTTAGGGACGAGCATGGTTTAAGTATAGGGGGATGATGAATATCAGATTCATCACTCTAAATCTCATTAATTAAGCTCAAATCCCTCAAAATCATTAGCATTTCTCTATTTATTTTGCATAATTAGCATATATGCATGTTTTGATAAGAATTGCATTTTATCCCTTATGTTTTGCACAAAATAAGAAGCCAAAATTCCCAGCCAAAATTGACTTGTAAATAGCCTAACTTCCCCAATTTTTAACTAATTCATGCTAACTCCGAATGACCCATAACTACATCCACTGTGTACATATCACTAACAAGAATAAATGGAAAATACAAAAAAATCACTAACCCAAATAAGTGGACCAAAAACCCAAACCCTAGTTCTAGGATTCTCGGACTAAAACCCTCATATCTTCCCCCATCCAGTTTTCATTTTAATCCTACTCACTTTTGAACTAATGTACATTCAATTACCTTCAAAACAAGACCGAGTTCAAGTGAATCGGAGCTCGTATGTGAAAGTTGGGTTTTGGGCCTCTTTTGTACATTTTGTATTTTAGTGGTTTTTGACCTATTACTTTATGTACATAATTAACCTAGTTTATTTTATTTATTTTTCATTTGTATTCTTTGATGAAAGTTTTATCAAAATGCGTAAAAATCTAAATCCAAACTAATCTTGAAATCAAAACAAATTCAATCCGAGTCTTCACTAACTATTTGTACAAAATTGATCTTTTTCGTGTTTTATTTTATTTCTTATTTTTCTTAATTAATAATAAAACAAAAATAGATTATTGTGTAAATATTTATCTTTGATTGTATCATATTTTTTTGGATTTTTATCTGGTTGAAAAAAAACAAAAAAATATGAAACCCAAAAATCATGGTATTCTATGTACATGAGATATCCCAAAAATATCACTTTATGCAATTGATTGATTTTGATTTTGATGTTTTCATCAAAGTTGTAGATCTCATCGAGACGAGCAACTTTCGTGAAGAAATTTTTTTGATCTGAGGTCGTTTGCTATTTATTCCAAATTTTTCAAGGTATTTATTTTCTGATTTTTGTGGGCGGACACGTGGTAGCTCCAGGAGCCACGACGTGTCACCCATTTTTCGATTTATTTTTATTTATTTTTATAAAAAAATTAAAAGGATTGCATGTGCCATGCACGAGCTTTGATCAGCCCTTCTTACTCTCGCCACGTGGTGCATTGAGGGTTGTTCGATCTCGGCCGATCGGATGGCCCCTGGATCGTCTCCCTCCTCCGTGCCTTTCCCAACTCGCAGATCTGTCGCCTATCATCCCAAAATCCCTGCCTGTGAATCCCTCACTAGCCCTCCATCAATCTCCAATCTCTAGCTACTTTCCCTTTTGGATCTCCGCCCTTCGCGATCCCCTCACCTCCGATCTTCGACAAATCTCGAACACCACCTTCCTACCTCGCAATCAGATCAATCATCGATGTCCATATCTCCCGCAACCTTCCATTGCCAGCCATCCCGTCTTCCTATAAAAGCTCCAACGCCACCAGAGGTTTCCCCTATCCGCCGATAGCCATTCATAGCAGAGGGACGGCGGTGACAGCGCCGCCCCTCCACCTTAAACCCGGCGAGGTCCGAGCTTCGAGCTCGTTGTAGGTGAAGCCAACTACGCCTACTGTCGTTGCTCCGCTTCCGATCGTCGAGCCAACGTCGCCTTCTACATCAACAACCGCATCACCGCCTTCTTCAACCGCTTCCATCTTCTTCGACAGCTGCCCAGCCTCCGTTCAATGCCCCAGGGCTGTCGGGCTCCGCCAACGATGTACCTTCGACAACTATGCATCATCTTGAACTCGGCCATCCTCTTCGATAGCCGATCAACAATGAAGCTCCCCCCTGCCGACGCCATCGACAACGCTACTCCCTCGCTCAAGCTTCATCGATATCTCCTTCAAAGGTTTCCCCCCTTCCTCGACAACTCCTGGTCGGAGCCAGGGCCATCCGACATCGACCTTCACTGCAAGGGCTCTGCCGGTTGTCGGCCCACGCCACGACCTCACCCAGGTGTCGGCCTTCCTTCCATCGCTTCGCTAGTAGCATCGTCGGCACTACAGCTCCCTCTGCCTCGACCGACCAGGCAGTCATCTTGAGACTCCCCACGCATGTGCAAGGCACGTGCGTCAGGGGAGGATGTCATCCATCCCCCAGGGGTCATGTGCATAGCACGTGACCCATGGGTAAATTAAAAAGACCCCTCGGTATTTTCCCATAATCGCAGATCAGCCCCCCTTCCAAGGGCACGTGCGCAGCACGTGCCACACGTGCCCCTTGGAGATTTTGCAAAATTCGCCCACTGACCCACGGTAATTATCTATTAGTCATGTTGCACTTTATTTTATTTTTATATATTGCATAAATACCCATGTATTCCCCCTTTGTTTTGGAGAGTTGCATTGCATATTTTTATTATTCAAAAATAGGCACTTTGTTCTATGATTAATTTTCTACACTATGGCATATGTATGACATTTTTATGATCAATGGTTAATTATTACTTAATTAGTTTGTGGAAAATTGCATATTTTCCCATTTTGAACTCTGGAATCTATAATTGATTAACCGTTGCTCTAAAAATTACCGAAAAAATCATGGATTATAGAATTATTTGTGTTTAACATTGTGCCCAAAAGGAATTGTATTTGCATACATCGTTTGTCCTAAATAATCATTTTGCATATTTCGATATTTAATTTTTAATAGGTATTAAATCTTGTATTTTTAAGGTTTAGAATTTTTCTGAAATCCACCACCTAGTGATAGATCTTGGATAATTTTATCGCTTGAAAATAATTAGGTTTAGTATTTATTATAATAAAATAATGAAATTCACTTTCTTTGCATTTAAAAATTCATAAAAAATCCATCTTGCATCCAAAAATTCCAAAAATATTACAGTGCATTCATTTCATCATAATTATCATTGGGGCTAAGTTTCATATTTTTTGGACATCGTTTGATTGATATTCATTTTCGCGTCCTTAAAATTGGCCAAGATTTGCATTTTGCATCTTAAATTGCATAAAAAATACAAAAAAAAGATCGCCTCGAAAACTATGTATGAACTTTGATAGACATAATTCTAAGTTGTTCATTTGCCTCCTTATGTTCGACCTTGGAACTTGCCCAAGTAAAATAAACATAAAACCACGTGATTAAAAATTGACTAAAATTTATTGTGGTTATTTCTTGACCGATTCTGATTGCTCGCCTACAACGAAATGACATATTTTTTAGGCGAACGATAATCCAATAATCCAATCCATGACACGTATCTTAACACAAACAATCTACGATCTGTCAGATGCCCCTTAAGGGCTTTGTTACTATTTAGTTTACAAACTATCTAATTAGGTGTAAAACTTTTTTGACAAATTGCATGTATGTCATGTAGCTATTTATATAGTATATTTATGCCACTGACTCTATTAATTGAATATTCAATAAATTTTGTGCATATACCCTTGGGCTTTGATTTTGGGTTCTGGAATGCATTTTTAATTTGTTTAAATTACATTTAGGTCCTTTCTAGCATTTTTTATTTTTTTTGTACTTTGATTATTAAAAATATCATTTTGCATCAAAAAACTATTTGGAAAATAATTTTAATTGTCCGGCACTTTCTTAAATCACATATAAATGTTGTAGATAATAAAAAATAATTTCCTATATTTAAAAAATTAAAAGCATTGCATTTTTTCTCTATTTACATTTAAAAACACAAAAAATATAAAAATATTTTGAAAAATTCAAAAAAAAATAACAATACTTTTACTATTGTATTTTTAAACTAAACCAAAAATCACTAAAAAATCCAAAAGGAAAACATTAAAATTGAAAACCCTAAAAATCTTATAATAATACTTACAAAATCATTAAAACTCCAAAAAATCACATTTATGTATATTATTTATACCATATATTAAATATTAAAATATTTTTTGAAAATTTTAAGGTGTTTATAAGTTTTTAATTTCCTTAACAATCCGGTCTTATAGTTTTATTCATTGTTTTGCATTTTTAATTCTATTAAAATAAAAAATAGAAAAAATTAAAAGAAAAATCCCAAAAATAGAAAAAAATGTAAAAAAAGATAAAAATATTTTATTTTCTCTATTTTGAGTATTTATAACTATATTTATATATACTAACCTATACTATATATATAGCTACATTAACTTATATTATTAATAATAATATCAATATTATTAAAAATACCCTATATATTTTTAAAACACTTAAAAACAAAAAGGATGGTACTTTGGGTATTTTTCTCATTTTTCTATATTATATATATCCTATATATCTTGTATATAATACATATTATCTACAACTACTTATATATATCTATTACATATATTAAAAAATCAAAATCAAAAAAATATTAAAAAAAGAAATTATAAAATCAAAAAAAATATAAAATATTAATTAAAACTTCAAAAAAATAAATAATTAAAACCAACAAAAAATTAAAATCCCTATAAAAACACTAGAACATTTATATTTTAAGTCAATTTTGTGGTCTATTCCCATTGCTTCTTAATGGTTCTACACCTACACATGCATACTATACATATCATTTTATAGGGTATAATAAATTTTTGCTCATTGTTGTTTATTGCTTGAGCATTTTGGGTTAATTGTTGAGGCATCCAGTTGTGGATATATGAGAGATGAGAGAGTGGTCAACACAATGATTGTCGGACCCAATTTGTCGGGCATCGCAGACCCTCTAAGACCAATTGCTAGGATCCCTCCACTTGCTTTTTCATTAGTGGATACTTGAACATTCAGGCCAATTTTACCAAGTGATTATTTACTTGAGGTATCACCGGATTTTTCATGGTTTTCTTCACCTTCTTCTTTATTCTCTTTTGTTTCTTGCGATTTGAGCTTTCCATCTTTATTTTTATTTGTTTTCTATGATTGAACCTCTAGCATTTTAGGATTTCTTGATCGAGTAATCTAGGTCCACAGACCTAATATCTGCATGTACCGATAGTTTACGTTTATATCTAGTCAAACTCAAATTTATGCTTTACACTAACAGTAATTCCTGCTTAGGATGATTTCACCATTTGCATTTCATTTATACTAGGTTTAAAATTTTTTGATTTGCATCCTACATGGTCAAACCTAGGAAGTACTGTAAGTATTCTATCTGAGCATTCATCATTTCGGCACTAGGGTGAGATTTCCATCCTATTATCACCTTGCATTACTTTGCGGCTATCTCCATATAATTTTAAGCAACTAGGTCTAAAATAAAATCCAAAAAATCATTAGGCAAGTATTATTGGAAAATACTCAAAAAAAGTTAAAAGCAAAAAATAAAAATAAGGAAATTGCTAAATAAATTTTTACCCTAATTAAAAATCTTAAAGGACATCAAAGTTTGGGGTTCACAAAGCCCTCATTGTATTCAAGTATGCTCCAGACAAAGTGAGGCACAACCCTTAAGATTATAGTCAAAACCCGATCTATGGTTGCCTCAACTATCACCTGGTACCGACGAAGTATTGCCACTCCTATCGTACGTAGGCGAGTAGAGTCTTGTTAGTAAAGATGATCTCACCTTGTGTAGAGCTTTCGACTTTATCTGAAGTATTGATCATAGGCCACGTCCTCACGGGGGTGTCTGTCTCATCGTCTTGTGTCCGAGTACCTCATTTTTTGGGGAAGTAGTGATTTCACCTATCGGCTTCCTCTCTCTATTTCTTTGGATGAGTATCCTCCCAGGACCGATATTGAGGGCCTTAAAAATTACAGATCACAGGATACAAAGGAGGTGGAACAATTACGAGGATACTTTCTTGATAGTACATGCTCTTCTCTAGGACTAGCCATTAAAGACGTATGACAATTTTTGCATGAACCACTACTCTAAAATTAAAAAGATAAAAATAGTTGAACCTTCATGGCTTCACAAGTGTTGAGTTGGTGAACAAGTTTTGTTTGGTGTTTGTTTTGATTTTGAATAGTTTCAAAGATCAAGTATTGCTCACTTGTGTCATTTTGTTATTTCTATTACATTTCTCTTTAATCCTTGCTCATTGTATCATTGTAAGCCTTATATTTTTTTACACTCATTTTATTTCTTATTCATCACCATATCTTTCATCCATCATCTATCTCCTTTTTCCTTTGAGATGTCTACTCCAGGATATTTGGTCGGGACTTCGCCGACACCCACATCGATTCCATGAGTGAAATATCTCCAATAGTTCGGGGCAATTTCTAGGTACTAGGTTCAGACTCTGAAACCACCCTATGGACTCCCCGCTTCTTCTACCACCCTCAGATCGGGAAACTCTCTTCCCAAGTTGTGCCCTTTTTAGACGAAGATTGATTTCACTCCTTACACCTCTCCATCATTAATTAAATTCATAATCAATCCTAGTTCAAAAATATTCTCTACATCTGGTGCTTACAAGTATACAAGTTGGGTATTTTCCCAATTGAAGATCTAGATCCTGATCTGGAGCCCGATCCCTCATAGTCTGTTTCATAGATGGCTCCTACTAGCATAGGAAAGGGACCACAACTTCCAAGTGCAGAGTAGAATACATAGCAGGGCATGAAGCGAAACAAGGTGAACAACCATCTATTGGCCTCCATTCAGGCCATTCAGCAACATTTGACCGACCAAGCACTTGCCTAGGTTGCCTTTCAAGAAATGATAAATGACCTGAGGAGGAGGTCAAAAGAGAGAGGAGGAAATCCATGAGGAGAATTTGATGATCACCGTGGTGATGATGAGGACAATTAATCTGTATATGGACCTCACAAAGGTGAGGGAGAAGGAAGGAGAGGCTGACCAAGCCCATTTTGAAGCAGGCATACAACCCTTGGGGCGACTGCATCACCAAATGGATCCAAATTCTGTCGATCCATGGACATTTTGGACTGAAGCTGCAACTCCTTTTTCTCCTCCTTGGTTTCCATGAGAATTCGAATGAGGAGCCTTACATCCATCTGCAGCAGTTTGGATGTATCTGCAGCACCACTCACTACCCCAACATCTCGTTGGCTGTAGTCAAGATGGCCACTTTCCCCTTCAGCCTTCAGCGAAAGGCACTCTACTGTATCAACCAATTGGGGAAAGTGGTGACGACAAGGGAGGAATCGAAGTCTGCATTCCTGTACAAGTACTACCCCATCGATCATCTCAATATTATGCATTCCAAGATCGCCAGCATCTCCTTGGGACCCTAAGAGTCTACGAGACATGGGAGTGGTTCAGTGATTTGATTGAGAAGTGCCCCTACCAAGACATCCCGAAGACCAGTTTGGTACAGCACTTTTTCAGGGGGTTCACTGAGAACGGTCAAAATCTGGTTGATGCCGCCTGCAAAGGATCCCATTTTAACAAGGATGAAGACACAGTCTGGTAGATATTCGAGGATATGGCTGAAGGAGAGGCTACGCTTTCCTCCTCTCGTTCCTTCCAAATTCAGCCATTGTCACAGATCCTCTGCAAGAATATCAATATGGCAGATACTTTTAAGTGTATAGGTGTGATAAACCCAATCTTAGCATCATTGGGAGTCACTTGTCCAAGGTGAATATCATAGAGTTGAATGACCTAGAGAATCTCATCGTGATCAATTAGAGAGTGAAGAACCTGGACAAGCTCGATACAGTTACCAAGCAGATGGAGCTGTTGGTAAACACCATCAATGTTTGCAACTCTGGAGCAACCACCC
The DNA here is from genome assembly GCA_037367405.1 of Ottelia alismoides. Lineage (NCBI taxonomy): Eukaryota > Viridiplantae > Streptophyta > Magnoliopsida > Alismatales > Hydrocharitaceae > Ottelia > Ottelia alismoides. The sequence continues at coordinate 983,444 of JAZKJV010008977.1, read as the reverse complement.
TTGATACTCCATCTGAGAATAAGGAGCAGACGGTGCAGCTCAGCCGAGTCCCAACTAGCCTCTGTTCCAGCACATGTACTATGTGCAGGCACTTGAGCAGCTGCAACCACATCAGCAGACAAAGATGGTGGTTTAGCATCCACCTGAGTACCAACATCAGTACCTCAAACCATATTCCCCGCCTCCACCACTCATTCAGGAGGTGAATGGTGTTTGGAGTAACGATCAGCAACTGACCCATCCTCAAGGACCTATACAGGGTTAGAACTCAGCCAACCGGCCATTCCACCAACAACAAGGACGGTGGAACTACTAGCCTAATCCAACCCATCAATTGCCGCCTCCATAGCATGGTTACACATGGAGGTAGAATTATCAGTAGTACAAATACCGCCAACAGTAGTACTAGCAGCCAGTTGTTCAGTACCATTACCAGTACTCCTCCTAATAGTACCAATAGTATCATTCTCTTCCTCCTCGTCCTCAATATTCTCAGGCTTACCATCAACAGCCTCCCCACTATCAACAGAGTCAGAGGCCACATCAGGTTGAACCCTCTAAGGTCGTACCGCTCAACCCCACATTATATTGTTTGGCCCAGCAAATCAAGAACATGGTTGAGATGAGCCAAAAGAAAGATAACATGACGGCCACCAAGACTGCCATTCTAGACCAGGTTGAAGCCAATCCGAATAACATCCATTGCAAGGAGAAGGCAGTCTATAGTACTCAACTCAATTCAGGTGAAAATATTGTTTTATCTAACTATGTGACTCTTAGGAGCGGTAGGACACTCCAGCCAACTGTGACATTGAAGGGAAAATGAAAAACGTTTAATGGTGCATCTTCAGTCGATCCAGTCGACGGGGCCAAAGATTTTTTGGATGATGCAGCATCCACAGCAAAAATACAAAAAATGAAGAAAGTTCAAAAACTTAAAAAGAAATCACCAGCCAAGGTTATTCTGTACTAGCAAAGGAGAAGCCATCCGCAGCAGCAGTAGCCAAACCAGAGCCAGTCGATGGAGCCAAGAGTGCAGAATTTTTTGGTCCATAATGTAGATGATTTTTCACATTTTTCCATCTACCTATAAACAATGATATGGACAAACATGTACAGCATACAGTTTCTTCTGATGTACATACCTTTCCCATATGTAATTAAATCAAAACCATAAAATTTTGAAAAATGCTCTTTCTGATCCTGATATTGTAAAAATATTGCAAAATATCATGCTTGAAATGCCATTACTAAAATCCATGGAGTACACGCCTGCTGTTAAAAGAGGACTAAAAGAATCATGTACAACAAAGCATCTGAATCGCAGAAACAAATATAGGAAACTAGAGATGCACATCCTTTCCATGACAATTGTCAATGCCATCTGTAATCTCCCAAATAAAAAGAAATACAGGGGAGCTCGACTCGTCAGATGCCAGATATTCAACCAAGAGTTTGAGGGTACTTTGCCCGATGGTGGATCGTCTATTAATTTGTTGCCCTCTTCCCTGCTCAAGGAATTTACAGTAGGACCGCTCAAGCTCACAAACATGATTCTGCATTTCACATATAGATCTGTCAAGTATCCCAGGGGCATGTTGAATGATGTGATCGTCATAGTTTAAGGGATGCAATTCCTTGTTGAGTTCATTATCCTAGACATGGATACCTCTATACCTCTGCTCCACACTTCGATCATCCTCGGTCGGCCAGGCCTTCGAACGGTCGAGGCAGTGGTAGACTATGGCACTGGAGAGATCACATTCTTCTCTAGCAAGGATAGAATGTTGATAGAGACCATCTGATAAACCCAGATTTGGTGAGTGCCCTTATTGACCGGGCGATTTAAAAGAATGGGAGATATGTACAATAGATCCAAGGCATGGGCGTGTATCATGGACCATTGATGAATATTTTGTGTGAAGAACGCGAGCACGATAGATGGATGGAACACCCAGGAAAAAAGGGGAGAAAGCATGGCATTTTACTGATTGATGTGCTGCAGAGGCTGGAGGGTGAGTTGATCGAAGCTCAAAAGAGGGAGCCCTCGATGGGGCCAAGTAGGCCGCTAGGCGACAAAACAACCTAATTTATTAAAGATTAATTAATTAAAAATAGAAAATGATTTTGTATTTTTCGAGTAAAAGATAAAAAATGTGTGTTATTTTATGTAGTTTTTTATTATGATTTTAATTTATTTTTTGGCTTTATTTTTAGTAATTAAATTTTATTAGTGTATTTATAGGTATATTCATCTATGTTTTGTGCATTTTTTTTATTTTGTATATTTTATTTTATTATTTTATTATTTTATTTTATATATTTATAAATTCTTTTTGTGTGTATAAATATATTTTTATTTTATTTTTATGATGTTGTTTGTACACTTAAATAAATATGTATTTATATTATGTATGTATATTATAGGTACTTTACATATGTATTATATACATCTTTTTATTTTAATGGATTTTAATGAGTTTTATTTTGGTTTTTTATTCTTAATAGAATTTATATAATATTGACAATATTATAAAAAATATAAAAGAATAACAAATTAAAGAATATGTTTCCCCTTATATTTATATACATGTGTAACATAGGTATTACATCTACGTTTTCACAGAGATTTATTTTATTTGCCCTCTTCTTTTTGGTTGTTTTTTAATTTTAATATGAACAAATGTTATGAATAATATTTACAAAATTATAAAAATAAAAAATTGTAAAAAAATAATGAATAATGAATAAATTGAATATTATAATAGGTAGAATGTACAATAGGGGCCCAAAACCTAACTTTCACACAATAGCTCCAAAAAATATAAAACCACCACCATTGCTCGTGAAAAGTTATATACAATTAGAGTGATTTTGATATTTTTATTTGAAAGATATGGGTCTGTGAAGTTTGGTTTTTAGCTTTTTATTTTGGGTATAAAAGGTACACAGTGTATTATTTTTGCACAAACTCAATTTGGTATTTTTATTCACATTATTATCTACAACTTTTATGTACAAAGTTTATTCAATCGATGGATAAATATCAAAGAATAAAATAGGTGCCAAAACTGTATAAATAATGAATGAAAGAATAAGGTTTTATTTTATTTCAGGCCCTTATCTCCCCCTACTTTATTCCTTGTCGACCAACTCCCCTCTGGACTTGGTCTCAGAGTTAGGGTCATAAAATATTTGCAATATTTTATTCCTTTTTCTTTTCTTCTCTTTATTCTATAATTTTAGCATTAAAACCTTATTCTATATACAAATAATACAATAAATAATGAATGCTATTATGCACAAATTATTGCTATTTACATGCATTAGCTAGGGTTTTTAAGGCCAAAATGATAGAATAAAGGTGATGAAATGGAGATTATCACCCCTCTATACTTGCCATTGCTAGTCCCTAGCAAACACTTATGCAATAAGTACAAAAAGAATAAAGAAAAAGAAGAAAAGAAAAAGAAAGAATAAATAATAAGGAATAGATGGAATTGATTTTGATAATTAATCTAGTCTATACAAAATCAAAGTTTGGAGCTCAGGTTAGACCTTGGTGTGAGAATGTGTATGTAACCTGGTCGAGAACCAAATTTAAAACACAACAGTCTTCGAGAGTCACACCTCAATAGCTAGGTCAGAACTAACTTACATCATATGCAAACCCTTATGACTATGAAGCTGACTTGTATAGTATAAGTGATAGTGGCTCTCCCTAACTGAAATGACAAAGGAACTGACTTCTCCAGAATGACAACCCAATGATTCCCCAATCCAGCACTTTGTCCTCGAGGAGCGGGGTATTCCCTTCTAAGTTCAAGTAGCATCGAACTCAAGAGAAGGAGGTGAAGAAAGAATGGATGGTAGCCAGTATACCTACCTATCCCGGAATGCATGACCAATGTAGTCAAGTAATCCAGTTGTAGGCTCACATGGTATAACTTTGGTGCTCAAGCTTGCTTATTTTCTATACAACATATATACATACTCCGGCAGGCATTTTTATTTTTATTTTCAAGCATGTCCACTTTTTTTGGAATTTTTTTTCATACTATTTACAGCAGCATTTACATAAGGACCTTTTCCTCTTGAGCCAGAAGACTATCCCTCTTTTGAAGCTTTATTGCAACCCACACTCTCCTGTCATTCAACTTCATTGTAACTGGATCAGGTTGGGGTGCACTTCCCTCCCTAGACGAGGACAAATGTTTCCACATGTATGCATCTTAGACCGGCAAATCCAACCCCCTCACCACTCCAACTGAGTTGAGCCAAGTGAAAGGTTCAAGTGTCCAAGTTAGGTCACGACAGACAAGAGTCATGCGTGTGTCTCGAAAAGTTCTAGTTAGTAAGTGGAGGTGACTTGAACACAGCCCTGGTTCTCAAAGAATTAAGTCTGACTAGACCTGAAACCAAGTTCCCATAAGGTTCCAATGCAATTAGGTGCAGTAAGGTACAACCAAGCTCCAATCTTCGACTTTATTGGACTAGTTCAATCATCAAGCTCAATTGAAAAGAATATGAATGCTATACAAATGCTATGTAAAATGTAGAAAGAATGATGCAATTTTTCAAAGAATTTTGAAAATAAATAGAAATTTTAAATAAAGAATTTAAAAAAATAATTTTGGAAAAAAAGGATTTTGGCACACAAAGTATACAATATTTACAGCTCTTTACACGGGTGTGCTTCTTTATTTTACAATAGTTAAGAATTTAAAGAATTTACATATTTACACAAATTGATTTGTTTAGGCATTTGTGTATAATTGGTAAAGAAAATTATTTTAATTTATAAAAACATTTTATTCCTATTTTAATGATACATTTATTCCTCAGATTTATTTGAAAACCAATTTCAAAGCTATAGTACAAAATAGTTTTTGCAAATATTTACAAAGATTTAAAAGCCATTTTGCAAAGATTTTTAAATAATATATATATATATATTTCAAAATATTTTTACAAACATTTTCTATATCATTTGCAAATCGGTTTTCAAATCCTTTATTTCACGCAAAGAAAAATAATTTTGCAATCAAAATATCTTTACAAAGGTTGAAAACATTTCACAAAAATTTTTCCAAATGGTTCACACCATTTTTCAAATCATTTTGCAAAAATATTTTTAACCGATTTTTTAATCAGTATATACAAAAAGAATTTGAGGAATGACTGTTGTTATTAAATAATTTTTAATGAATTATATAGTTTATATAGTATATTTAGCCATATTTATTAGTGATTATACGAAGTATGAGTTGTCTAAAGTATATGCAGAGTATATACGACCCCCCATACTTAGCATGAGCTATGTCCTCATAGGTCGAAAAGTGATAGAGAAGACATAACTGGTACAGAGTATAGAAAAGTCTATACTACAATGACTGAATACGAATGAAAGAATGAAGAGATGAATGCATAAGTTGACCATCCCCCCTACACTTTGGATCAAATAATCCTAAGTATAGCAAACTGTACGCAATGTAGGGAGGGTCAAGGGTGGAAATAAATAGATAAGTAGATCACAGCTCGGGCTATCTCCCCCTATACTTAGGGTGAAATATCCCTAAGTATAAACAATGACAGGAGTGATGAAACATGATGGATAAAGAACAACGTGGTGTGTACCCCCCCCCCATACTTAGGACAATGTACGTCCTAAGTATTTTTTTTGACATGCAGATATGGCGAAAGATCTAGGGCACACATGACATACGAAAGAAAGAAGGAACAGAATACACAACACTTATATACAACAAGCAAACAAAGAATGTGAAGTAAAGGAGATATTTGGTAAGCGAATACCGTGTTCTCATCGTTATCTCCCTGTGAGACGAAGACGAAGTCAGAAAGTGAAAAGACACCCTAATAGGCATCAAGTGGGTGTCAGCTACCGGGAATAAGAGATTGGAAACTAAAGTAGGGAATGGTAGCGTAAACAGAACATCAGCTCGTAAGGAAAGAATGAGTGATCATAGCCGATAACATAAGACCTGGAGGAAGAAAGAACAATACAGACTCCTCCAAGTCAATCAAAGTCTCATAAAGGAAGAGAAAGTAAAGAGGAGAAGACTGCAGCGTGATATCTGGTGATCATAGAGTCAGAAAGTCACAGGAATACACCGAACACCACAATACATGGCTCAACCTTGTGAGGGTCCTCAAGGTAAGTGAAATCAGAGATCTAAAAATAATCATAAGACTCGACTCTGTGCTCCAACAGAGAGGAGACACAACCAAGGAGGAGACCGAGTACCAAAATCATTAGGCTCGACTTCGTGCCCCTCCAGAAAGGAAGCACCTGAAGTGAAGCTGAGTACCTAAAACATGATTTACCCTCCCGCAGATAACCCTCGGGGAGTAATACATGCTAGTCAATGAATAATCAGAACATAAGCTCACCCTTGCGAGGGTCGTTAAGGTGAGCGGGCTACACGAGCCAGATCCATCAGACAGATCAATCGAAGCAGTCTCAGTAGGCGACAAATCGTCTACCAGAAGAAGAGACTGGCAGATCAAGAAAATGTGGCAGCGTCCCGCAGACAACCCCCGGGGAGCATATTGCCAACTAGGCATCGAATAATCAGAGAAAGATCACTCCTCCTTTCGAGGACCGTCAAGGAGAGCGGACTCGAAGGAGTCCAGTCAGTTGGGACCCATGATCCAACAAATCAGATAATCATCAAAGTAGAGGGACCAGAAGATACATCAGACGACTCAATCTGTGCTCCAACAGATAGGAGACACAGACAGCAAATAGAACCGAGCGTCAAAATGTTACCTTTTCCTGCAGATAGTCCTCGGAGAACAATGCAAACTAAGAAGTGAATAGTCAGATCAGATCTCATCCTTGCGAGGGTCGTCAAGGAGAGAGGACTCACAGGAGTCATTCAGAATGGTCTCTGTAGATGACAGATCGTCCACCAGCTGAAGAGACACCAAGATCTAGAAAAGTGCCATAGTCTCTCGCAGATAACCCTCGGAGAGCACTATGAGCTAGGCAATAGATAATCAGAAAAGTAAAGCTCATCCTTGCGAGGACCATCAAGGATATAAGACTCAAAGGATTCCATGAAGTTGGCCTCATGCACCTACAGATCGGGCGCACATTCAGCAGGGAGGCCAAAAAGTCAAATCAGATGACTCAGTCCCGTGCTCCAACAGAGAGGCAGCACAGACAGCAAGTGGAACCGAGCGTAAAGAGAGTTTCACCTCCTCCCGTAGATAGTCCTCATGGAGTAATGCGAACTAGGTCAATCAAAACTTAGGATTACTGCCATCGGATCTCAGGTCCTCAAAAGCAATCAATCAAACCTCAGGAGAGCATAAGATCATGTGAGGGATAAACTATCTGGTCAATCACAATATGTCCCTTGAGTCAATCAATGAACTGAGATGGCACAAAAAATGATCAGAAATCCTCAGGGTTCCACAGGTGGATAATAAAGCCAGGAGATCGGGGATGGGTCAATCAAGAAGATGAGAGATCATGCAGGTCCCGCACACCATCGCTATGAAACGCAAATTAGAATAATCAATCAATTCTCGAAATCAAGATGGTGGAAACCACAAAGATAGATCAAAGACCACGATATCATCATCAGATCATCAAAATATATGACATCCTCAATCTGGTGTGCGAGATCAAAATCATCAAATAAAAATCACACCTAATAACCGTGCATCGTCCAATTCCTCAATAAGCTCCTATGCACGTATCGTTAGTCAAATTTACCAAGAGTAAGGTATATCAATCTTAGCATCCTCAAAACATGCCTGACTTACTCCAATAAGCAATGTAAATCAAAATCCTCGATGCAGGCCATATCTAACAGCACAGCAATCCTGGGTAATAGAAGAGATCATACAGGGGACACGAGGAGGGTGGGCAAGAAGAGAAACTGAAAGATCCGGCGAAGATGATTGAGCTCAATAGCAAATATCATGACTCAATGCAAATGAGGAGATATATGTATAAGAGAGATAGAGAGACTCAAAGATGAAAAAGGATGACTCACACGGATGAGACCACACAATCAAAGAGATGAAATGCACAAGGACTCCAAGTCACAATCAATGCGCAAACCAAACCTCCAGTTCACATACTCAACACAGCAAAGATCGAGATGTGGTCTTTTATCTTGTCGATTTTTATAGTTAGGTGATCATCACAAAGTTGCACACATCGAAGATAGGCTTGGGATTTGGGCACTAATCCGTAGCGTGTGCGTAGGAATAAAATACGCGTACAAGGATGGGGTTGCTCTTCCCAATACAAGGAATCCAATACATTTTATTTTAGAGGTCAAGTATAGTTAGTAGTCCCAATTTTATTTCTATTATCACTTTTTTTGGTTGTTTTTTAATGCACATGCCTAACGGGGTTTACAATTCTATTTACATCCTATGTGGTCAAAAATAGAGGGAGAAGATCAAAAAATCCATGCACATCAGAAATCCATGATGCATGCCAAGTAAGAGGACTTATAGTACTTCCCAGCTCTCTCCATGCGGAATGCAAGACCGAATTGAAAGCCTATGCTATATGAAATGCAATCCGATGAAATCGCCCTAGATGAGAATATACTATTAACGTGAAGCATTGTTTTGCAAAATTTGACTAAGTCTAAAGATGCATCTATATGTACATGCAATGGTTATTAGATGTTTGGCCTTAGTTTGTCGAGCAAGCACGTCCTAAGATAGGGCTCATTCACACAATATAAGGAAAATAAAATAAAAAGCGAAAAAAAAGTGTCAAAACTATCGATTCCCCCAAGAGAACAATCCCTCGGGCATTGGACCTCGGGAAGTCGAAGTGTCTAAGAGTTCTGAATTATTACAATAATAGAGTCACTCTCTCACATAAATATACATTTTTTTCTTTTTTTGGCATAATAAAATGAAGCTGTGAATCTGTCTCAAAATTTCCTCCATGTCTGAATTGGCTGCTCTCTCCTGCCGGCTCAGTCAGAAAGCCGACTCCGCATTGCTTGGGTGCATGGGTACTCCTAGGAGATCCTTCATCGCATCACGGTCCCTCGCAACAAATTCAAACATGAAAGAGTGGCAGACAATTCACAATAATATCAAATAATATAAAATAAGTAAATGAATATATACAACAATGAATAAATGAATGGACAAGAGATATAAGACAAAAATCAAATAATTTCCAACTACGCGACATTGCTCCCCGGTAAAGGCGCCATTTGATAAACCCGTATTTGGCGAGTGCCCTTATTGACCGGGCAATTTAACAGATTAGGCGATATGTACAATAGATCCAAGGCATGGGCGTGTATCATGGACCATTGATGAATATTTCGTATGAAGAATGCGAGCACGATAGATGGATGGAACGCCTCGGAAAAAAGGAGAAAGCACGAGATTTGGCAAACTTGATGTGTTGCAGAGGCTGGAGGGTGAGTTGACCGAAGGTCAACAGAGGGAGCCCTCTGATTGGGCCACGTAGGCCGCTAGGCGACAAAACAGCCTAATTTATTAAAGAATAATTAATTAAATAGAAAATGATTTATTATTTTTCGAGTAAAAGATAAAAATTGTTTATTATTTTATGTAGTATTTTATTATGATTTTTATTTATTTATTAGTAATTAATTTTTATTAGTGTATTTATAGGTATATTCATCTATGTTTTGTGCATTTTTATTTTTATTTTGTATATTTTATTTTTTTTATTATATTATTTTATTTTATATATTTATATATTCTTTTTGTGAGTATAAATATTTTTTATTTTATTTTTATGATGTTGTTTGTACACTTAAATAAATAAGTATGTATATTATGTATGTATATTTATAGGTACTTTACTTATGTATTATATACATCTTTTATTTTAATAGATTTTAACAAGTTTTATTTTGGTTTTGTATTTTTAATAGAATTTATATAATATTTACAATATTAGAAAAATATAAAAGAATAACGAATTAAAGAATATGTTTCCACTTATATTTATATACATGTGTAGCATAGGTATTTCATCTATGTTTTCACAGAGATTTATTTTATTTGCCCTTTTCTTTTTGGTTTTATTTAAATTTTAATATGAACATATGTTATGAATAATATTTAAAAAATTATAAAAATAAAAATTTGTAAAATTAATAAATAATGAATAAATTGAATGTTTTAATCGGTAGAAAGTACAATAGGGGCCCAAAACCTAACTTTCACACAGTAGCTCCAAAAAAATATAAAACCACCTCCATTGATATCTCTGAAAAGTTATATATAATTAGAGGTGATTTTGATATATTTTGAGTATTTATTTGAAAGATATGGTTCTGTAAAGTTTGGTTTCTAGCTTTTTATTTTGGGTATAAAAGGTACACAGTGTATTATTTTTGCACAAACTCAATTTCGTATTTTTATTCACATTATTATCTACAACTTTTATGCACAAAGTTTCTTCATTTGATGGATAAAAATTAAATAATAAAATAGGTGCCAAAACTACATAAATAATGAATGAAAGAATAAGGTTTTTATTTTATTTCAGTCCCTTCTCCCCCCCCCCCCCCCATTTTATTCCTTCTCGACCAACTCCCCTTTGGACTTGGTCTCGGGGTTAGGGTCATAAAATATTTGTAATATTTTATTCCTTTTTCTTTTGTTCTCTTTATTTTATAATTTTGGCATTAAAAATCGTATTTTATATACAAATAATACAATAAATAATGACTGCTATTATGCACAAATTATTGCTATTTACATGCACTAGCTAGAGTTTTTAAGGCCAAAATGATAGAATAATGGTGATGAAATGGAGATTCATCACCATCCCGAAACTAAAACCAACTGAAGTGGTATCTATTTTGAGAGATCTCAATCCACAAGCACGAATGTGTTCTTGGATGACACTAAAACACAAGCATTCCTCTCCCCTGAGGAAGGTAAGGAGAGCATAGTCGAATTTACGATGTCTTTGACATTGAGATTTTCATTGATGGATATGTTGAGAACATTGAACATCCATCCTCGTCTGATCAGGATGAATTTAATGCAAACTTGTGTGATGTTTAATATCTGGTTCTGAATAACCAATGGTGAACATGAAACAGTTGAAAGATCTAACGCTTGTCACAATTGCTAATGATACCACCATGCAGACTCCAACCCCACCAGAGCACAAGCCTCTTCCCTCGAACATGAAATATTCCCTCCTTGCTGGAGAACCAAACATGCCTCCAGTCATCATTAATTCACATCTAATTGAAGAACAAGAATCTCTTCTGCATGATGTTCTTGAAAGAAACCACAAGGCAATAGGTTGGAATATCATGAATCTCCATAGGATGGATCCTTCACTCTGCTTGCATCACATCTACCTTGAAGAAGACAGCAAGCCCTCCCAAAAAGTTTAGCGTAGATTGAACCCCAATCTGTGGGAGGTTGTCATAAAAGAAATTACCATATGGTGTGATGCGGGATTTATCTATCCCATCTCCGACTCTAAATGGGTGAGTCCTCTACACGTAGTACCTAAGAAGTCAGGGATGGCCATTGCTACAAATGATAAAGGAGATAAGATTCTGAATCGAGTGTCGACTTCATGGCACTTCTGTTTGGAAAATAGATGCTTAAATCTTGCAACTAAGAAGGACCATTTTCCATTACCCTTCATCAACCAGATAGTCGAAAGACTTGTCGTGAAGTAATATTTTTGCTTCTTGGATGGTTACTCAGGGTATAATCCAATCACCATTGCTCTAGAAGATCAAGAGAAGACTACATTTACATGTTCATTTGAGACATGCGCCTTCAAAAGAATGCCCTTTGTATTGTGCAATGCACCTGTTACATTCCAAAGATGCATACTAGCGGTATTTGTTGATATTGTTGGCAGTTTTTTTGAAGTATTTATGGATGACTTCTTGGTCTACGAAGACATCTTTGACCAATATTTGGGTTTATTTGACCAAGTATTAAAGAGATGCTACGAGGCTAATCTTATGCTCTCGTGGGAGAAGAGTCACTTTATGGTGATTGAAGGTATTGTACTAGGTCACGTTATCTCCAAGTATAGCATGGATGTTGACGCAACCAAGGTGGGTGTGATTTTGAAACTTGATCCATCAACAAATCTGAAGCAAGTCTGACCATTCTTAGGGCATGTGGGTTTTTACCACATATTCATTAAAGATTTAAACAAGATTGCTCGATCATTGACTGAGCTTCTTGGAAAGGAGGTCGATTTTGTGGGCGATGATCGAGTCCTCCAATACTTCAATCTTTTGAAGAATTTAATCATACATGCTCTTATCCTCCAGCCTTGGATTGGTCTCTACTCTTTGAGATCATGGCGAATGCCTTATGTTTCACAACTACTATTGTGTTTGGATAAAGACAAGATGAAACGCCATTTGCAATTCATTACAATAGTAGAACATTAGATAAGTCCCAGAAGAACTATACATACACAGAGAAAGAGCAACTAGCCATAGTGTTTACCTTAGAAAAGTTCAAATCGCACCTTTTGGGATCCAAGGTTATCATCTACACTAACCCCTTTTCTTTCAAGTACTTACAGAGAAAGAAGGATGCCAAGCCTCGTCTGATCAGATGGATCCTTCTACTCCAAGAATTTGATTTGGAAATCTCTGACAAACCTAGAGTTAAAAATTTGATGGCAGATCATTTTTCTAGAATCATCAAAGTGAAACTCCTGAGCAGAATTCATTTCTATTACAGAGACCTTTCCAGATGAGGCAATCATGTTTATCGCCTCACTCCCCTAGTATGCGGACATCGTCAACTATCTTGTCTCCAAGAAGACTCCACCTGATTGGCTGAAGATCAAGATGGATAAATTCTTGTTAAACATCCATTTCTACCAGTGGGAGGATCTACATCTATTCTGTGAGGAAGCAAATTACATCTGGAGGAGGTGCATACCTCAGGAAGAGATCACAGTTATCCTAGACCACTATCACAAGCTTGAAGCCGGCAGACAACATTCTGCGAAGAGAACAACAACGAAAGTGCTTTAATGTGGCCTTTGGTGGCCAACTCTATTCAAAGATGTAGTTGATTGTGTAAATATATGTACTAACTATAAGAGAATGAGAAGAAACATCACTTCATGTGGTACAATTCCTCTGAAATACATTCAAATACAAGACATCTTTGATGCACGAGGCAATGACTTTATGGGCATGTTCTCTAGCAGTCGGGGCTTTGAATACATCCTACTGGCCATAGACTATGTAAGAAGATGGGTGGAGGCAATACCCGCTTGAACCATAGACAGTTGTACCATCTGTATATTTCTAAAGGACAACATCATCTCATGGTTCGGGATTCTGAAGATTCTCATATCTTATGGGTGGAGCCACTTCATGAACAAATAGGTCAAGAAGTTGACCATAGAATACAACATTGGACATCATGTTACTTCATCGTACCACCCTCAATCAAATGTCTTAGATGAATGTTTGTATGACCTGACAGAAAGAATTGGTCATAGTTGCTTGATTCAGATCTTAGAGCTTCGCACAACGTACAAGTCTCCTCCCAGTATGTCTCGTTGCCGCCTAGTAATGGCAAACCATGTCACGTTCCCTTGGAATTAATTCACAAATATTTATGGGCATTGAACATGTACAACTTGGACTCCAACAAAGACGGTAAAACCTGCAAAGTTAATATGAATCATCTGCTAGAACTCGAAGACTATGCATATGAGAAAAACCTTATGTATAAGGAAAAAGTCAAGAAATGGAATGATAAACACATCCGAAGAAATACTTTCGAGCTTGGACAGAAGGTGTGGTTGTTTGATGCAAAGTTGGAAATCTTTTCAAACAAACTAAACAGAAAGTGGATTGGGCCATTCATTGTAAAAACTGTTTGTGACAACAGAAGCCTTTTGATATCTAATTGTCACCAGACGCATAGCCTTTCGTAGTCAACGGACAGTTTGTGAAGTGATGAATCCATGATTCTGACGCTTTATTCTTTTATTTTAGTTATTTTTCTTGGCAAAACATCATGTGAATACCTGCAAATATAATAACTTAGCAATTTGCATGCTTTTCTTAATATTGCATAATTATCATGTTTTTAGCTAAATAAAAGAATAAAGGAATAGAAAAAAGAATGATGTATTTAGAATAAATACAGAGTGACCCGAACCCCAAGAGAAGGTCAAGTCTTGACCTGATCACAAGAGAAAATAAGTAGGGACAGATAGGGTTCACTATGTGTTGTGCATGTTACCTATACTTGTACATATTATTTATAAATCTAATTTTTACAAAATAAAATTAAATTAATCTTTTACACCTTTTTATATAATCTTAGTAACAATATAAAAATAAAATAAAAATCAGAAAAATAAAAAAAAACTAAAAATAAAATCCTCCATTCATTGTATAAAATACACATATATATAGTACATCCATTATTTATTATATACCCTTAAATAATTATTTTATACTCTTAGAATTATGTTGTAAATAAATAAAATAAAAAATAAGGTTATTTGTGTAAAAATAATAAAATAAAAATACTTGTATATAATGCATAGGTATAATATAGATGTATACAATATTATTTATCGTATATACGCAATTTTATTTTTTCATAAAATAATTGAAAATTATAGAAAATTAGTTTAAAAATAATAAAAAAAATTATTTTATACACTTTTTATTTTAATTCATTTGCTATTTTTTTTTTAATTTCCAATTATTTTGTGTATTCTGAATTTCCTATTGGTCCATGTCATACCGTTGACCTCAGTCAACGGTCTCTTCCAGTCAAGTCAGGTCGGCTGCCCTCTCGTCGGATCTTCTTTTCCACTTTTTCTCGCCCGATTCCAGCTACCTCTTGCCTTGATTTTCGGACCCGAGAATCCTAGTATACCTGAGATTCTCGCGGATCCCTAAGACCAGCGGGATCCACTTAGGATTGTGCAGAGTCTCTCGATCTTTCCAGCACCTGGAGAACCCTATAAAACCCCCCGTCCACCTCCACTGTCATTCAGCTTGTTCCTTGCCACCTTTTCAACCCCTACTCACCTCCAGCAAAGTGACAACTGCCTGGAGCGACCCTCGAAGCGTGGATTGGTGTAGAATCGATGTAGCTCAAGGTACATGGTCGAACCTCCATCGTGTGTAGCCTCCTTGACCAGTCAAAGCCCGGTTGAGGCCATCACGTCAACGCTCACCTTCGCCTAATGCTCGAGAGCTCCTCCAAACCTTCAAGTATAGCTTGCATCCACCTGAGTTCTATGTTTGATCTGATTTACCCAGTTTACTCCACCGCGTACTTTTTTGCTCCGACCACCCAGTCGAAGCTCCATCTTCTGCATCCCTCCATTCCGATCGACACTACACCTCACACTCTGTCAACCCACGCAACTTGTTCCCCCTAAGCCTCGGCCATCGGGTCGGGATTAGCAAGGGTCTCCTTCCCCCGCGTTCGTCAGAGACTCGAACCACATGCACGTCGCTTCTTTCCTTTCTAGCTACAATAACCCGGACCGAAGCATAGCCCCGAGTCCCTTGTACTCTTCTTAGGTCATCGTGCGTGCAAGGAGATTGCGTTACACTAGCAGAGCTGCTCTAGGTCGCCCTTCACAGTTACACACATCCAGTCGTTGACACTTCCATCCGAGCCCTCCACCTGATGCGAAGTACCTCTACGACGCAGTCAGACCTCTCTGATCATTAATCGGAGCATCGGAGCCCATCTGATGGTCGATCGATGTTCGCTCAGGTCCTATTCTTGCTGACCTCTTTCCCTCCGTCGGATGGATCCCCTCTAGCCATATCGCATCTGAGACACCACACAGCACCAGATTTTTGGCCATTGGATCAGAGCTCTACACATCTACCCTACACATCTGCAACATTATCTACAACTGTCAGATCTGGCCCAGCAGTAAAACAGCATTGTACGATAGAGACAGGCTCCACACGCGCCACGTCCCTCGCCAAGGGTACGACAGAGACAGGCTTGACTCTTTATCCCGCATGTTTAGTTATTTCACTTTAGTCCATTAAATAAAAGTTGTATTTAGGAATATTTACAGTTTGGACCTTGGACTATATGTTATTCACATTCTAGTCCCTCAAAATCTGAAGCATGTGTCGTCCCACATGAGTTTTGGGTTATTTCCACATTTTACAAGAAACTTTTATGTTGTTAATGAATGGATGTTAACTTTTAGAAATTGCATTTATACCCATATGCGTACAGATTTGAGCATGTGCATGATTTGCATGGGCTTTTTGCAGTATTGACCATTAACTTTTATATTGTGTTATTGTTTGGTCTATGAACTTAAAGTATTTGCAACTAGGTCCCTGTGAACTATGCCTAATTACACATTGCATTTTGAACTTAATAAATAGAAAATTAATTCGAAAAAATACATAAAAATTACCATTGGCACTTGTTAGTGTGTAATAGTTTTTGTGATTTTTCTGGATTAATTTATTTTCATTTTCTATTTTTTAAAAAATCAAAAACCTTTAAAAACATCCCTGTTTAGCTCAAAAAATTATAAAAATTCGAAAAATGCTTTAAAAATTCTACAAATATTCATGACAGTGCCTTTTGTGTGTTTTATTTTTGTTTTAAAAACTCCCTCTAAAAACCCTAAAAATTACAAAACCACTAAAATTTTATAAAAAAACATATAAAATCGTATAAAAATCCAAAAATTCCATTTTTTGTTCCTTCTTGTAGATTTTTATTTATATTTTATCAAAAAATTGCTATCCATGACTTTAGGAATTTTAAATATTTTTAACTTGCAATTTAGTCCTGGTTGTGCATTGTTTGCCTTTTTTAGCACTGCTTGATTTTTATAAAATTATAAAAATATCAGAAAATCTATAAAATTATTACAAAAATATTTCAAAACATATAAAACCCAAAAATATTTTCTCTGTAATTTATAGAGTATTTTTAGCTATTTTGAAAAATATGAGAAGAGCATTGTATATGTATTTTATCTAGTGAGCTTGCTTGCTTTCATTCAAAAACAAAAAATTTCCAAAATTAAAAACCATAAGAAAATATTTTATTCTTAAAATTTTGACTACGTTGTATCCTTTTTGTGCTCTGTGTGTTCGACCTTGGTTGTTATACCATGTAAATAAAATAACTAACCGCTTACACATGCTTTGATTCCTTGCTTGATCTCTGTTTAGTGGTTTATTTTTCTTGTGTCCAATTCGGTTGATTAGGGACAACTACATTGCATATTGTCCACCTTAGTCGATCTCGGATTTTGTGTCATCATGAAGCCGTATATAGAGCACAATACATTATTGTCCTTTATCAATTCCACTCAAATCGTATTTCAAGATGAGCTTACAGATACAGATGAATCATATACTTGAGATAAAAATCTTATAAAATGATTTTGTTTTCTTCTTTTCTTCTTTTAATTTTCTCATTTGTAAAACTATTGAAAAGTCATCGACCCTTTCATCATTGTTACATAGGATGTACTTTGTCCTGAGTATAAGGGGTATGAGTACCCTAAGTTGTTCCAATTCTTTGATCCCTCACATGTCTCCTCAACTCTTGATATTATTTCTATACTTAGGGATATTTTACCCTAAGTATAGGGGGGGAGAGGTCGAGCTGATGATTTCATACATTCCCACCCTTGACCTCCCATGCCTTGTGTACAGTCTGTTGTACGTAGGATTATTTCATCCTAAGTATACGTAGGATAATCAACTTCTCATTCTTTCATTTTTTAGTCATTGTGGTATAGACTTTTCTATATCGAGTATGAGTTATGTCAAACTTTTTACTCTCTGATCTATGAGTACATAACTCAAGCTAAGTAAAGGGCGTATATATACCTTGTATATACTTTTGCCATAACTCGTGCTTTCATATTTTCAATAATATGTCTAATTAATAAAATACACAAATATTATTTATCAAAACAAGTAATAAATTGGGTTAAAAATATTTTACAAAATGATTTGAAAAATAGTTGGAAAATGTCATGCAAAATCTTCTGAAAATAGTTTGAAAAACGTTTGAAAAATATTTTCAAATCTTATACAAATCTTTTGTTTATAAAAATTCTTTTTATTGGTGTAAATAAAATTTTTCAAAATCTATATGCAAATGATTTGAAAAATGGCTGCAAAAACTTTTGAAAATTCTATACATGTTGTTTGAAAAAACTTTAGAAAATGATCTTCAAAGTTTGTAAATGTTTGTAAAAATTTTGTGAAATTATTTGCAAAAATAATTTTTCAAATGTTTGTGAAAATATTTCAATTTTTTTATGAATCGTGTGTAAATAATAGACCAAATAAAAAATCCTTATAGAAATGTACAAAACTTGTATATGAATCTTTTAAATATTGAATAGCATTCAACTTGTAAATTCCCCCTGTAAAATACACCCATACTCTTTTAAATATAGAAGCACTCTTGTGTAAATATATGCATAGATTTCTTCCATTAACCTTTATCGAAAAAAACCATAAAATTTTGCAAAAGTCTTCCTAAAAATCCATAAAAAGTTCAAAATAGAAAATGGATTCACAAAAAGATTTTTTATTGCATTGTGCAAGCATTTGCATTTTTTGGAATGATCAAGAAATTGAACAAGTCTAAATTAAAGTTTGTAGATCAGATCTTGGTATAGACTTCAATGCACTTAATTTTAGAGGGGCACATTAAGGAATGGAATTAGGATACTTCAGGTCACCTTGACTTACTTCTTTAGGTTCCATGAGACTATGTTCATGAGTCGATTCATTGTGTCTAACTAGAACCCTTCATATCATCTGTAATACTCTTGAGACATAGGCTTGACTAGAAATCTCACACTTAACACTTAGCTCAACCCATATGGATTGTTGAAAAAACTTGGAGTCTAAGTTGGGATGATGTTAGGCCGCTTCGTCAAGCGTGGCTCGGGAATCATTTTTGGGGACTACCGAAAGCGATACTCTAATTCACTTCTTCTGGTAGCCATGATATCTAAAGATTAGAGACTTGATTGAGACAATGCTTCAGATGAGGAATGGTTTGCTGGCATAACTTTTTCCAAGACCCCAAAACATGGGCAGGTCGAATGACTCTATATCCATTAGGGAAGCAGTAAGAATGCAGTGCAATGTAAAGCCAAAGAAAAATCAAAAGAAGAAGCATGCACCAAAAATTCCAAAAAAATATGATCTTCCAGAAAAAAACATGCTTCTTGGTGAAGACTCGGTTACACCAACTGTGCATCACAAGGGAATGAAGACTACACTAGTCCATTCCCACTCTTTTCTGATTCTTCTAGATTCTCCCCCTTTCGGTTGTAAAGACCAGTGGTACCTAACCTTAAAAGGAAATATTTGTCTCCATGAGGATGAGCTACTAGGAGAGCAGACTCTTTTATAGTTCAATAGCTTTTCTAGGAAGAGCTAAAAAATTCACATACATGGATTTGTCATTTCAAGATAGCAAGAGTATGTGATTGAGAGGATGACTCTGACTTGACTGTGAATAGAAGTGGATGATAGGATTATGGAATCTAAGGGTTGTTGTGTAACAATTCCTAACCTTAATGTGGTTCCAAACAAACCAATAATCTAAAGGCCTTGACTGAGCTCCAAACTTTGATTTTAATAAAACAAGATTAAGAGTCATAAATTGTTCCAAGTTCTTTCTTTTTATTTTCATTATTTTCTTTTCTGCACTTATAGGAATAAGTGTTTGTTATGAGCTTGCAAAGGCAAGTATAAGGAGTGATGAATATCCATTTCATCACCTTTATTCTTTCAGTTTGGACTTTAAATCATGGCTAAATGCATGTGAATAACATTAATTTAAATAAAATAACATCCATTATTTATTGCATCAAATATTGTATTTAAAGCCAAAATAAAAGAATAAGGAAAAGAAAATAAAAGGGATGAAATACCAAAGGTATTGAATGACCCTAAACCCTAAGACCTAGGCATCATGATGACTGGGTTGATAAGGAATAAAGTAGAGGGAGATAAGGGCCAATAATCATTCAAAATCTCAATTTTTAATTAATCAATAAATGCTTTTTGGGACCTATCTTATTCTTTATTATCTATACCTTAAATTAGTAAACTTTGAATGTGAAATTTATAGATGAAATACAAAGAAAAATATAAAAATTATTTCACTTAAAAATAATGCATAGTGTGCCCTAGACACTCAAACTAAAAAGCCTCAAAGAAAACTTTCCAGATATGTATCTTCTCTATATGAACTCAAAATTCACAAACCTCACCTTTATTTTTCCTAAAATTCAATTATCTTTTTAATGAAGTTGTTTCATTCAATTTGTAGTTAACATGAAAAAGTTAGGTTTTAGGCCCTCATTGTGCAATTTACTTGTATAAAATAATCAATTTATTCATTCTTTATATTTTTTACTCTTTTATATTTTTATACTTTTGTAAATATTATTTTAAATACATGTAAATAATCAAAATAAAATAATCAAATTAAAAATACAATAAAATAAATAAGTATATTATACCAGATAGATGAATTATACATGTATATACTTATATAATAAATACACATAATTATTTAAGTGTATAAATAACTTCAGAAAAATATAATAAATATATTTATATATATGTGTGTGTGTGTGTATTTAAATAAGTTATAAATATATAAAATAAGTATATAAAATAATAAAATCTTATAAAAAATAATATACCCAATATATAAGTAAATATACGTATATTATTGCACATAAAAAATAACATACAATAAATTAATTCAAAATTTAAAAAATTACCATAAAATACTACAAAATATAATAAATATTTACAATTGTCCTTCCGGGGCAAGGCCAATAATCAAACTATTGCTGATTGGCAAGTCTCTCGCCAACCCCTTTCTATCCTCCTATATGATAAGGATGTGCTTCTCTCCTGCCGACTGAAATACAAAGCTTGGCTCGAATGAAAATGAACGAGATTACCCTCCTCCCCCCAGCATCCTCTCGTATTTATTAAAAATTCTCCCCAAGTAGGATTTGAACCTATGACCAGTCAGTTGACTACAGACTATCAAGCTCTTGGGGCGTGCTTAAGACATTGCTTTGCAAATCGACATATAATTTGATTTTATCATGGATTTAATAACCCATAACTAAGAATGAAATAGCTGGATACGATATGTGGTGGCCCCAGTTCTTCCCCCATTTAAGGCTACAGACCTAGATTCGTTCACTGAGTCTGTTGAGATATGTCCTTTTGGCAATAGTTTTTCCCTCTTCTTCCTTGAATTTTCCCTGACACATATTTCATTTTTTTCGGCCAGATTCCTTCAGAGATCTTGCACCTCGATCATTGTTCTTTCACTCTGAAATCTCTCCTCGATCGATGGAGCTCTGCATCGAGTCATGGTTTCGATTAAATATCACCTTGCACATTTACCCACACCCACCTCCGATTCAAACTTGATCACATTTCACTCTCAAAATCCCCCAATTTCTTGGCTCCAAAGGTCGGTGTTGACATCAGCAATTGTGCCCAAACTTTTGAAATGGAGGAAGAGGTGCTGGACCTGGTGATCCGAGCTTGCTATGCATATTCACCGAAGCTCCATCATGGCTCCTTCTCCTTTGAGGCTGAGCCTTAGTTTATTGTTTCTTTATGTTTCTAGGATTAAGTTTGGCTTAGGTTAGCATTTAGTTTATGTATTTTTTCCTTTTTCTTTCATGAAATATCTCCATCATAGTTCATCAGAGCTCATTCTTCGGCCATTGTTCCCCTTTGATTCACATGTTCTACTACCCATCTGAACCGTCCATCTTCTTACCCTTC
Organism: Ottelia alismoides; assembly: GCA_037367405.1. NCBI lineage: Eukaryota > Viridiplantae > Streptophyta > Magnoliopsida > Alismatales > Hydrocharitaceae > Ottelia > Ottelia alismoides. The sequence goes on along the minus strand of JAZKJV010008977.1, from coordinate 961,611 downwards.
GCATCTTCGATGCTTCGGGCACCCCCATCCATCTCAATAGCCTCCAAATCGATCTCCAATGCATCTTCTTCATTGCTCGTGAGAGTACCCACCGTCACACTCTATCTCCACTCCTCATTGCACCAAATCTAGCCCAGACCACCCTATTTTCTTTTGTGAGCCTAATATTATAGGTCTTGGACTTGAAGGACCCTATCTGGGTTGGATTTTGTCTAGCCAGAGGATCCGGGTACCCCTTCTCTTCATCGACACTCTAGAACCCCATTGATTGGTCCCAGAGCCATTTGAGCATTCCAAATAATGCATATGGACATCGGTGACATTTTGCACCACTTGGGGCTTCTCTGATGGTCAAAAGTACTCTGGAGGACAGATTGAAGCTCGAGCAGCAAGGATTTTTTCCTTGTTTATCCAGGGTTGCTCCCAATCATCTGATCAAGAACCTGCTACAGATTTCTCAAGAGTCGTTGGTTCTGCAGCACAGCCATCGTCCGATTAGGCATGGAGATCTAATTGCAGCCATCAATCTCCAAACCGTCATCGGGTGACCAAGAGCCACTGTGGATAAGTGAGAAACCTCGGCCATCTAATGGCATGCAAGAGAGGTATTTTTCTCCGTGATAATTGGGTCTGACATGTGGTTAAAATATATCGGTTGTAGTGAACCGTAGAGAGAGATCCTACTAATCAAATAAAATACAATAAAATAGGAGAGAGACAAAGTGAGAAAATGAATATGTGGCTCTTCTCCTATTTTGTTGTTCATTATTTATATTTTACAAGTCAAGTGTTCTTGGATCGAACATAAGGAGGCAGAAAATCAAGCTTTGATTTTTGAGTGAGAAAATATTTTTGTGATTTTTTATTTCTTCTCCGAGAAAAACTTTTTATCGGTTTTAGTTTTTATACTTTTATTTGGTTTTGAATTTTTTTAATATTTATTTAATTTTTCAAAGGGATATTTTTTTGAAACATTGATCTACAATATAGTAATATGAGATATGAAATCATACATGATACAATATAGAAGAGTTCCGCAAAAAGACTCGAGCAATGAGCTCAATAAACAACACAAAATAAAATCAAAACATAGTCGGAAGTTGAAGAGTTAAAATCTCGATAAAATTATGATTAAAAATCATCAAAATTCAACTAGAAATAAAATCGTCAAAGAATGCTATCAAAATAATGCCCATAATTGTCCAATAGTGTCCAAGAGTTCAAGCATATCAATGTAGAAACTAAAAAGAAACAAAACTTCTTTTAAATAGGTCACTGGTCAGGGACTTATTAGTAAGAGAACTTTTTGGATATTACAGTTAGTTCCCTGCATTGGGGCCTAAATGTAATTCTGAAAAGATCTAAAGGTGTGTTTGAATTATAGAAAGCTAGTGGGGATGTCTTCTACAATTATTCCATCATTTTGCTTTAACGGCTAGGATTAGAAGGGCGGTAAGAGATCTGGATCATCCAATGAGGGCATGTGGTGAAACACTGCAGCATAGATGTTATTCCCTAGTTCTTCCCCAAATCGAAAGCAATGGTGACGATTCTTCTGATCTGATGAAGATATGGCAACGACGGGTGGTGGCCGACTTCTTGCAGGGCCAGAAAGGGGGCGTCTACCCCCTTCGAGATCCCCTGCGGTGGGGGTTGATCGGAGATGGGAGACAAAAGCTCTGAAGAAGCGTCGGGGATTTGGTTCAAGGAAATGATGAACTGCTATCGTGCTAGAAGCTAAAGATGAAGATGGCGCTCCAGATGTTTGAAGATGAAGCTCCAGATACGATGACTACCTGCAAGATGGTTTTAATTGCATGATTCAAAGAGGAATCAGCTGTAAGTTAATTGTTCTTGCAGTGCAGTGAATAGTTCCAGAAAGGTGGTTTATCAGATGAAATTGGATGTAAATCGAGAATGATTTGAACACAGATTTGTGTGTGAATGAAAGAAGAAGATTAGGGGGATCTAATGACGTGATTAAATCAACTAATCTGACTTGAGAATCGAGGAACGAAATGAAGGAAATAAACATGGATGTTATTGAGGATATAAGATCCTCAGTTCTTCGCTCGACGGTAGGTATTCACGGAGCTTAACGTTGCAAATGAATTCGTGATTCATCGCACTAAAAGTTGAAAATAGAGCTTTGTTCCTGAGTAATTAGTTGCATTTCTCCATTGATTCTGCATTTTTATCATTCATGCACTTGTAGTTAATATTCGCATTTTAGCATGCATATTTGCATTAAATAAGAAGCCAAATTCTGTATAATACCATATTTCCCCTATTATTATCTATTTTTCACTAACTTAGAATTGAATAAAATCATCTCTATAGTGTGTATGTTACTAACACTGATAAAGAAAAAATATCAAAAAAATATTAACTTATAGAACTGACCAATAAAACCCAAACCCTAGTTTGAGACTAAGAACCTTAAATATGAATATCTCTATCTTATAGTATCCTATGGACTCCTACTCACTTTTGAATTAATGTACTTATCTTCAAAACAAGACCAAATTCAAAACAAGCAGAGTTTGTATGTGAAACATAGGTATTAGGCCCCTATTGTATATTGTATATATTGACCACACTACCCCCTTTATTTTATCTTTATATTTTCTTAATTATTAAAATTATGAAAAATAGGCTAAGATGTAAATATTTGTTTTATATTTTATCTAATGTTTTTGTTTTTATCGTCAAAAAAATCTGCAAAAGACAAAAATGCGGTATTTTATATCTGTAAGATGCCACCCAAAAATACTTTTTATATAGATGATTTATTTTGATTTTTAGTCCTTCACGAAAGTTATATATCTCGTCGAGACGAGTAATTTCATGTTGCCTACTCTTGTATTTGACCGTTTTTGTTATTTATTTTGATTTTTCTTTACATATAATTTTTGAATTTTTTGGGAGCGACACGTGGCCACTCCCTGGAGCTGCTACGTGTCACCCCTTATTATTATTATTTATTTTACTTTTATTATTTTGTTATTTTATTACTAATATTTATTTAATTATTATTTATTTTAATTATTTTAACTAATTGTTTTATTTTATTTTATTTTTCTTCCTGCCACGTGGTCGCGCCCTCGCGCGCCACGTGCCCACCCCTCTCCTTCTTGCACTGTTCGCTCCCCTCCCACATCGGCTAGTCTTGCTAGTATGACCCTCGCTTGCACCCACGGCTCTGAACTTGCGCAATCGCCCAACTCCACGATTCCCTCCCTCCCTCTCTCTCTCTCTATAACTAGCACCCTCTTAACCTACGTCGTTCTCCTCTCTTTCTCTTCCAGTTGCGCACAAACAGCCACGAGCTTCCCACATTCACCACTTCCCTCATCCAACCACCTATAAATAGCTGACCGCCGCCCTCCATCGAGACTATCCATCATTCTAGGGAAGGCACATGCCCAACTCGCTTCTCCCCCTTGGTGACGGCTCCAAGCATTGAGCTTGAGTAGACGATGACCTTTGCTCTTCAGACGAGATCCAAAGGATGGAGGACCTATGCAGCAGCTCACCCCGTGAGCTGCTTAAGCTCCTTCATTATCGTGAAGTCGAGCGAAGAATCGAGGGGCTCCAATCCTCCTCTCCTCAGGTGCCATCTTCCATCAATAGGTATTGTCATTCATCTTCTTTTTCTCGTGTTCTTTAATCTTTACCCAAATCCGCACAATCATCCATGTTCATTCCTGTTACCAAATCAAACAACCAATCGATCTGAAATCAAATCGAGCAACCATTCCTCTTTCGATTCTTGTGATCTCACTTATATCTGTCACCCATAAATAGAACCTCGATCCTCCACCATAGCCACTCCTTTCCACACCCATTGTGTGGTTCCACACTTGTAGGTCATCGGTAATCCTCACCCTTCGCATTCACTAACGCAGTTGCCTCGTCGGTCGACACCACCACTGCTGCCTAGGCCAACCAAGCTCCATTGTCTCCTCGACTTCCATGACTCCACCACCGCTCATCGTCACAGCAAACGGTCGTGTGTTAACTCTTCCCTCCTGCAGGAACCCGTTTGCCATCGCCTTCGAGCCCCTTCACAGACGATCTCTCCTCCACCGTATCGCATGCTTCAGAGCAGGTTTGCACCGAAAATTAACCGAGACCTTGATGAGTTGCACCCTTCCGCTTCTCAATCGTTGCAGCCTCACCACCTCGCAGAGTAGTGCAATCCCATCGTCGACCATCACCAACTCCATCACCATTCGGCTACGCTGCCCCAGCTCCCCCCTCCCCTACATGAGGAGCACATGGGGCAAGGGATATTTGCAGAGTGCCCCTCCATCGAAATTAGAATTTTCAAGTCCCCCTTACATGCCCAGCAGCATCTATCTTGGGATAATTTGCCGAAAACCCCCGAAGATCCTCAAACTCCATATCGAGCCCCCAGCACGTGCGCGACACGTGAGTGCTGGGCAAATAATGCACGCACCCCCACCGACCAAGATCTTATTGTAATAAATCCCACAGGGCTATGGTAATTGCATTTTAGCCCATTTGTATATTTTATCAATTTTACTTTGGTATTGCATATAAACCCATGTGTTTGCATATTTATTTGAACCTTCATTTAGCATCTTTTTATCATTCTAAAAATTGAATTGTGTAGAACAATTAGTTCTTTATCTTGTGAGTATTTAATTAAAATGTTATGGGCTGTTATTTATTCAATATATTTTATTTTGTGAAAACTTGCATAGTTTACCCATTTTATGTTCTAAAATAGCTATTAAAATATTCGCTAATCTAAAAATTATTGAAAATAACTGATACATAGATTTCATTGTGTTCTACATTATGCCCAAAAATCATCATATTGCACACATATTAAGGTTGCAATAAATTCTTGAGTAATTTCAGTAAATTATTTTTAATTAAATCAATGGATAATATTTTTTTGCAAAATTTTAACTCTTTTGTATTACTAACTAAAATTTCTTTCTAAGTTAAATCGCTCTTTGGATAAATTGATTTTCTGAATTTATTAGAAATTAAATACTTACAGTCACTCTATTTATCTTCAAAAACTCATAAAAATTTCATAACATCTTGAAAAATTCCAAAAAATTTAATGTGGCTTCATTTCATCATGTTTCACTTCTAGTAAAAATTTCATAATTTTCGATTTTGTTTGTGTGTAAAATGGCATAAAAACCCATAAAAGTATGCATTTTTCATGTTGCATTTCAAACCCAAAAATTTAAAAAAAATACATTTTGCATTCATCCTCGAATTAGGTTTTTTAGGAAAAAGTATAATTTGGCAAAATTGGATTAATTTCACATTAAAAATTAATTTGACTAAGTTGCTTGATTTCTTAAGAACTTATTCAATCGTATTTTGCATTATCATTCACTTGCATAAAAAACATTAAAAAAATGCTTCTCTAAAGGCCTAGTTCTGGATTGACTATTGAATAACCTAAGGAGACAGTTGTCTCCCTGAGTTCAACCTTGAGCTTACCAAGTAAAAAAATTAAATTGATCGATGACTTTTAATTGACACATTAATTAAGTGGTTTTTTATTATTCTGTTAATTGCCCGGCTACAACAAGAAGACACTATTAACAAGGGTAAACTTGAGTTTTTCAGAGGGCGTCGTTGTCGGGAGGCACGGCTCAATTTACTTTTTAGGTTTTCCATGCTTGGGTAGTCTGACCACCCATTTTTCTTGTAATTATTTCTCTATTTATTTTCCATCTTTTTTATTTGTATCTCTTTCTATGACCATCATCTAATTTTTATGCGAGGGACCCGACGCGACAGAGCAGCCGCTTTGGTCACCGAGCAACTCAGGAGCATTGGATGTCGGCTTTTCCAGAAATTAGACAACTGGAGGAACGTATTAAAATTAAGATTGAATCAAGTCATAAGAGAGTATAGAGTCTAGGTTATATTTCGAGCATTTATTTTAAATTTTGTAATAATTGCGTATTTCTAGTTGATTCCGTTTGGATCTCGCGCATGTAACAGGACTGGACATTGGACCCTTCGTGGTCGTGTGATTGATTGACGTAGACTGGGACTAGCACTTGCAGCTCTTAGAGTATTTATTTTATTGCTTGTACTTGTACCCTATAGGACCACACATCACACTTAACGAGATGCACTTAGACCGCAGAGCTATTAGTCAAAATTGAATTGGTCATCACTCACTATTGGAACTGCATGTCTAGGAACGATTTTCTTGCTTGCATTTCATGAAGTGTAAATGTATCGCATCTCGCATGTAGAGCATGAGTATCATTGTAAGTCTTCTCAACGGGCCATGCATCATTGATTTTATCGTTGCATCAACTTTCCTGGATTCTCTTCCACTTGTTTATAAATTAGGATTGAAGGAAATCTGGATTGTTCACTAGGCGTGCCTTGTGTGGTGGATTAAATTCAGTGACAATCAAGCTTGAAATCGAGATTGCAAATACTATTTGAACCAAAAATGCATTAAAATTGAAATTGTTTTGGGAGAGAAACCCCCTCATTGTCTGAATTTACTTGCAAATGAGAGAGAGACGAACAATAGGATAAAGTGAAGCTAGGATTTTCATATAGACTATGGGTTCTACAAAAATGGTTAGCTACTTCTCAGTGAGGGAATGCGGGTAGCCGATAAACAGTCCGGATTTCCTTAGCATAGTGGGTGGTTTAAAGGACATTGTGTAAGGCTCCGTCCTAAAGTAACGGTTAGTCATATTTTTATGGTCTGTACTTACTCTCCTACTAGCTGAAAGTGGGTGCAAATAGTCGTAAGAATCGGACTAGTCTGTAGGGAAATACATGCACCTAACAGTTCGTTAACTCATTCATAGTTAGCATTTATCATCAACTAAAACAGACAAGATAATTTGGTCAAACCTTTATGGCCTTCACAGTGTTGAGTTGGTGAATTTGGGGGTTTTCTTTGTGTTTGTATTTGGGGGTGTGCGTTTAAAGACAACGCTCTTAGCGCCTTTCCTATCACTCCTTGTTTCACATTGTGCTCTTAACTCAAACCTCTTGACATAGAGTATGGAGGATTGGGGTGATTTTTCTCGGACTTCATGAGCCTCTCACTGACCACCCCAAACCGACCGTCCTCACAGGCTAGGGGTCACTCTCTCCCCCAGCCCAAGTTGTTTCATGGAGACTCTTCCATGAGACCACGATCAATAAGTCATTTTTCTTCTTGAGGGTTGTCAGACCCAGACAATCCTCTCTTCTCTCATCATATCGAGGGAGACCCTTTCCTAGATATTTCTTGATCTAATTCTTTCAACTCTATTAATACCAATCCTCTTTCTGAAGGTGAAGAAGACAAACCAAAGACCAAGATGCATCCTAAGAGAAACCCTGAAGATGAAGAGCAAAGAGATGACCCCATGCAGCTAGTCCTTGCTCGTTTAGATAGAGTGGAGCAGCTGAATGCGGACCTTATGGTTAGGATGGGACTGGTGATTGAGGTGTGTGGTATAGACAGACCTATGATGGATGCTTATATTCCTGCAGAAAATGAGATACACAGTTGGCTCGTACCTAAGGTTCCACCATAGGCATTTGAGCTGAAGCTCCATTTCCTTGGGATGCTACCGAAGTTTAACGGGAATGTAATAGGAGAAACATATGCATTCTTGAGAGATTTTGAGTTGGCACATAACAACGTTAGACATCCTAGAGTTGTACAAGATTACATCAAGTTGAAGGCTACCATGTTTTCCTTAGGAGATAAGGATGCCCATTGGTTGATGAATCTCGAGGTTAGATGTACGACCTAGTTGTAATTCAAAGACCTATTTTTAAAGAAGTTCTATATACTCAGTAGGACTAACCAGATGGGGACAAAGATTGCTAGTTTCTCCCAGTGCCCCCACATGCCATTTCATAAAGCCTGGGATGGATTCAATGATTTGACATAGAAAATGCCCTTGCCATGGCATTAACTAGGTGATCTTAGTCCAAACCTTATTCTGTGGCATGACCCTTAAGATGCAGGGGTTAGTGAGTATAGCTTGTGGAGGTAGATATCAAAATAAGAACGAAGATGTCATATGGAAGATCTTAGAGCAGATGGTAGAAATAGGCAGATCTCAGGCCACCAGGACCTATCAGGTGTCTCCCCCATGCCTATCTCATGAGACACCTAGGAGGACTATAGAGGATCTGACAGATGACCTCATCCCCAGCATGGGGATATAGTTGATAATCTTACCATGGTAGAGGAGATCCACAAGAGGGTCACTAACCTTGAGGCGCTTTCACGATTGTCAAAGCAAGTAGAGGAATTAGCTGAGAAGGTAGGCAAGATACGACTACCTGCCCCTTCTACACCACCTATACTTGTACACCAAGTTCACCTTCTATAGGAGCTGGTACAGAGGCCTCAGAGTAGCTGTGTTAAGAATCAACAGTACACTTGGTAGGAGCAGCACGTAGCCCTATAGGTGGAGTCAGTTTACGAGGATCCTTCGTAGGTGTTTGAGATCAACAGGCTGTAGTATAGCCATGATCCTGTCGGTAGACAGTCGGGGATGGGGAATGGTCAGTCACACCAACCCTCCCTAGCTTACTAGGACACCAACTCCATCCCCACAATGTGTTTTGTACAGTCTAGGCTAGGAAAAGGATACCAGCCTCAGCAGCACCAGTAGCAACAACACAACTTTCACTCAGGCCGGCAAGGTCCACCACCACCTCAGACCACACAATCCCACCCACAGAAGCAGTATCAGTAGGGCCAACAGGTCCAGTTTATGCAGCAAAATCATCCATTCTCTAGTCAGCAGCAGCAAACCCTACCCATGAGTGATCCGGGGTCCCTCACATCGGTCATTCAGTATTTGACAGACAAAATTCAGCTGATGCATAATGATTACCACGACATAAGGACATATCCGAACCGTGTCTTATGCCACCAGGACTAGAAGATGGCACCAAGGACTCCAATTCCCTCCCAGGTTCAGGATAATCCCAATAGATGTAGAATGTTTACCATGACATAAGGACAGATCTGAATCGTATCTTACGCCACCAGGACTAGAAGATGGCACCAAGGACTCCAATTCCCGCTCAGGTTCAGGATAATACCAATAGCATGAATCAGGGTCAGCAACGACCTCAAGATCAGGTATACTGATCAGATTATCTCTTATCTGAACATGAGATTCTTTTGTATGATAATGCGAATCATATGTCCCTCATGAGCGGAAGGACCGTGACCATACATGATCGTGTATGGGAATATGAAGAGGATACCGCCAAGTCTCTACCTGAGGAGAACTTGGAGTCAGAGGAGCAACAACACCACCACCAGCACCATCACCTTCAACAGAATAAAAGGGATTCGAAATCTACAAAATATCAAAAAAATCATAAAAACAAAAAGAACAAAAAAGGAGAGGAGCACCTGCAGTGAATCAAGTGAGCCTGATGAAGAGCTCGTACCTCCGTCTGAGGAGGATGCACTAGGAGCAGCAATAGATGCACCACCTAACTCCTCGTCTTCTTCCACTCTCTTTGTTTCCTAATAAACCGAACCACTCTTGTGCCTTTTCTGCCTATAGAGAATGGAGGTCAATTTTAGTCTACATCTTTTACTCCATTCACAACTATCTAGGTTTGATTCTAATCTCATATTCATCACAATGGCCTAATTGGGATACCTCTTACATTATTGATAAAAGTCAATCCTAAATCCCAATCTGAAAATTCTTTCATTAGATTCAAACTTAGAGATGGCTCCTCAGGGCAAAGGAAATGGAACTAGACAGTAGCTGCCCCAGCCAAAGCAAGGCAAAACGCCCGATCAGAACCAAGTCAATGCTCAGTTGTTGGCTTCCATCCAAGCCATCTAGTAACAACTTACTGAGCAAACATCAACCCAGTCTACATTTGAAAACATATTGAATGATTTGAGGAACAGAACAGAAGGAGGAAGAAGAAGAAATGAAGATAGATTCCCAGAGATGATCAAGAGGAAGAGGAACAAGGACCTGAGGTGCCTAAACCTAGGATGAAAGAGACGTATAACCGTGGACAGTACGATGAGCGAGTGTATTAGCATTCCACCGGTGCATGCACACGTTGAGCTTAAACCTCAGTTCCCTTCTCTTCTTCCCTCCTTCACAGGAATACCAATGAGGAACCATATATTCAAATTTGCGAGAGGTCTTGAAGAAAGAAATTGAGAAATGGTGAGACTCAGGTTTTATTCATCCCATCTCTGAATCCAAGTGGTGGCACTTATTCATGTTGTTTCGAAAAAGTCGAGAATTTAGACAACCACCAATGAGGACGTAGAGGAGATCGTGACACGAGTACCTACGTCATGGCATGTTTGTGTGGATTATAGATGCTTAAATGTCGTGACAAAGAAGGATCATTTTTCCTACCATCTATTGATCAGATCATAGAGAGATTAACGGGAAAATAATTCTTCTGTTTCTTAGACAAGTACTCATGTTACAACCAATTAGATATTGCTCTTGAGGACTAGGAGAAAACCACGTTCACTTTCTCCTTTGATACATATGCTTTCAGATGCATGCCCTTTGGGTCATGCAATACTCCCGATACGTTTCAAAGATGCGTGATTTATGTATTCGTCGAGATGGTTGGTGAATTCTTGGAAGTCTTCATGGATGACTTCATGATCTACGGTGATTCCTTCGATTCCTAACATATAGATTTGGACCGAGTCCTCAAACGATGTTATGACGTCAATCTGGTGCTCTCATGAAAGAAGAGTAACTTCATGGTGATGGAGGGCATTGTGTTGGGGCATATCATCTCCAAGAGAGGAATGGAGGTTGATTTTCCAAGGTGGATGTGATCAGACGACTCCAACCACCAACCAACGTGAAATAGTTGCGGTCTTTCCTCAAGCATGTTGGATTTTACAAGAGATTTATAAAAGCATTTTCAAAGATCATCTAGTCTCTAACTGAGCTTTTAGGCAAAGACATGTAGTTTATTGTCGATCACAAAGTGTCTTGATGCCTTTAAGCTACTTCAAGGGATGATCATGGATGCCCCGATCCTACAAGCCCCAGATTGGTCTCTTCCTTTTGAGATCATGACGGATGCTTCAGATTTTGCTATGGAGTTTTGTTAGGACAGAGGAGGGATGGTGTCTTGTTTGTTATACACTATGCAAGCAAAGTGCTAGAGCATGCTTAGCGTAAATATACAATTACAGAAAAATATATGCTTGTGGTATTGTTTTCCTTAGATAAATTCAGATCTCATCTCATTAGATCCAAGGTTATAGTGTTCACAGACCATACAATACTACGGTACTGATTAACCGCGAGATACGAGGGTCTAAATGTCCCGCACAAGGCGGAGACAAAGTCGTTGCGGCAACCCTCAGTAAATCCCGATTAAATCAACATATAACCCACGAATAATAGAAGCCTGATGAACCTGTGGCTGCCTGGAAATCAAAGTGTGGAGTTAAAATTTATTATAACTCTACAAAATATTTGTATAGTGAAAGTATGTCGAGTGTCGAACACATGGAGAAACAAGTAGAATAAGGCAATAATGCTCAGAAATGTGAAAGTGGTTAAATGCCTACAAGTGTTATTTTTTGTGGGTTTTGAATTTTATATTTTTTATTTAATTTTTGATTTTATATTTTTATATTTGGGTTTTAAATTTATTGATTTTTTATTTTCTTTTTATATTTTGTATTTTTATATTTTCTTTTTCTTTTAATAAAGATATAGTGTATATAAGGAATATATATGTACATTAGAGATAAGAGAGGGATAAAAATAGGGGAAAATACCTAAAATACAGAAAAATGGAATGCTTTTGTGATTTTTATATTTTTCTAATCTTTTTATGATTTTTCTAGAATTTTCCTAATTTTTTTTGGTATTTTTAAGCGCAAAAATACTAGTAAACATTGAGATAAGTTGCTCGCCAAAATTAAAATGAGGATGAAAAATATTAAACAGAATCAAAACTTCCTCAAATTAATTTTAAAATAAAGATAACAAAATAGAAAAAATTCAGAAACTTAAATTATAATTTTAGGATTTTTATGGAATTTTTAAGATTTTTATGAATATTTTTGGTATTTTGCTATTTTTAGGGGGGTTCCTTTTGAATTTTTTAATGATTTTTGGTCTGAAGTTAAAACAAACAGAAAAAAACAAAATATAATTTTTTTGGAATTTTTCAAAAAGGTAATGAATATATTAGAAATAAAAGACTGCAGGAAGGTAGAAATGATATTTTTGATTTTTTTACTAATCAAACATCATGACAAAAATACAACAAAAATACTTGATTGTAGAACAAACTTAGGGCACACAGACATATTTTTAGATTTTCAAATAGATAAAAGATGCTCCATAAATAAATCAATCACTTGAAATATTGTAGAAATTCTACAGGACACAAATCACAATATCTTTTGATGAAATTTGAAAACAAATTCGGTCCTACTAATACCTACAACATATCCAAAAATGAGAAAGTGATATTGAGTATTTAAAGCGTTGTCAATAAAACAAGCCCAATCAGTACTCTGATTTCATAAATTCGCCATAAATAGTTCGTACACTAGAAAATTCTGAAATTTGGATATGATGTAGAACATTTAAACAGCTTTCTAACAAAAAATCTCACAAAAAACCGAGTTCAGACGAATGCGTTATAGCCATTACAATACAGGGACGCAGATGCAATACTAATTACGAAACTGCAGTTCAAAAATATACTCGAAAACTTCTTGAAATATGCAAAAAATGCAGGGGTATGGTCGCAAAACTTGCCACTAATCCAGATGGCGTCAAGCTGCGCTTGGACAATAAGGGGATGTGCGTGAAAGTGCTTCGATGTACCTGCAATTAGAAGAAGGGCTCGAGTACAAAACTCGGCCAAGATGTTAGGTACACAAAAAATAGGATATGAATGGGTTTTCCTTCGATTTGGTGAGGGAAGAAGTACATGCTCTGACCACCATATGTGGCTGAAGATTGATGGGGTTGTGTATGAGGATACGTAGAATAGCGGAGGATGACGTTGGTGAGATGTGAGCCGCGTCGAGGAGGATGAATGAAAGTCGAAATGATGGGTTGGGAGCTCGCCGGAGCTTGCTCCAACGAGGGGTGAACTGAATGATTAAGTGACTAAAAAGCAAGTAAACAAAATTCTAGCATCAATCTATGATCTACAAGTGAATAAAGAGCAAGAAAACAAGCAAAAAATGACCTCGACTGGCCTAGAAACAAAAAAGGTGGAACCTCGACGGCTGGTGGTCAGAGGTGGGGGTGGAGCCGCCCTTCGACTCGCCTAGTCGCGCCTTCGAGGAGCTGGAGAGCTCACTGTCACTTCACTCTATCTTGAGCTCCAAGAAGGGTGGTAAAAATGGGTCCAAGAGGGTTCAAAAAACGAATGGGAAGAAGATGTGGTGTTTTGTACATGTGAGGTGGGCGGCTCCAAAGAACGATGAATATCAAGAAAATCGTTAATCCAATCCTCCAAGCAACCTCTGGGCGTGTGTGAGGGTACTTCAAGGATAAAAAGTTTGAAGGTAGAGTAGCGATTGGGTGAAAGGATCGACCTTGAAAAATCCGAGAAAACGGACAAAAACAAGGTTCTGACAGAAGTGGCAGAGCCTCGTGAGAGAGTTGATGAGGGGGAAATAAGATCGGTGTGTATCTAGCGAATAGACAACTCAACCCTCTATGTAATGATTGGGCGTGTATGTTGGATGTATGGGAAAATAATCGAGAAGGAAGCTCAGCAATTCGGTGAAAAAATCAGCCTCTAAAAATTCGAGACAATGGGCAAAAACTAATGTTCTGACGCACAGCAGAGGGGGTCAGACAACGTGATGAACATGCTCCAAAAATCGAAGAAAATAGGTCGAAATCATAATCCAATCCTCAATACATATCCTGAGTGTGTATGGTGGATGTAAGGGGAGAAAAAGTCATGAAGATCGCATTACAAAAATATGCAAGATGCGTCCTCCAAAAATCGGCGAAAACGGTCAAAAAAGTGGTTCTAACATAGTACATGGTAATTCATCTATGTATTTTATACAAGATTTTTATTTTTAATATTTTATTTATCATTTTATTCCAGTTTTAATATGTACATATATAATATTTATGAAATAATAAAAATAATGAATAATAAATAAAATGAATATTTTAATCGGTACAAGTATACAATAGGGGTCCAAAACTCAACTTTCAAACTGTAATTTCAAAAAATACGAAACCATATTCATTAAATAGTTAATTACAAATTATATACAATTAAAGGTGAGTTTGATACATTTGGAGTTGTATTTGAGAGATACAGGTCTGGGAAGTTGGGATTTTGGAAACTTATTCAGATCATAACTTTTTATCTGTGTATTATTTTTGAGTGAAATCAATTTTGTATTTTTCTTTATTTAATTATCTACAACTTTCATGTACAAAGCTTCTTTATTTGAAGTATAAAAAGTAGAACCAAAAATAGGTCCCAAAATGAATAAAGAATGAATTAAAATAAAAGGTATTTTTATTGTATTTTGACCCTTATCTCCCCCTACTTTATTCCTTGTCGACCTAGTCATCGAGATGCCTAGGTCCCGGGGTTTCAAGTCATAAAATATTTACAATATTTTATTCTTTTTCTTTTCTTTTCTTTATTCTATAAATTTTGGCTTTAAAAACCGTACTTTATACAATATTTACACACACATGCATGAATGCTAAGATGCACTAATTAAGGGTATCTACATGCATTTACCAGGGTTTTTAAGGCCAAAATGACAGAATAAAGAAGATGAAATGTGGATTCATCATCCCACTATATTTTGCCTTTGCTAGTCCCTAGCAAACACTTATGCAATAAGTGTAGAAAAGAAAAACAAAGAAAAGAAAAAGAAGAAATCGGATTTAGTTTAATTATCAAACTTGTCTTCACAAAATCAAAGTTTGGAGCTTAAGTCGGACCTTTGGAATATTAGTGCAGGCGGAACCTTAATGAGAACCAGATTTGAAATCCAACAGTCCCTGAGAACCACAAAACTCTGCTCAAGTCTCCTCAATAGCCAGGTCAGAAATATCTCAATTCATACACAAATCCTTACGACTATGAAGCTGACTCGTACAGTGCAAGTAATAGTGGCTCTCCCTAGCTAGAATGACAAAGAGACTGACTTCTCCAGCATGACAACCCAGTGATTCCCCAATCCAATAACTCCTTCCTCGAGGAGCGGGGTATTCCCTTCTAAGTTCAAGTGGCAACTAGCTCAAGAGGAGGGGGTGAAGAGAAGAATGGACGGTAGCCAGTGTAGCTACCTATCCTAGGATGCAAGACCAGTGTAGTCAAGTCATCCAGCTGCAGGCTCACATGATTTGACTTTGATGCTCAAGCTTGCTTATTGACTTTACAACATATGTACATACTTTTGCAGGAATTTTTTTTGTACAGGCCTGTCTTTTTTTCTTCTTTTTTTTGAAATACTATTCACAGCAGCATTTACATAGGGAGTTTTTCCTCTTGAGCTAATAGACTATCCCTCTTTTGAAGCTTTTTTGCAACCCACACTCTCATGTCTTTAGAATTCCTCATCACTGGACGGGTTGGGGTGCATTTCCCTCCCTAGAGGAGGACAAGTGTTTCCACTTGTGTGCGTCTCATACCGGCAAATCCAGTCCCCTCACCACTCCAACTAAGTTGAGCCATGTGAAAGGTGCATGTATCCAAGTTAGGTCATTATCAACAGGAGTCGTGTGTGTGTTCCGAAATACTCTACTTAGGCAGTTAAGAATCCATTGAACAAAGTCCCGCGATCCTCAAAGAATTAAGTCAACTAGACCTGAAGTACCTCAATTCCAGTTCCTATAAGGTTCCTATTATTAGGTAGATTTTAAGGTCCAATAAAGCTCCAATCTCCGGATTTTATTTAGACTTGTTCAACTATCAAACTCAATCCGTAAAAAGCTAATGCTATGCAAATGCAGAGAATATTTTTGTGATGCAATTTTCAAGATTTTGAACTTTTTATGTATTTTTGAAAATATGATGCATATGCATTTTTTGTATTTTTTCAAAAAGATTTTTCAAATGTTTTTGGATTTTAATTTTGCAAATGTTTTTGGGATTTTTGAAAACAAAAAGTTTTTGGATAAAAACTAGGGTAAAAATATTTACACAGGGATGCTTATTATATTTACAAGAAGTGGATTTTAAGAATTTACAGGGGTAAGTGATTAATTTTATAGGTATAGATAAATAATGAATTCTGGTGTGATGTATGTATTCCTCAAACTTATTTCATAATGGTTTTTCAAACAATTTTGAAAACTATAGTCCAAAACAGTTTTTACAAATATTTTACAAACATGTACACACATTTGAAAATCATTTTGCAAAGGTTTTTCAAACAGTATAGATAGATTTTTCACATATTTTTGCAACCATTTTTCAAATCATTTGCAAATCATTTTTCAAACATTTTATTTCACACAAAGAAAATAAAATTTTGCAAACAAAGTATTTTACAAAGATTGAAAACATGTAACAAAACATTTTCAAAATAGTTTTCAAAATATTTTTCACAAGGATTTTCAAACTATTTTTCAAACATTTTGCAAAAACATTTTCACATGATAATCAGTAAATACAAAAAGAATTTGAGGAATGATAACATCTTTTATTAGGGTTTTTATTGAATTTTAAAGAATTATAAGCCATAATATTAAGAAAATACGAAAGTACGAGTTATGGCTAAAGTATATACGTAGTATATACGACCCCCTATACTTAGCTTGAGCTATGTCCTCATAGATCAGAGAGAAAAGAGAAGACATAATTCGTACTGAGTATAGGAAAATCTTAAGAATAAATGAATAAAGAAATGAATTAATCAATGAGAAGTTGATCGTCCCTCCTATACTTAGGATCAAATAATCCTATAGCAGACTGTACACAAAGCAGGGAGGGTCAAGGGTGGGAATGAACAGATTGTACTCAGATTATCTCCGTCTATACTTAGGGTCAGATATCCCTAAGTATAGACAAGAAGAGGAGACAATGGAGAGGATCAACGAATAAAGAAGATAGAAAAGGAAAAGAAGAAAAGAGAACAACTCAGTGTGTGCACCCCCCTATACTTAGGACAAGACATGTCCTAAGCGCAGCAAAATCATAGGATGAAGACAGGGTGACATATATAACGGAAGAATGAATGAATGATATAGACAAATGGATCTGTACAGAGGAAGATAGAAGTGATAATCATGTACGAGATGCATATGTTGTGAGTCAAAGAGCACGTCTCATACCAGATGAATCGGGGCAACATCAACGGTCGATGGGTCATGATCTAGATATGGTTTCAAGCGCTGACCATTGACTCTAAAAGTGGAAGATGACGAAGGTTCGGATATATCAATTCTACCATTATCATGCACCTTCCGGACCACATATGGTCCTTTCCATTTACTTTGTAGTTTCCCTGGGAATAATTTTAACCTAGCATCAAATAACCATACTTGTTGATCTGGCTCAAATTGTTTATGGTTGATTCGGGAATCGTGTCATACTTTCACTTTCTCGTTATTTTGTAGGCTACTTGAGAAGGTTGTATCTCTGAGTTCTTCCAGGGCTGCCAATTCTACTTTCCTCTGTTCTCATACACTCTTGGAATCCAATAATAGCTCTGTAACTGCCCAAAGTGACATGCTTTATCTCCACTGGTAAATGGCATGGCTTGCCATAGACGAAACGAAAGGGAGATGTCCCTAGTGGTGTCTTGAAGGAAGTCTGGTAGGCCCACAAGACCGAGTCCAAAAGCTGTGACCAATCATTTTGGTCTGGGCGGACTACATTCTGTAAAATTGTCTTAATCTCACTATTCGATACTTCAGCAAGACCATTAGTCTGAGGGTGATACGGCGTGGCAACACGATGTCAATATTGAACTCGTCTGCAAGGGCCTTTACCTTGTCATTAATAAAGTCAGACCCCCTCATCTGAAATCAAGACTCTAGGTACCCCGAACCGTGAAATAATATTTTTCCTCAAGAAACGACATACGGTTTTAGCATCTGCGGCTCAGGCGGGGATGGCCTCAACCCAACGACTCACATAATCTACAACGAGCAGAATGTACTCAAACCCCGGACTCTTAGGAAATGGGCCCATGAAATCAATCCCCCATGCGTCAAAAACCTCACAAAAGTGAATGGGCTGCATGGGCATCATATCTCTCTGTACGCAAGTACCCATTTTCTGACAGTCAGTACATCTTCTCATGAACTCATCAGAATCCTTGAAAAGGGTAGGCCACCAAAGGCTGGATTGGAGAACCTTCTGTGTTGTCCGTCTCCCAAAATGATGTCCTCCTGCCTCAAGCTTGTGGTAGTAGGTGAGGACCCTATATTGCTAATCTTGAGGAATGCACCGTCTCCAGATACTGTCCCCCCCTTCATGATAAAGGGCGGGGTCCAATGGTACGTCTTTGCCTTCACAAGGAAGGTCTCAAGCCGTTGTCTGGGCCAACCTTGTGGAATAGATTTGGCAACAAGGTAATTCACAATGTCGGCATACCATGGAAGAGAGGTGATAGCAAGGATCGCCTCATCTGGGAAAGTCTCAGTAATAGGTGCTATGGGCCCAGATTCCTCAAGGTTCTCTAGGCGGGAGAGCTGATCTACCACAACATTCTTAACTCCTGGTTTATCCTTAATCTCAATATCAAATTCCTGGAGGAGAAGGATCCATCTGGTCAACCTGGCTTTGGCATCCTTCTTTGACATCAAGTACCGAATGGCGATGTGATATGTAAATATTGTCACTCTAGATCCAAGAATGTAAGATTTGTACTTATCTAAAGCAAAGACTACCGCTAGCATCTCTTTCTCAGTCACTGTGTAGTTCCTATGAGCTGCATCCAATGTCCGGCTAGCGTAGTGTATGGCATAGGGTAATCCATCCCTCCTCTGTCCAAGCACAGCCCCAATGGCATAATCAGAAGCGTCCGTCATGATCTCAAAGGGAAGAGACCAATCGGGTGGCTGAAGGACAGGAGCCTTGACAACTAAATTCTTGAGAGTCTCGAAGGACTTAAGACACTAATCATCTACGAGGAACTTAGTGTTATTAGTCAACAAATCTGTAAGCGGTCGGGAAATTCGACTGAAGTCCTGAATGAACCGTCGGTAGAAACCGACATGCCCCAGAAAAGACCGCAACTGTCTCAAATTGGACGGTGGATTGAGTTTTCTAATGATATCCACCTTGGCCGGATCAACCTCTATGCCCCTGTTGGAGATGATATGACCAAGGACCGTCCCCTGAGTCACCATGAAGTGACTCTTCTCCCAAGATAGTACAAGGTTTACCTCTATGCAACGCTGAAAGACTCGGTCTAGGCAATCAAGACAAGCATCAAACCCGTCGCCGTAGACTGAGAAATCATCCATGAAGACCTCTAAGCAATCACCTATCATGTCCGAAAAGATTGACAACATGCACCTCTGGAATATCGCCGAAGCGTTACATAGACCAAAGGGCATCCGTCTGAAAGCATAAGTCCCGAATGGACAGGTGAATATCGTTTTATCCTGGTCTTCGGGCGCAATGGCCACTTGATTGTATCCGGAATACCTGTCAAGGAAACAGTAATGACTCTTCCCAACTAGTCTCTCAATAATCTGATCAATAAATGGGAGCGGGAAATGATCCTTCTTGGTGGCCTCATTCAATCGTCTGTAGTCCACACAGACCCTCCAAGAAGTGGGTATCCAGGTGGCGATCTCCTCTCCAGACTCATTCACAACTGTAGTGACACCCGTCTTCTTGGGTACCACATGTAAAGGACTAACCCACTTAGAGTCGGAGATGGGGTAGATAAAATCGGCGCTCCACAATTTAGATATTTCCTTCATCACTACATCTCCAAGGTTCGGGTTCAGCCGTCGTTGGAACTCACGCGATGGATTAGCATCCTCTTCGAGGTAGATACAGTGGGAGCACAGGGCCGGACTTATCCCCTTGAGATCAGCCACACTCCATCCTATTGCCTTGCGGTTGCGTTCAAGAACCTCCATCAAATGAGATTCTTGTTCTCCAGTCAAATCTGCTGAGATAATGATTGGGTGCATATCTGGTTCGCCTGCAATGAATCTATACTTGAGCGGCTGCTGTAAAGGCTTCAGTTCTGGCTTGGTGGGAGCTGGCAAATCTGGCTTCTGATATGTCTGCGTGAAAGCAACCAGGTATGCATGTGAGAACTCTCGTTGTACCTGTGAATGCTGACGAAGGGAACCCTGTTGGTGTATCTATCATCTGTGGGGGCTCGCTCTGCGTCCTCTTTGTCGGCTCATCGGGAAACAGACATGGCAAATATGTATCAAAGTCCTTCCAATCAAAGTCTGCCTCCGAGGGATCTGAATCTGAACAATCATCAGTGTCTCCAATCATCACACAACTGTCAGCCTCTATAGTGTAATCTGCCAAGGGTATGCTCTCTGAACTCTTGGCTGCCTCAAAAGGTGGGTACTCTGAATCTGTAGACAGGGAGAGGGCTCGAGCTTCTGGATCTTCCCAAACTGCTTCATCATCGGTCATCACAAAATCACACTCTTGGTGGACGTCTAACTCTGCATCTGTCAGCTACACTGTGTCACTACCTGGCTCTAAGCAGGCTGAATCTCTCGCTCGGGTCTCGTCAATCGTCTCTATTTGTATACTCTCGCCCTCTACGCGAAAGTACACCTTCCCACTATCATGGTCGGTCACCGCCTTGGCTGTAGCCAAGAATGGGCGTCCTAGTATGATGGGGGCATCGGTCACCGACTCAGGGATCTCCATGTCCAATACAACAAAGTCCATGTGGAATTTCAGGCCTTGAATGGTGACGACCACGTCTCTCAACAACCCATTCGGACTCTTGATAGACCTACCTGTAAATTAAAGGACTGTCCGACTCCGAAGGAGCGGGCCGAACTCGAATCGGTCGAGTAAGGCTGCCAGAAGGAGGTTGATAGAAGAGTCGTTGTCTAATAGATTACGATCGAATGGCTGCTCACTAATCTGGCATCTGACATATGGAGCTCCTGCATCAGGTCTTTTGGCTGGAAGCTGGTTCTGAATGGCACAACATGTGGCACGGGTCAGCACATGGATGTCTCCTCTATTGTCTGCTTCCTCCTACGTACAATGGTCTTTTCTCTCAGATTCTTTAGGAAGAGGGGGACATGCTCTAGTGCCTCCTGTAGAGTCAGCTGTATCTGAAATCTGTCTATCATCTGCTGGCTGAACTCTAACTGTTCCTTCTTTTTTGGATTTTCTATTTTATTCCCCTTTGTCGAGCAGAGTGCTTGAGGGAAGGGAATGGAGGGGCCCTCCTCAGATAGAGGGTTAGGAGAAGGTTTCTGGCCCTGTGAAGGATTGCAATCCATGCGAACACCATCATTCAACACACATGGACTCGGAATTGATGGAGAAACCTTTCCTTTATTCATTTTTTGGTCTTTTTCCTGGTGTCCAGAGATACAAAGAATGGAAAAATAGACTGTTGAAATACAGATGGACTCAAAATGGGGGCAGTAGTACCACCCAAAAGATTCTCCTTCACGGCCTCAGCACCGCACTCTGGTTCTTCATCAAAAATGGTGGACTCAGCACCACCGTCTGCATCAGGTATCATGACGGCCTCAGTACCGTCGTTCGGAAGGTCATCCTTGGTGGCATCAGTACCACCGTCATCATCATTGTTGTTGTTAGCGGCATCAGCACCACTTCTCTACTCATTTGGGGCTCTGGAATCTCCATGGTGTTGTCCCTCAGATGAGCCACCGCCGGTTGGTTCCCTACCGCTCTTGCTCAGACTTTCTCTTCAAGTTATTCGGATTTGGTTCTCTCTGTGCAGGTATGGCAGCTTTCCCTTTGATTATGTCCCTCATCTCCTGCCGGAACTCGTCCATTTCTCGTCGGAAAGATATATGTTGTTCCTAGAGCAAGCGGGTGAGATCATCAAGTGATGGGTTCTCCAAGACGGGTGTGAAAGAATCGGGAGTTTTCCCTTGCTGGAACTGAGGGTGATGGTGAGATTGGGAGTACTACGACTGGTAAGGCTGCTGCCGCTATCTCCACTGTTGTCCCTGCCAGGTGTGACAAGGATTCTACTGATACTGCTGCTGTGGTTGTTGGGATTATTGAGGCTGCTGGTGTTGGCTACTCTGATTGCCCTGAGCTGGAGGCTGCTGCTGAGATGAAGCACCTCCGGTGGACCAACGAAATCCTGGGTGATTACGACGAATCCCAGGCTGTTGGGGGTATCGGTCGTACCATATCCCGTTGACTTCCATTAACGGCTCCTGCTCGAAGGGAGGAGGTGGTAGTACTGCCAAAGGCTGATTCGGCTGATAGACCACCAGCTGAGTGTCTTGAGATGGTGGTTTTTGTGAGTAGTGCGGCAACTGCTGTACCGGCACCTCCTAGACATGATGAACTTGGCGGTATGCTGGAGGTGGTGGGGTAGAACGGCTACCTCTGGAGTCAGCCAGTGACCTGGGAGGCGGATGTGAAGATGATTGTGCCTCCTGAATACTCAAGATGTGAGTCTTCAGGTCACTCATGGTCTTAGCCAACTGGTCTATCTGTGCCATACCTTGACCCTGCTTCTTCTCCAAAATATCGATGCGGTTCAATTTCTCACTAATTATGCCCATGTCAGCGGCCGATGATTCGTCTTGTGCTGCTGCTGCTGACGGAGTGTGGTTTCCGGCATCGATCCTTGCAATGTGGAGGTAAGAAGTGGCTTGTGGTGGGACCTTGGAGTTTGTGTAGATGCAGCCCTGGGACATCACTATAGAGTTTTCTGTCATCTGTTCATAGATGGCCCAGACTGCTTCTGCATCCTTGGAAAAATAAGATCCCCCACACGAGGCGTTGACAAACCCCTGCAGCTCCGATGTCAGCCCACAAAAGAAACTTTGCACCAGATTGGGTTGTGATATTTCATGATGTAGACATCGGTCTATGAGCTCTCTAAAGCGATCCCACGCTTCATGGAATTGTTCATTGAGGATCATAGTGAAATTATTGATCATTGATCTAGCTGCATTTGTCCGGCTGAGTGGGTAATACTTGTTCAAGTACTCTTTCTGGAGTTGCTCCCAGGTGTCGATGTACTCCCCAAATGTTTTAGCCAATAAGCGGCTCTATCAACCAAGGAGAAGGGAAGGCAATCATTTTGATGGTATTCTCAGTCACGAACCTGTCATGGATCGTACTGCATATCATTTCGAACTCTTGCAAGTGGAGGTGAGGTTCTTCAGTGGCCAGCCCATGAAACTTGGGCAGTAGCTGAATGGTGTGTAGGCGAAGCTCGAAGTCACCGTAGATGGGAGGGAGTTGGATCCATCGGTGCGTGAGGGTTGCACCAGGGTTGTGCAACTACCTCATGGTCCTTGGAGGCGGCCTCTCTTGGTTGGGTTCTCCTCCTCCGTCCTTTGCGTTTGGTATTTCACCGCCCTCATTTCTTTCTTCTCGTCCTTCATGCATCTCCCTCATGATTTCACCCGTGACAAATCCCTGGTCTCTGATCTGTCTCTGCATTGTTTCCAGGGAGGCTAACAGTGAATTGTTGATGGCCGCTTGATCATACAAGTATGGAGGTGGTCTCGGCTCATCTAGGTTTTCCTCTCTGCCTTCCATTTCTGGTGTTTCTGCAAAGTCAAAAGAATCCATCTCAGGTGCCATCAAATGTTCTGAACTCTGTTCTGTACTAAATTCTGACATCACTGGACTGATAGAAGAAGAAGGATGGTCGAGGGGGAACAGGGTGGACGTAAACTCGGGCTCGGAGAGTGGGTATGGACTCCCCGAAGCCGACCTAGATGAAAAAGGAGGAGTGCTCGATAGCGGTGCCACCAGACGTGGCCTAAGGGATCTCCTTCCCATCATCTTGATCTAGAGAAAGGAGGATGAGATCTGGAATGCAAACAAGATGTTCAATCAAACCCCCAATTCACCTACACAACTCTTGAGCTGATGACCGTGAAAGTTCGGTATGTTATCTTGTCAAATTTTATAAGGTGATCAGTCAATCTATCAGAGCGTTAGAGCGTGCTGTAGGTACCCTACTTTCCTAGCCGACTGTCCCGATCCACATTAGATCTTTCCCAGCCAGTATGAATTGCGGACCGTAACCCGGTTTTTCCCGCCAATTCAATCTGCTAAGGACGTCACGGTCCGCTTTACCGGTCACCGGAGAGATCCTCACTGGAGAACAACTAACCACGATCAGTAGTCAACCAGAATTTTAGGCGTGGCTCTATCCTAGTGTCAGGTCACTCTCTCGCAACAGATAAATCAAACAAGGAGGGGGTTACTCTCCCCAAGACAAGGTTTTTGGTGAGATGAGTTTTAAGATCAAGTTTGTATTAGCAGTCCCAATTTTATGATTTTCACTTTTTATGCATTGTTCTGAACAAACATCGTCTAACAAATTTTCCAATTTCCTTGTTATTTAAAGTCCAACAAAACTTGGGGAAGGAAAGCAGAAAAGCCGATGCGCGGTCAAAATCTATGATGCATGCAGGGATAGAGATGCGTAACTTTTCGCCAGCACTCTACATGCAAAATGATCCGTGCATAAATTAAAGACAATAAATAAAACTACCTAGATGTGTGTACGAGGAAATCGTCCTAAGATGAGTAACTTCTATTAACGTGAAGAACAAGTAGCTACGACTAGGAAGAGAGTCTGGAGTCCGGTCTCGGGAGCCGATCGGTGTCGACCATAGTGGATCCTACCAGCATTGTATACGACTCCTCTCGACACGTCGTCTCTAGTCCAGGTCAATAGCCTTTTCAGTTGATTTTTAGCCAAGTCCAATTACGATCTATAGGTGCAGGCAAGATAATAGGGATTGAGCCTTAGCTCCTTAAGTCGTCATAGTCAACAAAAATTCCTATGTCTAGGGGCTAAATCCTCGGAAAACAAAATAAAATAAAGACGAGAAAAGCCGTGAAAAACATAAAATCACGGTGAGCCCCCAAGTGAACAAACATTTGGAAATTAGGCCCGAGTGTCCTAGAGAGTCCAAGTTATTACAAATTAAGTCTCTCTCTCACTTTAAAATACAAATTTTTAAACTACAAAAATTCTACAAGAGATGATGGTCTTCTCAAGCCTCCAAGTTCTCTTGGGTGCTAAGCGAGCCTTCACGTGGGTGCCCAAGCGCCTAGGATGGAGCGCTTCCCTCGCTCGGTGGTACCTCGCACAAAGTTCAATAAAAAGGTGATTAGACCAATCAAGCAATACAATCAAATAGCTATGTAAAAAGGCAAGCAAATATTCATAATCTCAAAAGAATGCTCTATACACTATTGCTCCCTGGCAACGACGCCATTTGATTAACCGCGAGATGCAAGGGTCTAAATGTCCTACACAATGCGAAGACAAAGTTGTTGCGGCGACCCTTGGTAAATCCTGATTAAATCAACAATTAACCCACGAATAATATCAAGCAATGGAAATCAAAGTGTGGAGTTAAAATTTATTATAACTCTACAAAATATTTGTATAGTGAAAGTATGTAGAGTGTCGAACACAGGGAGCAAACAGGTAGAATAAGGCAATAATGCTCAGAAATGTGAAAGTGGTTAAATGCCTACAAGTGATATTTTTGTGGGTTTTGAATTTTATATTTTTTATTTAATTTTTGATTTTATATTTTTTATATTTGGGTTTTTAATTTACTGATTTTGTGTTTTATTTTTATATTTTGTATTTTTATATTTCCTTTTTCTTGTAATAAATATATAATGTATATAAGGAATATATATATATGTACACTAGAGATAAGAGAGGGATAAAAATAGGGGAAAATGCTTAAATACAAAAAAATGGAATGCTTTATGATTTTTATATTTTTCTAATGTTTTTATGATTTTTCTAGAATTTTCCTTTTTTTTGTATTTTTAAGGGCAAAAATACTAGTAAACAGTGAGATAAGTTGTTGGTCGAAATTAAAATGAGGATGAAAAATAACAAACAGAATAAAAAATTCCTCAAATTAATTTTAAAATAAAGATAATAAAATAGAAAAATTCAGAAACTGAAATTGTAGTTTTAGGATTTTTATGGAATTTTTAAGATTTTTATGAAGATTTTTGGTGTTTACTATTTTTAGGGGTTTCCTTTTGAATTTTTTAATTATTTTTGGTCTAAAGTTAAAACACACAGAAAAAACAAAATATATTTTTTTGGAATTTTTCAAAAAGGTAATGAATATATTAAAAATAAAAGACTGCAGGAAGGTAGAAATGATGTTTTTGATTTTTTGACTAATCAAATAACATGATAAAAATACAACAAAAATTCGTGATTGTAGAACAAACTCAGGGGCACACAGACATATTTTTAGATTTTCAAATAGATAAAAGATGCTCTAGAAATAAATCAATCACTTAAAATATTGTAAAAATTCTACAGGACATAAATCGCAATATCTTTTGATGAAATTTGAATACAAATTCGGCCCTACTAATTCCTACAACATATCCAAAAATGAGCAAATGATATTGAGTATTTAAAGCGTTATCAACAAAAGAAGACCAACCAGTACTCTGATTTATAAATTTGCCATAAATAGTTTGTAAACCAGAAAATTCTGAAATTTGGATATGATGTAGAATGTTTAAACAACTTTCTAACAAAAAATATCACAAAAAATCGAGTTCAGACGAATGAGTTATAGGCATTACAACACATGGGCGCAGATAAAATACTAACTACGAAACTGCAGTTCAAAAATATACTCAAAAACTTCTTGAAATATGCAAAAAACGCAGGGGTATGGTCGCAAAACTTTCCAGTAATCTAGGTGGCGTCAAGCTGCTCTTGGACAATAAGGGGATGTGCGTGAAAGTGCTCTAATGTACCCGCAATTAGAAGAAGGGCTCGAGTACAAAACTCGGCCAAGATGTTAGGTACACAAAAAATGGGATATGAATGGGCTTTCCTTCGATTTGGTGAGGGAAGAAGGATGTGCTCTGACCATCGTATGTGGCTGAAGATGGAGGGGGTTGTGTATGAGGATACGTAGAATAGCGGAGGATGGCGGCGGTGAGATGTGAGCCGCATCGAGGAGAATGAATGAAAGTCAAAATGATGAATTGGGAGCTCGCCGGAGCTTGCTCCAGCGAGGGGTGAACTGAGTGATTAAGTGACTAAAAAGCAAGTAAACAAAATGCTAGAATCAATCTATGATCTACAAGTGAATAAAGAGCAAGAAAACAAGCAAAACAATGACCTCGACTGGCCTAGAAACCAGGAAGGTAGAACGTCGACGGCCGATGACCGGAGGTGGGGGTGGAGCCGCCCTTCGACTCGTCTAGCCGTGCCTCCGAGGAGCTAGAGAACTCACTGTCACTTCACTCTATCTTGAGCTCTAAGAAGGGTGGCCAAAATGGGTCCAAGATGGTTCAAAAAACAAATGGGAAGAAGATGTGGTGTTTTGTACATGTGAGGTAGGTGGCTCCAAAGAACGATGAATATCAAGCGAATCATTGATCCAATCCTCTAAGCAACCTCTTGGCGTGTATGAGGGTACTTCAAGGAGAAAAAGCTGTGAAGGAAGCGTAGCGATTGGGTGAAAGGATCGGCCTTGAAAAATCCGAGAAAATGGACAAAAACAAGGTTCTGACAGAAGTGGCAGAGGATGGTTAGAGAGTTAATGAGGGGGCAATAAGATCGGTGTGTATCTAGCGAATAGACAACTCAACCCTCTATGTAATGATTGGGCGTGTATGTTGGATGTATGGGAAAAAAGTCTAGAAGGAAGCTCAGCGATTTGGTGAAAGAATCAGCCTCTAAAAATTCGAGACAATAGGCAAAAACTAATGTTCTGACGCACAGCAGAGGAGGTCAGACAACGTGATGAACATGCTCCAAAGATCGAAGAAAATAGGATGAATTCATAATCTAATCCTCAATACATATCCTGGGCGTGTATAGTGGATGTAAGGGGAGAAAAAGTCAAGAAGATCGCATTACAAAAATATGCAAGATGTGTCCTCCAAAAATCGGCGAAAACGGTCAAAAAAAGTGGTTCTAACATAGTACATTGGTAATTCATTTATGTATTTTATACAAAATATTTATTTTTAATGTTTGATTTATCATTTTATTCCAATTTTAATATGTACATATATAATATTTATGAAATAATAAAAATATGAAATATTAAAAATAATGAATAACAAATAAAATGAATATTTTAATCAGTACAAGTATACAATAGGGGGTCCAAAACTCAACTTTCAAACCGTAACTTCAAAAAATAAGGAACCACATTCATTAAATAGTTTATTACAAATTATATTCAATTAAAGGTGAGTTTGATACATTTGGAGTTTTATTTGAGACATATAGGTCTGGGAAGTTGGGATTTTGGAAACTTATTCAGATCATAACTTTTTATCTGTGTATTATTTTTGAGTTAAATCAATTTTGTATTTTTCTTTATTTAATTATCTACAACTTTCATGTACAAAGTTTCTTTATTTGAAGTATAAAAAGTGGAACCAAAAATAGGTCCCAAAATGAATAAAGAATGAATTAAAATAAAAGGTATTTTTATTGTATTTTGGCCCTTATCTCCCCCTACTTTATTCCTTGTCGACCTAGTCATTGAGATGCCTAGGTCTCGGGGTTTCGGGTCATAAAATATTTACAATATTTTATTCTTTTTCTTTTCTTTTCTTTATTCTATAAATTTTGGCTTTAAAAACTGTATTTTATACAATATTTACATACACATGCATGAATGCTAAGATGCACTAATTAAGGGTATTTACATGCATTTATCAGGGTTTTTGAGGCCGAAATGATAGAATAAAGATGATGAAATGTGGATTCATCAGGTACCTCATGGAAAAGAAGGATGCGAAGGCACGTCTTCTTAGGTGGATTTACTTATCTAGGAGTTTGATTTGGACATCAGAGATAAACTTGGAAAGAAAATGTAGTGGTTTATCGCCTCTCTCGTCTCGAGATTGTTGATGCTTCTGATGATACACCTATTCAAGACTCCTTCCCTGATGAGTCGATTTTTGATATCGACTCACTCCCATGGTATGTTAATATAGTGAACTATCTTGTCTCCAAGAAAGTTCCCGAAGATTGGCCCAATAGCAGCATAGACCGACTCAAGTCGGATTCGAGAAGCAACCATTGGGAGGATCCGATCCTTTTCATTGAAGGACAGGATTGTGTCTTGAGGAGGTGTATTCCTCGAGAGGAATACCATAGTGTCCTTACTTACTGCCATAGTATGAAGGCATGAGGACATTACTCCGAGAAGAGGAATGCATTGAAGTTATTACAGTGTGGATTGTACTGGTCGACTCTGTTTCACGATGCTCTTACTTTTGTGAAATCGTGCCCAGTATGCTAGCAATTCTAAAGATGAGATGCAGATGAAGCATGTCATCAATTGTATGTCTTTGATGCTTTGGGCATCGACTTCATGGGCTCATTCCCGATTAACCACAGTTTTGAGTATATCCTTGTTGCGGTGTATTACTTGTCAAGATGGGTGGAGGCTATCCTGACACAAGCTGCAGACAGCCGGACTGTCTGTAAGTTAATCAAAGAGCATATCATTTCTAGGTTTGGGGTCCCCAAAGTATTGATATCTGATGGGGGTAGACATTTTGTTAATAGAGAGGTGAAGAAACTTGTGAAAGATTACGTCATCTAGCACCATGTCGTGAGTCCTTACCAACCATAAACCAACGGCATGGCAGAGGTGTCGAATATGGAGGTTAAGACCATATTGCAGAAGCTCGTCCGCCCAAACATGAAGGTCTAGTCCCAGATCTTGGATTACGTCCTTTGGGCCAACAGGACGGCTTACAAGACACCATTAGGAACCTCCCCATTCAGGATGGTATTTGGAAAGCCGTGCCATTTGCCCACAAAGTTAGTGCATAAATCAGAATGGGCAATTGAGAAGGTCAATTGGAACACACACCTAGGTCAAAAACATAGAGAGATGAATTTGAATGAACTTGTGGAAATCAGAAACCGAGCATATGACAACAGTTTGGTGTACAAGGACAAGGTTAAGCATTGGCACAATAGATTTATGAGACGAAAGACCTTTGTTCCTGGACAAAATGTATGGTTGTTCAAGGCAAGGCTGAAGGTTTTCCAAGGGAATCTCAAATCCAAGTGGACAGGTCCATTTATAGTCCATATTGTTTATAACAGTGGATGTGTAGAGATCTCAGATCTTACAGATAGAGCACAGACATCCCTAGTGAATGGACAACTGCTGAAACACTTTGTTGAACCAAATGAACGGTCAGTCTGTGTTAAGGAGATTATTTTCATGCACAAGGAATATTCTGAAGACATATATAGAGCCACCCATGAGGCCTTGCAACATTGATCTCTAGCCATCAACAACGTTAAAAAGATTCAGATTACGATCTCTTTTTATATTCCCAATCCCATTAATTCTTATACCTATTCGTGTCCTATACTTAGGTTGACCAGATATTTGTGTGTGTGTGTGTGTTCATCTCTTTCTCCTCTTGACCACGACCACCCCATATTTATTCTTCACCTACATTTAGGCTAACAAGAGCCTAAGTATAGGGGGTAGATCGACTTCTATAGTTTTTTTTATTATAACTCTCCTATGATTAGCACGAGCTATGTCATTTCCTCGCTTCTTGTGCTCTGAGGACATAGCACATGCTAAGTATAGGGGGTGGATATACTACATATATAAATTACCCATAGCTCATACTTTCACGTATTTTCACGTATTTTTGTATATATTATGCAATAACTACGGGTGGTTAAAATTGGCACACGTGTATGCTTGTATAATATGTATATTGTATACAAGCTATAAAATATCTACATTATATACAAGATGTAAAATATCTATATTGTGTAAACCAGAAATTGTTGTAAAATAATACCCTTTTGTAAGATAAAACTTTTATAATTTTGTAAAATTTTTGTAAATAATACTCCTTTGTAAATTGTTGTAAAATAGGAGGTATACCAGAAAATCAAAAAAAGTGTCTTGCATAGCTGGAATGGGCGGTGAGTCGACGCATAGGGGGAGGCAGCCCAATCAGGGGTGGCCGAGAAGGGGGGTGGGGAGGCGCGCAGATTAGAGAAATGAGCGCAAGCCGTACAAGCCATCATAGTGGGCCGATCAATCACATTGCCCTGCACATCCAAAAGCTGCATAATAAAGTTCCTCGATACTCTAGCATTAGCTGAGTGATGGAAAAACTTTGTATTCTGATCCCTGAGGTTCAACCAGTCCATTTTGCTTTTTTGCTTCCAAGCTGATTCGAGGTACGAATCCAGCTTATCAACATGCCCTTTCACATCCTCTTCCAGCTGTGCAAGGGTGGGATTGAGCGGCTCCATCTCAAGGAACGCAATGATAGCATTGAAGCATATGAACATATGTCTTCATATGTTCATCCTTACCTCGCAATAAAATCATATTTATATTATTTGTTATTAAATATATAATATGATTTTTACACCTTTGTTCATCGAAATTCTACAATTACAAGCATGCCTCTTATTTTTTTATAAAAGCGCTTGTTCCTCTATATTCTCACAAAATTCACAATTCTGACATTTTATTTTTACACTTATGCTTCTATTTTACCTTAATAGAATGACTAAATTTTATAATAGTACATAGACATAATATCTATTAAAAAAGGTAAAAGCATCATTGTAATTGCATAATCTCACAGAGGCATACATGTAAAATACCTCATATCTTAATGATTGTTAGATTTATAGAATTTTTTACTTTAAAATACTTTTATGCTTACAATTAATTTTAAGAAACGATTCATAAATAGCAACTATTTTATTTTTTTATCAAATTTTCAGAGTAAATTTTAAAAAGTCATCAAACTATACATCCAAATTCAATGTCATGCCTAAACTTTAACAACAAGTAACAATCTGCTACTCGATCTTTGTAATTTATTTTCAATAAGACTAGTAAAATTGATCATTTGTCTTTCTGGCCTTAGATGACATTAATTAATCTTAAAGATAAAGTGTCATATTATTATTACTTATCAAAATTTTGTAACACATTGAAAATAGGTATATAGTTTATAAATTTTTATGCCATTACTCTATTTGTTACTACCTACTATTAAAAGTAAAAAAATGGGGATCAATGCAAGTTTTTAAGAGAAAAATAGTTGAAAATAATTGTTATGTTAACTTTTGCCAATTATAGAGCAACCTAGATGTAATTTGCTGCATATTACAAGTAGAAAAAGTGAGATAACTGCATATAATATTCATTATTATATATTTAACAATAGATTGTATATAAATCAAAGATAAGGTCATTTCTCTTCCTAATTGAGCAATCTTTCATCGAAAAATAATACACAAATATCTTACATATTCCAAATAATCTTTACACTGACAGAAAAATATTGAGAGTTGTATTCGTTCTTTATTATGTGTGCTATCTTATACGTGTGCTTTTATTATAGTTGATGGCACATAAGTTCATCTCAATGGTTAAAAGATTTGCATGAAAAAAGCTATAAAACAATCAGTCCATAGTCCATAATCATCGTCATTTGAATACGATTCATCATGAGAATATTTGTTAGAAAAATATAAAAATTTACTTTACAACAAATAATATTCATTAAATAATATCTATTGTGATTGTATTTACAGATTTTTTTACACTTGTTATAATAAGAGTTATGACCTTAGGTTAAGATAAAATAAGGGCATAAGTGTAATTAGAAAAGGGAAGAAGTGTGAAATTTGTAAGAATATCGGGGGATAGGTGTTATTGCAAAAATGATACGACCATAAGCGCACTTTCATAATCTCGCAGGAGCATAAACGTAAAAACACTCTAATATCTACGATGACATTGTCCAAAAAAAATGTCATGGCAGGAGTAGTCGTTCAATTAATTAACCTTATATAAACCTTTGAAAAAAATTCTGGGTCTTAGTATCTATGCAATAATACTTGTGTTCATGTATTCTTACACAGCTCACGGAAATGTAATTTCAAAAAAAAAACGTAAGGTCATGTTTGGTAGGAGAATAAACCTTGAAATAAGGGGTCAATTCTTTTCCCGACACGATTCGCAGTGGTACGACTATTCCCCATTATTCTATCTTATTTCACTCTTATTCCTATCTTTATCTCACCTTACTTATCTTTATTTCACCTTATTTTCATTATTCTTATCCTCCAGCCGAACAAAGAATGGACCCTTATTCTCTTTATGCCCCATCCTTATTCCTGCTTATTCCTGAACCGAACAGGCCCTAAGGGTATAAGTGCATTTGCAGAAACTCGAATGAGCACAAGTGTAAAAATCCCTGCTCTTTTCCAAAATAACCAAACAATTCGAGTTGATTCACTTGATTAAGTAAGGTACAAAGATTGAGAATGCGTGAGAAACGTCGTAATTAATTGAATTTCAAAAGGGGCTAATTACTGAAATACACTTGGAAAAGTTCACGACCGTCAAATTTCAGGGTGAAATATTAAACACAAAGAGGTCATGTGCATTAATGGAAGGTGTGTCAGCAATTAGCGATCACGGTCAAAGTTCCACATTGATCAAACAGAAATCACGTGGTAATCACTCAAGTTGGTTTGTTCATTAATCAAACACAAATCTTAACATGGCTGCCCCCGCCCCATTTTTTCTCAAATTTTTTTAATTTTTTTGAAAAATAACACCATGTATATTCATCCCTATATCCCTCCTATATGTCATTCGAATTTCGTCAGAAACAGAGACTCCTACGGCCTCCATCGAGATGATGTCGATTTAAAAAATTCTGTTACCGTTAAAAAATGACTGTCTGGATGGAGGCCGTAGGAATCTCTGTTTCTGACGAAATTCGAATGGTATATAGGAGGGATATAGGGATGAATATACATGGTGCTATTTTTTAAAAAAAAATAAAAAATTTTGGCAAAATAAGGTGGGGGCAGCCATGTTGGCTGCCGCTAGGGGGCAGTATTAGAGTTACTTGTACCATTTTTTCACAGTATTATGTGTGATTCTCTGTCGCGGTCAACATAGTGTGTGAAATCGGACAGTCGAGATCAATGTGGACCCGACTAATGAGAAAATGATCTGAACCGTTTGATCGTATAGTTGGACGGTCCTGGAAGATCGATATTGTGATCTTCACGATCTACGTGAAAACACGTTAATTATGTGTTATAGTTGTTCGAGTGCTAGATGTATAGCCTACTTTTGGTCGTGGTCGAGAATCGCCTACCTTTCTTCTTAAGCTTATGGAGAGACCTTTCTTCGAATAGTCGTCACAAAATCCCCTGAAACTATGCGATACATTCAATGTCGTCCTTGACATTTCGTATGCCTTAGGCAAAAGAAAAAATGAGGCTCTTGCAATAAGAGCATATTGTCTCTTGTGTGTTTACCAGCAAATATAAAATGAAATATTTTATTTTAGGGGAACAACCGACCCTTGTATAATCTCATTAAAATTTTTAATTTTAGCATTGAGTTGGTCACTAAAAATTCAAATTTATAAGGCCCATTTTTCAGAAAGTTGTTTCACCGACAAATACTATTTTATTCCTAAACTAAAAATCAGATCACATGTAAACATGTGTCCTAGGTAATTGCACTTAAAAATTATGCCCAGTGCTAGTCCTGGATCCACCATAGTTGTCAAAGCATCTGTTGCGAGCACAAAAAGAAGCAGTGCCAGCGGACAATCTTGCCGAACACCACGCTAAGGCTGGAAGTACCCCCCCCCCCCCTTGACCGTATGTTCACAAGAACAACACATAATGCCATCGTCACACACCTATTCATCCATAAGATCCGCCTATCTGGGAAATCCCGTCAGTGTAGCGACGCCCAGATGAAATACCATTCTAGATAGTCATAAACCTTTGGAAAGTTCACATTGCATAGAACACCATTTATATTACTTTTTTACTATGAAACCTTGCCTATGTATTCTTATAAAATTCATGGTACCATCCATGCCCTCTCGTTAAGATAAAACAGGGGCGTAAGAACTCGAGGTCACACGTGTTATTGTAAAAATGGTTGAGGTATTGTTGTGAATGCAGAATCTTAAAGGGGGGCAAGTGTAAAAAACCAAAATTTTTAATCATTTTCCTTTTTTATTTATATTTATCATGTGATTTAGGACTTTTATGCAATTTACCGAAGAGGTCACATGCAAAACTCACGTGGGATTGCAGTAGAATCCAATGTAGGATTTGTGGCATGGGAATCTGGTCAAAAAAGATGTGGAAAGATCTGATGTTATGTAAAGGAAAGGGCACATGTGGAGAGACAAAAGGGAAAGAATTTGGGGAATCACACCTCCTCCTTGTTTTTTTGTTTTTAGGGATAGAGATGTGTCATGCATGGGGAATATATATATCCCATACATATATGGTAGATATATGTGTGTATATCCTAGTTAAGAATAGTTTAATTGGCCTTGGCTAAAGGTTGTGGTTTGGATGAGGATTAGGGTAATATACCTTAAGCTAGTGTGGGATTGTTTAGTGGATATGTTGACTAGGTCTCAAGATTGGCATGCAAGCTATGGAGCAAGGAGTAGGATATGGATGGTTGACTAGGGCATGTGAAACTCACCTCAGTCTTGGGATTTTTCAAATCTGAGAGTGAAGATCATAACCGACTCTCGCGGCACGTGATCGCATATGTATCTGTGTGAGGAAATCTTGGTCGGATATTACGTCTGTTTTTACAGATTAGATCAACTTTCTGAAAAGGGACCACCATGGAAAACTGTTGAGAAAGGAAAGGAGCATACACGGGCTGTAACATTGTGAATTCGATCCCGAGTAGTTATTGAGGAAACCTGACTCTAAATGTATGCATCGATAGTCGATATCATCATCCCAAGTAGATACCGATGCATCCTTGACCGGCATATTTCTGAGCATGGTTAGTGTTAGCTGAGACAAAGCTAAAATCAACCTCACGCGATGCAGTACATGAATATTCCGCTCATGAATCCTTAACTGGTTGGTGTTATGATTATGTTTGAGGCTATACAAGGGGTTAAGCATTTTAGAAGAATTTTAAAGATTTTGGAAGGCTATGACAATGATAAATGTCTATGGATGTATGGGCATCATTGGGATTTAAGGGTGGTTTGTGCTTCTCATAGCATGAATTTTTGATCCTCTAGGTCGTGAGCAATAGTGTACGTATTCACGATCGAATATCATGTTTCTCTTGTAGGGACGTCTACATTGTTGTTTGGGATGTCGCACTTCGATTGTCGTTGTTTCTTTTTGTTAAGTAGAGGGCAATTGGTAAGGTTTGAACTCGTTCTTTTGGGTTGAAGATACTCTGTTCAAATACTGGACCATTTGAGTATATCAACTTAGATGTTTTATAATTTAACCTCGTTAGTGAAGGGGAAGACATTTCAATGCGTAAGTTGAGGTCATTGTTAGTAGATGTTAGTAGATGTTAGATGTTAGATGTTAGATGGCTTTCTAGAGTCCCTCAAGAGTGATTTACTTCCCTTGGCAATTCGTAAGTTGAGGTCATTGTTTTTAGTGTTGAAAAAATAGGGAGCATTCTACCACAACTCTTTTCTTATATAAGTAAGATGGAAATTGGTGGTGTAAGTCGGGATGAGCATCGGGTCGGATTTTTTTGGGTCAGAGGTGACTGATCAAAGTCCATTTAATTTAGTGGACCCTGGGTAGATAGAGACCTATATAACATATCCATGTCCGACCTGACCCAACTAATACATGGGCTCGAGTTAGAGTTGGATCCGATCCATTTAATTTTTTTTTAATATGGGAGCACGTAGAATTAATAAAATAATTAAAAGCACATATTTTAGTGATGAAATAATGCGAATGAATAGACGAATTGACGAGTTAAAAAACACAGTGTATTGTGCTAGAGACACATAAGAGGAATATGGAAAGCATGATATATGGTCGTCATATAGTAAAATGGCTGTTATATGGGCCATCAGTGTGCTTAAGAATTTGGGCCGAGGTCGGCCCAAAACTCAATGGAACAAAATTTCTGTCAAAACCAGGCCTGCTTTATGTCGAGCTTAAGTTTATGGGCTGGGTCGGATCAGTCCAACCCATACTTATCCCTATGCGTAAGCCATCTTGTACGCGTAGGGATATGGTATCGCTATCTTTCATATCGGTATTTGCATATATATCGCAGAACGGACAGAGCATTATATTTTCCAATCACCTCACATGTATGCATAATATTTTAAGCAAAGTTAATAAATGTGAGGATAAGAAAGCGAGCGGTTATGCATCGACAATCTAAACGATTCCGAAATTTCGAGGGAGCAAAAAAGGGCAATTACAGCACAATTAAATTAGATGGATGAAAACGAATGTGAATATATTCGTATCCGATCATCGTATTCGTTTTATACATATTTTTACGTTTAAAATGGATGCGAATATGAATATCACTTTGAAATTCGCTAATATTCACATTCGTATTTGTATATTTGTCTTCGTACATAAGTAGAGTAATAGAATTATTTATAATTGTGTGTAACACCATTTGATGATTGCATTCACCATTATTGATATATTTGTTATAAAATTACCATATTTGATATATCTATTTTATGTGTAAATCATCATAAACATGCATATCTTTGTTAATCTATTAAAATTTTTTGTTATTATTCGTATCTGATTCGTATTCGTTTTACATTCGTATTCATTTTTAAGGATATGGTAATACAATTTTCACATCCGTCAATATTCATATCCGTATTTGTATTCGTATTTTAAAATGAGATCAATGGGCTGCCCCCTTGGGCAGCCAACATGGCTGCCCCCAGCCTCATTTCGACGTTTTTTTTATTTTTTTCGAAAAATATCGTCATATATATTCATCCCTATATCCCTCCTATATGTCGTTCAAATTTCGTTAGAAACAGAGGCCCCTATGGCCTCCATCCAGACAGTCATTCTTTAACGGTAACAGGATTTTTTAAAATCGACACCATCTCGATGGAGGCCGTAGGAGTCTCTGTTTCTGACGAAATTCGAATGGCATGTAGGAAGGATATAGGGATGAATATACATGATGATATTTTTCAAAAAAAAATAAAAAAATTTGACGAAAAATGGGGCAGGGCAGCCAAGTTGGCTGCCCGCAAGGGGCAGCCCCATTTTTTCCTTTTAAAATGGATACGGATATGAATATACCTATATTCGTATCCATATCCGATCGTTTTCATCCCTAGTCAGATGAGCAACAAAACTGAAAAACTGCACTTAGACAAAAACTTGAGGGGGTAAAAACAAAAGAGCCAGTCAGGAAATCGAACGCCGGTCAGTACCGAGGAGGGTACTATGATAGCACCACCAGTAGGGTTGTCAGGAAAGCTCGAGCTCGATGAGCTCAACTCGGGCTCGGCTCGTTAAGGGCTCGCGAGCCGGACTCGAAACCTTAACGAGCTCGAGCTCGAGTTGGGTTTTATGGCTCATTAGCTTATCAAATCGAGTCCGAATTGAGCATTGTTCAACTCGAAAACTCGACTCGATAACTCGTTTCCCCTCTTAATAAAAAGTTCAAAACAAATATACCACAACTTCCACATTGAGTTTGATATAAAATAGAGGTTAACATTTTGCTTGCCCAAAAAACTACAGAAAAGAGTATAAAAAATCAACCTGCTTACCAAGAGAGATGAGTACCTAAAGAAGCTGTAGTCAAAAACCGAGGAGTTGTACTAGCGGTACGAGCCTTAGAGAAGGAAAGAGAGAGGTATAGAAAATCAAAATTCTCGAACTCGATGAGTTCGAATTCGAGTTGGTGATCCATGGCTCGACCCTTATCGAGCCCGAGTTCGAACCTTAGGTTTCTTATCGAGTTCGAGTCCGAGTTGATGCCAACTCAGCTCGTGGAACTTGATAGACACTCCTAACCATCACAAGCGGTTCATGCCACTGGCCTTTATGTTTTTATATAAATATATAAATTGATTTAAAAATTTACGCGCCGTCTATTTTACATATGTGCTCTTTTAGATTCTGCAATATTGGTTATACTATTCTCTTTGCCATTATTAGTATTAAATCAAACCATGAATTATTTAATCGCAAGCCTGATTTAGTGCAATTTTTTTATACAGGTGTACCCCTACAAATTTCAAAAAGTTACACTTGGACTGCTCTTTTTTCTTTCCAATCACACTTGTACCCGTGAGATAACATCCATTTGGAACGGAATGAACTTAAACTAACCTGAAGAGCACAATTGCTAATTGCCCAAGAAGGTAGGATCACAAATGATATTGCTAAAAAGGGAAGGATAACACTTATATCGCAGAGTCTAAGAGGGACATAACTGTAAAAAAACCCTTTATCAGTAGCCCGTACGAGCCAGGTTTCAAATGGATGAATACACATTTTCTTCTCTGTCTAAAATGTAGATATGAGCATCGACAACAAGTTATCACCAACTTAATGTGATGCTTTGTATAGAAGTTTTACTTGCAAACTCAGGTTGAAGATCAGAAATATGAGGATTTTCTCTGTTGGTAATTGGGTAGACTGTCTAGCACTCGATTTTAGTGCTGCCTATCATGATAGGCACTTGATAATTTTGTCTTGAGAATGGTTCTTTAAGGCCCTGCTCATTTGTAGAATAAGTATTGGAATAAGGGGTCAATTCTCCACTCATATGATTCTCAAAAGTACAACTATTCCCATTCACACCCTATTATTTCATCATATTTCACCCTTATTCCTATCTTTATTCCTCCTTACCTACCTTTATTCCATATTATTCTCTTTATTCCTATCCTTCCAGCCAAACTGAGAATAAACTCTTATTCTCCTTATTCTCCATCCTTTATTCATGTTTATTTCCAAATTGAACACCCCTAATTGATAGGGACGAAGTCATAATATTTTTTAGGAAGGCACACTCCATCAATTTTCATACTATCATAATGACTATATAATAATAATATTTTGGAAGATAAATTATACCATGTATATTTTTCATATGAATATCAGTAGCCATTTCGAACTTCTTTTTCAAAATTCCAACCTTATGGATTGATATGCTCATTCTACATAAATTGATATCATATAAAAAATTATGTCCATCGATTTAGATGCTATCATAATGACTAAATATTAATAATGTTATGAAAGATAAATCATGTCATGTATATTTTTCATATGAATATTAGTATCATTTTGAACTTATTTTTTAAAATTCCAACCTTATGGATCGATATGATTCTATTTGATAACAATGAGAACAAATGAAAAAAATTACAACATAAAATAATAAATTATTATTATTATTTTGAAGAAAGTTGATTATATTTGATATCATGAATTATATCATGCAATTAGTTATATGGTAATTGGATTTAAAAGAAAGTTGATATATATGTTATGTATGGTTTGATCCGCGTATACAAAATAAGTTGAAGAATATCACTACCATATATTAAGGATTTTTCGACGTTCCAAGTAAATAAACGTCGTGCTTAATTATTTATAAGCCGACATATATAAAAACGTCCAGACTCCTTTTTTCTTACGACGTTTAAATGCCAATGTTGTCGTACTTTTATTACGATCGACATCTAATTAAGTAAACGTCGTGTACGTGTGATTAAGTAAGTACTTAAATTCGACAATGATATTAATGTTGTTAACTACGAGAGTAATTCTCCCCCGACCCTTAAACTTCCACCAAACCTTTCTCTCCTACAAAATCCCCATCCCTTCCTTTGTGAAACCCGTCCAGATCTCTGCTCATATCCAGTGAACATCTCCAAACATGGCCGAACCTTCCTTGCATCTGTATCGTCATGGGTTCTTCTTAGGTGAAACTTGAGGGATCTCCACCTTCATGGGTTCCTCTCCCGTGCATCACGTGTGACTCGTATGGTCCAGCCTCCTGTAAGTATCTTATTCGTCTTCACTACCATGGATTTTTCTCTCGCGTGCCTCTGTTCTGTTCAGTCCATATGTGATTACAACTTGGGTTCTTTTCATGTGGAACTTAGGATGGTGGGTCAAGCTCTAGGACTTCTCGGCTGTGATCTTCCCCAGCTAAGGCGCCGAATATGGAGGCGGAGTGACGATAGGGGAGATCTGCAGTCATTTGTTTTTAAGCATATGATACTATATATTTCATATTCGTCAGTCTTCATATCTGCATAAAAAATGTATTCCTATTTTGAAATGTATGAGGATATAATTATATGTATATTTGCATCAATACCCAATAGTGATGAAAATGTATGTGGATATATCCGAGTATCCGCTTACCATATTCGAAGAAATACCGAATATGAAAATTCATATTCATATAGTAATCGAATATGAGTCAAATATATACCAACATCAGTAGTAAAAAAATACATGAATATAGATATAGATATGTATAGGGATATAGTAACAACAAAAAGATCCAAATTGAGATATCCGAGTACAAAATAATACATACATATAATATTGTATTTAATAAACAACTAAGTTAAATCCAAATCCATGCTTACCATGAATTTCCGACATCCATTCACTACCGGAAAATGTCTTTAATACAATCGTCACTTTAAATAAGTTTTTTTCCAGACGGTTTAATCACTGGGATTCCAATTATCTTTTAAGATACAATTTAATAGTTGGAATGATGTTGGAAAGAAACAATTATTATTTGCATCTTCCGTGCAACATTTTCCCTCCACTTCGAAAATCCCAATTCCTTTTCCCTCTTTGCTTCAGATTTTAGAAAATGATTTTGCATGCAATCTATTAGTTAATGTTTTAATTTTAGAAAATGGTTTTGCATGCAATCTATTATTTAGTGTTTTCCGAATGCACATGACTTAATTTGATTGTTTCATACATTTTTTAATACATCATATAAAAAAATCTAAATGTCTTGATCACACTCCGGACCTGATCAATACGATATCCCAAGTTGCAGTTCCTTGCAATTAGATTATATAAGAATCCATTAAATCATTTTACAAGAATCTAAATGGGGCCTTATGGAAGTACTCAATTGAAGATAAAGGGGGTCTTGCTTCATCTTCCTCTTCATAATTGGGCATGTTCTGATGGTTTGGCATTTCTCGAGATCAAGTGTGATGTCCCGCCCCTCCGACTACCGAAAGCGATGGGATGGGAGCGTCACACCTACGGTCCAAATACGTCCATGATCTCTGATAGTCAATAAATCATGTTATCCATATTAGATCAACATTTGGCATACAAATAAAAGCAGGAGAATAATATAAAATGGAATGTAACTGCACATTCATTCTCATTAACAATTATCACCAAGTTCATGCCCACAAAATGAGATACAGATATGAATATATAATTAAAAATTTCTCATTACATTTTCTCTCAAAGAAGAATGAAAATAATAGGAAAACAAATAAATTACTCTAAGTAAACGTACCCTATCTGGTGCAAGTATGACGTGGTGTAACATTCGGATGCGTTATTTTTTTTTGAACCTATAAAGATTCAAGGATGCCGATCATCGGATACAAACATATTGTTATTATATTTATTTTAGAATATGTATATAAATATAGAACGATATAGGATTTGGTTTAACTATTCAAAGACTAATGCCAAGTACGTAAACACATTATTGGGGTGAATAGTAAAAACACGAGATACGTAGGAGATGTTGGCTATGTGATAGGACAATATATAATTAGCATGACAAGATTAATGCAAATATCTAACTTTAAGTCTATAGAAATAATATATAAATATATATAGGAATAATGGTAATCGTTAATTGTGTGGCTATAGATGGAGTGCTAATAGGTTGAAATTACGAATAAGATTTTAGCAAGTAAGGAGGAAAAGGCTAAGGTGGATAATGCCTACGAAAAAAAATATACCAGGCAGTGACCACGTGTATATACATGTGTTAGCATTGAGATGCAAGGTAAAGGTCGGTGAGGGTATTCCTATCGCAGGAGGAAAATATATATACATACAGAAAAATAATGTAAGTATAGTATAGCAAGGAATCAACAGCTGTAGATTTGAAGAGAGTCGTATTCCCCTCGTAGCAGACTGGGGTTTCTTCGCTTATATTCCAGGTTTGTTACCTGCTAAAATTTTATGGTTCTGTTTCATATTATTAATCAGGGGCCGAGTAATCTCTCTTTATCATTCATTCTATCTAATATAATATGTCAAGATGGGATAAATTCTAGTTGCTTAAATTCTATGGATTATGTAGTATGTAGGCAAAAGCTATCAACTGATGCTATTTGGATATAAAAGAGTAATACTGCACTTGATTTGAAACTCATAAGAAGGTACAAATTTCAAAAGCTAATAGCCACCGTATATTACTAAAAAGAAAAATAAAGAAATGGAGGAAGCATATCACTGTACTTTGTTTGCCATATCTATATATGATTATCAAGTTCCCCCAATGGATTGTGTTTTTCTTTATGTCAATTAAAAAGGTTTAAGTCAACTCACTTAAGGTCAATAATTGAATTTCTGAAGAAAAATATATTCAGTAGATGTTGGAATGTTTTAGATGATATAATATTGGAGGGTTTATATGAATGTGTAGAGAAAGGTTATGTACCACTCAAATCTTTACTCAAAGAAGTAAAAAAATGTAAATTTTAGCCACCAGTAGGTATATGTACTCTAATTGATTCGTATGTGGCATGTTGTCCATAGAAGAAAATTAACAAAAATAATACTAAATATGCATAGTTTCTAAGGAAGGTGTTGTCTGTAAGTATAATATGAGATGTCAATGCCACTCTAATGTATTGACCATAGAATTATGCCTTAAACAGAATGATGTGAAGAAAATGTTGAAATTCTTGGGATCCGTTACTAGGGGGAGCGTGGTGACAATTTGACTATAGAGATTGTATTTTCACATGCAAACTCTCAGGTGAGTGGTCTCAAGCCTATTTTAAGATATAACCCCTACTTTTACAGGTACATTGTGATATTACAATTATAGTTTCTGATGCCTTTTAACTACACTATTGTACATGTATATTCTAGTTTCATAATCAGATATGTTTTGTTTTATCCAAGATGATGGCAGCTTAGTAAATTAAATATAGTCATTCAAACTTAA
This sequence comes from Ottelia alismoides, assembly GCA_037367405.1. Classification (NCBI taxonomy): domain Eukaryota; kingdom Viridiplantae; phylum Streptophyta; class Magnoliopsida; order Alismatales; family Hydrocharitaceae; genus Ottelia; species Ottelia alismoides. Next base: position 917,419 of record JAZKJV010008977.1, on the reverse strand, counting down.
TGTTTAGCAGAAGAAGCTTCGTTTTATGTTTGCTTGATAAGAATGTCGAATGCCAAGTAAGGTTTTCAGTATTCATTTATATCGCTTTAGTATCACCAATGTTTTTAGATTACATGCAGATAAGTTCAGTATGACGATCTGATTCAGATATCATAAATTTCTCAGCTTACAGTTATATTATTATGTATCGGAAATTATGTCAGAAATAATGACCTCCACAGTAGCTCTCAGACATAGTCATGGACTAGCCATCAGATATGGTGATGTCATCAGATATGACGCTGAAACTTGTCATCAGATATGACGAAACCATCAGATATGGTTTAGAGAACTTTGGGTTCACATTCTGTATGCACATAGGCTTTGGGCCGTATGCAGGGTGTTCATTGGCCTTTGGGGCTGTCTACGCGTATGACTCAGTTTATTTCAGTGTTCATGTACTTAGTATGTTAGCCACCGTGGTGTCGTTATAACATTGGAAAATAAACATTTTTTTTGTTTTTACAAGATTTTCAACAGCTTGTTAGTAGATTAATTTTATTCAGTTCGTTTGATATTTTATTTCTTTACAGCATCATTATTCGACAAAACTTTAGTTTATAATCTGTGCAGTTGTCATATTGTAGCAATACCTTTTATTTTATATGACAAGTAAAGTTATTTTCAAAAATAGCCCATTTTCTTTTCCAAAATGCTTGAGACCCACTCGCTGGGTCTAGGCTCATTTCGAGTTTAGACTCAACCCTCTATTATTAAATATTATTTACAGATACATCTGAGAAGGAACCATAGAAGAGGCGAGGGAGTATATTAAGTTTTTGGCAGAAAGTGTTGGGACATTCACTCCATTCCTGTGATATTGCAGCACATATTTGTACTACAGGTAAATAGTTATATCCAGAAAGACGCGATGTTTTGGGGAGGTGAAAAGAACAGTTGTATCTGGACTTATAATAGTAGATGATGAGTATGCATAAGAAACAATGTATGTGTTTGATACTATGAATGTGGATTATAACTTGGATGTTTGTGTGAGTGAATTGTGTGGATTTGTTTATGAAAAGTTTTATATAGATTGTTTCAGGTACAAACTAGCGTTTGGGAGTCCATCAAATAGAGGAATTGCTGTCGAATTTTTTGTGTGACATGCTAATTATGGTTAATAAGATCAGACAATTTAAATTTACATGTCACACTCATCTCGGCTAGCGGGGCGGGTCGTGACAATCTGGTGGTATCAGAGCAATGGTTTATGAAATTTGATCAAAAATGATATTCGAGGTTGATATATGAAACCATTGGTGGTTATGATTTATGTATTGAACTTCGATATGAAATGAAAATGATATTGGAATAATGATATTCTTGTTGTTGAGGATTTATCTTAGTTACGACATGAGATTTGAGGATTTTATAATTTTGGAAAAGCTAATTAAGAAATTTTATTTATGTAGGATACAATGGCAACTGAGCAACCTTCTCAGACCTCACAAGGATCAGGTGGTGGACATGATGGGAGTAATAATAACAATATGCAGGAGACTTTGGCATTAATAGCACAAACCTTGGGAAGCATGGCTGCTCGATCGATGAGACTGCCTGAATTTGAAAATCAGTTACCATTTGAGCATGTTCGGAAATTAGGTGCAAAAGATTTTGTAGGCACGACGGATCCGAAGGTGGCAAGAGACTGGTTCGAACACATAGAGAAGATATTTGAATTGATGGAGTGTACTGAAGCACAAAAGTTGAGATACGCAATATTTCTGTTAAAAGAAAATGCTGATGACTGGTGGAAATCAGTGAAAATGAAGTACACCAATCCATCTGAGATTACTTGGCAGATATTTGAAAAAGAATTCAATGAAAAATATTATCCGAGAGTATATCAAGAAGATCGATGCAAAGAATTCTTATTTCTTACTCAGGGGAGTTTTTCTGTTGATGAATATGAGAAGCGCTTTACGGAACTATTAAAGTTTGCGGCCTCTTTAGTGAAAACCGAAGAAGATAAATGCCGACGTTTCGAGGATGGACTCCATATAGATATTAAGTCAATGATCTCAGCCAATGGATTTATCGAGTATGGTAAATTAGTGTAAGCTGCACGTAGAGCTGAGCGCGTGATGCGGGAAAGACAAAGGTGTAATGATCACAATAGGAAAAGATTTGGGGAAAGACCACCATGGAGAGGACCTGAGAGCAAAATTAGAAGAAATTTTGAAAAATCAAGGCAATACAACTTATCTGCTCAAAGATATAGGGGAAATCAAATGGGTGGATTTGCTCGGGAGAATTCTAAAAATGCAGGATTTTCTTATCCTCAATGTACCATCTGTGGGAAGTGTCATCCAGGAGAATGTCGCAGTGGATCTTCGGGCTATTATAATTGTGGACGGACAGAGCATGTACGTCGAAATTGCCCAAATCTTATATCAAACTGGGGAAATGCAAGGAGACCGGCTCAACAGAATATCCACGCTAATGCCCTAACTCAAGAACCCCACCTAAAGAGAGAAGAAAAGAGAAATGATATTCCAAGGAAAGACAATAAAAATGCACAAAATCAAGGGAAAGTCTTTGCAATGACACTTCAAGAAGCCATCTCTGCTGAGGATGTGGTGTCAGGTACCACTGTTATTTTTGGCAAAAATGCTCATACTCTTATTGATTCTGGTGCCAGTCATTCATTTATTTCTCGAAGATTTTCTGTATTTGCGGATAAAGAAATGGGTACACTTGATCATGCCTTATCGATCTCTTTGCCTAAGGGAGAGCCAGAAATTGTTTGGAATGTTTTTAGAGACTGTTTAATAGAGATAGGAGGAGGTAGAGTTATCGTAAATCTGATCCCTATGGAATTTAAAGAATTTGACGCCATTATAGGGATGGATTGTTTGACATTATATCATGTTTTACTAGATTGCTTTCAGAAGAAAGTTATTTTTCGAATGCCAGGTGAGACAGAGTTTACATTTTATGGAGAAAGGAGTGTATACCCAACATGTGTCATTTCTAGTATAGTGGCACATAAATTACTCAGGAAGGGATATTCGTCTTTTGTTGCTCTTGTATACAATCAAAAGCAGAATCTATATGTTTAGGAAATATTCTTATAGTGAGGGAATTTCCTGAAGTATTTCCTGATGAACTACCGGGACTTCCGCCAGATAGAGAAATTGAATTCAATGTTGACTTACTACCTGGTACTACCCCGATTGCATTGACACCTTATCGAATGGCTTCGGCTGAACTCAGGGAATTGAAGATCCAATTGCAAGAGTTAACAGATAAGGGATTTATCCAGTCTAGTATTTCTCCATGGGGGGCTCCTGTTCTTTTTGTTAAAAAGAAAGATGGTTCTTTGAGACTTTGTATTGATTATCGAAGGTTGAATCGAGTGAGAATACGTAATAATTATCCGCTTCCTCGAATAGATGATTTGTTTGATCAATTGCAAGGGGCTTCTATATTCTCGAAGATAGACTTGCGATCAGGCTATCATCAATTGAAGATTAAAGCTGAAGATGTCCCTAAAACAGCTTTTCGGACTCGTTATGGACATTATGAATTCTTAGTAATGCCTTTTGGATTGACAAACGTCCCTGCTGCATTTATGGATTTGATGAATCGAGTATTCCGTCCTTTCTTGGATAGATTTGTGATCGTGTTTATTGACGACATTTTAATATACTCGAAGTCAGAGGAAGAACATAAAGATCATTTGAGGATTGTATTACAAACCTTGAAAGACCATCAGTTATTTGCAAAATTTGATAAATGTGAGTTCTGGTTGAAGAAGGTTTCATTTCTAGGACATGTTATCTCGGGAGAAGGTATATCTGTTGATCCAAGTAAAATAGAAGCGGTTATGAACTGGAAGCAACCAACAAGCGTATCCGAGATCAGAAGTTTTCTTGGCTTAGCAGGATACTATAGAAGATTTGTGGATAATTTTTCAAGAATCGCAGCGCCATTAACAAAATTGACTCGGAAAGAGGTGAAATTTATCTGGGATAATAAGTGTGAAGAGAGTTTTCAAGAACTCAAGAATCGTCTGACCTCCGCTCCCATTCTTAGCCTTCCTTCTGGGAATGGCGGATTTATCATTTATAGTGATGCATCACGTCAAGGTTTGGGATGTGTTTTAATGCAGAATGAGAAGGTGATTGCATATGCCTCTAGGCAACTTAAGCCGATTGAGCTAAATTATCCTACACATGATTTGGAATTAGCTGCGGTAGTATTTGCTTTGAAAAATTGGAGGCACTATTTATATGGTGAGACATGTCAGATTTTTACCGACCATAAGAGCTTGAAATATATATTCTCTCAGAAAGAATTGAATCTGAGACAGAGAAGATGGTTGGAATTGATAAAAGATTACGACTGTACTATTGAGTATCATCCCGGAAAAGCGAATGTAGTAGCAGATGCTCTTAGTCGAAAATCTAATGGTAGATTGTCATATATAAAGAATGATCGATACCCATTATTGGCACAATTGAGGGGATTACGCGCAAACCTGACAATACATAATTCTGGAGTTTTATTGGCTACCCTACAGGTTAGGCCTATATTATATGATAAAATACGAGAGGCTCAAGAATCTGATCAAGAAATTAAAAGAATACACGGAAAAGTGGAGAATGGAGAATTGCCTGATTTCACGATAAATGAGCACGGAGTATTATTTTTCAAACAAAGATTGTGTGTCCCACAACTTGCAGAGCTTAGAAGAGAAATTCTTGAGGAAACACATAACTCTATATACGCAATGCATCCAGGAAGCACAAAGATGTATAGAACATTGAAACCATGCTATTGGTGGTCGGGAATGAAAAGAGAGATTGCAGAATATGTATCGAGATGTTTGATTTGTCAACAAACTAAACCAGAACACATGCGACCGGCTGGTACATTACAACCTCTCCCGATACCCGAGTGGAAGTGGGAACACATTACCATGGATTTTGTTACTGGATTGCCTAGGACTCGTCGAGGTCATGATGCGATATGGGTAGTTGTCGATAGATTGACCAAATCTTCTCATTTCTTAGCAGTTAATATGACATATACATTGGATCGTCTGGGTAAGATTTTCGTGGTTGAAATAGTAAGGTTGCATGGAGCGCCTGTATCAATTTTGTCTGATAGAAATCCTCGTTTTACCTCTAGATTTTGGCCTAGTCTACATAAAGCAATGGGTACAAAATTAGCAATTAGTACTGCTTTTCATCCACAAACCGATGGACAATCTGAGCGGACTATTCAAACTTTGGAAGATATGCTTAGAGCTTGTGCATTAAGTTTTAAGGATAGTTGGGATGAACATTTATCACTTATGGAGTTTGCTTATAATGATAGCTATCAGACGAGTATTGGGATGGCACCATATGAAGCCCTGTATGGTCGAGCATGCAGAACTCCTATTTGCTGGAATGAAGCAGGAGAGCATAAGTTGGTCCAACCTGAATTAGTACAAATGACAGTGGAAAAAGTCGAAGAAATTAAGAGAAACTTGAAGGCCGCACAAGATAGACAGAAAAGTTATGCGGATAAGAGAAGAAGAGATCTAGAATTTCAAGTAGGTGATCAACTATTTTTACGAGTATCCCCTTGGAAGGGTACAATCAGATTTGGAAAGAAAGGAAAACTAAGCCCACGATACATTGGTCCGTATCAAGTTACAGAAAGAATTGGTAATGTAGCATATCGCCTTCGACTTCCGTCAGAGTTAGCCAGAATACATGATGTTTTTCATGTTTCTACCCTTCGGAAATATATTCCAGACCCATCACATATTATACAACCGCAAGAAATACAGTTGAAGGAGGATCTTTCTTATAAAGAGATTCCAATACAAATTTTAGATTATAAAGTTCAAGAGCTTCGAACGAAAAGGATACCTTTGGTAAAAGTTCTATGGAGAAGTCATGCTATAGAGGAAGCTACACGGGAGCGAGAAGAGGATATGAGATCTCAATACCCACATTTATTCTCAATTTGACCGAGGTACGTAAATTTCGAGGACGAAATTTATTTTAAGTAGGGAAGAGTTGTAACATTCGGATGCGTTATTTTTTTTTTGAACCTATAAAGATTCAAGGATGCCGATCATCGGATACAAACATATTGTTATTATATTTATTTTAGAATATGTATATAAATATAGAACGATATAGGATTTGGTTTAACTATTCAAAGACTAATGCCAAGTACGTAAACACATTATTGGGGTGAATAGTAAAAACATGAGATACGTAGGAGATGTTGGCTATGTGATAGGACAATATATAATTAGCATGACAAGATTAATGCAAATATCTAACTTTAAGTCTATAGAAATAATATATAAATATATATAGGAATAATGGTAATCGTTAATTGTGTGGCTATAGATGGAGTGCTAATAGGTTGAAATTACGAATAAGATTTTAGCAAGTAAGGAGGAAAAGGCTAAGGTGGATAATGCCTACGAAAAAAAATATACCAGGCAGTGACCACGTGTATATACATGTGTTAGCATTGAGATGCAAGGTAAAGGTCGGTGAGGGTATTCCTATCGCAGGAGGAAAATATATATACATACAGAAAAATAATGCAAGTATAGTATAGCAAGGAATCAACAACTGTAGATTTGAAGAGAGTCGTATTCCCCTCGTAGCAGACTGGGGTTTCTTCGCTTATATTCCAGGTTTGTTACCTGCTAAAATTTTATGGTTCTGTTTCATATTATTAATCAGGGGCCGAGTAATCTCTCTTTATCATTCATTCTATCTAATATAATATGTCAAGATGGGATAAATTCTAGTTGCTTAAATTCTATGGATTCTGTAGTATGTAGGCAAAAGCTATCAACTGATGCTATTTGGATATAAAAGAGTAATACTGCACTTGATTTGAAACTCATAAGAAGGTACAAATTTCAAAAGCTAATAGCCACCGTATATTACTAAAAAGAAAAATAAAGAAATGGAGGAAGCATATCACTGTACTTTGTTTGCCATATCTATATATGATTATCAAGTTCCCCCAATGGATTGTGTTTTTCTTTATGTCAATTAAAAAGGTTTAAGTCAACTCACTTAAGGTCAATAATTGAATTTCTGAAGAAAAATATATTCAGTAGATGTTGGAATGTTTTAGATGATATAATATTGGAGGGTTTATATGAATGTGTAGAGAAAGGTTATGTACCATTCAAATCTTTACTCAAAGAAGTAAAAAAAATGTAAATTTTAGCCACCAGTAGGTATATGTACTCTAATTGATTCGTATGTGGCATGTTGTCCATAGAAGAAAATTAACAAAAATAATACTAAATATGCATAGTTTCTAAGGAAGGTGTTGTCTGTAAGTATAATATGATATGTCAATGCCACTATAATGTATTGACCATAGAATTATGCCTTAAAGAGAATGCTGTGAAGAAAATGTTGAAATTCTTGGGATCCGTTACTAGGGGGAGCGTGGTGACAACTTGACTATAGAGATTATATTTTCACATGCAAACTCTCAGGTGAGTGGTCTCAAGCCTATTTTAAGATATAACCCCTACTTTTACAGGTACATTGTGATATTACAATTATAGTTTCTGATGCCTTTTAACTACACTATTGTACATGTATATTCTAGTTTCATAATCAGATATGTTTTGTTTTATCCAAGATGATGGCAACTTAGTAAATTAAATATAGTCATTCAAACTTAATGTTTAGCAGAAGAAGCTTCGTTTTATGTTTGCTTGATAAGAATGTCGAATGCCAAGTAAGGTTTTCAGTATTCATTTATATCGCTTTAGTATCACCAATGTTTTCAGATTACATGCAGATAAGTTCAGTATGGCGATCTGATTCAGGTATCATAAATTTCTCAGCTTACAGTTATATTATTATGTATCGGAAATTATGTCAGAAATAATGACCTCCACAGTAGCTCTCAGACATAGTCATGGACTAGCCATCAGATATGGTGATGTCATCAGATATGACGCTAAAACTTGTCATCAGATATGACGAAACCATCAGATATGGTTTAGAGAACTTTGGGTTCACATTCTGTATGCACATAGGCTTTGGGCCGTATGCAGGGTGTTCATTGGCCTTTGGGGCTGTCTACGCGTATGACTCAGTTTATTTCAGTGTTCATGTACTTAGTATGTTAGCCACCGTGGTGTCGTTATAACAGTTGGAAAATAAACATTTTTTTGTTTTTACAAGATTTTCAACAGCTTGTTAGTAGATTAATTTTATTCAGTTCGTTTGATATTTTATTTCTTTACAGCATCATTATTCGACAAAACTTTAGTTTATAATCTGTGCAGTTGTCATATTGTAGCAATACCTTTTATTTTATATGACAAGTAAAATTATTTTCAAAAATAGCCCATTTTCTTTTCCAAAATGCTTGAGACCCACTCGCTGGGTCTAGGCTCATTTCGAGTTTAGACTCAACCCTCTATTATTAAATATTATTTACAGATACATCTGAGAAGGAACCATAGAAGAGGCGAGGGAGTATATTAAGTTTTTGGCAGAAAGTGTTGGGACATTCACTCCATTCCTGTGATATTGCAGCACATATTTGTACTACAGGTAAATAGTTATATCCAGAAAGACGCGATGTTTTGGGGAGGTGAAAAGAATAGTTGTATCTGGACTTATAATAGTAGATGATGATTATGCATAAGAAACAATGTATGTGTTTGATACTGTGAATGTGGATTATAACTTGGATGTTTGTGTGAGTGAATTGTGTTAATTTGTTTATGAAAAGTTTTATATAGATTGTTTCAGGTACAAGCTAGCATTTGGGAGTCCATCAAATAGAGGAATTGCTGTCGGATTTTTTTGTGTGACATGCTAATTATGGTTAAGAAGATCAGACAATTTAAATTTACATGTCACACTCATCTCGGCTAGCGGGGCGGGTCGTGACACGTGGAAAGTCCGATCTCCTCAAAGTTGTTATTGTTGCGAGTACTGCTCAGGTACACCTGTTTGGTTCACACGAGGGTAACGTTATAAACAATTGCCTAATAATCAGACAAACACTATAATATTAATGTAGGGGTAAGCAAGGCATGTGTACTTAACTCTATCTAGTGACATGCATATATTGTAGAAATTGGAATATACCAAATTATTCTAATTTATAAATGATTACATGATCACTAATTTTATTTATTAATTTAATCATCGTTTGTGGAATACCACATTGATCTTGATATTTCTCAATATATAATTACAATTTCTGATATCTGAATGAATCATTTCTCGTATTATTTTAGCATACGCATGTATGTGACTCGCAGACCTTCGTTACGCGGGAACTTGTTTGTCATCTTGAGTAAATCTTCTAAGACTTATATTCATCTAGAACATGAAAAGATCATAACTCAAATCTCCAACTTCAAACCATATTCTAGAACACCTACACATTATAATATTCGAAGTTAAATTAGATTGTGGCCACAGCTAATTTTAAGTCGAGTCTTAAAATTGAATATAGGTGAGAAACCAAGAATGTCAACCATGTCACACGCCTACTCCGTCAAACGACTTCAGATACTACCGATCTGCTAGGTACAATGTCGCCCAACTCGTCCGTTGGGGTCGCGACCTTCATAACATCTACCCGAGGTCCAAGATTCCATGCTCAATCCCTTGTGGCACCTAACTCCATCTACCTGATTATTGTGAAGTCATAACCACTAGATTTTAGTTACCATGGTACACATGGAATGAGTTTTAACACTATAGTATAATCATGAATTAATTTGGTTGATGGTCACTGTATAATACTCGTAATTTAATTGTAACTCTATCATGAAAAATGTTCTTGATAGTAATTTTTATCCAGGATGGATCATTCTTAAAACGATGATCTATTATGTAAGTAAGATACTTCGCGAAGTTGAAATATTTGTGTAAATAATTAGCTTCCTCTTAAGATAACCTAATTCCTGATTGTACAAAACTTTCCAATATCCTTGGCATATTATTGCATCCATTAAGTTTTCAACAACAATATGTCGATACACCTATATACTAATATGTTTTATTCCATTACGGGAGATGATAGACTTGCGTCACTGAAGCCCATGCGATAATACTTACAGCAACCCAATATTCTTATGCTATTAACTAGATTAAAGGAAGCAAAAACAAAATATAAATGATTGTATACGTTCCAATGGGATACCTCATCTCATATCTCCCTTTTAGTGTATTCATGACATGTCAAAAGAAACAACATAATTCCTCTCATTAAAAATTCCTATCACCATGATTTGTATTATTTAAAATATTATATTTTTTACTAAAGATAACGTGTAAAGAATATATTGAGAGTAATAATAAAGTAAACTGACTGTTATACTGTGAAGAAGCTATTAATATCACAGTAATATACATTTTCTCAACATACAAGTTTAGATTAATAGCAATCATTATTATTAAAATAAAAATAATGTTCATTGGGAAGCTCAAATGTGGATTACAAGTTGAAGTTTTTCGAAGTTTGAGGGATTTTTCGTGCAATTTACCCACTTGAGATTTCAATTTGCTTGAATTCTTGTAACTAGTCTTCTGTAATGATACAGGGTATTCACCATAATTTTGTAGAATTTTCCCGTGATCGTTGAATTATTGGATACCATAAACTCATTTTGTTGCATTGTTGCCCTCTAGACCATAAGAGACGGTAGTTGAAGTATACTCTCGATGCAACTCCACCATCGGGTTAATTCGAGCTTGGCGATTAACGCTCCGTTCCCCATGAGTAAGAAGTTTGGGCGTGGATCCTCTGCAGTAAGTGAATTGCAGCAGAATCTGCTGCAATTCACGGATGGAGGACACGTGTCTTATGTGACATCCAACGGCCCGCACGCGATCCCGCCCCGACTCCCCTCCTCGCCCGAATCCTCCCTGACCTCAGCGCCTCTCGCGGCCGCCCTCTCCCCGACCCCAAGCCCCCTCTCGCCGTCGACCCTCTCCCCCAACCTCAAGCCCTCTTCCCCCGCCGCCATCCTCCAGGAGCGCCCCATCCATAACCCCGACCAAGCACGCAACCCGCGTCAGCTCCGAGTCGCTATCCGCCGCAAACAGCATCCTCCCACCGTCATCCACCGCCGCCGAGACCCACACCTGCGCAGTGCACCCCATGACGCGATTCGCCGGGACCCTCTCGGCGTCGGATAGAAGCGGGAGCGAGGCGGCATAGTCGAGGAGGCGACGGACGCGATCGATAGGCTGGGGGAGGGAGCGGAATTCATCGGAGAGGTGCCGGAGGCGGCGGCGCGGGGTGTCATCATGGGGGAGGTCTAGGGGATTCTCTTGGACGAGAGCAGCGAGCGCGGGGCGGCGGCAGCGGCGGAGGGGGCGGTGAGGGGAGGGCGGCGGAGGCGATCGAGGCGGGGGAGTGGGGTTGGGCGGAGATGGCGCTGGGAGAGCGTAGGGTTAGGGCTCGGGGCCGCGGAGTCCATTTGGACGGTGGAGGAAGGAGAGGTCGGGGGAGAGGGTCGGCGGCGGGGGGAGCGGGCTTGAGGTCGGGGGAGAGGGTCGATGGCGAGAGGGTGCTCGGGGTCGGGGAGAGGGCGGCAGCCGCTGAGATCGGGGAGGATTCGGGCGAGGAGGGGAGTCGGGGCGGGATCGCGCGCGGGCCGTTGGATGTCACACAGGACACGTGTCCTCCATCTGTGAATTGCAGCAGATTCTGCTGCAATTCACTTACTGCAGAGGATCCGCTCCCAAGAAGTTTACGCTAATTAAGCTTTTAAGAAGTTTACGCTAATGAAGACTTTGTGTGGCCCAGATGCGTGAAAGCGTACGTAGGTGGAACAAATAACCGATCTAGTAACGAAGAAGAATCCATCCTACTCAGACGACTATCTAGAAGTTTTAAATCGGGGGTTAGTTGCAAATTTTTAGGTTAATGAACATTAGTTTGGTGGTGATGGTTATATATGGTGGCTTAGCTTTGATCTGATACTCCTTATTCCCAACACATGTGCCTTTAACACTTTCTAATGATACCTTTAACACTTTCTAATGATATTGAACTTTTTCAGAAAAGAACGCACCGCCACCTAGGGTTGGGCATTGGGCTGGGCCGGCCCGACCCGGCCCAAAACCCGACCCGTATAACCCGACCCAAACCCGAACCCGAAATTTAATGGGCGGGCCGTGGGCCCTAAAATGAGCCCATATTGATTAACGGGCCGGGTTTGGGCCTTAGAAGGTCCAAACCCGTTAGCCCGATAGCCCGATCCATTCTAAAGCAAATATATTTATATCCAGTACAGTATAATTATATCAATTATATTCATGTTCATTCCAAATACCATGTTCTAACTTTACTATCCTTATTCAAGTGTAGAATAAATGCTTAGATACATTAATAATCATATCCAATAGTGGATTGAGGATATTATTACATTATTATACAAGATTATTACATTAATATGCAATAATGGAATCTGTGTCCTCAAGTGTTACAGCATGTACAACTGTAAGTAACCAATTTGTATTGGGTCATAGTGCCCGCATCTACAATAGAATATGTAATGGTGAATTGAATGGTGGTTTAAGTCGCCATATTTTTACCACATTTGTATTTCCAACATACAACTAATGTTAAAATCACAAATTAGTTAGCATACTTTATAGTTTTAAACATGCACACATGCATAAGAAACAACCACACAAATGCAAAAAGAATGGAAGACTTGATATTCGTATACATAGGTGTTAAATTGGGCCGGCCCGACCCGAACCCGACCCATTTTATTTGGGCCGGGTTTGGGCTTGGGCCTAATTTTTGAAAATAAAATGGGCTTAGGCCCGACCCGTTAGCCCATATTCTAAAATGGGCTTGGGCCGGGCCAAGGCGAACCCGGCCCGAGCCCGGCCCATGCCCAACCCTACCGCCACCACCCACTCCTCCTCTGACAAGATATCCTCTTATCCAGATCGACTAGAGGTAGTACATCTTCATTCATATCCAAATTAAAATAGGTAATGGATAAGTATATCACTTTCATATCCACAATCATTGTATCAAAATCTAGACATCTACTTTTAATATGCAAATATAGTCATAATCTATGTGTGATCATATAACTGAACATCCAAGTAATGTCGAAGGAACAAAAGCATGAATCCCAAGGGGCTACCCCACAATGCTAATCCCCATATGTGTAGTGGAATCGCTATTGTAATTGCCATTCTTCTTGCATTATCTCGTAACAAATTAAACACACAATGAAACAGTAATGCCGAAGTGATGATTCGATTTTCTCTTGCCCTAACAAACGTGACCTTGAAAGAACAAAAACATGTGATAGTCATTTGTTTGCCATCCCATACTAACCAAGTATAATATTATATTGAAAATTTTAAAATGTAAATTTTTTTACAATGAATAATATTTGTATATACCAATTTAACACGGAATCACAACAGCAAATGGAATAATAACTCTTTTAGTAGACGTAATTTATTTTTGAATAAATTGCTTACATAAAAATCCCGGAGCTATAAACCCGATTTTAGTGTTGTACGTGAACTTAAAAAAGCAACAATATGACCTTGCTGTATCTCTATTTCTTTCTCAAAGAAGAGGGGCTCGAAATATCTAGTTTGCCCTCGGTCGCAGTGTGTTGCTTGACTTTTAACTGTTGAAATTTATTTGATCATTTGATTTTTGTAACATTAAATCATAATAGCTAAAAACCACATTGATATTGATATTAAAGATTGGGTACCATATTGTAACCTTTTATAGTTTCAGATAAAATACTGAAATCAGGTTTATAGTTCAGGGACCCTTGTGTAATTTACTTTTATTTTTTATAATGGATAATTAATTGAAACAGAGATGTCGTGTGATTAAGAAGGTTGAAAGGGGTACTGCTGCCAAATCAATCAAGTAATAGTTTTTTCTTGTATAAATTAATCCGAAAGCTATGGTTTGGAAGAGAATATCGGATGTCGCGTGGCAAGAGATGATTGGCCAATCCTGAGATTGCTCCGGGCCCATCTTATCAAAAAAGAGGACTTTCTGTATTTGTTACGAGCGTGCGATGTGAGAGTCTACGCTTGAAGAAAGGGAGGAGAGCCTTTGCCTGGACACCGAGGATGGCGATCGTCGAAGCTGCTGCGGGCAACGCGGCCAGGAGGTTATCCTCTCTTGCCACGGATCGTCTCCATGCCTTTGAGGAAGAGCTGTTTGGGAAGCTGCTATCTATTCCCAAGCACTACGTCTCCATCCTGCTGAATCTCGATCATGAGATCGGGAAGCTGGCCGAGGGGATCCTGCCGAAGCTGAAGGAGCTGATCATCAACGCAGAAGTGAATTCCGACACGAAGGTGTTGTATGTAGCCTTCAGAAGGTTTTATGAGGACGCTGAGGACATCTTGGATGAGTACAATACGGAGCTCTCACGGTGTCGCGAGCGTGCGGTTGCTGATCCGCAGCCGATTAGATTCAGGACCCTCTTGAATCTGGTATGCAGTTGCCTCCCTTGCTCCTCATGCTTTGATTTTTTTGACTACGAATCGGTTCCGCTCCACTTCTATGAGAAGATTGCGGAACGGATTATAAGTTTTTATGATGACTTGGAGAAGATGAGGAATCCGAGGTTGGATAGAATACATTCGTTCTTGACTAGTGCAAAGGATGTTATCTGTGGCATGAGTGACCGGACAACGAAGAAGCAGTTTGAAAGGGATATCATCGGCGGGTTGCTGGGAAGGGACAATCGCGTGGTAGGGATAGAAGAGGTGGAGAAGAAGGTCATTCATGAGGAGATCAAGTTCCTGAGGAAGAGCCTACCAGAGCTGAAGAAGGTGATAATGAATGCAGATGTAAACCGGGAGGAGATGGACGACTTGTATGGACCCTTCGAAATTATCATGACGGTTGAAAATATCTTGGGCGATTTTGATAGAGAAATTGGTGTGAGGCACGCTGCAGATCAACAGCCAAACAGATTCAAGACCGTTCTGAAACTGGCATGTGGCTGCGTCCCTTTCTCATGCTTTGATTCTTCTGATTATGGGAAGCTTTCACACACCTTCTATGTTATGATTGCAAATCGGATGAAGGAGTTTTATGATGAGTTGGAAGAACTGAGGAGTAAAGTGTATGTGTCATATCAGTTCTTGGCGGCTCTGAAGGACGCTTTCAGTCATATTGGTGATCAGACGACGGAGAAGCAGGTTGATAGGGAGATCACAGATGAGACAGTTTCAACGGAGGAGCAGGTTGACGGGGAGATCACAGATGAGACAGATTCAACGGAGGAGCAGGTTGATAGGGAGATCACTGGTGAGAAGATGAGGAGGCACTTTCGGTTGGCAGTGAGGGAAGGGGTGAAGAAGAAGGTAACTTACGAGGAGACCGTGTTTCTGAGGAAGAAGTTTCTGCCCAAGTTCAAGAAGCTGCTGGTCCTGACCAGAGAAGAAGGGATGTCAGAGTGGGATGAGGAGGATGAGGAGAGGGATGTTATGAAGAAGGCTATAGATATCATTTATGATTTGGACAGACTAGCAGCTTTGGGGCATGAAGACCACCTCCCCTGGTCCTCAATCTTTGGTTCGCTCTTCCTCAACCTGAGGACTGCGAATCAGATCAGGGGGTTGTACGGTGAGTTGGAAAGAGTAAAGAGGAACGAAGATAAGCTACGTCTGTTCATTGCTGGTGCAATGGAGGCTGTCTCTACTGTGAAGGAACAAACCCCGGAGGCAGATGAGTCGCCTTCCGATGGATTGCGTATGAAGGACTTCCACGTCGTAGGAAGGAAGAAGACTAAGGATAGCATTTTGGCAGAGTTGCTCTCAGAGCCTTTATCTAAACCTTCGGTGATCCTTATAACAGGAATGGGTGGAATAGGCAAGACTACTCTTGTTCAGGAGATCTTCCATACGCCACTTATCGTGCAACATTTTGATCAGTTCCAGAAGTGGGTGTGTGTTGGTGATGAATTTGATTTGACAACAGTAATGGGGAAAATCCTTGATAAAGACAAAGGAGATAGGAAGAAGATCCTTGAACAGTTGAAGGATAAAAGGTATTTGATCGTGTTGGATGATTGTTGGAGTAGGAAATCAGAAAGCGAGTTGAAAGGATGGGCAGCATTTTGGGATCCTCTTTCATATGGGAGTGATGGAAGCAAGGTCATCATCACATCTCGAGAAGACATTAGCAACAAACTTGTACACACCTCCGTGAGTTCATATCCACTGGGTGTTCTTTCTGATGAAGAGTGCAACCAAATCTTTGAGTCTTATGCCTTCGGCCAAGGAGTGCCTTCTACTTCAAGTGGATGCGATAGTACAAGCAGATTGCAAAAGATTGGAAAAGAGATTGTCAAGAAGAACGTCCAGAGGAGTTCCATTGACGGCACGGATACTTGGCTCCTCCTTGAGACGCACAACACAGGTGGATGAATGGGAAAATGTCCTTCAAGGAGTTCCTAATGAAGATATAATGGAGGTTCTTATGTGGAGTTATCGCCAACTTCCTACAGATGTTAAGCAATGCTTCTCATATTTGTCAGCTTTTCCCAAGGATCACAAACTTGAGAAAGAAGAGGTGGTTTGGATGTGGATAGCACAGGGTTATATCCAGAAAAGGGAGAATCTGACATTGGAATCTATCGGGAAAAGGCATTTTGATGATTTGGTTAGTTACTCCCTCGTTCAAAAGATGCAGAATGATTATGGAATTTATTACAACATGCATGACCTTGTTCATGACCTTGCAATAATTGTATCTGGAGGTGGGAACTTTTCAGATAATGGAGTTGCAAATGAGAAGTATTTACCTTCAAGACATTTGATAATTGAGTATAGCATTAGCAGCTCCGCCGATAATAACAAGAAGTTACAGACACTCCTAAATTATCGTAGTTCAAAGTCTGAAATGAAATATGTCAGAGTTCTTTCATCGTCATACTATCGAGTTCCTATTGAAATAAACTTTAATAAACTGATATGCCTTCGTTATTTAGACCTCTCTATAGTACAAAGTCGTTTTCTACCCGAATCCATATGTAGCATATACAATCTGCAAACACTACTACTACACTGGGGTGTGAAGAATTTTCCCTTAGGGAGGTGGAAGCTTCCCAACTTGCGTCATCTAATAGGAGGAAAACATATAGGAATGAGGGGAATTGGCAATTCGACATCACTTCAGACCATCCCTAACTTTAACTTGTCAAATGGAGGAGTAGAAATAGAAGAGCTTGGCAATTTAAAAGAACTTCGGGGGAAGCTTGAGATCGACCATCTCGATCATGTTCGGAGCCCGCACTATGCTTCGAGAGCTAAACTAAATAATAAAAAGTACATTGAGGAGCTTGTGTTGGCGTGGGACAACTATACACCAACGACGGATGAGGAGCAAAATGCTATACTCGAGAATCTGTGTCCACATGAAAATCTCAGCATCCTTGAAATAGAAAACTACATGGGAGATCAATGTCCGGAATGGATGGGAGACAAGTGCGTCTTGAACCTCGTGGAACTTAGATTATCTAGTTTACACCATATAAAGGTATTACCACCTCTTGGTCATCTTCCGCTGCTCAAGCATTTGCGTGTAGAAGATTTAAGAAATGTCCGAAGCATAAGCAATGAATTTTATGGAATAGAAGCCAAAGTATTCCCATCTTTGAAAAGTTTGTTTTTGGTGGGCATGGTTGGATTGGAGGAGTGGAGGGACTGCACTGATCATCGTGAGGATCAAATCACCACATGGTTTCCTTCATTAGAAGACTTGAAGATTCGTAGTTGTAAGGCGTTGAGAAGTATGCCTCGTCTTTCAGGATATCTAAGGAGGTTGATTATACGATCAACGGGACTGGAGGTCCTGCCTGAGATATGTACTCGCAGTAATGAATCTGATTGCTATCTAGAAGTATTGGAGATCAAAGACTGTCTCTCTTTGCACACTGATGCGTGGTTCCAAAAGTACCGAATGCGTTCTCTTGCAGGTTTGAGTTTGATAATGTGGGTCATTGCATTAATCTGGTGATTAACTATTCTCGTAAGCGCTTGAGAAACGTGAATTTGACTGAAGTGCATCTTCTGAGATCAATCAGACTTTCCAACCTCGATACCCTGGCAGAATTCAGAGAAACTGATTATCAACAGCTTTCTATTCAGCTTTACGTGATGGATGCGTTGGAGGATATATCTATCGTGAACAGTGAAGATGGGAAGATCACAGCCGGACCTCTCTATTTGCAAGCGTGGAATATTGTTGGTCCACAATTTTCAAAGTTAGAAGAGAGCGTAAAGAAGTTTAAGCTGGATGAAGAGTATAATACTAAAAACGAGGTAGATCTCGATATTGACCGTGTGTTTAACAAGGTGGATCTGGAAGTGAAACCTCGCAAGCTTGTTTAGCTCGACTAAGAAAAGCTATCGAGAAGATGAGTAATGAGATGGGTCAGGAGTCCATCTCTTGTTCAGAAGCTGGTGATTCAGTCAGACAGATAGATTTTAACGGAGATGGTCTCCTTATGATCATCTGCCACTGCAAACTCTGTGATCGCTCGACCCCATCAATCTTGTTTATTGCAACACTGGTTGGCTCAAAATTATGAAAGGTATGTATTCTTATTAGTATACGTTACATCAGTTTTTCTCCCAAAGTCCCAGGTAAATAACATACATATATATTATCACACCCGTTTGCATTTCCCATATTTTCTCTCTTTTTTCGCAAAATTTTACTACTACAGATTTTAGGAACAATTACAACACTACTTGAAATTCAACGGATTTTCTTCGGCGTGATCTTTTTCTACTTAATTATGTCAAGTATAAAGCTGGATAACCAATATCTTAAATTATGCTCTATTTAATTAAAAGTAAAAACTCCATCTTTATTGATAATTTTGATTCAAATTTCATGGTTTTGATCGATTATTAGTGGCTTGAGTTTTAGCCCCTAAATCGACATCAAGGGATCTGATATTGATGATTTTTTTAATAGGAAAATCTCAACTTCATTCAAATGGTCTCATGTTTAGATGTCAAGGTGTGTGGAAGACCTTTCTGATAGAATATGACTCGTTTGGATTGTGATGAGTAATGCTATTTAGATGTTGTCGGTGCTCGTCATCAACGTCCCTCCATTAC
Source organism: Ottelia alismoides (assembly GCA_037367405.1). Lineage (NCBI taxonomy): Eukaryota > Viridiplantae > Streptophyta > Magnoliopsida > Alismatales > Hydrocharitaceae > Ottelia > Ottelia alismoides. The sequence goes on along the minus strand of JAZKJV010008977.1, from coordinate 898,262 downwards.
AAGGTGATAAGCCATCGTACACCATCATATTTTAATTTACACATTGTTTGAAATAGAATCTCACTTTTCATTTGGTTTCTTTCGATGAATCGTTTGCATATATAGGAGAGAAATACTTATTATGGCTATATTGACCCATAACAAGCTACCAACACAAAATATTCCATACAAATTCAATATTCATGCACCCGATATATGCTTGAGCTAATAAATCATATCCATAAAACATTACAACAAAATTAGGTTATACTAATGTTTTTTAAAAAACATCACTAAATCAGTCGTTGTTAAATATATAACAACAATATTATTCGTTGCGAAGTAATTTTTATACTTGAATTAGCATCGAATAGCATATATATTGCAATATCATTATCGATCGGTCCATATAACATGCTTATACCATCTGCTATTTTTCAAAATATTAACTAATCTTTGCTAAATTTTTTAAATTTAGCAACGATTTGTTAATATTATGAAAAATAGAGATGGATAAGCATCGTTATATGCACCGTTGCTAATGATATTGCAATAGATATGATATTCGCCGCTCATCTCAAGTATCGAAAATCATTTCACAACAAATAATATCGTCGCTATACATTAACAATGGATGGTTTACTGACGGATTTCGAAAAAATGTTATTGTAGCTAGCCCAATTATTATTAGTAACAGCTGCACTTTAATCGTATCTTTGATCCTGTTTTCCTGCAAAAAAAAATATATGAAAACTAATAATCCTTTTTTCTTGGATCTTAGATACTCAAAAGCTCTTCAAGTTCTAGGAAATTGACTTTTTTGTGGGTAAGAAATTTAATATACCATATATAATATTCCGATTCTTGGCTTTAGCATCACAGAAAATTGTTTTAATGAGAAGCTATCTTGAACATTTATATAAAGCGAATAAGCTTTGTCTAATATCTCCACTTCAGGGAACGTCTTTGTGATGTTTTAAGGATGAAAGATCTAATAACATCTTTTTTAGATCTGTGGGTGAGCTCAAAGATGTAACAACACCCTTTTTGATGATCTATGTTTCTTCTCTTCGTCGAAGTTTAAAATTTTATTTTGTTTATTGTTTACTTAAACTTCATGCATATTTTAATGGATAAGTCAGATAAATCCTTGCTTTATTAAAATTCAGCAATGAATAATTAACAACGGCATTATCTGAGGTCAAATTTGTTGTAGGGATTAATCTAGTTGGCTTTACATTTCTTGTATTTTTTTCCCATTTTGATGCTCCTATATTCGGAAATGGTGAGTACAGAGGAATATAACTAGTTTTTTCACTTTAATTAAAAATTGAAAAGTCGGTGATTTCGATGGTTTCCATCTTAACAAAATTGAGTTTTTGTATTTGTAATTAGCGTTGCTATATCGCTAGCAATTATTCCAATAGCAATGGTATCTTGAATTGCTGTAAAAAAATAACATCGATTAGTGTAGATTTTGATGACAGAATAAATAACCTTTTCTATATGAATCGTTGCTAACGATGTAATAACATAAATATGTTATTTATTATCGATTTTAAGTGTAGAAAACAATTTCACAATGAATGGTATTCATTGTTATAATATATTTAACAATGATGACGAATTGACGATTTCAAATAAGGGTCATTATATAGACTCATTTTTTTATTTTTTTAAATAGCAAAAGATACTCCAATTTTAAAAAGTTGATTTTTTTTCAGGGAATAGAAAATGAATATACTATAGTTAATGTTCCCACATCGGATTGTTGGCATGACAGAAAATTGCAGTACCGAAAATTTTATCTTAATCATTATTTATATAAAGAGAACAAATCTCCAGATTATCTGTTTTTATGGAACAAATGTTACGGACTTGTTTCCATTACAGGGCTCGGAAGGAAATAATTTTTGTGATATTTTCTTTGCTCGTGGGACTTCGACCTCTAATTTAAATTTGGATTAGTGGGTTAGCTCTTTATGCCTCCTCTTTCTATAAAAATTTAAATTTTTTTCTTGTTTACTGCTTGATTAAACTTCCTAAACCATTTTGTTACAGGAAAAAGAATATGTTACGTCTGAAATAAGAACAAGCAACTTTGATTCATATAGCTATGGCCTCTTTATTCTATATGTGAAGAATATGATTACACCCCTTTTTATATCGATAAGTGTATCGAATGCCCTTTCTACTCTCGCGTTGGCAGTTGCGCATATTTGATCATTACATACTATTCTCTCAGTCGAAGAATTCGAGGAACCCCATTCGCAAGAAACAACGATCGGATTTTTCATAAAATCTTTTACTTTGAAGGTGCAAGGAAAGATATACAAGGTATGTAATCTTAGTACTATGTAACTATGGGATCACTATAGATCAATTGCGGATTTCAAATAGGGATCATTGTGGGAGATCTTCTCAATGGATGCACAGCTCGTTTGGATTGTAACGAGTATATTATGTTACAGGTATGGATGTTTACATGTCGCAATCGATCCCATCGTGGTCGACCCCGTATTAATTACAATGGTATTAAGCAACCGGTGCGCCATTTCATGTTAATTATACACGGTTTTGTACTATAATCTATTTTCATTTGGTTTATTTTGATGAATGCATCATGGTATAGACATATGGTATTCATTCACCTAATAAATGTTTCCTCTCTCAGACAAAGGCAAGACTCCATAAATCATATCTTGCCATTTGTATTTTGACCATATCCTTGATTCTTTTTATTCCTACGTAAAAATCCATGTCATAAGTTTAATCTTTTTTCCACGTGAATTGTGAATACCCAAGAGATATTTGAGACTTGGAAATTTGATTATTTTGTATATTAATCCAAGACTTGGTTTTGGCATGACCAAAAATTGCAATTCTAAAAACTTAGCTAATTAGATTTTATACAGCAAATGTATATGAGATATTTTTATCCAGCAAATGTATATGAGATAATTTGTGAGGACAATGCATTAACAAACTCTACCACAAAGAGTAATTAATAATGCACCTTTTATTTTGGATCAGACAACCACAACAAATATGGTTTGAGTTGGAGAGACTCTAATTGCTAATTGCACATCTATTGGAATCTTAGTCTAGTTAGTGTGATGATGTATCTGCCCTTATCTCTAAACAAATGGTTATATATTCTTTGTATAATTATTTTATTGGCATGGGTGCAGTAGTTGGTCACGGCACATCATCTGTACATAACAAAAAGCCAAGGGAATGATCCATTCAAGAAAACAAGCAGGAGGAGATGGATTCTTAGAAGATGAAAGGATTTGGTTCTAATGGACACCCTTCATAGAGGTAATAGATATGTTGAGTATTTCTAACATTAATATTTGTAAGATATAACACCATTGAGTTCAAATGGATTTCTTTAAGTGATTATTTTGTCCAGGATAAAGAATTTAGAGGAGGATAACAAGAAGAAGGATGCATCGCCATAAGTAACATATAAGATAGGTCAATAGCTCTATGAGCCACAGTCAAGTTCTGATTGAGTCTTGCAAGTATTAACATTCAACATTGTATTAGAAGCAATCATAAACTCTATTATGTGAACAAAATATAATTGCTTTGTTTTCATTTTTTTAGGTTGTCAAACTAGACAAGGAGCTTGATGATAGATGGCAGTCAAATACATGCAGACAATGACAGAAACATGAAAAGATTTGATTCAATATAGTTAATCGAAAATCCATGTAAGTGCTAAATTAATTGCACTTCATTTCTTATTCACACATACATGTGCATATGTGCGCACATATTCACAATAATAATATTTTTTGAGTTGTTTATATATTTGTATTGCATAATCAATGCTAGGAGCTCTACATGACCAACCGAGATGACATGATCGGATATGTTGAGATTCTACTTGATCAATTGTTGTGGAAGCATGTAATGACCTTAATAACAAAGGTTTATTTATATTTTCTTATTATGGACAAGTATAGTCATTTTAATGATATATTATATTGTAGGTATTGGATAAGAAGGATGCAAATATAGTGTTGAGAAAGAGGGAGCTCAATGGGCTTCTTTACCGTTATATGAAGCCTTCCACAATATCCTCACACATACAATGCAATACCAAGATACTCCATTCTCAACATGCAAAATCTTCTCTTGATCACGAGTTGTTCACTTTACTCGATGATATTAGTGGTATGTTTGCTACCATGAATAAAAAACCTGCATAGGTCCTTGGTGCCCAAACTACTCGGGGTGATATAACATTTCACTAAGTTGATAAGTACTTCCCCTTTGTATGAGAAGCTAATGTTCTTTTAATCTGTTTAGCAAAAAATACTTACTTGTTTACGAGAGGCAGTGAAGCACAAGAAATTTATAGGAGGACAAGAAAGTTCGAAGTGAGCCTTGCAAGTATTTTAACATTAGACATTATAATGGCGACAATCATAAACTATATTACAACACAAAATAATTGTTTCCTTTTTATTCTTTTAGGTTGTCAACCATAGAAGGAGTCGATGATGATAGGAGGCAATCAGATACCCACATATAAGGAAAGGAACATGAAAAGGTGTGACTCAATATAGATGTGATTTAAAGTCCTTATAAGTTCTAAATTAATTGCACTTCATTTCTTATTGATGCTTACATGTACATGTATGCGTACATGTTGACAATAATAATATTTTGTGAGTTTTTTATATATTTGTGTTACATAATCAATGCTAGGAGCTCTACATGACCAACAGAGATGCATGATCAAGGAAGTTGAGATTCTATTTGATCCAATGTCGTGGAAGCATGTAACAACCTTAATAAAAAAGTTTTATTTATATTTGTTTATCACATGAAAGTATACATTTTTAATAATTTATTATATTATAATTATTGGATAAGAGGAATGTGAACACAATGTTGAAGAGTAGGAGCTTACTAGGGTTCCTTCCATTTATATGAAACCTTTCACTATATCCTCAAACACATACATTGCAATATCGAGATACTCTTGTTCTCATCATGAAAAATCTTCTCATGATCACAAATGGTGCACCATATTCGATGATATTATTGATATGTTTACGACCATGTATAAAAACCTATATAGATCCCCACCACTAATCAAGGTGATATAACATTTCACTAAGTTGATAAGTACTTCTCTATTCTATCAGAAACTAATATTTTTTTAATTTGTTTAGGAAAAAAATCTTACTCGTGGAAGATGAGGCAGGAAGGATAGAGAATTTAGAGGACAACAAGAAGAAGTCTAAGATCCACTGTCAAGTTCAGATTGAGCCTTGCAAGTATTTTGACATTCGACATTATAATAGTGGAAATCGTAAAATACATATTTCGGAAATATAACATAATTCTTTCTTTTTTATTCTTCTAGATTGTCAAACTAGACATGGAGCCGAATATGATAAATGGAGGTTGAATAGTCATACATAACGGAAGGAACATGCAAAGATGTTATCCAATATTGATGCAACTGAAAATCTTTGTAAGTTCTAAACAAATTGCACTTCGTTTCTTGTTGACACATACATGTGTATGTGTGCTCACATGTTCACAATAATAATGCTTTTTTTAGTTGTTTATTTATGTGTGTTACATACATAATCAATGCTAGGAGCTCTACATAACCGTCTGATATGGCATGATCAAGGATGTTGGGATTCTATTTGATCAAATGATGTAGAAGCGTGTAATAACCTTAATAAAAAAGTTTTATTAATATATTCTTGTTATATACAAGGATATTGATTTTAGTATATTATTATATTGTAGGTAGTGGATAAGACGGATGCAAATACAATGTTGAGGAAGTAGGAGCTCCGTGGGCATCCTTACTATTATAAGAAGCCTTTCGCAATATCCTCAAACACTTACAATACAATACCAAGATACTCATATTCTCATCATGTATAATCTTCTCATGATACGAGTGGTGCACCGTATTAGATGATATTAGTTGTAGGTTTACTCCTAATCCCCAATACTAATCGAAGTGATATAACATTTTACTAACGTGATAAGTATGTCCTTTTTGTATCATAAGCTCATGCATTTAAATTTTGTTTAGGAAAAAGGTACTTGTGGAAGAGGAGGTATGGAAGGACAAGGAATTTAGAGGAGGACAACAATAAGAAGGATGATTCGCCATAAATAAACATAAGATATATTAGAGCCAGACTCAAGTTCATATTGATCCTGGTAAGTTTTTAACATTAGACATTAATTATAATATATATAAATGTAACATTTTTTAGTTTGTCAAACTAGACAAGGAGGAAATGAAGATGTATGGCGATCGAATACCCACAGACAAGGGAAAGAACATGAAAGACATGATTCAATATAGATGCAATGGAAAATCCTTGTATGTTCTAAATCAATTGCACTTCATTTATTATTCACACATACATGTGCATGTGTGTGTACATGTTCACAATAATATTTTTTTGAGTTATTTCTATAATTGTGTTACATGTTTAATGTTAGGAGCTCTACATGACCAACTGAGATGACGTAAATGAGGATGTTGAGTATCTATTTGATCCAATGCAATGGAAGCATGTATTGGCCTTATTAAAGCATATTATTTATATTTTCTTATTATATGCAAGTATGTCATTTTAATATTTTATTATATTGTAGGTAGTGGATAAGAGGTATGCAGATACAGTGTTGAGAAGTGGGAGCTTAGTGGGCCTTCCTTACTATTATATGAAGCCTTCCATAAATACAATGCAATAGCAAGATACTCATATTCCCATCATGCAAAACCTTCTCATGATCACGAGTGGTGCGCCATACCCGATGATATTAATGTTATGTTTACCACCATGGATCAAAAACCTTCATAGTTTCTTGATCCCCAATAATTATCCAGGTAGTATAACATTTCATTAAGTTGATAAGTATTTCCCTATAAAAAATAAGAAACTAATGCCTTTTTGATTTTGTCTAGGCAAAAAGTCCTTAATTGTGGAAGAGGAGGCAGGGGAATCCAAAGGAGGAGAGCATTACTCATAAGGACGGGTTTTTTACTCGCTTACAAACATATATTGACAACAAATCCTTGAAGGCCTTCGATTACTAAAGTTCTTTAAATCTATAAGTAAAAAGAAATGGTGCAATCTAAGAACTTATATTATTGAATTGTTTTTTATTTGTATTTTATAAACAAGTTCATTTGTAATATATTTGATCATACTGGGATTTTGTATTTGCATGTTTATTCATGCCATATGTTTTATCTTAAAAACCTACCATTGAATTTTATGTAGTTAATGCACATTCTTCAATAGAATCAGAGCATTGCTTAATATTTACATTTTGTATAGGTGGTTGGTTTTTTAGGATAGTAGCCATCATGTCCTTACAACATCCTTATTTTTGCAACTAAATAATGGTGATATTTAGTTGCGCTTTCTATTTTGAGGACATTTAGTCACCATGTATATGCTTAGAGATGCAAGATATCATGAGGACTTGTTTGTGATAAAAAGGCTATAGGTGGGTGATAAATCTCTATTTCATCACCTTTATTCTATTATTTTGACCTTAAAAATCATAACTAATGCATGTAAATACCATCATTTTATATAAATTAACATTTATTATTTATTCTATTTATTGTATATAAAATACTTTTCTAATGCCAAAATTATATAATAAAGAAAAGAAAAAGAATAAAATTCCAAAGGTATTATCTGTCCCTAAACTCTGAAACCAACTCGAGAATTGATTTAGTCAACAAGGAATAAAGTAGGGGGAGATAAGGGCCAAAAATCCATTAAAATTCCATTTGTTTGTTCTTCGATAAGTCCTATTTGGGACCTATTTTATTTTATATTATTTATATCTCAAATAAAGAAATTTTTTCCATGAAAGTTGTAGATAAAAATATAACTAAAAATACAAAATTGAGTTTGTACAAAAATATTATACAGTGTACATTTTATACAAAAAATAATATTCCCAAACCCAAATTTCTCGAACCCATATCTCCTCAATAAAAACTCAAAATACATCAAAATCACATTTAATTGTATATAACTTTTAATAAGCCATTTAATGAAGGCAGTTTCACTTAATTTAGAGTTAAGATGTGAAAGTTAGGTTTTGGACCCCTATTCTATAATTTACCTGAATAAAATATTCATTTTATTTATTATTTATTATTTTTATAATTTTATATTTTTAAAATTTTGAAAATATTATTTATAATATATACATATTTAGAATAAAATAAAACCATAAAAAACACAAAAATAAAATAGTATGTATAAGTACTTAGATGAAATACCGATACTTATACATGTATAATTCATACCCTTATTTATTTAAGTGTGTAAATGACATCAGAAACTATAAAAAAACATATTTATGTATATAGAAATATAATTTATAAATATATAAATTATATAATTAAAAAAAATCACAATAAATTAACTCCTAGTTTACTAATTTATTTTCGATTTTTATTCTGGTTTTGTCTTTTTGCAGGTGACGTGGCCCATTCAGGCACCCGTTAACGGGTCAACTATCTGACCCAAGTCGTAGAATCTATTAGACCGGCATAGGACTCCTTCTTCCTTGACTTTTGCTGCTCGATGCATTCATATTTTCGGGTGGATTCCTCTTTGACTTTCCTCCCTCGATCGATGCTCTATCATGCGGGATCGTTCCTTCGATCCAAGAATTTCTTAATCGTGCACCTCGCCTCGATTTTCTTCCCTTGCATGTCACATGTACATAACTGAACCCTTCACCTTATTTAAATTTTCAAATCACTTTTACCTCGTATTATCTCCTCCTTTTGCACTCCACGACTGGAGGAAGATGACATCTTGTTTACCCAACATCTAGGTTGATCGAGGAGGCAGAGTAGAGGTGTATTCCACATCTCCGGTGGAGAACCTCTGTGAGGTCCATAATCTTGTGGTTTTGACCATTAGAGGTTGATTTTCTTTGCTTATTAGAGTCCACGCAGCCTTAGGTTTAATTTCACGTTTTTATTTTACGCTTTGATTACTTGATTTAGCTATAATACCCCCATTCTTAGTTTGTCAGAGTACTGCTCTGACGAACCCTCCATTCGTGCATCCGCTTGTGCTCCACTTGCCATATCAGCATCATTTCGTTCCCCTTTGTTGCATCCACACCCTAAACCAATCCAACCACCATGCTCCTTTCCTGAGAATGCTTTTAGATCTCCACCTCTTTCATTCATTGGAGATCTGTTGCCACACCCCATCCCGCATCCTTTTCACCATCTGAAGGGATGAGGCAGTTTGCCCTCATCCCTGGCATCTTTTTGTGCAAGTTGCGGGAACTACAGGACCCCATAAGGGGGTCGATTTTATTTGGAACACCTCCCATGAACCTCACCAGAGACGTCGATCTCCTGAGCTCATTCTGTGAGCTCCGGACTTACTTGGAAGTTCAGGAAGGAGTGAAGTAGCTGCATGAACGTGTTGAGCATGTTGAAGGCATGCAAGGAGGCTGGAGGACGAGCAGCGCCTGATCGAAACTTGCCAAGGGTGAGTTCTTTGCCCGTTCTTACAGTGTCCTCAAGGATCATCCGATCGAGGCCAAGCCCCATATCACACAAGAGGCGAGGAGATCTAATCTCAACCCTTCACATCGAACCATCATCAGGCTCCACGAAAGCGACATGTGTATAAGTGAAAGTATCTGGATCGTCCACCTCTGTGCCTTAGGGTGTAATTTACACCCTATACCCTCGATTTTTATAGATTTATATTTCAATCATGTAATTTATTTTGTAAGTTTAAATATTTTTTAAAATTACATGTGTGTCCCTCTACTTAATTAATATTGCTATTTGGTCAATGTTATGTCACCTCACGTACGGTCCCACGTGAGGTGGCCATTTTTCACTTAGGCCCTCGTGCCTTCTTATATTTCATTTTAATATTAAAACTTTCATTTGTAGTTATATAATTTGGGTAATTTGCAAAAAAGCCCTAAGAATTTATTTTTAATTGTAAAAGTGCCCTTTCAAGTACTTGAATTTTTGTGCATGTTCTTTATTTATTAAAATTATCATTCGTGCTCCAAAAGTTATCAAAAAAATTGGATTAAGTGCATGCATGCTTGTAGATTCATGCCATATTTTTGGATTTTAATTTTAGGCACTTTAATTATTTATTAAAAATAAAAATAGCACATCTTCTTACCTATTTGAATTAAAAATTATCGAAAAATATAAAAATATTTTAAGAAATTCCCAAAAAAATACATTCTGTTTATTGTTATATTTCCTAACTCTAGACCAGAAATCCCTAAAAATAGAAAGAGATAAAGATAAAAAAATATAAAAGCTCTAAAATCCAGTAAAAATACATAAAATTTCCAAAAACTCAAAAAATAATTATTTTTGTCTTTGAATCATGAAAGCGGCATGTGCGGCTGCATATGCAGCCGCATATGCATATGCGGTGCCCTCAGTGCACTGCTTTCCTGAAGCCCCCATTATGTGCCCTGTGCGCTTATGCGGGCTGCATATGTTGTCTGTACGACCACATACACATTTTTATTTATTTTTATTTTTTTAATTTGTGCCATGTTTTGTTGTGTTATTTGTGCCATGTTTTCCTTACTTTTGCATGTATGCCAACCAAGCATTCCATGATCGTTTAAATCCATCGTCAAAGTGGTTGTACTACGAGATTGTAGTAAACACGCAAGGAAGAAAAAGAATAATATACTAATAACTTAGCAAACTAATTTAGTCAAGTAATAGTTATTATGAATGAAATATATTATATGTAAAGTTCGGTACTTTTGAGGGGGATCAATTATAAATATAACGATAGAGATAAATGATGTTATATTCAACAATAGAGGCATTGTGTGCACTAACTTTTTTATTTTATTGATTTTTGACAATTATTTTGTGTGCAAACCACTCTATTGAAGTATTGATATTTGATCGATAGAGATTGTTTTGAACTCTATATGAAAGTTATTTTTTATACATCTTCTGTTGGACCACAATTATATATAAATTTAGTTCTGTTGTAGTCACTTTTGTATGTATTTATTTATTTTTAAATAAAAAATTAGGAAACCACGTAGAATCGCATATACCCCTCATATGCCCCTGCATTTTTTGTGAGGATTTTTTTTCATTATTGCTCGATCTATCTAGTTTTCTCCCTATGTTCGACCTCTACACAATACTTACACCTATACATACTTTTGTTGTAGAATTATAATAAATTTTAACTCTACATCTTATTTTTCATTAATTTATTTATAATGTGGGTTAATTGTTGAATTAGTCTGAGGTTCTCATCGGTCGCTCCGATGATTGTGTTCCCACCTTGTGTGGATCACAAGACTGATAGAAATTTCTGGCTTTTCAATGGGGGAGAAAGTATGGTTATAAAAAAATTAAAGGGGAAGTATGATGGTGTTTTCACTTATTTCGTAGAAAGTCATGTGGGTAAAAACACTCTTACCTAAACCATCTAGAAATGTGTGGATGTATACCAAAATTGTGTATTTTATTTTATATAAAATAAATCTTTTCCTTAACATATTAGTTCACATGAATTAAAAACAATAATAGTTAAATTTAAGTCATCAATAAAAATGGCGCATCAAAGACCAATTCAATGTGAACAACATTTGATTTCATTATTGTAGAGTCATAATTTCACAATCATTCCATATATTATCCCTTCATATTGTATTTTCCCTTCAGGAATTCCAAATAGCAGCTAGACTCTAAAGTATTGGTAGGATTTCAACTCTTCATGCAAGTTATAGTATTGTTAGTAGTCAACATTGTATTAGAATCACAATAAGTTATTTATCAAAGTGTAGCTTGTGAAAAGTAATACTTAGTTAGCGGCTATGCCATGCCTTCTTACATCTTGAGTTAGAGCTATGCCAATGTTGGATCTCTATCTCCTCTCCACTAGAACGTTGAATCTGGAGGAAACTCCTAGGTCATATGTACCTGATACATCCATAATTTATCACTTGTATTCTTCTTTTTGTCTAAAATCGTCGGTAAAATACGTGTAAATAGCAACTAATTCTCATTAATTAACACACTAATAACAATTGTTGATATTATTTATGTAACACTTATTTAACTAAAAATAAGAGAATAAATGAGAAAGAAAAAATACAAGAATGAATGATGTATTTATGTAAATATATATAGGTTGATCCTAACTCTAAGACTAGGACAATATTGACATGGTCGATAATAGAATAATGTTGGGCGGGATTAGGATCTTAACTTATATAAAAATATCAAAAATATATAACATCAAGTATGCATATTCATCACATTCACTTTGTACATAACTTCATTTATTTTATGTATTAGTCATATCAACTCAAACAAACTGTTTTCCTTCAAAGTAATGATGTGTATTAATTTATATTGGTATCACAAAAATTATTTAACGTATAAATATTATGGTACAATAAATTATAAATAATAATTGAAAGCTAAGTATCTAATCCATATGAGCTCAAAATTTACCAAACTCAATTTCATTTTATTTAAAATTAAATTATCTTGAAATTGAAAATTGTCATTAAAAATCATAGGTAAAATGTGAAAAATCAGTTTGTTTACGTATTATGATATCTAGACAACTGTATAGTAGTCTCTTATCATTTTACTCTTTGTGTTTTTCATTATATATTTTTATTTTTTCTCTACATTTTATAATAATTATATAATATGATCAAAATTATAGATTGAAAATAACTAAAAAATATACGTATTATATAGGTAACATATACCTCTATTCTAGTCCCCTTCCCTAGCCCTAGGACTCCAAACTATTTGTGGAACTCCATTCTCTCGCACACTAAGGCTTTAGTGGTTTAGATAAGATAGGATTCACCCATAGTTACTTTCTTTTAGTTGGTTGCAACTACTTTCCTACTATCTAATACTTCTTCTTTCACTGAAAAAAGAGAGGATGGGATGTCATAGTCATTAGTCATTGGGAAAAATATCATCGCGAAGGACTCAACTAGCCACAGATTCCCCTATGGCTCCTTGTTACAACTTCACCCCAGTCGCAGTCCCCACTATGGTATGCTCCAATAAAATGACCAAAAGCCCCTAGTGGTACACATAAGGAATGTTTGCTCCTTGGTCTGATGCTTCGTACCCTCGCTCGAAAATGATCCACTCTCTCTCTCTCTCTCTCTAGTTGATAAGAAGATAAGTAAGCTCCTTGTCAGTTAGATATATGTGCCTATTTTGAGCGGATTCCACATTTATTCCTCTATTGGAGAAATGTCCTACCTTACCTACATTTCCTAGCATGATATCTTAGCCACATCCCTCTTCCGCTCACTTATGACTCCAATCCAATCAAGGCATGAATGGGTCATAGGGCCAGGAGACAGAAGATTGATACCAGCGGCTAAAGTTAAAGATCGTCATTCTCGAACGAAGAGATTCTGGAGCATCCTCGGGGCTAGGTATTGTTCCTCCAATAATAATAGTATCAAGTACTTCTTGGCTATTCTGAAACGTAGTTGCTCTTTCCTCTCTTGCTTCTGACTAGTGATGGACTCCTAGTCGAGCACTCAGACGCCTCTGGAGAAGGCTCTCTTCTATCGGATCAGGGACACTCTTGTCAGGCGGATGATCCATATGCCTTTCTATTAGTGAATAACACAATCAGACAGCAGTGCTCTACTTTTAGCATATATAAGAGAAAGAGTCTGGTGAAGATTGACATCCTAGGAAAAGTTGTCCACTCCCTAGTTATAGATAGATTTGACGTGTGTGAGCTGCGACCATCTTTATTCCTAGTATAGAGCAGGGAGCATCGTAATGGATTTGGTTCACATCAACTTTCGTATTTCAAATCGTTGTGTGGGGTAGGTGAACATTGACTTTCACATTTCTGGTTACAATTATCCTTTTTCTTTGATTTCATGATAGGAGGACGACAAGAGGCAATCGTTGTGTAGCTGAAAAGTGGGCTTTATATCCCTATAGTGCTAGCCTTGCTAAATTCTTCTCACACTTGGAAATGACCCAAGAAGCTATTTTCTGCCTTGAAACAACATTCTTAACACATGTTGGAGGGAAGATCTGCTTTCGAGTATCCCCTCGCTTGATAATAGGGGGCTTGGTTTGTAAATACCCGCTAACCTAACAGTATTGACTTCTCATTCTCGACTGACCAAGGAGGAGGGAAATTCATCTCTTTCGGCAAGAGCTGAATTATCTCTAGAGAAGCAGTAAAGTGTGAGTTTATTATTAATGGCAATGTGTCAGGAGTCAAAATCTTCTTACTTGACAACTTTATAAAATACTATAGTCTAGTCTCTACAACTATATATTAAGGGTCCTATCAGATCAGTTCTATATGCTCAGAATTCCTTCCCGCATCGTATCCCTGGTAGGATCCGGGATCATTTTGGTCTTGCTTGTGTGTCTCACATTAAAAATAGGTGTCCTAACAACCTTTGCCCAAATAAACATAAATAGTCACTGGATTCATATGGGCTAATGAAGAGTAGGCAATGATCTTATTAAGATTGATATCTCTTAAATTGGTCTAGGAAGTATATTATAGCAATGTCACTTAAAGTATAAATGAAAGGAGTGAAACAAAGTATCGCTTCGGGAAACATGGGTATTAAAAATCTTAAAAATAAGGTTGCCAATTTTAAAAGAAATCCTGTCAAGATGAAAAATCTAGCCATAGGTGCCCCCACATAGGCTTTGAGTAACCAAATATCACTACAAAAAAGGCGGGATTGACGTGCACATAAAAGCTCGTTATGCGCACGCCTAGTGCCCGCCTTGTGCACGCCCGAGAGGTGGGCGAGCACATGTGCTCGTTCAGGGCATGCTCGCTTCTGTGAGAGTCGCCCCGGCTGTTGGGCGAGCACATTGGGACGCTATGTGCTCGCCCGCTCCCTGGCGGGCACAAATGTGTTCGCCGATGTGATCGCCTCCTTTATTAATTGCGATTACCCACGGAGCACCTGGCGAGCACATGTGCTCGCCCAAACTGATTTCCAGGAAAAAATATACAGGTTCGATAGGGTTTTGACGCCCCGTCAAGCCTGTATAGCCTGCCAATAAACCACTGCAAGTAGCTCCCTAAGGGTATATATATTATAGCAGTTCGTTGAGTAAGATAACTAGCACTAACAATTGAAAGTCACGCAATATACATGAATTCAGAAATAAACAATCTAATTTAACATCTAAATATTACAAACTAGTCAAAGCCAACAAAGTTCATACAAATTAAAAGATGTGCTAAAAGTTTAACAAAGATACATGTCCAAACCAACAAAAATTTACTTCTTCTTTGATCAAAAAAATTTAGACACTAAACCCTGCTTTGCTTTCTTTTTTTCTTTCTCCTTTTCTTTGAACCTCGCATACATGCGTGCCTCTTCTTCAGGATCGTTCTCCTCCTCCTCTTCGTTATCAGATTCAATCTCTTCAGGTTGAGATGCACGCCCTTGCGACCTATATTATATATGGAAGATATATATCTATTATATGCATTTTGTAGATATAGAATTTTAAAATTATTACTCATTCTATAAGAAGAATACTTACATGTACGCCGTCAACTCCTCTCGGAGCTTCGTCACCTGCTCCACCATCATCGCCATCTGCGACTCCATTGGAACTGTTGATTGGGACGGATGTGGTTGCGTATACGACGGCTGAGAGTATGCAGAATAGGAGTAACGATGTCCCTCCACATAATATGGAGGAAGACCACCAAGCGTCTGCTTCCTGTTCGCCACAACGTCCCTTTCCTCCAACACCTTATAAGTTTTTCAATTTTTAATTTAAAATTATATATTAGAAATGAGTATAGTAAGGTAATATTTATCCATATATACCTGCTTCCAGATCGTTTTATCAAATGGTGGTTGCTCTCCAGTTGGATCGACACCCCATTTTTCTGCAGATTGTGCCAGATAACGATCCTGAAATACAAAAATTGTAAATAAATGGATATATTTACCAACAATTGTCCTGCTTCAGGAGTGGACCATTGCGACTCTCCTTCTCTCCCACTCATGTGGGACCTCGACCACCACTCCTGAAAAGAGGGCTCCCTTTCCAACGTAGCTGCCTGAAATTTTTTTTAAGATGTAATAATAACATTGCATTATATTAAAGTAGATCTCCAAAAATTAATTTTAAATCGTAATACCATCTCCACTCTAATCTGATTGTGGCTTTTAGAGCCACTTGTCGACTTAATCCTTTGTTTCTAGCGGTTTGTCCTTCCCGCCGTAAATCTTCTTCCAAACTCATCATCCACAACGAATGCATCACAGAAATCCGCCCATCTAGAAGGATTATGTTATGATAATTGATTATTTTAAAAAGTTTAATATAAATTATTTGACAGGTATAATACCTATCCTCCGTACACCATGTTGGCGGGAACCTCTTCATCTCCTCAAAATTCATCTCCTCGCATCCCGTCTTCGCATGCGAGTCTCTCCTTGCCTTGAAAAATGTATCGCTCATTCTCTTTTCTGCCAAACGAATGAAGGCTCTACGATAAGCCTCCTTCCCCAGACCAGAGCTAAGGCGAAACCTATTCTGAAAATTATAACAAATTATAAGATACAAAAAACTTGACCAAAAAAATCTGTATCACTTTTTAGAAACATTTCTTACCAGAAACATGTCAAACAGTCTCTCATGTTCTGCAGCAGGGATGCGACACCATCTAAATTGCATGGAAGTCAAGTGTGTCTTTATTATGTTGGTTATCTCATTTGCCACCCTATTGTTGCTATTCACAAAATCCCTGCATTTTCTAGAAAATTTAACTTTGATACAATTTATAAAAATTTGGAAAATACTTAAAGATAAAATCTATAAAAATTTTACCTCCCATCAGCCGTAACCTCCAACAAAGGATGGGACGCCGACGTCTGTCCAACTACAGTAGGTAAAGGCACAGATGTGCTCGGACATCCAGAAGAAGGAGAGTCAGAACCCATCGATGTCCGTGCTGGTATGGGGACCTGGACTGGGAATCCTGTAGGGGCTGAGGTAGATGGCTCTTCATAGCCTCCTACGTAAAAGGGTGGCGGAGGATAACCAAGAGACTCGTAGTAAGCTATCACCCGACGAACCTCGTCGAACTGTGAATCAGGAACAGCATCCGGGGTGGGCTGCCTACTGGAAGAAGGTGTGTCTGAGGAAGATGGACGATTGGATCTATGTGATCCATGCGCCCCGCCACGTCCAAAACCTGCCATGACTGTAATAATGATGTATTACATATTTATTACTTAATATTTTAGTTAATTCGATTATAATTGTATAATAAAACTTACAACTAATCTTCATCACTTATTTCAGTTGGATTAAAGGATATTTCTTCGTTTTCTGAGTTTTCCGAGTAATCATTTCTGGAGTCAGTATCATCTTGTAAGTCAACACAGAAAATTTCATTATCATCCAATCGAATCGATTCGATAATTGAGACTTCTTCTGTTAAGTCTATTTTTTCATTTGTCGGTGTAAATGCTTCATCCATGTCATCTTCCTGATTAGTGCAATCATTAGAGATATAACCTCGAGAATTTATCTTCACAACAGTTACTGTTTCAACGCTCTTTCTCTTCTTTGATATTTGTGGGAGATAACATACTTGATCCGCTTGAGATGCTAAGACGAATGGTTCAAATCTGCGTATAAATTTCCTTTGCACCACGTCGACTATGTTATTTCTTTTATCGAGTACTACACCTCCATTGGGTTCATACCAATCACACAAGAAAAGAACTACTTTATTCAAGCCTGGTATACTATATTCCACTTCTATAATCTCCTTTAAGATTCCGTAATAATTTAGATGATCTTCCTCATAACAAGATCCACGAACCATCACTCCATGATTTTGAGTTGTCAAATATTTACCGGAATTTAAGGTATGAAAATGATACCCATTACTGTAACAAGAGTTGTATGATCGGACCTTATAAACAGGGCCTTCACCAAAATATTTTAAAATATGAGAATAGAAATCACCACCGTCCAACTGTTTTGAGCAGTCTTTAAACCACGCTGGAAATTGATTCCTATAAGTGCTCAGAACTTCGTCATCTGAATGCACAGGATTTTCCTCCATAATTTTCTTTCTAAATTCCCTAAAATTGATAAGAGAAACATAAGAATTACTTGTAATGAATATATACATAAAGTAATTCAAATACTTACTGAACATATGGTGTTATTTCCTCGCAATTGTCTAATACGTATAACTCTGCAGCATCCTTCTCTTGTTTCGATAAGAAATGTTCAGTTGCTTTGCCTATTATATGAGTGGATGGTCGAAAGATACTGATACAAGGTTCTTCATCGGAAGAAATTGTCTCATTCCTCCTGCTTCTATTGTGGATAGTCTCCACATCTTCTGGAATATATCTTGCGCAGAATGTTGCAACTTCCTCATATATATATATATTGTGAACGTATAAATCCTTCAACTTTACTTTTGTTTCGGACTTTTCTTTTAAGAAAGAACATAAACCTATAAGAAAGTAGGTTAAACATTTAGTCCAAATAGTAAAGAATGGAATGACATTATAATACATTTAATTACCTTTCAAATGGATACATCCAACGATATTTTACCGGTCCTCCAACTTTTGCTTCCCATGGAATATGAATCATCAGATGCTCCATCGAATCAAAAAATGAAGGCGGAAATATCTTCTCCAGGTTACACATAATCACAGGAATATTTTTTTGAAGATAATCCATCTCCATACGGTGTATGCGTGACGAGCATAACACCTGAAAAAATCTGCTAACATCTGAAAGAGCATCGACAATATTTTTTGTTAACAATCCTCTGAACACTAACGGTAGTAATCTTTCCATAAAAACATAGCAGTTATGACTTTTCATTCCCTTAAATGTAAACTTCTTCAAATCGACCAAATTGGAAAAATTTGATGCATATCCGTTTGGAAACTTCAATTTACTTGTCCATTCACAAATAAGCTTAACTTGATTTCTATCTAATGTATACTTTGCTTTGGGAACTTCAACCCTTTCACTATCATGTTCCTTGATATGCAATTCTGGCCGATTACATATGATCTGTAAATCACGACGAGACTTTACTGTATCTTTTGATCGATCGGTTACATTCATAATTGTGTAGAAGATGTTATCAAACACATTTTTCTCTATATGCATAACATCTAAGTTGTGTCGTATCAATAACTTACTCCAATATGGTAACTCCCAAAATATACTCTTCTTAATCCAATTATGACTGTCACCAAAACCATGAAGGTTTTTTTGTTTTATCTCCATTTTCTAAGGCTGATTTCTCTAATTGTTCCAAGTATGATAATATCATATCGCCTGTCTTAATTGGTGGAGGATCTGCAAGATCAATTGTGTTCCTTTTAAAAGACTGCTTCTGTCTTCGATATGGATGATTATTTGGAAGAAATCCTCTTTGACAATAAAAAAAACATGGTTTCTGACCGTGTTGAAGCTGTAATGATTTAGTACTCTCCATACAATATGGACAACTTTTGCGTTCATGCGTACTCCATCCAGATAACATTCCATATGCTGGGAAGTCATTTATCGTCCAAAGCAGAGCTACTTTCATGTTAAATATTTGACTCTTATTAGCATCATATGTATCAACTCCATCGACCCATAACATTTTCAACTCATCGATAAGAGGACGTAAATAAACATCAATGTACTTTCCCGGATGTGTAGGTCTTGGTACTAACAGCGAAAGAAACATAAACTGTCGCTTATTACATAACCATGGGGGTAGATTATATGGCATTGTCATTACTGGCCAACAAGAGTAATCTTTACTTCTTCCATGAGGATTAAACCCGTCTGTACATAAACCTATAACGCAATTCCTCTTTTCATCCTTAAATGTAGGAAAAGCTGACATCAATTCTGTCCAACAATCAGACTCGGATGGATGCTCCATATATTAATCGACTTTATGTTCTGCGTGCCATGTCATGTACTTCACCGTTTCTTTACAGTAATATAGTCGTTTCAATCTCGGAGTCAACGGGAAATAACGTAGAATCTTTCTAGATATTTTTGTTCCACTCTTACTAGCTGTCTGATATCTTGGCTCATCACATTCAGGACACCGTTGTAAATGTTGTTATTCACCGTAGTATAGAATATGGTGATTTATGCATGAGTCTATTTTAACTTCTGCTAAACCCATCTTCCGCATCATCTTTTTCGTTTTGTGATAATTATCAGATCTGCATCTTCTGGTAACATTTTCTTAATAATCCTCAGCATTGTATCAAAATTACGATCGGTCATATTATATTCCATCTTCATCGATAGAAGATCCGAAACCGCAGAAAGTTTTGAATATGTCTTGCAACCCAACCACAATGGCTCTTCCGCTTTTTTCAACAGCTCGTAAAATTCTGCAGACTCTCCATATGGTTCCTCATCATCTAACAAAGTATCATTAAATTCTGGACCTGTAACATCCATAACCATATCTGCAAAGGGATTAATATTGTCAGCTTCTTCCACATCATTCATACTGTCCTCGAAATTCTCACCATGCCTCCACCAAATCTGATATCCTTCCATGAAATCCATTCTATAAAGATGTAACTGAGTTTCATCTTTTGATCTCTTCCTCATTAGACGACATTTCTTACACAGATACAAGATAGTTCCATCTGAATCCACAATACGGGAACCTTGTGCGTAAGCAAATTGTATAAATTCCTGAACACCTCTTTGAAAGGCATCTGCTATACGTCCATCTACTACACGGTTGTACATCCATTCTCTATTGGTCATATTGATGAACCTGAATTAAATAATCTAAAATATCAAATCTAGGAAATTGAGGATATCTAAATGTATTACATTATTGAGATAAAAGATGAGAAGAGAAGTGTATTAATTATATTATCACTTTAGCCCGTCCATAAGGATTCAAATTTACTAAAAGATGATCGTTGTTACAAGTATCTTTATTTCTAACAAAAACTCGGCAGCATAACCCTGCACCTCTCCCGTATACCTCATAAATCAATCGCAATTAATTATCAAAATAATCATATTAGTGATTATATCAATAATAACTATGATTGATTTGGTATACCAAAGAGGAAGAGGTTATGAACCGAATTTCCATAAGAAATAAAGACCTTATGACACCGATCACCTTTTAGTAAATTTGAATCCTTACGGACCCCCTTAGTCCGGGAACTCCGAACTAAGGAAAGCTAATATAAATGTAATATTTTAAGATCATTTTACGTCATACATTTGTATGTGCAACAAATGAGACTATAAAATAATCTTAAAATATTTATTTATTTATATTAACTGGGCAATTATGTATATTTGACTGGTAACGATGGGGATAGGGATAAGTGTGATCCTTATTTAGTGCCTAATATAGTGCTTGGGTCACTAAGAGTTAATGGGCACCTGCAAAAAAAAATTCGAACCTGCAAACATCAAAATCCACGACCATTGGTCTGGGATAAACATCCCAAAGTGAGTCCAATATTGCTGTGAAAAAATAAAAAAAATATAACATAGTTAGAGGTGATCAAATCCTCCAATGTGTTGCACATGCCACCCATTGTGCAGGGCCACACACCACCCGGTGTGGAAGGACGCACTGTGTGTGATGGATTTTGTGCGATTTTCTAATGATTAATAAATAGTATTTTGGACTTATCATATACCTATCTATAAGTTAATGTGATATAATAAATCACATTAACTAGAATTTAATGTGATAATAAATTATCACAAAGGAAATATTGGTGTATATCATATCTCATATCAACACGATATGAAATTTTGAAACTATTATTAATAATGTTCATCATATCTAATATCTACATTATTGAAGTTGACTAACTAATGTTATTCACAAATTTCATAACTAATCTTTTTAAGAAAATTAACAATACTAACTAATGCAGATGTTGTAATGGATATTTTATCAATTATAATTTACAAAATGTAAACATAATTTGATTGAGGCATTTTATCGAACACCTACAGGGCATACAATTATACATATTATTGAGACAACCATAATCGAAATTACAACAATATAGTGATCTACTATTATCCTAAACATTTAAACTATCAAAACAAACACTACATTCAACAAAAATAAACCCTAATCTATCCAAACAATACAAATATGTAATGAAATCTTATAAAAAGAGAAAGGATGAAGGATTATACCGTATAGTAGACGTATATCTACTCAAAATACGAAAACGACAGGCGTCGGTGTCGGGGCGGAGGGGAGGCGGGTCGCCGGAGGGAAGGAATTGGGGGAGGAATGCGTGAGAATGAGGAAGAAGAGCCGCGCGAGGTTCTGTTTACGAGCCTGGGCAAGCACACTTAAGTGCTCGCCCGGCCGTCGCCAAGTGCTCGCCCGCAATTTACAAGGCGCTAAAGTATTCCGCGCAAAGAAATTCAAATGGGCGAGCACATGTAAGCCAGCACATGTGCTCGTCCGAATAGGAAATCGCGCCGCTCCACAACATTCAAACCGGCGACCCTCATGGGCGAGCACATGTGCTCTTCGAGTGCTCGCCCACTAAGGGGCGAGCACATGTGCTCGCCTAGTGCACGCAGAGCTGTGCACGCTAATCTCACCTTTTTTGTAGTGTATGAACCGGTACCATAGGCACTTTGATGTTGAAAGAGGCAAAAAATCAATCCATAGAAAGATTTGATGTTGCTCACTAAATTCTGTGGTTAATAAGATTTGTAATCGGTGTTTCTTATTTGGGTAATAATCAACAGGATAGCAATCATAACAGTACTCTTAAGGAACCATTATAGTTCGCTTATGTATGGGCCGTGAGAGGAAGTCTGGGACATGTTAAACCAACTGAGTGCAGAGTGAGAGCAATTATAATCTAGGGTAGGCTAGATTTCATTAAATTTTGCTTGACAAATAGCATTGAACGCCTAAAATGTCTGTAAGGTGTATTTAAATAGGAGAAGTATGCATAGCCCACAACCTCCTTTAACAAAGAGAGGGATTTCCCTTTTTCTTTCTCAACGACTAGGTTCGCAAGCTTCTTAATCTCACATGGTATCTATACTGATTAGGTAGGCTCTATACTCCTGACTTCGTCGGCATCATCAAAACTCTTAATTTTAGTTTGACATTTAGTAAGAATGTCATCCCTCCGTTGTCAACTACTAAAAAATGGGTGGGGCACCTTTCTTTCTCTTAGCCAAATTGAAAACTTGATCCTTTGCTAGTAAGCAATTCATTCATGTAGTAAGTTAGCCCTTGTCAGTTCTGAGAGTCTAGTCCGTGCTTGGTTTAGTCTTTAATAGTTGATCTTCTATGAAGATAAACACTTTTCCCTAGCCATCCATACAGGGACAAAGCCGGGAATTTTCTCTTGGGGGGGTTAAAATTATTTAGACATTATTTATCTAATTTATCTTGTCATATTCGTTATTCATATATATGGAGTAGATCCTCTGTTGTAACGCGAGTTACAACAGAGGTGTTGTAATTTGCTTATTGCTTGTGAATTTGTTTCCAAAAATTCAAAAATTTAAATAGAATCACCAATAATGTTATACGTACATACATACCCTTTAAATTTTGTTCAAATAAGAGGTTATTTGCTATTTAATATTAATAAAGTCTGGTTCTTTTTTAACTGGGATTTAAGTGGCTTAAATGTTTACTGGACATATGACCACTAAGATAAAATTGTAAATTACATGGGATTTGAGTGAAATCTGGAGGATAGGTACAACGTTAATCGAAAATTCAACTTATAAGGTTGGACGTTGGGAAGCAAATTCAATCTATAAGGAAATATTTTAATAATTATGTAATTTATTGGCACTAATATTTATCATCATATTTGAAATTGATTCTGAAAAGTAATACACCACATGTAATAGTGTGCCATATTTCGATACAAGTCTACATAAATTTATATATAATAAGATATACACATATAGATTCGATGATACAAATAAATATATCTGCGTACACCAAACGATATGAAATCATATTTTTTCAGATCAAAAAAATGGAATAAATATCCTCATTCATATATGTATCTGCAAAGGAAATAAAAATAAACGTCCTTATTTGTACATATATACTAAATTTAAAATACATATCCTGTAATCGCTTAAAGATAGATACGACGATGGATATATATTGATATACCACTATCTAATTATGTACAACATGTAAATAATTTTAATCATTAGTTATTGATTTTTTGCTGAGATATGAGGGGCATGGATGAAAAAGGATATGGATATATCTGGATATCTGTTTACCGTATTCGAAAAACTATCGGATACGAATATCTGTATCCAAATATTAATTGAATACAGATCGGACATGGATATCGATTGTAAAAATTTTTCGGATACGGATACGAATATGGTAATGACTTGATAGCTGAATCCGGATTCAGACATCCAAATACAACATTTAATATTATTTTATATATAAGTTAATTTAATATAAGCCACAATCATGTGTTATTATATCAGTATTATACATTATATAATTCAATATATTAATGGTATTAATAAACTTCTGTTTGTTTGGGGATGTGTATGAACAGAAGTTATGAAACCTTATCCCTCTCTTTACTTTCCATCAAGAATGAAGGTCACCTCAACGCCCACTTTTGTCATGATGCATCTTATTTATATTTCATTATCATTTTTAAAATCATTATGAACTTTGATTAAAAAATTCAATTGTATTTGTATGCATGTTTATTTGATCCGTATTCGGATTCCATGTTTATTGAATCTGTATTTTGATTTCACTCTTTATTTGATTCATATTCGTTTTCGATCTTTATTCAATCCATATTCAGGTCTGATCTTTATTTGATCTGTATTTCGAACCGATAAATATCCGATTCAGATCCGTATCCGTGATTTTAAGGATATGGTTTCCTTAATAGATCCGTATCCGTAATTTTATGGATATAGTTTCCTTAATGCATATCTGAATCATATCCGTACTCGTATTCGTATTTGATAGAGATGAAGCGAATTATGGATATTGAAATAGGCATATCTGATCCGTATCCGATCCATTTTTATTGCTGAGGGGGGCATTATGTATAACACATATATTTTAATTACTAAATAATATATTTAGGTTATATATGTACTATATTTATACACATATATACATGTTATCATTGAGAGACGGGGGGCCAAGCCCTCCCCCCCTCTCTCCGTCACTGCATCCATAGACAACTTTGATTTATAGCATTCCTCATGACATAAATAATCTATAGAAGGATTAGCCTCCTTTATATTACAAAAAATCATAAAGTTAGGAATATATTCTTTATACCTAGAATGAAGTAGACATTTATACTCTAGGCTTTTATTTATATGCTCCATTGTCAAGAGGCTCCACCTTCCTGTTATATCTAGTTATAAGTGGAAGCAGAGGAGGATTGTATCATAAACAAGCTTTTGAAAGACCATCGAATCCCTTAACTAATTTGTCATTTTTAATGTAGCAAGTAAATCTAACGATTAATCAGAACTCGCTTAAACGTAATAACTTTATTTATTGTGGCAAATTTATTTATTTTACTTGGATAGGTCCCACGATCGAATCAAGGAGGTAACTTATCAACTTGGGATTAATTTCAAAAAATAAAGTGCTTGGTTTTCAAGAAGATTTTTTTAGAATTTTTTATTCAAATAAAAATGCAAATATGCAAATGTGATGAAGTCCAATGTTAGATATTCAAATTTCAATCAAATAAATTCCAAAAATTTTAAAACTCGGTCAGAATGCGAGTGTACGTAAATTTAAGCAATTTTATTATTTTGTAATATTCTGATGTAAAACAAATTTTCTGTGAATTTTTACATGCAAAAAGTGTGACTTAAAACAAATTTTCTATGAATTTTTACATGCAAAAAGTGTGACTTAGACTAATTGAATCTAATTAATACTAAAATTCAATATTATGCAAAACTAAAATTATTATATGTATATCTAAATGAAAAGAATCCACAACAACTTTAATTTCACAAAAATACTAAATGTGGATTTAACTAAAAATCAAATTTCTGAATCATAAATGAAATTATTTTGAGTAAATGATATATGCAAATGGACCGACTTTTAGGTACATGGTAGAACATAATCAATTCTAGAAATTGTGATTTTTTGAGATTTTCTAGAGGAATGGCCAATTTATTAAGATTTAAACAAGCACAAAAGAGCAAACTATGACAATTTCCACCAAAATATTTTTAATAAATCAAATCATTATCAAAAATACCAATAAAGTTTCATTATGTAAAAATTTGATTAAATTTGGCATGCAATTTTTAGAACATGAAAAATGAAGGCTTGAATTTGGACTCAAAAATAGTGTTCTATGTGCAATAAAATGAATAAATTAAAATAAAATGTAGGTAGAGGTCTATGTTTAATTACCAAAATCTGTTTAGGGGTGTTTCTACAATGTGTCCAAAGATAAGATTTGATTGCAAATCCAAGAAGAAAGGAAAATGTAGATGCAAATTGACTAAGATCAAATGCAAGAGGCATGTGCCCATGTGATGAATATGTGATTCATCACTCTAAAAGATGAAAATAGAGCTCTATTCCCAAGTCATTACTTGCATTTTTCATTTAAATTTCATTTTTATCATTCATGCATATGCAATTAATATTCATGTTTAAGCATGCGTAATTGCATTTAATAAGAAGCTAAAAAATCCTTACACATTATCATTTTATATAATCCCATAAATTCCTGATTTTAAATTATTTTTCATTAACACTAAATTAAATAAAATCAACTCCATTGTGTACATATTACTATCATTAATAAAAAAATTACTAACTTATATATTTGCCTGATAAAACCCAATCCGTAATTCTGAAATCAAAAGCCGTAAATATCACTATCTCTTTACAGTCTCCTATGAAGTCCTAATAATTTTTGGATTAATGTAAGTTTACTTATCTAAAAACAAGATCAAAACAAAAAGAATCAGAGTTCATATGTAAAACTTGGATTTTGGGGCCTCATTGTATATTGTACATATTATCTGATTTTAACCATGTTATTTTATGTACATTAACTTCTTTTGAATTTATTTATTTTTCATTTATTTTATTTTGTTATTAATTTAATAAAATATGAAAAGAAACCAGATTAAAATTGAAGTAAAAATCAAATAAAATAAATCACTCTGAGTATATATATATAGTTTGTATTTATAACCCTTTTATTTTATTTATTTACTTTCTTAATTATTAAAAATGCAAAAAAAAATTAGATTAATGGGTATATATTTATTTTATATGTTATCTAAATTTGTATTTATTTTTAACTTATATAAATATCACAAAAATTGTAAAATACAAAATACAGGTATTTTATATCTAAAGAGTACCACCAAAATTCATTTTCTACATATGATCTCTTTTGATTTTGGTCCCTTCACGAAAGTTGTAGATCTCGTCAAGACAAATAATTTTCATGAAGACACTTTTTGTTGACCTTGTTTGCTATTTTTATTGACTTTTCTTCATATTTAATTCATGAATTTTTTGGGAGCGACATGTGGCCTCCTGGAGCCACCACGTGTCACCCTTTTTATTTATTTATTTGTATTTAAATTTTTTTATTTTTTATTTTTTTTATTTATTTAAAATTATTTTATTTTTTTCCCGGCCATATGGCAACCCCCGACGCTTGCCATGTGGCCCCCTCTCTCATCTCCTCCCCAATCAGTGTTGCCCGATCACTTATTCCCTTGCATCCCTCTTCCTAATCACCTCTCAATCCTCCTCCTCCTCATCTCCTCTTCTTGATGTGTCGCCAACCACCTCAACTCGAAACCCTAGCCAAGCCTATGTTTTTATCACCATCGCCTCCTAGATCCCCTGCATGTAACCTCTATCGTTGTTACGTGTCACCTCCACTCCCTCCATCGCCGTTACGACGCCCACGTTACTCCCCGAGCACCTCCTATAAAACTCGACCTCCACTTCCATTGCTGGGTATCCACCATGACAATACTTCCCACCTCTAGCTAGATCCTCCTCTCTGGTGCATCAGACGAGGTACCCGGATTAGGCGACGACGAGGACCATGAGTACGGTGAGATCCTCGGTCTCCTTCCCGGTCGAGTAGCTACTCTTTCTACTGAGTAGCAAGAGTCCATAGCTTCCTCCTCTTCGAAACACTTCAAGCCACAACCCACCAAGGAGGATCCTCCTCCTATTTTAGGTGATACGTCTTCTCTACCACATCAGTCCCTCCATTCCACCATTGACCTTGTTGCACTCCTCTACCACATACACAGATGACATATCACTTCCAGGTATTCCATATTCTTCTTTGTATTCTTCGTATTTCTCCAACTGAATCGACAGTTGCACCCATCTTCGCTATCCTCGAACCCATTCCCTCGATCCGATACACCACTTCACTCTTCCTCCATTCCAGTTCTTCTTCTTCTTCTTCTTCTCAGAACTCCTCCACCTTCGATCTTTCTAAGGCTGGAGTTCGAAGCTCCTTCTTCCATCTAGCCTTGGAGCTACACATGTCCATGTTCCCCATCTTGGTTTTTGCTAAGCATATACAAGAGCATTGAACCTCCTCGCATCCTCCGTGTACCAACTTCACGAGGCTTCCCCGACCCTTCCCTCCATTGACCACTAGAGGACGAGCAAGTGCTCCATCACCAAAAATACCGCAGATCATCATTCGAGCTCCTCTTGCAGATCATCGGACGATATCCACCATCAATTCAGGTGGGTCGTAACTCCATCGACCTCTATCACACTAGAACCACCGTCCAATAGAGGAAGAGGAGATCCCATGTTATCTAGGTGTTGTCGGATCTTCAAGATCTGAAGTCTCTTGATCGAGGACCTCTAACCATCGATCATCATCAAGGAGCCCACTTCCCCTATCCTATCTACCCTCACCCGGACCTCCAGCCTCGGGTGAGTCGAAGCTGAGAGGAGCCAACATGTCTGCTCTAGAGCAAGAGCCTCAGTCGAGCATCAGCCTCCTCCACCAAGCCTCTTGGGTCACGTACATAGAGCACGTGATCTGGGACAATTTTCGCTAAGACCCTCCTAAGTTCTCAACATGACAGATTGGCTCCTCGACAAAATTTTAGAGGAGCCCCTTCGAATTCTACATATTCGAGATAAGCCCTCTCAAGGACCTGAGATTAATAAAAAATTATTTATTCTTGCACTTAGGTCCCTAAAACTTGTTTGATAAATATTTTTCTCATTTGAACTCCATTTTTAGCGCATAATATGTCATTTTGAAGCTTATTCTACACTCTTTCATTCTACATATTTTTTGAATAGATCAAATGTGCTTCAGATATATTATTATTTGAGGATTTATTTAGTCTTGTGTAGGTTCTTTTTGACATATTTGTATTGATTAATTTGAGGAGAAAATTGATCTATTACATGGGCATGTTCGAGGATAAATAATTAATTTATTTCCTTGTTAGTATTGATCACTCTTCGAGCATTAAATCACATGAAAAATTAGGGGTCAGATCTCCTTGAAAATTGTCATTGATCTCTTTATTTGCAGGGTTATTTATCAGATGATAGATCTTATACACAGTAGCTTGGATTTAATTTGATAAATATTTATTGAACATATTATTTTTTTAGGTTTGTGATTGATGAACTAGGTATTAATTGACCATTGAAAATAATCACGCTCATGTGCTCCACTGCTTTCTTTGTTTATTTTTGTATTGCACTTTATTATTGTTTAATTCTTTTTCACTTTATTTTCTGACGTAGAGATTTATATTGCAATTAATTAGTCACTTAAATTAACTTAAAACCTTACAACTAAAAACCACCATTCCCTATGTTCAACCTTAGAACACCTACCAAGTTAAAATTTTCCACATAATCAATAGCGTGTTTTTATAGATCATTTTTACCTCGCTATACTACAATATATAATTATTAAGTGAGGTAAAAACTGCTTCATCAATTGGTGATGTTGTTGGGAATGATATCTTTTAGGATTTTAGATTAATTTTTGTAATTAATTATTGTGATTTAAATTTTGTGTCTATTTTCTTTTTTATTTTGCATTAAATTTCCTTTTGTTCTATGCATTTCTCTCTCTTCAGTTACTAATCGCATTTTCTCTCTTTGTAGCTAGCTCGGAGCATTTTTGGATAAATTGAAGGACATGCACAGAAGTTTCAATTTCTAGTTTTTTATGTGAGAGAGAGAGAGAGTTAGAATAGGTTTATTTTCTGCATTATCTTTTCAATGGTCTATTTGAAACCTCGGAATTGTAAATAAATAGGATTGTTTTTGTGGGGACACTTGGTCCTATTTTGATCCATGTTATGTGGTCAGGGACCCAAGTGTGTTGCTTCGTAGAATTGGGACATGCACTCGCAGTAGAGTAACTTTTATTTGCGTGTGCTCAGTTATAATTTCAGAGCACACATCACATAACTAAATGTACTATAGATCATTCAACTTAGACATAGCAGAAATCAATTCTTCGTCGCTAATAGAACTATCTGCTTAGAGGTATTTTTCATCGATTGCATTCATTCAGAACAATTTCAATTCTGTTTTGCATCCCACTTGTAGATCGTTGGGAAGCACTATAAGTCCTCTAATTGAACATACATCATAATTTTCATCATGCATTGGTTTTTCTCATTTCCGCTCTCTGTTTTTTCACTTAAGTTAAAAAGGAATTGGGACCAATCAGTAGACGATATTTTTGTGCTCATTAAAGACCCGCAGTGATAACCTAACCTAAAATTGAGTTGGGACTGCTAACAATGCCGATTAAAATAATTGTAATAAAATAAACCCTTGCTTTGGGAGATCAACACCCATCATTGGACACACGTACCTTCCAGACTGAGCGAGGCGCTCTACACTTAAGGATTAGAGCCCAAATCCTAGGGTGTTTGCTTGGAATATTCAATTGTACGAAACCTTACTCGAGGGTGTGGATCAAAGAGTTTCCTATCAGCACTAGCATATAGTAGGAACTCCCCACAAGTGTTGTTGGATTTTTGAAGTACTACAGAAGCTATCTTTCCAATGGCCATGCCCCCTCCGACGTTTACTACTCGGAGACAAGGGCAGAATGGTAACGTCTCATCAGGATTTTGACAAAGGCCATCGTCTCATGCACAGTCGAGTCTAGCAGGCGATATTTTTGGTATTACCAGTACTCATACTTAGGTTACATAGTGGCTCTGTGTTGTAAATCGTATAGGAGGATAGAATCGTTATTACCTCAAGTGGGGAACCTTTAGTCTTCTCCAAGTATACCTCGGCCACCAATCACTATAGGCTAACTAAGTGATATATTTGAAAAGTTTTATTGAAAATAATCCTTAAAAATGAAAAGATAAGCGATCGAACTCCAACATGCCTTCACAAGTGCCTAGTTGGCGAAACTACGGGTTTGATTTGTGTTTGCTTTGTGTGTGTTCGAGGACTGTACATTTGTACCCCTTATGTATTCTATCTCTCTTGACTCTATCATCATGCTCTTTATCGAATATCTTGACATCGAAGATGGATTTATCTGGGGAATTTAGTTCGGACTTTGTGAACATATCACAGAACCCCTTAGATTTCAAGCCTTGCCGGGATCGAGATGGCCTCTTCCCGAACCCACTTGGTCATGGGATAACCCTCCTCCCGAGATTGAAATCAATAAGTCACCTTTCGGGTTTAGTCGATCCTGAAGTAACCCTCTCATTAATTCTCAACTTACCAAGGAAACTTTTATCTTTGGTTGAACCCCAAAACCTTCTACATATGTATCTAATTCAGACCTATCTACATCTGAAGGTGAAGAGGAAGATAATATGCCGCCTAAGAATAATCTTAATGAAGATGAAGTCAATGACCCTATGCAAGAAATCCTAGCCAAGTGATGAATCTTCATGTCATCACCTTTATTCTATCATTTTGGCCTTAAAAACCCTAGTAAATGCATGTAAATACCTCTAATTTAGGCAATTTAACATTCAGGCATTGTTGTGTGAATATTGTATAAATTACAATTTTTAATGCCAAAATTATAGAATAAAGAAAATAAAAAAATAAAATATCAAAGATACTTTATGACCCTAAACCCCCAGACCTAGGCATCTCGATGACTAGGTCGACAAGGAATAAAGTAGGGGGAGATAAGGGCCAAAATACAATAAAATTCTCATTTATTTAATCATTTATTATTCATTTTTGGGACCTATTTTATTTTCCACTTTTATACTTCAAATAAAGAAACTTTGAACAAGAAATTTGTAGATAATAAAATATAGAAAAATACAAAATTGAGTTTACATAAAAATAATACATAGTGAAAAAGTTATACTCAGAATAAGTTTCTAAAATCCCAACTTCCCAGAGCAATATCTCTCAAATAAAAACTCAAAAAATATCAAAATCAACTTTAATTGTGTATAACTATTAATAATCTATTTAATGAAGTGTTTCATATTTTTTGGAGTTACGATGTGAAAGTTAGTTTTTGGACCCTTATTGTATAATATACCAGATTAAAATATCCATTTTATTTTATTATTATTATTTTATATTTTTATATTTTTTAAATATTATTTATAATATAAGTAAATACTAAAACTAGAAAAAAAAGAAAAAAATAAAATAATAAAGAATATACTAAAATAAAATATGCAAAGAAAATATATATATGAAATACCTATACTTATAGCTATGTAATTAATATACCTAATAATTTAAATGTAGATATTATATCAGAAAAATACAATTAAAATATGTTTATGTATATAAAAATAAGTTATAATTTTATAAAATAATAATCAAAATTAAAAAAATCAAGAATGCAAAATAAAAATAAAAGACATAAAAACATAAATAAATATACCTATATATAACCCCTAAAAACTAACTTGTAACAAATAACCTCTAAAAATAAATAAAAATCGTAATAAAATAATTTAGAAAATAAAAAATATTTTTTAGTTTATAAACTAAAATTAATAAAATCGTTTATCATTTGTTACGTAATTTTTCTAGCCGGGTTTTTCCTGGTTGGTCCACGTGGACCAATCAAGCCTCAATACCAATTGACCTCGGTCAACTCTCTGACCGAGGCGTTGTAGCCTGACATCCCTAGTTTTGACCCGGTTTCTCACTTTTTTCCATGTCAATCCGAGCATCGGCTTGGGTGGATTTTTTATACACTTTAATGCCTCGTTTGTTGGTGATTCACACCTTAGTGAATACTTGGGCTTTGGATCGCTACAACACCTGCATCCTCTCGCTTTTGGACCCCTCACCATAATTGGCATAAAACTCGACCTCAGTTCAAATTTCACTTCTTGATCCCTCTTCTGCCACGAAACCCTAGCTCTAAGGAGTGACTTTTCTTCCTGGTGATAGCAGGAACGTCTGGGACCCCTTTTGGGTGGCGTTTGACATCGAATCGAGGCTGGTCCAGAGCGTCGTTGCCTTCTCCACCAGATGCTTGCATTCAGACCATTGTTGGTTAGTACGCCCTTTTTCCCTAGTCGTTTTTTATCCCTTACCTTAGAAGTAGAAGGATCGAGTAGGTTATTTAGCCCCACTCCTGTTACCGTTGTGTATAATCTCGAAACCATCGATCGTCAGAGCCCCAGCTCCGCCCCTTCATTCCGACCATCCTAGCTGCTCTCCACCTCCACTCA
This sequence comes from Ottelia alismoides, assembly GCA_037367405.1. NCBI lineage: Eukaryota > Viridiplantae > Streptophyta > Magnoliopsida > Alismatales > Hydrocharitaceae > Ottelia > Ottelia alismoides. The sequence goes on along the minus strand of JAZKJV010008977.1, from coordinate 864,493 downwards.
CACATCCATCATCCTCCCCTGCGCTTCTGCTACACCTCGATCCACTCCAGATAAGCCGATCCCGATCGGATCGGAGTATGGGTGCTCTAACTCCTCTGCCTACGTTGGAGCCACCTCCACCGTGCTCCATAACCCATCCATCCTCGCTAATAAGGCTCTCGGACACCCTCTTTGTTTGTTGTGACTAAAGCTTGTAGGTTATGGGGCCAAGGAACGTCATTTGGTGTCGATTGTTGCATCTTCAAGGCACTTGGAGATCCTACCCTCTCCTGTACTCGTGCAATGCCACCAGAGCTCTGGTGGACCTCCTGTGACCGCCATCTAAAGTGGAGGAGCCCACACTCCCTTTTGTCCATCGATAGAGCATCTTCGGTGGCTGGAGATGCTCAAGAGCACGGATCCAAGCTCGGCCTAATCAAGTTCTTGGCGAGTTCTTCCTAGACATCTTCCAGCCATCGGATCTTCTATCCGATCTAGGTCGTATAATCGTCACCTCGATCGTCTAAAGATTCAAGCGTTGATTGTTGCTACCCATTCTAATATGGGCCCTCCATCAGCGAAGCATTATCGCATTCTGTGGGAGTGTCATGTGTCATGTGAACAACCTCCGACTGACAGATCGCACCGAGTTGGGTATTTTTCTCTTCTACCCCGCTCGAATTTTGTATTTGGTATGAAATGCATAAACTTCATTCATCCATTTAAAGATTTTTGTAATTTTTGCATTCAATCTCCTGAACCTTTGGTTATTTGCAATCAAGTCCTCTGCCACTTCACCTCACGTGCCTGTGCATATGAGATGCTGGTATTTTCACTCAGAGGACCCTGTGGCTTATTGTATTTCCATTTAGTCTTCTAAATTTCAATGCTAATATTATATTTTTGGTAAAATTGCAAGAAGGCCCTGCGACTTATTTTTATTTGCAAAATGCCCCTATTAGGAATGTAGTTTCTCTTTATTTAGGTATTATTTTAAATAGCTACATTACTCTAAAAAATACACAAAATAGACTTAAGTTCTGATTGCATCTAGTTTCATGCCCTATTTTTATTTTGTAATTTTGGATTTTAAATATTTTATAAAAATAAAAAAGTATCCTTTTTGTCCCTATTTGCAATAGAAAATCCATAAAATTATAAAAACATTTTGAATATTCTCAAAAAAATTTATTTTGTTTTTATGTGATTTTAACCTTTAGACTAAAAAACCTAGAAAATTACAAAAGAAAACTCAAAAAATTGGAAACCCCTAAAATCATTTATGAAATAACATAAAATTCTCAAAAATCTCAAAAATTATATTTTCTATTTCTAAATTTTATTTATATTATTATATTTATAAAAAAATAATTTTGTAGAATTTTTGGTTCTGTTTTCTATTTTTCATCTCTATTTTATTTCAGGTATTTAATTAAACCTAATTTCAGGGAATTTTTTATTTAAAATTTATAAAAATTGGGGAAAATGATTAAAAAATCACAAAAATATTAAAAACTATTTAATAACATAAATATTTATTTCTTTAATTTTTGATTATTTTAAGTTATATTGATATCTATAATAGATATATCATATATATATTTTATATATCTCTATATTATATCTAATAAAAAGAAAATACAAAAATACAAAAAGAAAATATAAAAAGAAAATATATAAATAGAAAACTAAAATTTTAAAAATTTAAAAATTAAAATTAAAAACACACAAAAATGCATCTTGGCTAAGTAGTTGAGTGACAAATTGTGCTTGGATTCCTTCTTATTTTTGCCTGCTCTGCTCCCTTGCTTCATGAGTTCGACTCCTACTTGCTTGCCATTATGCATTCTTAGTAGGACATAATAAATTTTAACTCTTGCTCTTAATTGCTTAATTATCTATGTCGGTTAATTGTTGAAACAACAAGAGGGTTTGAGTTGTCGCCTCGGCAATAGTGAGTCTGATTTGTCAGGCCATTATTTAGCAACTCCTATTTTTTTCATTTTTCAAATGGCACCGTTGCTGGGGGCGTCGTCTTGTAGAGTAGATTTTGTCTCTTTTTACTTGCTTAGCCATTTTTGAGATTATATATTTTTATTTGATTATCTATTTTGAACTGTTTGACATCTCTTCTCTTGTCTTGTTGCAAGGGAGTGCAGACCGAGGAGGATAACCTAGGTGATTCTACGTATCCTTGGGATGAGGAGCCGACTATTCTGACCTAGCCGACAGGAGAGAGTAAGAGGCTCTTAAGAGAGAAAGAGGACATCAGCTTAGGATTTTTATTTTGTGACAGAAAGATTCATTTTGACTATTAATTTGTAATAATACATGTACTCTTAACTTTGGACAGTCGGATCCAATTTCCAAGTGTATGTTCACTTGGGGGCTCACCGTAGTTTCCCGAGTTTTTCACCACTTTATTTTACTTTGTTTCTCATGAGTTGTGGCGTCCGCTCTTTTTTCTATATGTTTTGTGGAATGAGACCTTAGCTTTAGGCTTGCTTGATCGTGTAGTCTAAGGCCAAACACTTAACTATCTCGCATGCACCTATAGTCTTTGTGTTTGGACTTGGAATTGATTAATTGTTATGTACTCAGTCCTGAAATCACGCGCCAAGAGAGGTCGTATACAGCGCTTACAGGACTCGTTGTGGCGGGCACCGATCGACATCAAAGACCAAACTTAGGTTTCATTCTGAGTACATGGCATTTGGTTCTTCATGTGCATCAACTGCTTGCTTAGGATGATTTCTGTGTGCATATCATCATATAGTGTAGGTTTATAAATTCCTATTTTGCATCCTGCATGGAGAGATCTGGGAAGCATTGTAAGTCTTCTAACTAAGCATTAGGCACTAAGGTGAGATTTCCATCTTAGTGTCGCCTTGCATTGCTTTTCCACTATATCTCTCTATTTTTTGACTAAATAAGAATCAAAGAAAATACAAAAATGTTAGGTGCTTGTATTTAACCTACTCAAAGTAAGTGTTAACACCAAAAATATTTAAAAAACAGGCTGCTAAAAAATACTTGAACTAAATAAAATTAATTAATTTAACTCATTGCATTAGGTGATCAAAGCCCTCATTTATTTTCAGGTTGCATTGGAAGGTCTCCTTTCTAGTAAAAAAGCAGCTTCGTAAGGATTAGAGCCCAAAACCCAATCGTGGTTGCCTTGTGTATCGCATGTATTTCCAAGGTATTGGCACTTCTATCGTACGTAGACGAGTAGGGCTTGGTCAACAATGATGTTCTCTATTGTGTAGAGCATCGACCTTGTCCGAAGTATTGAGTATAGGCCATGCCTTCACGGGGGTGTCTGTCTCATCGTCTTGCGTCCGAGTAGGTTCTTGCACGCTCACGGGTGATTCTATTGCAAGCAAGATCTGAAGTAGTGGTTTCACCTATCGGCTTCCTCCCTCTATTTCTTTACCTGAGTAGGGATCCAGGAAAGATTACAAGGACTTTAAAAAAGTGTAGATTACATGTTATAAAGGAGGAGGACTAGTATGGGATACCTTTGCGACAGTTATCTTTCTTCTGTGGGCATAGTACCCTGATGAATCTCCATTCTATCATCCTTATTCTATCATTTTGCCCTTAACAACTCTAGTAAATGCGTGTAAATAGGAGTAATTCATGCATTTTATCATTCATGCATTGTTGTGTAAACAGTGTATAAAATACGGTTTATAAAGTCAAAATTATAGAATAAAGAAAAGAAAAGAAAAATAATAAAATATTGAAGATATTTTATGACCCTAAACCCCCGAGACCTAGGCATCTCGATGACTAGGTCAACAAGGAATAAAGTAAGGGGAGATAAGGGATCAAAATACAATAAAAATCCTTTTTATTTTATTCATTTTTTATTCATTTTAGGACCTATTTTTAGTTCCACTTTTTATACTTCAAAAAAGAAACTTTGAACATAAAAATTATAGATAATTAAATATAGAAAAATGCAAAATTGATTTCATACAAAAATAATGTATAGATAAAATGATATGATCTGAATAAGATTCCAAAATACAATAAAAATCCCTTTTATTTTATTCATTTTATTTCTTATTCATTTTTTTATAATTTTATATTTTTATATCTTTGTAAATATTATTCATAATATATGTACATATTAAAATAGGAATAAAAACATCAATAAAACATAAAAATAAAATACTTGTATAAAATACATAGATGAATTGCATATATCTATACCTATATAGATAATACATCTATTTATTTAATTGTATAAAATACTTCAGAAAAATAAAAAAAATATATTTAAGTGTATAAAAATAAGTTGTAAATATATAAAATAATAAAATAAATAAGAAAATTAAAAATACAAAATAAAAGTAAAAGAATAAAATATATAGATGAATATAGCTATATATAGCCCTCAAAAAGCAATTTGTAATTCTAGACCTCGAAAAAATAAATAAAATTCATCATAAAATACTTCATAAAATACAAAATATTTTTTATTTTTAAATATAAAATTAATAAATTTATTTACTATTTTAAATTAAATTTTCTTATAATTTCCCCAAGCTTTTTCCTAGTTGGTCCACGTGGACCAACCAGGAGGCGTCAGAGGTTGACCGCAAGTCAACTCTCTAACCCACCATGCACATGTGTCTGAGACCTCGTTTCTCTCCATCTTCTCGGTTTTTTTAAGGTTGTGTCTTTCACCCTTTCATGTTAAACCCTTCACAACTTTTGCTCCTCGTCCATTGGGCTTACACGTTGGCATCTTTTCTTGGGCATTGGAGCCGCGATTAGCTCGGTCTTCATCAATCTTTGGAGCCCCTCATTTACTCCATCTGTTGTACATAACCCATGCCTCAACCTTCTTTGATTTTTTCGAACCCCTTTGGCCCGCATTTCTCCCTCCTTTTGAACCCAAAATGATGGGAAGTGGTGACAGCCTTCACGTCGTGCATCTAGGCTCGAGAGAGGTGGGCTTGGATGGTCTCCAACACCTCTGAGGAACCCTCGCCGTCGAGGTCTCCATCTTCTCATTTCCCAGCCAGTCAAGGTTATTTTTATTCGTTTTTCTTTGTTCTTTAGCTAGATGTAGTTGGTAGCTTTGATTTTGCATTTTTTTATTCGTGCGATTGACACTTGTTTCACCACCGGTCACCCCTCGTTGGAGCTCGCTCCGTCGAGATTCCATCGCACTTCCTCCTCCCCCATACCATCTCCCTAACCGATCGAGGCATTTTTCCCGAGACCTAGCTAACTCTTGTGCAGGTTCAAAGCTCAAAGGATAGACGGAGGCTCGTTTTTGGAAGTCACCGGAGGTACCTGGGAGGGCTTTGCTCCTCCGCCTCCGCTAGCACACTCTGGTGGCAGCCGGGCCATTTTGGAGCCACCAGCAGTTAGAGAAGAACCGCGGGAGCGTTGGGCACCATTTTGGAGTAGAAAGGATTACCGGAGAGAGGAGATCTCGCTGGAGGAACTTCACCATCGACGGAGTCCTTCCCCGTTCATTGACCAGCCCTCTCCGTCATTGGATCATCAAGGCACCCCAGATTGAGCCGCTGCCGTCGGATGATCCTCTACCATCTAATCTTCCTTTGAAAATCTAATCCAGGCCATTGGCAGCGAACCAGTATCGCCTCCGCTTGTGCTTACACGTGTCCAAGTCAAAAGAGGAGCACTGTTGGATCACATATGTGGGTATTTTGCATTTTTAGCCCACACAATATTTGTATTTAATATTTAGTACTCAATCATTCATCAACAGTTCTTTATATTTTGTAAACTTTATGGAAAGACCCTCGGATTTTGGCATATTGCATTCCAATCCCCGGCCACGTCACCTCACGTTCCTATGCACATGAGGTGTGGGAATTTTGCACGCACACCCTTGCATTTTGGGTTATTTCATATTGGTCCAGGAACTATTTAATGAAGTTGTAATATTTTGTAACATTTGCAGTTTAGCCCCTGGATTTTTGGTAATTATGTTTTGGTCCCTACCATGCTCATGTGTTTGTACACGTGACCTTTGGCGATTTTGTAGAGAAGGTCTTAGACTTTTGGTTATTTTTTATTGGTCCTGAAATAATTTTATTATATTATTTATTTTGATGAAAATTGCATACAGACCTCTGTACTTTATGATATTTACATATATATACTCGCATCAGGCCTTGTATTTTTGCATACTTTCTCCATTTATTTTTAATAGCAAATTAGCTCGAAAAAATCAAAAAAATAGCATTGTGTTTCTGTTTCCTTGTGCTTTCACTCTATCTACTTGCATTTCATTTTTGAAACTTTTATTATTTATAAAAAATCAAAAAAATGTCCTTTTCATCCCTATTTCCAAAAGAAAATATCTAAAAATTATAAAATCTTTTTGAAAAAAATCCAAAAAATATATATTTCTTACTTAATTAAGTATTTTACAACTTCTGACCAAAAACCACAAAAAATATTAAAGAAAGCTCATAAAAATTGAAAACCCCCTCAAACTTTTATAAAATAAAAAAATCCTTAAAAATCATAAAAATATATGTTCTATCTCTGAATTTTCTCTATATTATTATCTATATATTATAATTAATTTGGAGAATTTTTGACTCTGTTTTATATTTTTAATCTCCAATCTAGTTTTGGCTATTTACTTTAAACCCTATTTTGGGTATTTTTGACTTTAAAAATGTATACAAATTAGCAAAATTATCTAAAAATGTAAAATAGTAAAAAATTATCAAAAACCCAAAAATATTTTATTTCCTATATTTTGACTATTTTCCCTATTTTACATATATAATATCTCTCTCTTACCTATATTGTATATATGTTATATATAACTTTATATATATTAAAATAAAAAGAAAATCTAAAAATATAAAATATATAAGAAAATATAAAATCAGAAAATTAAAAATCAAAATATAAAAATATAAAATCAAAAATAAAATAAAAAAATATAAAATTGAAAACTCACAAAAATAACATTTTTATATACAAATATATCGCATTCACATTTTATGTAGTTTTGCCCCGATCTACCTGCTTGTTCCCTATGTTCGATACTCTACACATACTTGCACCTATACACATCTTTGTTGTAGAGTTATAATAAAATTTAACTCCGCACTTGCATTTCAGTTCTTGATTATCTGTTGTTGGTTACTTGTTGTTTGAAGTCAGGTTTTGTGTGGTCAACTCAACGGCTGTTGATTCGCCTTCTGAATTAACACAACCTCTGCAAAATCTGCTTGAACACACTCTAAGGACTCGTTCAAAGATTAATTGGCCTGAAAATCAAATCTAAATTTTACAAAGATAATTGCTGAACCTTCATGGATCTAGGGGTCAAGTTGGTAAACCCATTGCTTTGTGTTTGATTTTACTAGCTTTATTAAGGTCAAGTTCAAAAACATTGAGCACTCACGCAATTTTGCTTCCTTTCTTGTTGACCCTTGCTCACTTTGAGCCATTCTACTATTTTGCATTCCTTTTGTTTCTCGTTGACCTATGTATCTTTCATCCACATCGATCTTCCTCTTAATCTCCAAGATGGCGATGCATGGGCAGTTGAGTCAAGACTCCATTGACACCCACATCGGTTCCATATCCTCGCCTTCTCCAATAATTCGGGGCGATTTTTGAGAACCCGATTCGAACTCTACGAATCGATCTCCAGACTCCCTGCCTTCTTCAATAAATCGGGATCACTCTTGTCCCAATTTTTTCCCATTTTGGATGGTCATTGATTTCACTCCTTACACATCACCATCCTTAACAAAGTTCGGTGTTGACCTTAACACGGATCACTTATCTCCATATGTTGTTGCAATTCAGACTGATCAAGGTATTCTTCCATGTGCAGACCAAGAACCAGATCTCAAGACGGAAATCCAAGCAGATTTTGAAATGGCTGGTGGAAGAGGAAAGGGACCACAACCCCAACCAGAAGAAGAAGTCAATCCAGGGGAAGGGAAATGCACCACACAGAATGAGGTCAACATCCATTTGCTTGCATCAGTACACGCAATTCAGCAGCAGCTGACTAATCAAGCCCTAGCCTAGACCATCTTCCAAGACATGATGAACGATCTGAGGAGGGTTAATGCAAGAGATGGCAAAAGAGATGATGGACCAGAACCAGGTCAAGAGTTTTATCAAGGAGGTGTCGAAGATGAATTTTCAATTGATGGACCCAATTTTGGGAGAATGGATGCAGGGCCACTGTCGATGAAGCCCACTTTAAAGCTGACATACAATCCTAGAGCAGGATGTATCACATAGTGGATACAAATCCCACAAATCCATGCCCACTTCGAGCTGAAGCCGCACTTTCTATCCATGCTCCCTACATTCAATGGTAACACCACAGAAGAACTATATATCCACTTTAAGAAGTTTGATCGCATTTGCGCCACCACTCACTACCCCGATATCCCATTGGGGGTAGTCAATATGATTGCCTTTTCCTTCAGTCTCCAAGACAAGGCCTTGTATTAGGTTGATCACTTGGAGAAGGTAGTCACAACCTAGGAGGAGTTAAATTCTGCATTTTTCCACAAATTCTACCCTCTTGGTCGTCTGAACCAGATGCACGCCCGAATCTCTAGCTTCTGCCAGCAACCCCACGAGACTATCCAAGCATGGGAAAGATTCAAGGATCTGCAGGAAAAGTGTCCCCACCACAAGATCCTAAAGACTAGTCTCGTGCAACACTTCTTTGGTGGGATAACACTTGAAAGCCAAAATCTCGTTGATGCTTCTTGTAGTGGATCCCATTTCAACAAGGACGAGGATGTTTTCTGGAACATTTTTTTAGGAGATGGTTGAAGTGGAAGCCGCTCAATCCTCATCGTGCGCTTACATGAAAATATCTACCACCATCAGCAAGCCTGTTAGCATGGCTACTCATGTCAAGGTCAGGGACGAGACCTCCAACCTTAGCATCATTTGGAGCCATCTTTCCAAGGTAGATATCATCGAGAAGAGGTCACAAGACCTCGAGAAATTATTAGTGATTGAGAAGAGGACCCAGGGCTTGGAAAAGCTTAATTTAATATCCTAGCGGCTGGAGCATCTCGTCCGAGATCTGAATGCCAATAGTTGTAATGTTGTGTCTGCCACTATCGAGGCTTCAACTGAGAAGAAGGAGCCATCACCTATTCATTCGCCTCAACAAAGTTCATCGCAACACCAATCTGTCCAGCATGTATACTACGTGCAAGTGTCAGAGAAGCCCTTGTCGTCCCAGACACAGATGGTTGTATATTAACCAGATCCCCAGCTTACTTATGCCAAACAGTTCCTTCCACCTCCACCGCTGATTCAAGAAGTCAATGGTGTGTGGAACAATGAGATGCAACTTACCCATCCTCAATGACATAATGAGTCAGAACATGGGAAACAAGCCCTATCACCAACAACAACAACAAGGTGGAAGACCCTACCAACCCAATCATCAGAAACCTCCTTATCAAGGAAACATGTGGAGGCAAAACTATCAGCATGGTCCTCAGTAGTCCGGGTATCGCAATCAAGGGTACCATCAGCAACTGGCTGCCTAATATCCTCCTCACAACTCACAATATTCCTCACATCCCCCTCCTCGCCAATTTTCTCAGGGGTACCAACCACAATCTCACTAGCCATATCAGCATCAGAAACCCCATTAGGGGGAATCTTCTAAGATTGTGCTGGTAAACCCAGCCCTTGCCTACCTTGAGCAACTAATGAAAATATGGCTGAAATGAACCAGAAGATCGACGATCTGACTGTTGCAAAAACGGTCATTCCAGCTCAGGTCGAAGCGAATCCGAACAATTTCCGACACAAAGAGCAGGTTGCTAGTAGTGTCCAACCCGATTCAGGTGACTTAAATTGCTTTTTATCTAATGTTGTTACTCTCAAGAGCGGTAGGACACTCTAGACATCGGCAACGGTGAAAGGGAAACATCTTGCATCTGACGAGGAGTCGTCAGTCCTACCAATACAAGGGCCGAACGACATTTTTGAAGCCGCACCACTAGCAGAAAAATTACAAAAAATGAAGAAAATTCAAAAACCCAAAAGATAACAACAGACTCGGTGGAGACAATACAGCATCAGAGATGGCTACACGTGCCACAGAAGCAGTACCAGAGCAAAGAATTCCATCACCTACAATGGACCCATAGCATGCACATAATGTCGAGCCTGCATTTTTTGGTCCACGGCTTGTAGATGATTCTATACCTTTTTGCCATCTACCTGTAAACAGTGATAGGGACAAACTTTTCAATGATATTGTTTCAAATTCTGTAAATATGCCTTTTCCCAAGGTAATGAAAAACACAAAAAAATGAAAATTTTGAAAAATACTTTGTTTGACCCTACCATTATAGAAATTACCCAAAATTTGGTCTTGAACATGTCGTTAATGAAAGCTCTTGAGTACATGTCTGTCATGAAGAAATGATTGAAAGATGCATGTATGACTAGACGCATGCCTCATCCTCACAATGCTAGAAGCAAAGGTGGCAAGTCCGAAAATCACATTCTCACAAGGGCCGTAAATCAATGCCATCAGCAATCTCCTGGATAAAAAGGCAGACAAGGGAGTACCTCTCGTTCGTTGTCAGATGTTTAACCAGTAGTTCGAATACATTTTGCTCGACAGCATGTCTTCCGTCAATCTAATGCCCGCTTCACTGCTCACAGAATTTGGGCTAGGAATGCTCAAACCTCCAAAGATGATTTTGCAATTTGTAGATAAATCCGTCAAGCAGCTAGAGGCATGTTGGAGGACGTAATCGTTACAGTTAAGGGGATGCAATTCCCTGCTGATTTTGTCATGCTAGATATGGACGTCTCTACGCCTCTACTCCTCACCCCAATCATACTTGGATAGCCCTTCCTACGAACAGCCAATGCAGTAGTGAATTATGGCACTGGAGAGATTATCTTCGGCTCCAGCACTGGCAAAATGAATATAGAGTCCGTGTCCGATGCAAAACCTACAGAGGGAACTTCTGTAGCGTGTGCGAGGGTGATTAATCATTTCAACGATTGCAACTTTTTGGCAGAAATCCAAGATACCAACCTCTTTATGGATAATAATGAGATCCATGAACTCTTCTGCCCAGAGGAAGGATTGGAGAATGCAGTCGACTTTTCCCTTATCAACCAAGATGAGATTCTTACTGATATACTTGATGAGATTCCTATGGGGATGATGTGCCTTCAAGACCAAAAGCAGAATATGGACAAATCCTGTAATGAAGAAAAAATTATTGAAAATTTTTGTGAACTTTTTGATATAGAGGCATAACATAGCATGGTGACAAAAGAACCACCATCTACTATGATAGTCGAAGTCACCGTTGAAGCAGCTTCCACTCCGCCTGAGCTAAAACAATTGTCCTCCAATATGAAGTATGCCTTCCTTGTAGGTGAACCTAATATGTACCCAGTTATTATCAATGCTCATCTAATCAGAGACAAGGAATCTCATCTGATGGAGGTTCTTGAACGAAACTGCAAGGCAATTGGTTGGAAAACTTTGAATATCCATGGTATCAATCTATCCTTATGCTCGCATCGCATTTTCCTTGAAGAAGACAATAGACCTTCCCACGAATTTCAAAGAAGACTGAATTCGAATATTCTGGAGGTTGTTATGAAAGAAATTCAGAAATGGTGCGATGCGGGATTCATATATCCCATCTCTGACAGCAAATGGGTGAGCCCTCTGCATGTAGTGCCAAAGAAATCATGGATCACCATCGTGAAGATGATAAAGGAGAGGAGATCGCGACCAAAGTAACCACTTCCTGGAAAATGTGTAGATTACGGAAGACTCAATCTCGCAACCAAGAAGGACCATTTTCCATTGCCTTTCATAGACCAGATTCTTGAGACACTGGCAACGAAAGAATACTTCTGCTTCTTGGATGGATACTCTGGATATAATAAGTTGCTACAGATCCTGAAGACCAAGAGAACACCACGTTCACCGGTCCCTTTGATGCATACGCCTTCATACGGATGTCGTTCATGCTATGCAATACCCCAACCAGATTTCAGAGGTGTATGCTGGTGGTTTTCGCTGATATGGTGGGCATATTTCTTAAGGTATTTGTGGAAGATTTTTCCATCTATGGAGACTCATTTGATCAATGTCTTGATTATTTAGATCAAGTCTTATGGAGGTTTTGCGAAGTAAATCTAGTGCTCTCATGGGAGAAGAGCAACTTCAAGGTGACTGAGGGAATTGTGCTAGGTCATGTTGTATCTAAACGTGGCATGGAAGTTGACCCAGCCAAGGTGGAGATAATTTCCAAGCTAGAGCCACCTACAACCATCATGCATGTTAGGTCATTCTTGATCCATGTCGATTTTTACCAACGATTTATCAAATATTTCAGTAAAGTGGCCAGACTGTTGACCGAGTTGCTAGGCAAGGAGAATGATTTCATTGTTGACTATTGTGTGCTCATTGACTTTAATCAGTTGAAAGAAATTATCACTCAGACCCCTATCTTATAGCCACCGATATGGACATAGACTTTTGAGATAATGACCGATATGTCATATTATACCATCGGTGTTGTGCTCGGACATAGGAAAAATAATGTACCATTTGTGATTCACTACTCTAATCGAATGCTCTATGAATCCTGAGGGAATTACACAGTCACTGAGAAGGAGCTTCTAGCGGTAGTCTTTTCCTTGGAAAAGTTCAGATCACATCTCCTCGGGTCCAAGGTTATCATCTACACAGATCATTCGGCCATCTGGTATTTACAACAGAAGAAGGACGCCAAACCACATCTCATCCAGTGGATCCTTCTCCTCTAGGAATTTGACCTTGAAATTTGAGATAAACCTGGAGTTAAGAATGTGGTGGCTAACCGCTTATCTAGACTTCTCGAGCCTGAATCTCCTGAGTTGAATTTGCAACCGATCATAGAAACCTTTCCAGATGAGGCAATTTTGTTAGTCACCTCGCTCCCCTGGTATGCTGATATTGTGAATTTTCTTGTGTCCAAGAGAACTTCACAAGATTGGCTGAAGCTGAAAGTATACAAATTCTTGTCTAAAATCCATTTCTACTAGTGGGAGAATCCATATCTATTTCGTGAGGGGGTAGATTGTATCTGGAGGAGGTGTATTCCTTAGGAGGAAGTTCCGAGTGTCCTTGCATTTTGTCATGATCAAGAATCTGGTGGACACCATTCAGGCAGACGAACGACATCAAAGGTTCTTCGGAGTGTCCTTTGGTGGCCTACATTATTTAAGGATGCAGATGATTATGTCAAGCACTACATTGACTGCCAGAAGATGGGTGGCACAATAGGAATGAAAGACATGATGCCTCTGAAGTTCATTCAAATATAAGTTGTCTTTGATGCTTGGGGCATCGACTTTATGGGACCGTTTCCAAATGGACATGGCTATGAATATAACATGCTTGCTATCGACTATGTCAATCGATGGGTGGAGGCTATTCCCACCTAAACCACTGACATTCAGTTTGTCTATCGATTCTTGAGAGATCACATAATTGCATGGTTTGGGATTCCCAAAATTCTAATATCATATGGAGGTAGTCATTTCATAAACAGATAGGTAAAGAAGCTAACTTAGGAATTCCACATAGAACATCGTGTTGCTTCACAGTACCACCCACAGTCCAATGGCTTAGCTGAATGTTCAAATAGGGAGATAAAGACAATTCTACAGAAACTTGTGTGTTCGGATCGCAAGAACTTGTCTTAGATGCTTGATTTAGTTCTTTGGGCTTACAGAACCGCGTACAAGTCACCACTAGGAATGTCTCCATACCGCCTTGTGTATGGAAAGGCGTGTCATATGCTCGTTGAATCAATTCACAAATCTTTATGGGCCATCAACATATGCAACTTGGATTCTAAGAAAGCCAGGAAGAACCGAAAAGTGGACCTGAACATATTATTGGAATTCAGGGATTAGGCATATGACAACATCCTGATGTACAAGGAGAAGGTCAAGAAGTGGCATGATAATCATATCTGCTGCAAATCCTTCGAGTCGGGTCAGAAGGTGTTGTTGTTCGATGCGAAAGTAAGGATCTTTCTAGGCAAACTAAAGAGCAAATGGATTGGGCCGTTTATAATGAGGCATGTGCATGGCAATGGAAGTGTAATGATATTTGGGTTATCAACAGATGCACATCCATTTGTGGTCAATGGACAACTTCTAAAACCTTATCTTGAACATGACACATTCATGTCTATCGTTGACTCCATTCAAGTGATTTATGAGATGAACTGAATACTTCGTTAACTGCAGTCGAAGACGAAGCACATCAAAATATTTTTGAATGACTTTTCCTTCTTTCATCCCTTATTCTACCAAAGAGGTGTCATCCCCTTCATCATTTCTACACTTAGGACATACTTTATCCTAAGTATGGGGGGGATGTGCACCCCGAGTTATTCAAATTTCTTATTCTATCTTCACTGATCTTTTCTGCTTTTCTTCTTTTCCTTTTCTTTTTTCTTTTTCTACCTAAAAGGTGTCTCCCCTTTTTTTCAGTCTTCTATACTTAGGATGTATTTTGTCCTAAGTATAGGGGGTGTACACCCTGAGTTTTCTTTCATTCGATTGATTTGCTCCATTGTCTCCTCTTCTTGTTCATTCTTAGGGATATCTTACCCTAAGTATAGGGGGAGACAGTCTGAGTACAATCTATTCATTCCCACCCATGGCCCTCCCTACTTTGTGTACAGTCTGCTATACTTAGAATTATTTGATCCTAAGTATAGGGTGGACAGTCAACTTCTCATTTCTTCATTCATTTCTTCATTCGTTTATTCTTTAGGATTTCTTATACTCAGCACGAGTTATGTCTTCTCTTTTCTTTATGATCTATGGGGACATAGCTCAAGCTAAGTATAGGGGGTTGTATATATTGTGTATATACTTTAGACATAACTCGTACTTTCATATTTTTAATAATAATTATGGCTAAAAATACAATTAAATTCATTAAAAACACTTAATAAAAAATTCATATTATTCCACAGATACTTTTTGTATATACTGATTAATAAATCAGGTAAAAATGTTTTTTGTAGAATGTTTAAAAAATATTTTGAAAATCTTTTTGAAAAATCTTCTGAAAACTATTTGGAAAACATTTTGTTCAATATTTTCAACTTTGTAAAAATATTTTGTTTGTAAAAAATTATTTTCTTTATGTGAAATAAAAATATTTGAAAAACTATTTGCAAATGATTTGACCATGGTTGCAAAAATATTTGGAAAATCTATATATATTGTTCGAAAACCTTTATGAAATGATTTTCGAATATGTGTAAATGTTTGTAAAAGACCCCGGGTAGCTAAACGGGGAAGGCAGACGGGAAGGCCAACGAGAAATAGCGAGCCGGAAGGTCTTCTCTTTTCTACGGAGTGGGCTGCAGCTGACTTTACTGCTTTCCCGGTAGAGGGTCTCATAGATAGTAGTCGGTCGAGGTGAGAACAACTGTTACTGATTTCCCGCTCGGGAAAAGTCGTCTCAGGACTAAGAGATTGGAAATTCGAAAAAGCCTCTTCAGCTCGTGGAAGAAGCGGGTCGTATAAATCTGTATGTTCCCAGGTCCGACCGTCATTAAGTGAATCGAGCGCGGTAGAAGAAGATTTGCGAGCGGAAAGGACACAAGCCACCACTTCGTGGACGAGAGGCCTCACTGAATCGAGGAAGGTACGACCTCTCTTTCATTTTGATAGTGAGTAGTTTTTTTAAGGATCAGTCTTTTCAAGAATAATCGAGCGAACTGGAGGACCAGGATGGCTTGGTAAGCAAGCCACCCCCAAGACTTTTTGGGCGTCAGATGCTTAAGACCACTGCTCTGGATAACTAAAGACCAAAGAGATGCTTCCCGGACAAAAGAAATAGATAGTGACCGCTCTTCTCCCGCCTATTCATCTATCGAATCACATCCATCGCATGACGGAGAAATTCCCCTTTCTTGCGCCGAGTAGTCAAGTTCAGGGAAGCTTCCCAATACCCCCGCCCCTATACGACCAGGAGGCCCTCTTTTTTGAATCCTGGAGAAATTTCCGGACCAGATCGACGCGCTCGAGACCTTTGATCTCGGCAACTATTATCTCTTTTCCGCTGCGATCTTAAAATTATTTTGGATTATAGTTTTCCAAAATTATTTGTAAAATGATTTTTAAATAAGTTTTGAGGAATATATATACATCACACCAAAAGTCTTTATATTTATATATCTATAAAACTGACCACTTGCCCCTTGTAAATTCTTAAAAATCTAATTCTTGTAAATATAAGATGCATCCCCATGTAAATATTTATACCTAGTTTTTCTCCAAAATCTTTTGTTTTCAAAAAACACAAAAACATTTGAAAAACTAAAAATACCAAAAACATCTGCAAAATCTTTTTGAAAAAAAATACAAAAAAATGCATGTGCATCATCTTTTTCAAAAATCCATAAAAAATTCAAAATCTTTGAAAATTGCATTACAAAACATTTCTGCATAACATTTGCATGGCATTCGCAATTTTCAGATTGAGCTTGATAAATGAACAAGTATAATAAAATACGAAGATTGGAGCTTGGTTGGACATTAAATCTACCTAATAACAGGAACCTTAGAGGAGTTGGAATTGAGGTACTTCGAGTCTAGTTGACTTAATTCTTTGGGAATCACGGGACTTGGTTCAATGGATTCTTGACTGCCTAAGTAGAGTATTTTGTAGCACGCGCACAACTCTTATTGATGATGGCCTAACTTGGACACTACACCTTTCGCTTGGCTCAACTCAGTTGGAGTGTGAGGGGATTGGATTTGCCATCATGAGACGCACACAAGTGGAAACGTTTGTCCTCATCTAGGGAGGGAAGTGTGGACCCCCAACTCGTTCTATGGTTAGATGTCTAAAGACAGGAGAGTGTGGGTTGCAATAATGTTTCAAAAGAGGGATAGTCTACTGGCTCAAGAGGAAAATCTCCTTATGTAAATTTTGGTGTATATATTATTTCAAAAAGAGGAAAAAAAGCAAAAAAACTCCAAATAATGTATAGGCCTAATTGAAAATAAAATGTCTGCCGAAGTGTATATTTGTATAGCCAATAAGCAAGATTGAGCTTCAAAGTCAAATCACGTGAGTTTGCAACTGGATGACTTGACTACACTGGTCTTGCATCCTAGGATAGGTAGCTATACTGGCTATCGTCCATTCTTCTCTTCACCCCCTCCTCTTGAGCTGGTTGTTACTTGAACTTAGAAGGGAATACCCAGTTCCTCGAGGAATGAGTTGTTGGATTGGAGAATCACTGAGTTGTCATGCTAGAGAAGTCAGTCTCTTTGTCATTTAGGTTGAGGGGTGACACTATCACATACACTATATAAGTCAGATTCATAGTCGTAAGGGTTTGCATATGAGTTGAAGTACATTCACCTGGATATTGAGGAAACTTAAGCAAAGTTTTAGGATTCTCGAAGGCCGTTGGATTTCAAATTCAATTCCCACTAAGGTCCGACCACACTAAAATTTCAAAGGTCCGACTTAAGCTCCAAACTTTGATTTTGTGAAGAGAAGTTTGATAATTAAACTTCATCCCCTTTCTTTCTTTTTCTTTTCTTTATTTTTATATTCTTCACTTATTGCATAAGTGTTCGCTAGGGACTAGCAAAGGCAAGTATAGGGAGGTGATGAATCTTCATTTCATCACCTTTATTCTATCATTTTAGCCATAAAAATCCTAGTTAATGCATGTAAATACCTCTAATTTAGGCAATTTTACATTCATACATTATTATGTAAATATTGTATAAATTACAATTTTTAATGCCAAAATTATAGAAAAAAGAAAAGAAAAGAAAAAGAATAAAATATCGAAGATATTTTATGACCCTAAACCCTGAGACCTTGGCATCTCGATGACTAGGTCAATAAGGAATAAAGTAGGGGGAGATAAGGGACAAAATACAATAAAATTCTCATTTATTTATTTATTTGTTTGTTTATTATTCATGTTTTAGACTTATTTTATTTTCCACTTTTTATAATTCAAATAAAGAAACTTAGAATATAAAAATTTTATATAATAAAATATAAAAATACAAAATTGAGTTTACATAAAAATAATACACAGTGAAAAAGTTATACTCAAAATAAATTTCCAAAATCCCAACTTCCCAGACCCATATCTCTCAAATAAAAACTCAAAAAATATCAAAATCACCTTTATTGTATATAACTTTAATAAGCTATTTAATGAAGGTGGTTTCATATTTTTTGGAGTTACCGTATGAAAGTTAGGTTTTGGACCCCTATTGTATAGTATACCCGATTAAAATATCCATTTTATTTATTACTATAATTATTTTATATTTTATATTTTTACAATTTTGTAAGTATTATTTATAATATATGTACATATTAAAACTATAATAAAAAATAAATAAAACACTAAAAAATATGCAAAGAAAATATATAGACGAAATACATATACTTATACCTATGTATTTAATATATCTAATTATTTAAGTGTAGATAATATATTAGAAAAATAAAATAAAAAAATATTTATATATAAATAAGTTATAATTTTATAAAATAATAATAAAAATTAATGAAGTCAAGAATACAAAATAAAAATAAAAGACATAAAAACATAGATAAATATACCTATATATAACCCCTAAAACTAACTTATAAAAAATTACATCTAAAAAATAAATAAAAGTCAAAAAATAATTTAAAAATAATCAACATTTTTATTTTATAACCTAAAATTAATAAAATCATTTATTATTTATTACGTAATTTACAAATAATTTCTAGCTGGATTTTCCTAGTTGGTCCACGTGTACCAACCATGCCTCAGCTCTAGTTGACCTCGGTCAACTCTCTGACCGAGGAGTTGTAGCCTGACACCCCTAGTTTTGACTCGATTTCTTTTTTTCCAAGTCGATCCAAGCATCAACTTGCGTAAATTTCTTATGCACTTTGGTGCATCCTTTGTTGGTGATGCACACCCTAGTGAATACTTGGGCTTTGGATCACTGCAACACCTGCATCCTCTCGCTCTTGGACCCCTCGTCACCATCTGCATAAAACCCGACCTCAGTTTAAATTTCACTTCTTGATTCCTCGTTTGCCACAAAACCCTAGCTCTAAGGAGTGACTCTTCTTCCGGGTGATAGCAGGAATGTCTGGGACCCCTTTGGGTGGCATTTGGCGTCGAATCGAGGCTGGTCCAGAGCGTCGTCTTCATCTCCACTGGAAGCTCACCTTCAGGTCGTTGTTGGTCAGTACACCCTTTTTCCCTAGTTATTTTTATCCCTTAGCTTAGAAGTAGAAGGATCGGGTAGGTTATTTGGCTCCATTCCCGTTACTGTTGCGTATATCTCAAAACCATTGATCGTTGGAGCCCCAGCTCCGCCCCTTCATTCCAACAATCCCAGTCGCTCTATGCCTCCACTCGCACATACATCATCCTCCCCTACACTTCTACTACGCCTTGATCCACTCCAGATCAACCGATCCCCGTCGGATCGAAGTTTGGGTGCCCCAACTCCTCCGCCTAAGATAGAGCCACCTCCGTCGCTCTCCATCACCCATCCATCCTCATTAATAAGACTCTCGGACCCCCCCCTTTGTTTGTTGGGACTAAAGCCTGCAGGTTATGTGGCCAAGGAACATCATTTGGCACCGATTGTTGCATCTCGGAGGCACCTAGAGCTCCTGCCCTCTCCCGTACCCGGGCGATGCCACCAGAGCTCTAGTGGACCTCCTGAGGCCGCCATCTGCAACGAAGGAGCCCACACTCCCTTTTGCCCATCACCAGAGCATCCTTGGTGGTCGAAGATGCTCAAGAGTGTGGATCCAAGTTCGGCCTTGTCGAGTTCTTCCTTGACCTCTTCCAGCCATTGGATCTTCCATCCGCTCTAGGTAGCACAACCGATGCCCGATCGTTTGAAATTTCAGTCGTTTATCGTTGTTGCCCATTCTAATCTTGGCCCTCCATCGGTAAAGAGGTATTGCATATTAGGGGAGTGCCACGTATCAAGTGAACGGCCTCTAGCCGATGGATCACGCCGAGTTGGGTATTTTGCTCTTCTGCCCTGCTTGAATTTTGTATTTTGTATGTAATGCATAAACTTCCTTCGGTCGTTTAAAGATTTTTGTCATATTTGTGTTCAATCCCCTAAACCTTTGGTTATTTGCATCTAGGTCCTTGACCACGTCACCTGCACGTGAGGTTCCAGCAATTGTGCCCAGAGGACCATGTGTCTTATTGTATTTCCATTTAGTTCTTTAAATTTCAATGCCAGTATTATTATTTTTGGTAAAATTGCAAGAAGGCCTCTGGACTTATTTTTATTTGCAAAAATGCCCCTGCTAGAAATGTAGTTTCTCTTTAATTATTGTATTTATTTTAGATAGCTACATTGCTCTATAAAATCCACAAAATAGACTTAAGTTCCTGATTGCATCTAGTTTCATGACCTATTTTAATTTGCAATTTCAGGATCTTTGAATATTTTATAAAAATAAAAAAGTTTCCTTTTCATCACTGTTTGCAATAGAAAACCCATAAAAACATAAAAACATTTTGAAAATTCTCCAAAAAATTACATTTTCTTTATTTATGTATTTTTAAACTTCAGACCAAAAACCCTAAAAATTACAAAAGAAAACTCAAAATAATTGAAAACACCTAAAAACCTTTATACAAATATATAAAATTCTCAAAATATTCAAAAAAATGTATTTTCTATTTCTAAGTTTTATATTTATAAAAAAATTTAATTTGGAGAATTTTGGTTCTATTTTCTTTTTTTAATGTCCATTTTAATTTTGAGTATTTAATTAAACCCTATTTTAGGGTATTTGTGACTTCAAAAATAGATAAAATTAGCAAAAATTCTTAAAAAATCACAAAAATAGTAAAAAAATATTTAAAATAAAAAATATTTAATTCTACAACTTTCTAATATATGTAGTTATATTTATATCTATATTAGCTATATTATGTATATACTTTATATATAGCTATATTATATCCAGTAATAAATAAAATATATAAAATATAAAGAGAAAAAAATGAAAATTAAAATATAAAAAAATTAAAAAAAATAAAATTAGAAACCCACAAAAATTGCATCTTGGCTAAGTAGTTGAGTGACAAATTGTGCTTGGATTCCTTCTTATCTTTACATGCTCTCCTCCCTTGATTCCTGAGTTCGACATCTACTTATTTTCCATTATACATTTTTAGTAGGACATAATAAATTTTAACTCTTTCTCTTAATTGCTTAATTATCTGGGTGGATTAAGTGTTGAAACAACAAGAGGATTCGAGTAGTCGCCTCAACGACAGTGTGATTTGTCAGGTCATTATTTAGCAACTCCTATTTTTTTCATTTTTCACCAGGATAATAGCAACTAAGCAATGTAACGAACTACTCAGAGCTTAGTTGGCAGAACTGCAAGGTGATGTAGATCAAGAAGAAGTTGCAATGGAAGACACGCATCTCCTGGAAATCAATGAGGACAACAACTAGATGAGACTAGTTCATCCTGAGGATGTGTTCGAACACAAACCTCATTTCCTCACACTGCTCCTGAACTTTAGCGGAATGACCATGAAGAACCCTGCTCTTTTCTTTGAGATTTTGAGCTAGTCTATGACAACCTCTCTTATCCTGGGGTTAGTCAAGACTATATTAGGTTGAGAGATGCTCCCTTCACCTTGACTGATAAGGTAGCATATTGGCTGAAAACTTTAGGGGAGGTGGTCTCAACATTGGTGAAATTCAAGAATATATTCTTAAAGAAATTCTACTCTATAAGTAGAATCAAACAAATGAGGATCAAACTCACAAGCCTCACCCAGCTTCCCAATGAACCATTTCATGAAACCTGGGAGGTTTACGAACTTAATTCAAAAATTCCCAGGGCATGGCATAAGTAGAATGATGTTGGTCTAGAGTCTAGTAAGTTGTTTAAATCCTGAGATGCAAGGGTTAGTTAGTGCCTCTTGTGGAGGAATCTACATGGGACGTCACGAGGACACGGTTTACAAGGTGTTCAAAAAACTAGTTGACACGAGTTGTGCATAGACCGCAAGATGGGCGTACATGCCCAACCCCCTTTCACTCATATCAAGAGAAGGGGAAAGAAGACTGTGAACATTCTGTCCACCGACCAAAGCGCCGATATGGGAATCATAGCTAATAAGCTAATAGTGATGGAATATATACCTAAGAAGGTGGACGGACTCCTTAAATTCATCGACCTGAAGAAGTTGTCCAAACTGCCTAAGTAGATGGAGGAGCTTGATGATAGGGTATCCAAGATCCCGATACCCTCCCTAATGCCCCCCCCCCCCGGCTCTCAAACACCAGATTCACTACATTCAGTGGCAATGGGTAGGGCAATGGAGCAGCTGGGATGGATACCAATCTTTTACCCATAATGCAGAAGAAATATCTGCCTAGACAATTTACGAAGAACCTCCATAGGTCATGGAGATTAACATAGTATGGTACAATCTTGATTCGGTCAACTGTCAGGATCCCGATTCAACTCCAAACCTGTGTCCACCACAGTCTCATCCCGGCTATCAACCTTAACAACAATAGAAGTGTCCTAGTTACTAGCAGCCCTGTCCTAATTACCAGCAATTGCAGTAGTAGTGGTACCAGTGACAGGACCACCAGGGCCAATTTTGTCCCACCAATCAGTTCAGCAACCCCAGGCCAGATAGGGCCAAGGGTCCTCCTTGTCTATCTCTCCTGAACTCGAGAGAGTATTGGACGAACTACATGATATGAGGGTTGATATCAACTGACTCTCACGATGGAGAGACAAGCTCACCAGCTCATAAACTGCAATTCCAGCTCAAGTCCAGGCTAACCCTAATAGTCTTGGACATAAGGATTGGGTAGTATTCTCAAAATATTCTTTACCTGAATACGAGATCTTTTTGCATGATGTCACCAATCATATTCCTCTTAGCACCAAAAGACCGTAACCATGCCTGATCTAGCAGGGGAACGTGATGACATAGCACCAGTGTCCATACCAGAGCATACATGTGGGGAAGAAGAGGAGGAGAGGCAGCCAACACTAATACTAGAGCACCAAATCCCACTAGTGTCAAGCGAATCCGAATCAGAAGAGGAGGACACACATTAACAGGAGCATCCCCCACAACATCAACAATCTTTTTCTTTTCCAAGTACACGTCACAGTCCTATTTTCAGTTCGCTTCCAAGTCATGTACAGACTTATGTTTTTAATAAAAGTGATGTTTCTGTTATTGAGCTTGATCACGCAATACATTCTGCCTGTGCTTTAGCGGGTAGTAGGAAGAAAAACCTAAAAATCAAAAATGATGAAGAGATGGCTCGAATCTGTAAAAAATTATCAAGATCACCTTGTCTTTATATGGGACGATAGAGCGAGGTTCTACATCAGAAAATAACTTAAGGTGAGATGCACACTAACTAGAGTCATCAGAAAGAATTCAAACCAGACAAAGAAGTATATTCTCTCCATCGCAACATCTTGGTTAATGAGAAATGAGCTTTCTAGAAAGAAGAGGGATATGGGTGCACACTTTGTAACAATTCAGATCAATGAGATTAAGTTTGCAGAAACTTTTTAGACAGCGATTCCTTCATTAATCTTATACCCACTACACTCTTTGAAAATCTAAATCTGGTCGTCATAGTAAATCAAGAGCCATACTCCAGTTTGCAGACACATCAACTAAGAGACCCAAGGGCGATCTTATAATGTTGTAATCCACATCAAGGGACAAACTATCTGATGGACTTCACAAACACTAGACATGGATGTCCCTAGAAATTGATAGGATCCTCGAATGATCTTAGGACAATCCTTACTAGGGATTGCAGAAGCCATTTTTGACTATAATTTTTGGAAGATCCAGTTCAATGATGTTAAACTAGAAATGTTGCAAACAAGATTTCAGAGGCTTGATTCAGAATCAAGCATCGACTCCGCTTCTTACGGGTATGAGGCAGATAGCAGCACAATCACAGTAGTTAGGCCCTGGAGACAGAACCCGACCATAATTGAAAAATGACTCTCATCTGCAAAGGATAATGTTGACCCAACAGTCTGTCATATCATTCAAAATAACAATCTCTATGCATCCCCCTACACTCTTGGAGACTCAGAGGTCTATCTTTACCTTTCAGTTATGTTTCTCTCAGGACAATCCAGGGGTGAGGAAGACAGGTCAGACATAGCTTTTTCCAAAATAAGACACATCTTTGGCTATCGGACCTGCGAAGCCGTGCAATTGGTGGTAGATGAAACTACAGAGGATCCATCCACATTGACAACACAATTAGATTCAGCTTTGATAGAGACAGATTTTTGGATGATACAGACATACCAGATCTCAAATCATTTCCCCCTACTCTCAAATACGCCTTCCTTGGGGGACCTAAGGGAAAGTTTCCGATCATTATCAGCTCACATCTGATCGAAGAGCAAGAAACTTGCATGCTAGAAGTATTATAGAAAAATCACAAGGCAAGAGACTGGAGATTGTCGGATCTCCAAGGGATAAACCCCGCTTTATGTTCACACCATATTTACCTTGAGGAGAATTCCAAACCCTCCCATGAATTCCAGCATAGGTCGAATCCAATTTTACAAGAAGCAGTGAAAACAGAGATAGAGAAATGGTGTGTTTTGAGTAGTATTCATTTATCTCATCTCAGACTCCAAGTGGGTGGTACCCTTGCACATAGTCCTGAAGAAGTCAAGACTCTGTGTCATCACCAATGAGGATGGAGAGGAGATCATGATATGAGTATCCACATCATGGCACATATGTGTGGATTATAGACACTGGTGGGAAGAGAATACTTCTGCTTTTTGGTCGAGTACGTGGGCTACAATCAAGTATCCATAGCCCTCGAGGACCAGGAAAAGACAACATTTACTTATCCCTTCAGTACTTACGCCTTCCAGTGCATGCCTTTTGGGCTTTGTAATGCCCCTGGTACTTTTTAGAGGTGCATGATTTTTGTATTTGCCGAAATGGCTGGAGATTTCTTGTAAGTATATATGGACAACTTCTAAGGATGTAGTGATTCATTCAGTGATTGTCTCGTGCACCTGGATTGAGTCCTTAAGAAATATAGGGAAGTTAATTCGGTTCTCTTATGTGAGAAAAGTTATTTCATGGGAATGGAGGGCATCATGTTGGGGCACACCATCACCAATAAGGGAATGAAGGTTGATCTTGCCAAGGTGTATGTGATCAAGAAAATCGAGCCACCAACCAACTTGAAGCAAGTGCGGTCTTTTCTAAGGCATGCCAGATTTTATCGGAGATTTATCAAGGATTTTTCAAAAATTGAGTGACTGATGACTGAGCTCTTAGGGAAAGACACATAGTTCATTGTAGATCATAACTGTCTTGAGGCCTTCGAGCTACTGAAAAGGAAGATCATAGAAACTCCCGTCTCCTGACTGGTCTCTTCCCTTCATGATTTTGAGTGATGCCTCTGATTTTATAGTAGGAGTTGTTCTAGGACAGAGGAGAGATGGAGTCTCATATGTTATTCACTACGTAAGCAAAGTTTTGGTTCTATCTCAGAAAAATAAACTGTGACAGAAAAAGAAATGCTTGTCGTAGTCTTATCCTTGGAAAATTTCAAATCTCTACTTCTTTGGTCAAAGGTGACAATTTTTACAGATCAATCATCAATCCATTATTTAATAGAAAAGAAAGCCACAAAAGCGCATCTCCTCAGATGGATTCTCCTCCTCTAGGAATTTGATTAGGAGATTAAAGAAAAGCATTGGGTAAAGAATGTGGTGGTTGACCATCTGTCACGGATCAATTAAAATAAAATCACTGAGTAAGAATCGATCTATGAATCCTTCTCAGACGAGTAAATTTTTGTTATTGACTCTCTCCCATGGTATGTTGACATGGTTAACTATCATGTCTCTAAGAAAGTTTCCCAGGGTTGGCCCAAGAATAGAATTGAGCGACTGAAGTCATAATCTAGACACTACCATTGGGAGGATCCGTTCCCTTTCTTTTGAGGACCGTAGTGTATATGGATAAGATATGTTCTTCCGGAGTAATACCAAAGTTTCCTAACTCTGTGCCCCTCCTTGGAGCCAGGATACCACTCTGAGAAGAGGACCACTGAGAAGATATTACAATGTTGATTTTATTGGCTGACCTTGTTAAGGATGTCTATAAGTTTGTCAGGTTGTGCCATGTCTATCAGAGAATAGGAGGGGCCATTGCTCCCAAAGATGTCATGCCCATGCAACTATTGATCATCTGTGATGTATTCGATGCTTGGAGCGTTGAATTTATGGGCCCATTCCCTAATAGACATGGATTTGAATTTATTCTTCTCGCAGTAGACTACCTATCAATATGGGTGGAGATTATCCCTATGTGGGTCGTAGACAACAAGACCATCTGCAAGTTCCTAAAAGATCGTATTATTCCGAGGTTCAGGATTCCCAAAGTTCTAATATATGATGGGGGTATCTACTTTGTCAATAGGTTGGTGAAGAAGCTGACTAAGGACTACGGCAATGAGAACCATGTAGTTAGTCCTTACCATCCACAATCTAATGGCATGGTATAGGTGTCAAA
The DNA here is from genome assembly GCA_037367405.1 of Ottelia alismoides. Lineage (NCBI taxonomy): Eukaryota > Viridiplantae > Streptophyta > Magnoliopsida > Alismatales > Hydrocharitaceae > Ottelia > Ottelia alismoides. Next base: position 837,848 of record JAZKJV010008977.1, on the reverse strand, counting down.
CAGGGAGGTCAAAGGAATTTTACAAAAGCTAGTTCGTCATGGCAGGAAGAACTTGTTCCAACTCTTGGACCAAGTTCTATGAGCTTACATGATGGATTACAAGACATCACTGGACACCTACCTATTCAGAATGGTCTTTCACAAGCCATATCATTTGCCTACAGAATTGGTACACAAATTAGAACGGGGAATCAGAAAGATCAACTAGAATTGTCACCAAGGAAATAAGAACAGATATATAGATCTGAATGAGCTCACAGAGATCAGAAATCATGCCTATGAAAACATCACATCTACCTGGACAAAATCAAGAAATGGCATGATAAATACATCAGAACCAAGAACTTTATCCCAAGACAGAAAATGTGATTGTTTAATTCAAGGTTCATGATCTTCCAATGGAAGTTAAAGTCAAAATGGATGAGACAATTTATCATCAGGGAAGTATACAATAATGGAAGTATTGCACTTTCTGAGACTGCGGACAATATAAATACTTCCCTAGTTAATGGACATGTGCTTAACAACTTTATCTAATCATATGGGCAGTTGGTCCAGGTTGAGCAGATATTATTCACATGGAGCATGGATTCAATCGAAATACTTCCTCGACCTATTTGAAACCTTGATACAAGAAGCCATTCTCTTTGGTGCAGCTAGAAGATTCAGTCGATCACTTGTACATCCATCTCAGATCTACTCGGTCATTCGCTTGTGATTATTCTTCTGTACTTAGACTGACCTGATCCTAATTGTAGGAGGACCTACATCATTATGAATATATCACTTATGTTCTTTCTCCTCACCCTTGACTGCCTCAATTCTTGCTCTTCTTCTATTCTTAGGCCATCAAAAGCTGAAATAAAGGGTGTGTCTTGACTTCCTATTCTTTCCATTCAATTATATTTATACGAGCTATGTTTTTACTCCATTTTACGCCATAAAGACATAGCACATGCTAAGTATTTGGGGTGTATATATTGTATATATTTATTTTACCCATTGCTCATACTTTAATTATTTTTACACCATAAATTGGGTTTGGGTATAAGTTGTGTATGTTATGTATACTATACAAAATTTTTATGTATATAATGCCTATTTTGAAAACTTTTTATAAAAATCAGAGGATATATCACTATCGAAAAATAAAAAAAAAATCTTTTAGTGACTATTCTGATTGTTGAATTAAAAAATGACTAGCTATTTTTCATTAAGGGAACTACAGCCTTCCTTAGTAGATTGGGTGGTTAAAGGACAACGTATAAGGCATCATCTTGAAGTAATATGGGTAGTCATTCTATGCTCCATACTTGTGCCCATACCGGCTAAAGGTAGAGGCAACTAGCCATATGAGTTCGAGGCAGTCATTATGTCACTTTGTTCTTGTAAACAATTAAGAAAAACACCCACAAATATCTTCTTATAATAAAATATCGTCTTATACATTCTTGCATATAAAAAAATTTCATTCAAAAATATGCACTTCATTCATGTGCATTTCATTAGCATATCATGCATATGCAATGTAAAAATGCCATAGGGTTTAGAACCAATTTATGAGTAAAAATTGAGATGGACTTGACTTGACCTTAACCCACTTAAATTTCAAAGGAACATCATTGAGAAGTAGGATTTTAGAAACTTCAAGTAATAAACTTAATTCTCCAAGTTTGCAGGGCAATGCTTAGACTTTGACTCTTAGTGTATAATTTGGCTGCCTCATTCTGAGTAAACTCTTGGATAAGGAATTAATTTGTTCTCTACACCACGTACTTAGCTCAACTCAGATGAGGTGTTGGAAGATTGTTTGTCTTTTTCTTTGGTAGCATAGACATCTAAAGATCGGAGTGTTGAGTTGAAATAACGATCCGGATGAGGGATGGACTACTAGAACAATTCTTTCTAAGACCCCAAAACATGGGTGGAACAAAAGATTCTATATCCGTCAGGGACAAAAGATCCATGTAGAGCAACCAAAATTCCTTTAAAAAATAAGATAATATCAAAAAGAACAATATTTGACCATAGTGGTCCAAGCTTCAAGATAGCCTATAGATCTGGTGTAGACTTGGCTACACCGATCAAGCTTCACAGGAGAGTTGACTACACTAGTCACTCTCCACTTCTTTTTCCCTTCTTCTAGACTCCCCCCCCCCCACTCGTTGTGAACTAGCATGTTCCTGAACTTAGAAGGGAATACATGACTCCCTGAGGATGAGTCAATGGAGGAGGAGATTTCATGGTAGTTAGGCATCTTGGATGGGAAGAGCTAACACCCTTCACACACCAGAGACAGTCATTCACTATTCATGTGGGATGCTTTGGGAGGGGGTTGATAGAAGATGACTTATGAGTTAGGTCTGGATGATGATTTATGAGACTATTGTTCTCAAAGCCCTAATTATCATAAAGAGTTCATATTATTAATCCAAAGGTTGAGTTGAGCTCCATTTTCACCTTTTATTCATCACCTTGGTATGGAACCCATTATCATTCCACTATTGCCTTTCATTTTAGCTGCTCAGGAACGAGCATGATTTAAGATAGGGTAGTGATGGATCTGTGATTCATCACATTAAAAGATGAAAATAAAGCTTCGTTCCCAAGTCATTAATTGCATTTATTCATTTAAAGTGCACTTCTATCATTCATGCATATGCAATTATTATTCATGTTTAATCATGCACAAATGCATTTAATAAGAAGCTCAAAAATCTGTGTACATTATCACCTGTATAATCCCATAACTTCCTGATTTTTAATAATTTTTTCACTAACATTAAATTAAATTAACTCCATTGTATACATACTACTAACAATAATTAAAAAAATTATAGAAAATTACTAACTTGTAAATTTGCCCAATAGAACCTAAATCCTAGTTCTGGAACCAAAAGTCATAAATATGAATATTCTCTCGTATAGTCTCCTATAAACCCCTAATCACTTTTGAGTTAATTAACATTCAATTACTTACAAAACAAGATCAAATTCAAAAGAATTGGAGTTCATATGGGAAACTTTAGTATCGGGACTTCATTGTATATTGTACATATTGCCTGATCTTAACCATATTATTTTAAGTATAAAATTAACACTTTTTATTTATTTCTTTTTCATTTATTTTCTTTGATTATTGCTTTAATAAAATATGTAAAAATACAAATCAAAATTGAAGTAAAAAATCAAACAAAATAAATCACTCTGAGTTTATATATCGTTTGTATTTATGCCCTTTTATTTTATTTATTTACTTTTTTAATTAATAAAAATAAAAAATAGATTAATGAGTATATATTTATTTTATATTTTATCTTATTTTATGTTGATTTTTACCATATTTAAAAATAAAAAAATTGTAAAATACAAAAATATATGTATTTGATATTTATAGAGTACCACCAAAAATATGGTTTGCACAAATGATCTCTTTTGATTTTGGTCCCTTCAAGAAAGTTGTATATCTTGTAGAGATGAAGAACTTTTATAAAGATAACTTTTTGATTTGACCTAATTTTCTATTCTTTTTTATTTTCTTTGTATTTAATTTCCGAATTTTCTGAGAGCAATATGTGCAGTTCTTGGAGTTACACGTGTCACCCTTTTATTATTTTATTTATTTATTTATATTTATTTTATTTTTATTTATTTATTTTATTATTTTCCATGGTCATGTGGCAACCCCCATCGACTACCACGTCGCCCCTCTCTTACCCCTTTCTTCAAGCATCGCCCGCTCCGCCCCTCTCATCCCCAATCAGTGTCGCACGATTACCTCTTCCTTTGCATCCCTCTCCATCACCTCATCAAATCACCTCTTGGTTCACCTCCTCATCTTCTCTCCCTGACGTGTTGCCAACCTCCTCAACTCGAAACCCTAACCATGTCTATGTCATTACCACCATCGCCTCCTCCATCCCCTGCATGTAACCTTCGTCGCCGTTATGTGTCACTTCCACTCCCTCCATATCTGTTACGATGCCCCAAACATTACTCCCTAAGAACCTCATATAAAACATAACCTCTTCCTCCATCACCCGGTATCCACGACGACAATACTTCTCACCTCCAGCTAGATCCTCCTCTTCGGTGACTGCAGATGAGGAAGGTGGATCAGGAGACGACAAGGGCCACAAGTACGATGAGATCCTTGATCTCCTTTCCGACCGAGTAGTTGCTCTCTCTATAGTAAGAGATCAGAGCTTCCTCCTCATCGAAGCCCTTCGAGCCATGGCCCGCCAAGGAGGGTCCTCTTATTTTAGCCGACACGTCTTCATTGCCACATCAATCACTCCATTCCACCATCGACCTCGCTGCACACTCCTCTACCACATCCACTCCGACCTTAGATCAACTCATCACTTCCAAGTATTCCCTATTCTACTTTTTTTATTTTTCATTTTTCTCCATCAGAATCGACAATAGCACCCATCTTTGCTATCCTCAAACCCAGTCCCTTTATTCGACACACCACCTCGCTTTTCCCCCCTTCCAATTCTTCTTCTTCTCAGAACTCCTCCACCTCTAGTCTTACCAAGGCCGGAGCTCGAAGCTCCTTCCTCCATCTAACATTAGAGCCACTGTTGCCCCCCTTCTCCTTCTTGGTTTTCATTGAACACCTATAGGAGCATTGAACCTTCTCACATCCTTCGTGTACCAACTTCACAGGGCTTCTTTGGCTCTTCCCTCCATTAACCATAGGAGGAGGAGAAGGTGCTCCATCACCAACCGTATCGTCGACCAACCTTCGAGTTTCTCTTGCAGATCATCGAACGAGAGACATCATCGATCCGGGTGGGAGGTGACTCCATCGACCTTCGTCGCACTAGAACCTCCACCCAGTAGAAGAAGAGGAGGTCCAGGTTATCTAGGTGTCGTTAGATCTTCAATATTCTACAGATCTTGATTGAGGACCTACACTCGTAAATCATCATCAAGGAACCCACCTCCCCTGTTCGATCTGCCCTCATTCGAACCTCCAGTCTCAAGTGAGTCGAAGCCAGGAGAAGCTGTCATGTCTGCTCTAGAGTTAGAGCCTCGGTCAAGCTTCAACCTCCTCCACCAAGCCTCTTGGGTCACAAACGAGGGGTACGTGACTTGAGATAATTTGCGTCAAGACCCTACTGAGTTCTCAACATTATAGATTGGACTCCGCTTGGGCAAAATTTCAGAGGAGACCATCTGATTCTACATATTGCAAATAAACCCTCTCCAAGACCTAATATTAATACAAAATTTATTTATTATTGAGATTAGGTCTCTAGAACTTGTTTGATGAATATTTTTCTCATTTAATATGTCATTTTGAAGCGTGTTCTACATTCTTTCATTCTACATATTTTGTGAACAAATCAAAGGTGCTTCAAGATATAATATTATTAATTAAGGTTTTATTTAATCTTGTGTGGTCTCTATTTGTCATATTTTTACTGATTAATTTGAGGAGAATAACGATCTACTGTAGGGGCATGTTCAAGGATAAATAATTGATTTATTTCCTTATTATTATCGATTACTCTTTGAGGATTAAATCATTGGAAAAAATAGGAGTCAGATCTCCTTGAAAATTATCATTGATCTCTATATTTGCAGAGTTATTTATCCTGTGATTGATCTTATTCCCTACGGCTTGGATTTTATATGATAAATATTTTTTGAATATACTATTTTTTAGGTAGGTAAGTAAATAACTGGGGATTAATTGATCATTGAAAATAATTACAGCTCATGCGCTCCACCATTTTCTTTTTTTATTTTTTGCATTACACTTTATTACTATTTAATTGTTTTTCAATTTATTTTCTGATGTAGAAATTAATATTACAATTATATAGCCATTTAAATTAATTTAAAACCTCGTAATTAAAAATCAGTGTTCCCTATGTTCGACCTTAGTACACTTACCAAGTTGAAATTTTGCACGTAATCAAAAGTATGGTTTTTGATAGATCATTTTCTGCCTCCCTATACTACAATATGTCATTATTAAGTGAGGTAAAAAGTGGTTCACCACTAGGGCTTCTTGATGAACAGTGGCAATGAAGGGCAGATCCCTTAATCAGGTGGCCATACCTTGGCCACGTGGTTTCTTCTTGCACACTTGGTGAAGCATGATTGAAGAATCAAGTGTCTCAATGGTGATGATGATTTTAGCTCACGATCAACGACAGAGATACACCTCTAGAGAAAATGTTTGATATGGGTTGTGGTTTTACATCCACGACACTTCCTATTTGAGGCTACTAATATATGAAGCTTAAGACAATGGAATGACCAAGATTTGGTGTAGGTTTCACCACTATGGTCTCTGTATGTGTTTTTGGATCATGTCGTTGTTGATTGGCAATTGAAAGGTTGAATTGAACCATCATGAGCTCTGCTGTTTTGCATGAAGTTCAAGAAAAAGAAAGGAAAAGCGGAGGCTCCTTGTGGTGAAGGGGAAGGAGAAAGATGTCTATCATGTGTGAAGAGGATTTAGGAGTTAGGAGAAGTAATGAGGGGGAGAGGAAGAAGGGGTGATATCGACGGGGGCTTTGGGATCAAATAGAAAAGAATGGAGAAATGGGGGAAGGAGGTGAAATTTTAGAGGAAACAAGAATGAAGAAGAAGGAACGAGAAGAGAGAAATAGGGAGAAAGAAAAGGGATTACCTAGGGTTGATCAAGATCGCCTGTTGAAGATGAGGAGCTTGAAGCTCCTGGGTTTTTGCTTCAAGAAACTCAAACAACATGTTTTGAAGCTCTGCACTAGGTTAGACAGTTGTCGAATGGATGGATAATCAACCTTAGACCACGTGAGGGATGGAGGTCTTTGTTCTAAAAGATTTCTGAGTCATTGTTACTGGAGGAGCACACCAATCACTCTCTATTGAGACCAAGAATGGTGGATAGATTGGGATGGATGTCGACCATGGATTTTATTGGTGTGGCATTAGGTATTTATGGTGAAATCACGAGGTGATTAGGGCTTGCTTGGATATGGAAATCAGGGAAAAGGATTCGATGAGGAGGAGATAGGAAGATGGGTTGGAACGGTGGGGTACGACCATTGGGGTGAAGTCGTTCGGTGGGAGTCTGGAGAGGAAGAGGGAAGAAGATGGTGTTGTGGTTGTTCATGATCGGATACTGCTGAGAATGAGGAGATAAAGGAGAAAAAAAGTGGATTGTTGCTTTCAATATGATCCAACAATCGAGATAGGGCATGACCAAGATAGGTCCCAAAATCCAAGTTTCACATATGAACTATGGTTCTTTTGAATTTGGTCTTGATTTATAGATAGTTAAGTGCACGTTGATTCAAAAGTGAGTATGGGTTCGTATGAGATTGTGTGTGAGAGATATTTGATTTTATGACTTTTCAGTCTCAACTTAGGGTTTAGGTTTATTTCACATATATACGAGTTAGTATTTTTTAGAATTTTTCGTTAATTAATATTAGTGATATGTACATAATGTAGTTGGTTTCATCTCAATTGGAGTTTGGTGTGAATTAATAATAATATGTGAATTTAGGTCAATATATACAAATGCATATGAATGCAATATGAAATGCTAATTTATGCAAATCATTTACAAGTACATGATTGCTAATTATGAGTTATAAACATCTAAATGCACTTCATTACTCGGGATGAAACTCCAATTTCATCTAATTAGAGTGATGAATCACATATTCATCAACTCCTGATGCATTAACCTTGCTCATCCTCGAGCAACTAAAGAATGGAGCGGTGAAAGATACTACAATCATGAGAAAAAGTTGAAAATGGAGCTCAAACCCTCCTTTGGATTAATAGTTTGGTGATGGAACTTCTATGAGAATTAGGACTTTCAAATCAATAGTCTCTAAGTTCTACAAGTCACTTATAGGTTCAGCTCAAAGTCATCTTAGATCCACCCCGTCACAAAGCATACTCCATGAATATTGAATAATTATCTCTTGTGTGTGAAGGGTGTTAGATCTTCCCACTCGAAATGTTAAACTACAATTCAATCCTCACCTGCAGCAACTCATCCTCAGAGAGTCATGTATTTCCTTCTAAGTTCAAACTCTGCGAGTATCAAAAAGTATAATGAGGTAAGACAATAGAGCCTAGTTAATACAGTTATGTCTCCTATTTGAGGCACGGTCAGTGTAGTCTAGTCTTCGTTATGTAGGCAACGTACCATTGTGGTCAAGAAATTGGGTTTTTAATAGCTTTGCTCTTCATTTATTTGTGGGATGGATTTTTGTTTTTTCCCATCTATTCATTGTACATATTTTTGTATTTTTGAGATACAAGAGTGAATATCCATATAAATGGTTGCATTAACCCACACCTCGATTGAACGCCTAAGTAGTAGTATACTATTCCTCATCTGAAGCTCTATTTCAACCCATACTCCAGTCTTTGTATGTACATGCTACTAGATAAGAAGCCATATTGTCTGCCAATACCTCATTTGAAGCTTTATTTCAACTCATGCTCTAATCTTCCAGATTAATTCTCCATTCATGACTCCTACTTAGTATGAGGCAATTAGCTTAGACACTAAGAGTCAAAGTATGAAAACTACCATGCGGAACTCAGTGATTTAAGTATAGGCCTGAAGATTCTAAAATCCTACTTTTCGGTGAAGTTCGTCTGAAAATTAAGTGGATTAAGGCTAAGCCAAGTCAACTTTCTATTTCTGCTTACAACTCGGTTCAGAATCCAATGACTTTCCACCAATGCATATGCATGATATGCTGAATGAAATGTAGATGCATGAGATGCGAAGAATTTTTGTATTAATTTTCCAATTTTTTATTTTTTTGGGGGGCGAGGTTTGGTTTTTTTATTTTTATGTGTAAACAAAAGTTATGGGTAAAGTATATATATAATATATACGACACCCCCTATACTTTTCTCGTGCTATCTCTTCAGAGCATGGAGATAAATAAGACATAACTCTGACTAAGTATAAAGTGGTGTAAAGAATAGAAGTATAGAATTTGGACACCCCTCTATACTTAGGCTATGGTCAGTCTAAGTATGTGAAGGGAGACAAGATTGAGGGAGCAATGAGATCTGGAGAATTTACAAAAAGGAAAAGGAAAATGGTCATTCTGTTGAGATGTAGAGAATGAATGCAAAGGTACGATTGCAGGCTATCGCGTGATTTTTTGGTGTATCCTCTAAATCTAGAATACGCATGAAGGAGATCTGCTCTACAACCTCCAACTGCTCATCTGATTCTACAAAGTGTTTTAACAATTCCCAATTGACCAGGAATGACTCTACACTGTCTGTGAGTTCTAAAATCGCTACAATGTCATTCTCATGAACAACATGGACTATGTATGGGCCCATCTAATTCCATTTGAGCTTGCCTTGGATATCTTAAACTTTGTTTAAACAACCATACCTTCTGTCTTGGGATGAACAACTTACGTCTTATGTGTCTGTCATGCCAACGCTTCACTCTATCCTTATATATCACATTGTTGTCATATGCTTTGTTTCTGACTTTTATCAGCTCGGTCAAGTACATCACTCTCTATTTCTTATTAGATGACTATCCCAGTTGATTATCTTGATTTCACATCTGGATTTGTAAATCAGATTTCGCAGGTAAATGGCATGGCTTTCCATAGACCATTCTGAATGGTGAGTTTCCAAGTGATGTTTTATAAGCATACCTATAAACCCTTAAAACTTGGTCCAAGAGTTGGGACCAGTTCTTATCTGATCAGACTAGCTTCTGAAGAATGTTCTTCGCCTCCTAGTTTGACACCTCAGCCATACCATTAGTTTACGGGTGGTAAGGACTCATGACATGGTGCTCGATGTCATAGTCCTTCATCAACTTCATCACTTCCTGATTCATAAAATTGCTACCCTCGAAATCATCACCTTGGTAATCCCTGACCTTGAGATAATAATCTCTCTCATAAACTTACATATAGTCTTGATGTATGTGGCCCAGGTTGGGATAACCTCCAACCACCTTGATAAATAGTCTACCTCCCGAAGGATGTACTCAAAACCTTGGTTGCTAGGAAATGAGCCCATGAAGCCGATTCCCTCAAGTGTCAAAGACATCACAAATGATGGTCAACTTCATCAGCATCTCATCTTTGGGACCAACAATACCTCCAACTCTATGGAAAACTGGACACAACTTTACAAAGGCGCAAGCATCGTGAAACAAAGATGGCCAGTAGAAACCACATTAAAGTAGCTTCCAAGCTATCCTTGTCCCTGATTAGTGTCCTCTTACCTCTGAGGTATGGCAGTAAGTGAGAACACTCATATATTCCTCTTGAGGAATACATCTCCTCCAAACACAATCCGGTCCCTCAAAGAAAAGGAATGAATCCTCCCATTGGTAGTTCCTTGATTTCGACTTGAGTCGCTCGATGCGGCTCTTGGGCTAGTAATGAGGAACTTTCCTAGAAACAAGATAATTTACCAAATGTGCATACCATGGGAGAGAGTCGACAAAACATATTAACTCATCTAGGAAGGAGTAAAGTATGTGCATTATGTGAGTTTGAGATCGGAGATGTGATTGGCAACTACGTTCTTTACTCCATGACTATCCTTAATGTCCAAATCAAACTCCTGGAGTAGCAAAATATATATCAAATGGCACGCCTTTGTGTCCTTCTTCTCTACTAAGTAACATAGTGTAGGGTGGTCTATGTAGACAGTCACCTTAGATACAATGAGATTTGACCTGAACTTCTCCAAAGCAAACACTACCGCAAGCATCTCCTTTTCAGTAACTATGTAGCTATGTTGATTAGGGTCAAGTAGTTTGCTTGCGTTGTATAAAGCAAACGGGACACTAAAAATCTGCTCTCTACCACCTCTTAATTTGATGGGATTATTTTCAGTTGTAGAAGGTGACAAAGAGAAAGCAATCAAAACCACACAAAAATAATTATGCAATTAATCCCAATGTGGCAGTTATTTATTTTACTTGACCAAGTCCTAAGGTCGAACTCAGGAAGGTAATGTGAGTGTATAGAGTTAACTTTCAAAACAATTTAGGAGTTAGGTGTTCAAAGAGATAATTTTTTATAATATTTAATTATGCAGCTTTTTATGGATTTTTTTAATAAAAGATATGTAATAATAAAATAAATATGATGCATGAGATTCTGTATTTTTAATGCAAGAAAATAAAGCAATGCAATGTGAGAGAATAAAACAATGCAATGTATTTTTTTAGATTTTTAAATGATAATGAGTGAAATTAGAAGACCAATTAATGCAAGGATCTCAATGTAAATCCCCAAGCCCAATGAATTAGTTAATTTCATAAAAAAAATTGACCAATTAAGTCTCAAAGTAATTCTGAATCAATGCCCCCAATTTCACAAGTTTATAAGCATTAAGAAATCATTTTCAAGAATAATCGTATCACAATTGACAAATGAACTCTTTAATTTATTGATGATAAAAATGGGCTAAAAATGTGAAATTAAATATTTTAATGATAGAGAATATTACAAACTTCAAAATGGCATAAATAATGTTGAAATCCAATGAATAAAGATCAAGATACCCATAAATCAATCCTAAGGGTATAAATGCAAGAAAAATAAATAAATATTTCACAAGTTAAACCTTCACAGTTTAAGCCTCGTGGGGTTATAGGCGTGAATTCCAAGAGCTAGAAGGGTGTGACCTATAAATGTCCCACGTGTGTAAAGTACATGATCAGATCTTCCTGTAGTACTGTAGAATGGTAGGGATGTCTGTGCAATTTATTCCTCTCACACGTGAACAAGTCACGTGAGGCTCTTAAGTTTGGATGTTGAGGCTTTCACATGGCAGGTCAATGATGGTTAAGTCCACCCAAGGTTGGGAGATTTGTTGTACGGGTTGATCAAACAGTGGAGATCGTGCGATATGATCCAAGGGTTGTAGTAGGGCATGATGAGAGACCTTGGAGTCTAATAAAATGCCACCTATAGGGCATAGTGTTCTTCCTTCTCCTCCTCGACTCACGCCGGCAGTGGGTGGAAAGCCTCTTTCTATTCAACCAACACGCGACCATGGGCCGTCCACGATAGTAACCACTCCACCACCTTATCTCCTTCAAACCAACCCTTCGGCCATTCCTATTTAAGCCTTACATCCTCCTCCAATTCAATTATCCACCAAGCATATAATCAAACGAAGAAAGAGGGAGAGGAATGATGAAACTCGATTTCATCATCTTAATTTGTCATTCTTAACCCCCTTGTTTAAATTAATGTCAATAAAAACCAGATAAAATATTGTATATATCTGAGTCGTAGAATAAATTAAAAATACAAAAAAATAACAAAACTAAAATTCGTGGTGTTTTTATACCCTTAAAAACACTCACAAAAATAATTCTCCCTTTATTGGACCTCATCTTTATTTTTGGTCAACATGAAACTTGTAAATTTCATTAAGATCTACATTTCATGTTTTGAGTTTTTCTAAATTCAATCATTTTCTCCCTCTTTTGCGAGCTTTTATTTCTAAATAACCTGATTGGGCCAAGTGGTGCTTTTTGGTTGCGACACGTGGCCCGCTCCTTTGTGTGCCATACGCCCCCAATTACAGTCGTTGGATCGTTCTCACTTGCCTTCATCACGACCACTGGTTCCCGCAATCTATACTCACCATCCGATCAACCATCAGATCAAATCTCGCACATTCGTCAGCGCCTCTCTCCCATAATGCTATGTGTTATTCTTTGTAGTCACCCAATCATCTCCTGGTGCCTTCATCTCCACCGCACATAGGTGCCCCAACCATAGCCCATCGATCACCCTCCAGATTGCATCACCGACGTCCACTCCGCCTTCTTCTCACCATGACACGTGTCGACCTTTGTTGCCGTTTGTTGTCGTCTGATCCTCTAAAAATCTTTAAATCATATTCGCTGAGCTCTGATGCGTTTCTAGCCATTCGATTCTACCCCCAGAGCGCATCGTCCCCGTTCACCTCCACCCACATCTCCTTTCGCCATGTGTCGCTTGCCATCACCGCCTGATTGTGCCCCCATCGATATAATCTGAGTGTACCTTCGTGCCCCCTTCTCAACCGTTGGATCGTGACATCCAACGGTCGAGGAGTCGTCCCCTACCTCCGGTCTCTTCTCTCCCACAACCTCCACTGTGCGCAACCGCTTCCCCCTTTCCATTTCCTCCACTTCTCCATTCCATTCCACCACTTGCGGATCGCCCCACGACATAGCCCGGTCTTCCCTCACCCTCGCAGGCATATTAGGTTGCCACGTCTGCCCTCCATTTGCTCCATATATTTGGTTCAACCCACGACTACCCTCATCGGAACCGCCAAACCCCATCTTCAAATACAGCCTCGCCAGCCACTTTCTTCTTGTACGCGGGGCTCCGCCCAGCACCACTCCTCCTCCCCATGATAGGGGGAGGATCAATCGATGGCGCCACGATGATGGAACCCCTCAATGTTGACCCCTGACCATGGTAGGACATGCATTCGGCACTCCACCACTGACGAGATATCCTCGGCGGTCGTGGGGATCCAGCGATGACCGGAGCTCCACTTAGGAGCTCAAGCACAGGCTCCTCCTCCGCCATAGCCCAGGTAAGCTTCCTTGATCTTCTTTATGTTTTTCTTCTGATGTCTTCTATTTTATTAGGCTAATATACACGTTTTCACCATCCATTGTTCAATCATCAAGCTTCTTTACACATTCATCTTGCATGTGCTCACCCTCACGCATCTTCTCATTCCTCCGCAACCTCGCACCACTCCGCCTCATTCTTCTCCAAGCTCGCCAGAGAAGACGACCAGGCCTCTCGCTTCTTTACCTTGCAGGGCCCCCATTCTATCCACCAGCACCCACATATACACGCTTCGGCTATTGTATTAATAATGCAGGTACAATTGCTCAATGGCCAGAGTTCTCACCGAGGTAGATTTCGAGTTCGCCATCTCCGATGATTACAAGTCGTCACCCTCATCCAAACCACCTCGATGAGTCATGGAAGTCGGAGCTTCATTGCCAACCCCTCACGATGCTTCATTGACCTTCTGACGCTTCACCAAAGTATGGCGGAGCTCAAATGGCTTCGCTGGAGATCCAACATCGCCGCCATCCCGCGGCAGAGGCCAGAGGTCCAGGACGTATAGGTGTCATTGGATTGCACCCCCGGTGCTCATCCAACGATGCTCCTTCAGCCACGTCTACACCCCCGAGCAGTAACTGCTGTCGTCCAATCTCAATGATCAGATGATCCAAGTGGAACCACGTCATTGCCCCGAGCCTCCTTTCAGCACCTTTAGGCTCGGGGTGCCCGAGCCTCTCGTTCCTCGCCTCGGGTCTGAGCCATCTCCTGAGCCACCTCCGAGCCAAGTCCAAACCTCCAACGACCACCAAGCCTCGACCTACGTGCCCCATCACGTACGGTCGAAGAAATTTACAGGGAGGCCCCTCAGCTTCTTCAAATTACAATCAGGTCTAGACATCACGTGCAAACAATGCGTGCTTGGGGTAAATTGCATCTGACCTCCTGGGGGTTTTAATAATTACAATTTTACCCCTACATATGTGGAAAAATATCAGGGAAGGCCTCGTGACTTCTTTTATTTACATTTCAGCCCTTCTAGGGACATGTTTGTAGTGTTTTCCCTATTTATTTTCATGTTTTCTTGCATTTATTCCCCTGAGCTCTTATGTTAATATCTTAAACATCTGAGCTCTATTTGAGTTGATTTCAGTTGTGTTTCGAAGCTTGTTTCATTGTCTTCTTAATGGACTGTAATGAAGTTGTTAATTCGACATAATTAAGAAGGTAAAATCTGACCTTGTCAAATGGTGTCGGGGACACAGCTCATCTTTTCTTTATTTAGATTTTTTATATTTAATTGAGTGTTAATTTCTAATTCGTAGGTCATGTTGTTATTTGCATTATTAATCTTTCTTCGATTGATATCTAATACATGTTTTTGTGGCAGGGCCCGTGGTAATCAAGGAGGCATAAAGCAGGTGTTCTTCACTACAACGAGCCACAGAAGAAAACTTTGGAGGAAAATAGAAGAGAAAAAATGTGTTTCTTGCATTATTTTCATGTAATAATCGTCTTTACAGCTATCTTCATTCGAAGACCCGCGTGTGTAAATGAACGAAGTATTCATGGTTGTGTGGGGATCATCCCACTTGAGTGTCAACCTAGGATCAGACACGCGTCTCTCTAAGCTATTTTCACATTTTATTTTATGTATTTGATTGTAGGGAGGACACACATTTAATTCAAGATGCACGTAAACATCGCTTCACCAAGCCAAACTTAAAAGATGTTCTTCCACTCTAATAGAAGCATGTTAGGTGTGGTTTCTCGTCGACTTGCATACATTCGATAGTCGATTTTTATTCAGTCTGGTTTTCATGAAATTTTGCTCAAGGTACTGCGAGTATTATCTTAGTATAGTTCATGATTTTGTCCACTTCATGGCTTTTTCTCGACCTCCCTTCCTGGCTTGATCACTTAGGATTAAATGGAAATTGGGAATGTGTGGTAGACGAAAAATTGCTTGATTTATGCTCACATTTAAAAGTAATAAACTTAAGATAATAATTGGGACTATTAAATGCAAGTTGACCTAAAATGGAGTAAAATCATATTTTAGGAGAGCAACACCTTGTTTACGTATGATGTTTTTATTTAACATTTTTCTTGATCCCTTAGTAAATTAGAATGTTTTAATCACCAATAAAAATGACAAGATAACTAACCAACACTTGACGGTTTCACGTGTGAGTTGGTGAATTAAAAGGCTATTGCATGCTTGATTGAGCCTTGATTTCTCCGACACCCTCCCCTAGAC
Source organism: Ottelia alismoides (assembly GCA_037367405.1). Classification (NCBI taxonomy): domain Eukaryota; kingdom Viridiplantae; phylum Streptophyta; class Magnoliopsida; order Alismatales; family Hydrocharitaceae; genus Ottelia; species Ottelia alismoides. The sequence goes on along the minus strand of JAZKJV010008977.1, from coordinate 822,026 downwards.
CTTAGGTGCTCCATTCATCTCCGAAGATTCACTTGCTCACGTGTACATCCATCCTAACTTCTTCGTTCCCCTCAGGTCTCCCCAGCATCATTTATTCATCTCTTTACTTAGGCTACTCTAAGCCTAAGTATAGGGGAACCTGAGTCCCTGTAATTTTTCTTACTCATTTATCATGTCCTTGATACTTAGGTTGTTTCTAACCTAAGTATAGGGGGCATCCACCTCAGTTCCTATATTTTTTTTATACTTAAATGGTTCTATGGCTTTGTGTCACCTTGTATTATGAGGACATGGCAAAGTTTAAGTATAGGGGTATACTGTATACACTGTATATATGTACTTTAGCTATATTTTGACAAATTTTGAAAATTTTTAAACTTTTTTGGTCTATAGTATAATCTTTTGAACTAAGTGGATAAAAATGTTTTCAAGGTTTTGGAAATTTTTTTCTATAATATGTTACATTATTTTTGAAAAATATTTTGAAAAATGTGTTTTACTTATTTTGAAAAATCATTTGAAAAGTGTTTGTAAAAATCTATATAAGTGTGACATGGTTTGAAAAATATTTTCAAAACTTGATTTCAATAAAGGAAAATGAATCTAACTTGTGTTCTAACTTTATTCAGAAATCCATAAAAATAAGAAAAAAAATCAAAAATTATTTAAAAGTCAAATTGACTACTAAACCCAAATAAGTAGCCACTTTCAATGAGGGTTTACCTTAGCAGAGTAGGTGGTTTACAGGGCATCGTGTAAGGCTCTGTCCTCAAGCAACGGGTACCATTTTACGGCCCGTACTAACACCTATGCTTGCTGAAAGCAGATGCATCTACTCATTTGAGTTTAGGCAGTCATTAGGTCTTTTAAAGTCTTCATAAAAGTTTAAAAAAAAGGATGAAGGAGTTGGATTGAATCCCCGACATTTTCACTTACACATAGGGTAAATGATGTTCGAGAACACCTGGTTTAAAAGGTCTTGAGATTTTAGGTTAACCAACCATAGCCATTAGGGTCTTCGACTTAAATATCCACATTTCCCTAGTTTGCTAGATTTACGTGCTATATTGCATGCTTAGTCTCCTACCTTAAGAATATGTTCAGCACCTCACATGCACGATTTTGGTCGTGATGAGATGAGTTGGAATTTCACTTGAGGAACTGAGATGAGGGATTCAAGTCTGGACTTAATTTAATGATGCTCGAGGATGGGATAAAATTATTAAAGGCTTCATGAAACCTGAGTGTCAGCATTTTTAGCCAGTATGAGAACTTGGTTCTTGTACTAATATCTTGACATCTACCTAAGTGCGAGGGTGTGAATAAAATAAAAATGTTGATCAGTGTGTGCCAACTCTTGGTAAAAGCAGTGGAGCTAGCCAAAAAGAATACAAAGAAATATCAATGTTAAAAGAAAAAGCTCTCATTCCACAAATTCAAATATTAACAGAACTTCTACCAAAGGTGAGCGCTCCCAACCATTTCAAAGTATCCACTTGAACCACCGCTATTAGGATCAGGAGTCGGGCTTGCACCAAAAATGGGCTCTGCATCGTAAATGCTACAAGTCTAGGTGTAAAAGGTATAATAGATACTCAAAAAAGGCACACCCCAGTGTATTCCCAGAAAAACAAGTGCAGACGACTCCAACTTCTCTTAACGGACACACTAATCAACACCAAAAAAATATGCATTGAGTAATAAGGCACTCGAGAGGATCCTTGTTCCAATGAGAGGGAGAGAAGAAATGACACAATCCTAAACCCTCCATCAGCTGGCCTGCCACCTACAATTCTAAGTCTGACAACTAAAGAGATGGTGGATTAGACGTAATATTTGATTTATTCCCTAGAGTGAGGATTGGATCCTTAGGAGAATTTCTTAGATCGGGACCTTGGGTGACGTTGTGACTCTACTCTCATGATCGCAGTCAACACTTAATGTCATATCCTTAGTTTATATGTATACAAGAGAGAGTTTGGAAAAATTAGAGAAATTGGATACACTTGCTTAAGGTTGGGATGAGCTTTGAAATTTTGGATCTCTAAAATTGGGGGTTCTTGAACGATCAGATCTTGTACGCACATGTACAAGGGGGTTAATCAAGCTCATTCATTTTTGAGATGCTTGGGGACGAGCATAGTTTTAGTATAGGGGGGTGATGAAACTTGATCTCATCAATTAATTTATCATTCTTAATCCCCTTGTTTCAATTAATGCCAATAAAAACCAGATAAAATGTAGTATATATCTGAGTCGTAGAATAAATTAAAAATAGAAAAAAAATAAAAAAACTAAAATTAATAGTGTTTTTATACCCTTAAAAACATTTACAAAAATATTTCTCCCTCTATTGGACCTCTTCTCCATTTTTAGTCAACATGAAAATTCTAGATCACATTAAGATCTACAACTTTTATGTTTTGTGTTTTTCCAAATTTGTCTATTTTCTCCCTCGTTTGCGAGGTTTTATTCCGAAATAACCTGATTGGCCCATGTGGCGCTTTTTGATTGCGCCACGTGGCCTGCTCCTTTGTGCTCCACATGCCCCCAATTACAGCCGTTGGATCTGCTCTCACTTGCCTTCATCACGGTTGCTGGTTCTCGCAACCTATCCCCACCATCCGATCAACCATCAAATCAAATCTTGCCCATCCGTCAGCGCCTCTCACGTGTTATTCTCCGTAGCTGCTCGATCATCTCCCAGTGCCTTCATCACCACTGCATGTAGGTGCCCCAACCACAGCCCTTCGATCACCCTCCAGATTGCATCACCATTGTCCGCTCCTGCCTTCTTCTCACCATGACACGTGTCGACTTTGTTGCCGTCCGATCCTCTCAAAATCTTTAAATCCTATCCGCTGAGCTCCGATGCATTTCTAGCCATTAGATTCTACCCCCAGATCACATCGTCACCGTTCACCTCAGCCTACGTCTCCTTCCACCAAGTGTCGGCTGCCATCACCGCCCGATCGTGCCCCTATCGATATAATCTGAGTCGTACCTTCATGCCCCCTTCTCATCCATTGGATCGCGAGGCCCAACAGCCGAGGAATCGTCCCCTACCTCTAGTCTCTTCTCTCCCATGACCTCCACCTCGTGCCTGGTGGCCGTGGGGATCTAACGATGACCGAAGCTCCGCCTAGGATCTCAAGCACAGGCTCCTCCTCTGCCATAGCCCATGTAAGATTCCTCGATCTTCTTTGTGTTTTTCTTCTAATATCTTCTATTTTATTAGGCTAATCTACACATTTTCACCATCCATTATTCAATCCTCGAGCTTCTTCACACATCCATCTTCCACGCGCTCACCTCCACGCATCTTCTCGCTCCTCTACAACCCGCACCACTCTGCCTCATTCTTCTCCAAGCTCGTCGGAGAAGACGACTGGACCTCTCTCTTTTTCACCTCGCAAGGCCCCATTCCATCCACCAGTACCCACATATACATGCTTCGGCTATTATATTAATAGTGTAGGTACAATTTCTCAATGGTCGGAGTTCTCATTGGGGTAGATTTCGAGTTCGCCATCTCCGGTGATTATAAGTCATCACCCACATCCAGACCACCCCGACGAGTCATGGAAGTCGGAGCTTCATCGCCAACCCCTCCCGGTGCTTCATTGAGCTTATGATGCTTCACTAAGGCCCGGTGGAGCTCAGATGGCTTCGCTAGAGATCCAACATCGCCGTCATCCCCTGCGGCGGAGGCCAAAGGTCCAAGACGTACATGTGTCGTTGGATGGCACCCTCGGTGCTCATCCAACGGTGCTCCTTCAGCCACGTCTACACCCCCAATCAGGAGTAGCAGACGTCTGATCTCGATGATCGGACGATCCAAGTGGAACCTCATTATTGTTAGACTTGTGAGCCCTGGGCGAACCATTCTTACAATAAATGTTATTGTAATATTTATGTTTATCAATAAAAGTTATTGATGTTTCACTCCCTTTCTGAAATTATATGAATGAATGCACTATAAGGTCCCTCTGTACAATTAGGGTTATGTACCATGGCCAGCTTGATGATCATATAGCTGTTGTTTCATTAAATGAATCATAGAGGCTGGTGTTTGGATGAACATCTAAGGAGTTAGATGGAGGACTCATCAAACACCGTCAAATGATTGTCAAGTGGAGATCTCCAGCCTGAGTAGGAGATGGCAATCCTTTCTCACATAGGCTGATATCTGACCGACCTCTTGATGCAGGTCCTCTGCATAGGAATAGTGATTCGGAGGTGTCAGATTAGTTAAGTCAATGAGTTGACCTAACGAGATCGAGATAACTTAAGTCCTATGTTGAATGCTGTCACAGCATAGGCATGCATCCTCTGACCGGAGACAGATATATTGCTATATATCCAAGTATGTACATTTGGCAGACCAATAGGTTGATGACCTAACCAAGGTCTATACACCGGCGAGCTGGTGTGCATATAAGGGTATATGAGCAATATGATCTCTCAAAGGGATCATACAGGTTCACTTGTGAACCGGAAGACATGAGCTCACTCATGAGGTATTGGGACCGATCAAATTCCATGCATGGTCGTCGTGCTTTGGAAGCATGACATGAATTTGAAGGTATGATATATGCTTTGGGAAAGCATATGATCGATACCAAATCCCAATGACCAAGATTGAGAAACTTAATGATTAAACCCTGAAGAAGACAGTATAAAATGATCTTGATCTTCGGGTTGATCATGGGTCTTCCAGTATGCAGGATGTACAGGTATTGGGAATACCTGAAGGGTGATGTGATCATAAACGATTGTATATCCATGACGCTTCCATTCCGAGGGAGTGATGAAACAGGTCTGGATTTTAGTGACTCCTTTCAGTAGAGAAGCAATCCGATCTTAGTCCAAGAGTTGGACATTGATCTGAATGAGATTCTGATTCAATGAGAAGATTGGATTTGCGGTCTTGATTTAATCAAGCATCTGTGGGAGGTCCGTAAGATCTGGATTTGAGATGAGATCTCAACATCCAAGTCACTATACGTGGAATAATACAATCGCCCTATCCTTGTCTCCAAGTATCTGCGGAGAAAGCACATTATTCTTGAAAGGGTTCAAGAATAATTCTTTTGATGAAATATCCAAGCAAGGAACTTGATGATTAAATGTGATTTAATTATCAAGCTTAAATATGAATATGATTCATATTGAGAAAATGATTATCTAAGATAATTAAATGAGATTTAATTATCAAGGATTAAGAGAATGTGGATAGCACTATCCATAATATATGTGTGTTGTAAATATGATTTATAATATACATATATATAAGAGAGAGAATTTATGTAAATAGCATTTGTTAATTAATAATGTGAATTGGATTCACATTTGTTAATTAATTGGAAATGCAATTTACTAACTAGTTTGGGTTGTGAATATGATTCACATAATTTTCAATGGCAAGATTGAAATATTCACAAATTAATTTTGGAATTATTTTGGTGGATATTTATTGTAATTAATTGAGGAATAATATAATAAATAAAGTGGAGAAAACAACCACCCTCATGGGTGGCGTCACCCATGAAGAGTTCATGGGTGACGCCCCCCCTTTTTAGGGGTTGGTTAACTCCACCTCATTTGTTATATTATCTCTTGATTAATTGTTGTTATTGAACAACAAATCCTAGCCATTGATTTATCATGGACCAAGCATATCCCTTGGATCCATGAGTCTCATGGATTGAGATCCATTGGATCCTAAACTAGTATAAAAGGAGGGCTAGGGTAGCCTCTCCAAGGTACATCATCTAGAGTTGTAAAAGACAACTTCTCTCTCTCTCTCTAATTCTCGTGTAAGGTCTCTCTCTCAATTTCCAAGTGGCCGTCCACTTTGATCATTGAAGAAGAGAGGATCTTTCTTCGTCTTCGACGCTTGGATCTTCATCAAGGATTGCGGGAAGGACGCGACTCATCATCGTGCCCGCAAGCGCATTCTCCGTGGGTCGGACTCAAGATAGGAGGATCTCTACTTTGGGATCTCGCGATTACAACCACGCTTCAAGAGGTATTTCTTGTACTTTTTGGTTTGATGAAACGATCCGAGAAGTGTTCTCGTGATCATGTGGTTTCATCATTATGTTAAAAAATTTTAATTTCCGCTGCATCTAGCATCTAGTACGACTAGTTGCTCCGATCGTATTCGATACGATCAACACGCTTCCGTGATGCACTTGAGGATTCACAATATCCTTCAAGTGGTATCAGAGCCATAGGTCGAATAAGGTTTTGGATGTGATCCATGAACCTTAGACGATTTGGTTCTTGAAAGGGTTGCGAAATTTTTACTGCATTTCAATTTTCGCACCTCTGTCTAATTGAATTTTTCCGTACTGTTTAAAATGTTTAAACACGAAATTTTCAATTGGATTTTGTTCTTCATTAAACAAGGAAACCATAGGACTTGAGTTTACTAAATTTGGACTTTATTTGCTCAAGATATGGCTTTTTGAATATGACTATATTCACTGTTGCGGGAACTGCGGATTTGAACGTAATTAATGAGATGATTACGGTTTTAATTCTCCTTGAAATGCGTGAATTATCACTTGGGTTCTTTAATAAATCAAATAGGCAATCTTTGAAAACTGAGTTTGCATTTTTTGGATTTAAATTGATCAAGATAAGTTAATTTTAGTGATTGGGGGTCACTGCTGGAAATTAACAATTTTGATCTTGAACCTTGTGATATGTCATTCAATTATCATGATGAAAATTAATTGTTAATTTTCTGGAATAATTAGTGATAAATATTTGTGAAATATTTAAAGAAATAATTATTTCATTGAATGACACTTGCCTAAACTACAATGATAAGATATTAGATCTTGATCATTGTTTCATCAACAAACATTGCTTTCATGAAAACCATAGTTTCTCCTACAATAGTTGTAGGACAACTTTTACATGAAAAACCCTTTTTTTGCTTGAATAGGATTGGGGATTTGTCTAGCAAATCTCCTTATAATCAAAAATGTTTTGATTTGTACTATATGGTATAACTTTCGGTTGAAGAACCGATGAACATCTCAAAATACATGATGGTCTATCTGGTATTATCCTTTCCCGAGGCGGATGTGGTGCCTAGTCGGAGAGCATTGGGGTCGCGGGTTGCAACGTATGTGGTCCGTCCCACTCTCGTCGGTACTGGCCATGACAGCGGGTAGGGATTGTATAATACCGGAGACAGACAATATGTATTTTTCTAATTATTAAAATTCGAATAATACGTATTTTGAGATTATACCTACTATTCAAGTAAAAGACGTGTTTGTTGATGATTGGGCTAAATGATTAATTTAATATGATTAAATTAATCATACCTAATAAACACACTATTTTGAATAGATGTGTATTTCCCTTGGAAGAATTAATTATGTGAATATGATTCACAATAATTAATTATAAAATTTGAATATGAGGTGGAGGATCACATAAGTGACATCCATGGTCTCCCGTCAAGGCAAAGGATTTCGTCGCCAGTTGTTGTGTATGGGAGACGCCTGTCCGAAGTGACAGATCCTGTGCATGATTTAATTGGATCGGGTTCTTTGCTTCTCGAAAGAGTAAGGCCGTATACGTAGTGACGCCAATATCGGGTCCTCATATTATTGGGGCGATATTGGATTGCGTATAGCGAGTATTAAGCCTGTTGACGGTTGGTTCAATTAACAACGGGTCAACATCACCTTAGGGGTGGTGGGCCCGGGTGTTAAAGACCGAATTGGGAAATGCAAGTTGGACTTGCAAGGCGGAATGTGTTCCCGCTTCTCTTATTCGAGTCACAGGTTCTCATATTATTGGGATGTGATAAGGATAGAGAGGAGATCCCAGATCTTGCTTGAGATATAGCGGTAAGTATATCTCTTACTTTGAAAGAAAAAATAAGGGAATAATCTTTCAAAGTCGACATGGCAGGACAAATTTGATTTAAAATGCCTTAATCAAATTATTCTTAAAATGAATATATATTTAATCTATATATTCTAATATAGTGCATTCTTAATTTCAGAAAATGAAGTCCATGAACCCACTTAGCAGGCTTCTAGAGGTCAACCAGTTGACCGGACCAAATTATTCGGATTGGATCCGAAATTTGGATCTTGTTCTCTGTGCAGAGCGCATCTCCTACGTGCTTAGCAAGGACAAGATAGCAGACCCTGTGACTGATGAAGATAAATCATATAATGAAAAATATGATGAAGATAATAATCTGGCAAGATGTTACATCCTTGGGTCATTGTCCAATGTGCTTCAGAAGCAACATGTGGAAATGAACCATTGCCAGGAAATTATGCTGAGTCTGAAAGAAATGTTCGGTGACATAAACCGCACACAGCGTTATAATGTGATGAAAGAGCTTATTCGCTGCAAGATGCAGGAAGGGACCTCTGTCAGAGAACATGTACTCAAAATGTTTGGGTACCTCTCTGAGCTGGAAACCCTGGGAGCGTACTTGGACTCTGAAATGCAAGCTGATTTCATTCTCCTGTCGCTCCCTAAGTCTTTCAACAACTTTGTTGTGTCTTACCACATGAACAAAGGTGATTTCACAAACGCTGGGCTGTTGGCTGCTTTGAAGTCTGCAGAAGACGTCTTGAAGAAGGACGGCCCCTCTGCTAGTGCAATGGTTGCACAGGCGAGAGGAAAGCGCGGGCGGAAGCAAGGTTCTCAGAAGGGCCCAGCCTCGAAGAGAAAGAAGAAGAATCAAGGAGTTGGTTCATCTTCTAGTGCTTCCACACTGATGACATCGAAAAAGACCGATGTCTGTCACCACTGCAAGAAGCCGGGGCACTGGCGGCGTAACTGCCCAGATTACCTGAAGTCCACTGACAAAGGTAAAGCCCCAGCAGGTATGAAATCTACTTTCATCATTGAAACCAGCTTTCTCGTTGGACGAGAAGGAAGTTGGGTTATAGATTCTGGTGCTTCTGTTCATGTATGCAATTCATTGCATTTGTTTCAGGAAACTAGGAATCTGGAGCATGGGGAGATAGTTATCCAGATGGGATCTGATGCAAGTGTTGCAGCAGTCGCCATCGGGACATGCAGACTGTCGTTATCTAGTGGTCGAGTCCTAGTACTTAAAGAGTGTCTTTATGTACCTGAGGTCAGGAGGAACTTGATATCTGTGTCTAAGCTTGTTAGACATGGGTACTCTTTCCTGTTCTGTAATAAATTAGTCATTAATAAATATGATAAATTTGTTGCGGAAGGTGTTCTGACTTCTAGTGGACTCTATGAATTGTGCATTGATGAATGTGTCATAAATGTCACTACCACTAATAATAATAAAAACCCCAAGAGATCCAGGGAGAATGGAAATCATTCGAATATGATTTGGCATCAAAGGCTCGGTCATTTATCTGTTGATAGGATCAATAGATTGATAAAGGATGGACCTTTAGATTTTCTACAGGTTCAAACTTTACCTACCTGTGAACATTGTATTCGAGGTAAAATGACCAGGATGCCTTTCCGTAACAAGGTTACGAGATGCGAGGGTATTCTCGACCTAATACATACTGATGTATGTGGTCCCTTCAATACCGCGACTAGAAATGGATATCGATATTATTTGACGTTTATCGATGACCATTCGCGATATGGGTTTATCTTCCTGCTCTGTCATAAATCTGAAACCTTTGAAAAGTTCAAAGAGTTTAAGGCTTTGGTTGAGAACCAAGCCGACAGGAAGATTAAACGGATTCGATCTGACCGAGGTGGTGAGTACCTCTCAGATGAATTCAAGGAATACCTTAAAGAGAGTGGAATTGTCTCCAATCTCACTCCTCCTGGAACTCCCCAACTTAATGGTGTTGCTGAAAGACGCAACAGGACCATCATGGACATGGTCCGTTCAATGATGAGTAAAGCACATTTACCTCTTAGTTTCTGGGGATATGCAGTAGAGACTGCAATATATATCCTAAACAAGATTCCTAGCAAATCTGTACCCAAGACTCCTCATGAGCTCTGGTATGGAACCAAACCTAGTGTCAATCACTTGAGGGTTTGGGGATGCTTGGTTCATGCGAAGAACGTGGACGCAAGTAAGCTAGAATCTCGCACTCGTGAGTGCTACTTCATTGGGTATGTTAAAGATGGTATTGGATACCAGCTTTATGACCCTGAGACCCAAAAGGTTTTTGTCTCTAGGGATGTGAAATTTCTGGAGGATGATTTCCTTAAAGGTCAAGACAAGAATGAAGTAGAGGAGCTCATTGAATCCCCTGAGGATTCTGAGATTCCTGAACCAGAAACTGAAGAGATAAATGAAGATGAAACACCCATACCTCTTCGAAGGAGTTCGAGGGTGGTTGCACCACCTGAAAGGTATGGATTCCATGTGTCAGGTGAGACTGACAATGATCCTTCTTCATATGATGAAGCACTTGCGGATCATGACATGGATAGATGGATGCTAGCAATGAAGTCAGAGATTGACTCCATGCATAAGAATGGTGTATGGACCCTAGAGGATCCACCTAGAGGGGTAAAACCCATTGGGTGTAAATGGATCTTCAAGAGAAAGAGGGGACCTGATGGGAAAGTAGAGACTTTCAAGGCACGGCTCGTAGCCAAGGGCTACACACAGAGAGAAGGCATCGACTACGATGAGACATTCTCTCCTGTGGCCATGCTTAAGTCCATCAGGACACTGCTAGCTATAGCTGCATATCTTGACTACGACATCTGGCAGATGGACGTCAAGACGGCTTTCCTCAATGGATACCTCGAGGAGGATATCTATATGGAGCAGCCCCAGGGCTTCATAGCTGAGGACGGTAAAGTATGCAAGCTGAAGAAATCCATCTATGGGCTCAAACAAGCTTCTCGTAGCTGGAACATCAGATTTGACGAAACCATAAAGAGTTATGATTTTGTGCAAAACCCTGATGAACCTTGTGTGTACAAGAAGCTTAGTGGGAGCGCCATTGTGTTCATCGTGCTTTATGTAGATGATATCCTTATCATTGGGAATGATACAGGAATGATGACCAGTGTGAAGATTTGGCTATCCCATACCTTCGAGATGAAAGATCTTGGAGAAGCCTCTTACATCTTAGGCCTGAAGTTGTTCAGAAACCGAGAAAAGAGAATATTGGGGTTATCACAACATGGATACATCAAGAAGATTCTTGAACGATTCCGTATGGATAGTTCGAAGAAAGGATTCCTCCCCTTAGGACATGGTATCCATCTGTCCAAAGGGATGGCTCCTCAAAGTGTTGAGGAAAAGAAGGCCATGGCTGGATGCCCTTATGCATCAGCCGTAGGAAGCTTGATGTATGCCATGATGTGTACTAGGCCAGACATCTGCCATGCAGTGGGAGTGGTAAGTCGTTACCAATCCTGCTATGGAGAGAAACACTGGAATGCAGTAAAGAACATATTCAAATATCTAAGACGGACGCAAGATTACACCTTGGTCTATGGGGATGGTGATCTCCAAGTCTTGGGATATACAGATTCAGACTTCCAGTCAGATATTGATGATCGAAAGTCGACATCAGGGTTTGTATTCCTGTTGAACGGTGGTGCTGTGAGCTGGAGAAGCAAGAAGCAGGACACTACGGCGGATTCAACAACAGAAGCTGAATACATTGCCGCATCGGATGCTGCAAAGGAGGCGGTGTGGTTGCGCAAGTTCATCTTGGAACTTGGCGTAGTTTCCTCTGATACTCCCATCCCGTTACTCTGCGATAACACTGGAGCCATTGCCCAAGCAAAGGAACCCAGGTGCCATCAGAAGAGCAAGCACGTGGAAAGGAAATACCACATCATTCGGGAGATTCAAAAGCGTGGTGATATCATCATCACCAAGGTGGCCTCTGCCGACAACATTGCTGATCCTCTTACCAAACCTCTGACACAGAAGGTTTTTGACCAGCATGTAATGAGTATGGGTTTACGGATTGTACCTGAATGGTTCTGAGGGCTAGTGGGAGATTGTTAGACTTGTGAGCCCTGGGCGAACCATTCTTACAATAAATGTTATTGTAATATTTATGTTTATCAATAAAAGTTATTGATGTTTCACTCCCTTTCTGAAATTATATGAATGAATGCACTATAAGGTTCCTCTGTACAATTAGGGTTATGTACCATGGCCAGCTTGATGATCATATAGCTGTTGTTTCATTAAATGAATCATAGAGGCTGGTGTTTGGATGAACATCTAAGGAGTTAGATGGAGGACTCATCAAACACCGTCAAATGATTGTCAAGTGGAGATCTCCAGCCTGAGTAGGAGATGGCAATCCTTTCTCACATAGGCTGATATCTGACCGACCTCTTGATGCAGGTCCTCTGCATAGGAATAGTGATTCGGAGGTGTCAGATTAGTTAAGTCAATAAGTTGACCTAACGAGATCGAGATAACTTAAGTCCTATGTTGAATGCTGTCACAGCATAGGCATGCATCCTCTGACCGGAGACAGATATATTGCTATATATCCAAGTATGTACATTTGGCAGACCAATAGGTTGATGACCTAACCAAGGTCTATACACCGGCGAGCTGGTGTGCATATAAGGGTATATGAGCAATATGATCTCTCAAAGGGATCATACAGGTTCACTTGTGAACCGGAAGACATGAGCTCACTCATGAGGTATTGGGACCGATCAAATTCCATGCATGGTCGTCGTGCTTTGGAAGCATGACATGAATTTGAAGGTATGATATATGCTTTGGGAAAGCATATGATCGATACCAAATCCCAATGACCAAGATTGAGAAACTTAATGATTAAACCCTGAAGAAGACAGTATAAAATGATCTTGATCTTCGGGTTGATCATGGGTCTTCCAGTATGCAGGATGTACAGGTATTGGGAATACCTGAAGGGTGATGTGATCATAAACGATTGTATATCCATGACGCTTCCATTCCGAGGGAGTGATGAAACAGGTCTGGATTTTAGTGACTCCTTTCAGTAGAGAAGCAATCCGATCTTAGTCCAAGAGTTGGACATTGATCTGAATGAGATTCTGATTCAATGAGAAGATTGGATTTGCGGTCTTGATTTAATCAAGCATCTGTGGGAGGTCCGTAAGATCTGGATTTGAGATGAGATCTCAACATCCAAGTCACTATACGTGGAATAATACAATCGCCCTATCCTTGTCTCCAAGTATCTGCGGAGAAAGCACATTATTCTTGAAAGGGTTCAAGAATAATTCTTTTGATGAAATATCCAAGCAAGGAACTTGATGATTAAATGTGATTTAATTATCAAGCTTAAATATGAATATGATTCATATTGAGAAAATGATTATCTAAGATAATTAAATGAGATTTAATTATCAAGGATTAAGAGAATGTGGATAGCACTATCCATAATATATGTGTGTTGTAAATATGATTTATAATATACATATATATAAGAGAGAGAATTTATGTAAATAGCATTTGTTAATTAATAATGTGAATTGGATTCACATTTGTTAATTAATTGGAAATGCAATTTACTAACTAGTTTGGGTTGTGAATATGATTCACATAATTTTCAATGGCAAGATTGAAATATTTACAAATTAATTTTGGAATTATTTTGGTGGATATTTATTGTAATTAATTGAGGAATAATATAATAAATAAAGTGGAGAAAACAACCACCCTCATGGGTGGCGTCACCCATGAAGAGTTCATGGGTGACGCCCCCCCTTTTTAGGGGTTGGTTAACTCCACCTCATTTGTTATATTATCTCTTGATTAATTGTTGTTATTGAACAACAAATCCTAGCCATTGATTTATCATGGACCAAGCATATCCCTTGGATCCATGAGTCCCATGGATTGAGATCCATTGGATCCTAAACTAGTATAAAAGGAGGGCTAGGGTAGCCTCTCCAAGGTACATCATCTAGAGTTGTAAAAGACAACTTCTCTCTCTCTCTCTCTCTCTCTCTCTAATTCTCGTGTAAGGTCTCTCTCTCAATTTCCAAGTGGCCGTCCACTTTGATCATTGAAGAAGAGAGGATCTTGCTTCGTCTTCGACGCTTGGATCTTCATCAAGGATTGCGGGAAGGACGCGACTCATCATCGTGCCCGCAAGCGCATTCTCCGTGGGTCGGACTCAAGATAGGAGGATCTCTACTTTGGGATCTCGCGATTACAACCACGCTTCAAGAGGTATTTCTTGTACTTTGTGGTTTGATGAAACGATCCGAGAAGTGTTCTCGTGATCATGTGGTTTCATCATTATGTTAAAAAATTTTAATTTCCGCTGCATCTAGCATCTAGTACGACTAGTTGCTCCGATCGTATTCGATACGATCAACACGCTTCCGTGATGCGCTTGAGGATTCACAATATCCTTCAATTATCGCCCTGAGCCTCCTCTCCGCGCCTTTAGGCTCGAGGTGCCCGAGCCTCGTCTGAGCCTCCTGAGCCTCACCTCGGGTTTGAGCCAGCTCCCGAGCCATCTCCGAGCTAAGTCTGAACCTCCATCGACCACCGAGCCTCGACCCACGTGCCATGTCATGTGTGGTAGGGGAAATTTACAGGGAATACCCACAACTTCTTCAAATTACAATCAAGTCCAGACATCACGTGCGAACCATGCGCGCTTGGTGCAAATTGCATCCGACCCCTTGTGGGTTTTAATATTTGCAATTTTACCCATGTATGTGTGGAAAATATCAGGGAAGGCCTCATGACTTCTTGTATTTACATTTCAGTCCTTCCAAGGACCTGTTTATAGTGTTTTCTTTATTTATTTTCATGTTTGTTATACATTTATGCCCCTGAGCTCTTATGTTATTATCTTGAGCATCCGAGCTCTGTTTGAGTTGATTTCAATTGTGTTTCGAAGCTTGTTTCATTGTCTTCTTAATGGCATGCTTAGATCTTTGTTTTGACACTACTGATTTTGATGATTAATTGTATTAATGTAGTGTATTTGACATAATGAATTCTTAAGCCTTGTTTTCATGCATCAATGAATTTTTACTTCATAACTAAAACTGAAATTGGCTACTGCTTAATAGCACAAATATTTTACCAAATTTGGGCATCTTTGCTTCATTGTAACCTTGCATTTTGTTGCATATTAAAAATCAAACAAAAAGTGTCTCTTGCATGTGTCTACATGTTTCTTCGTGTGCATATTGACCTATGATGTTTTTAATTTATCTCTTAGTCTAAGTAAGGAGTCTAAATAATAGCTTAAGAGGCTTGTGTCCCAAAGTTCGACCTTAGGCTTGTCCAAGTAAAATAATAAAAAATAAATCACTTTTGATTTAATCGATGATTTTTCTAAGTGGTTTTTGACGAAATCTGAATTTATCTGACTGCAATGAAGTCGTTAGTTCGACATAATAAAGAGGGTAAAATCCGGCCTCGTCAAGGAACTGAGTTCATCTCCTCTGTGGTGATAGCATATATGTACTATGTGTAGGCGATGAAGACACACTGCCCATGCTGGTGAAATCTAGTAGGAGAAACCCCCTACTCTCATGGACCTTATACTCCAGAAGCCACTCATCCTCGACGCAAATCGCTATAGATCGAGGAGACCATCAGATTTCCATCATCTAACCATCATGTGAATATCTAGTGGTAATTACCTTTTTCCTCTTCTTCCCCTCTTTAATGATGAAGCACAAAAGGGCAAACTGTGACAATTTCCACCAAAATAATATTAATAAAGAAACCCATGCTAATAAAAATACCAATAAAGTTTCATTTTTTAAAGATTTAATTAATATAGGGCATGAAATTTTTAGACAATTAAATAGATGAAAAATGAAGGTTCAAACTTGGAATCAAAGATAGGGGTCTAAGTGTAATCAAATAAATAAAATAAAATAAAGAAAATGTGGATTGATGCCTATGTGTAATTAACAACCCCCGATTGGGGTGTTTTTATAATATGTCCAGAGGAAGGATTTGATTGTGAATCAAACAAGAAAGGAGGATGGAGTTGCAAATTTCCCAAGATCACATGCAAGAGGCACATTCCCAGGGCTCCTTGATGAACGATGGCGATGAAGGTTGTGTCCCTTGATTAGGTGGAGACACCTAGGCCACATGGCTTCTTCCTGCACGTGTGATGAAGCTTGGTCCAATGCTCTAGAATCAAGAGCCACTTAATGGTGATGATGAACTAATGCTCATGATCAACGACGAAGATACACCTCTCGAGAGGACAGTTGAGATGGGACCATGGTTCTACATCCATGGCACCTGTTATTCAAGGTGAAGATGTTGGAGTGGTCGAGATCCGGTCGAGGTTTTGCCACTTCAATCTTTGTATGTGTTAATGTACCTCGTCGTTGTTGACCAGTAATTAAGAGGATGACTTGAAGCCATAGGGGCTCAGTTATTATGCATGAAGTTCGAGAAGGCTGAGGCGGAGGCTCCTTGTGACGGGGAAGGAGCACGATGGCTCTATCCTGTGTGAAGCCAGAGATGGAGATATCTGGGAGGTAGAAGAAGTAGTGTGGGGGAGAGGAAGATGGGGCGATGTCGACGAGGGTTTTGGGTTCAAACAGAAAAGAACAGAGAAATGGGGGAAGGATGTGAAACCTTTATAGGAAACATGAATGAAGAAGAAGGAACAAGAAGAGAAAAAGCGAAAGAAAGATGAGGGATTACCTGAGATGCGACGTTGATCAGGACTTCCTATCGAAGATGATGAGCTCGAAGATCTTGGATTTTCACATCAAAAAACTCTGATGACAAGTTTCGAAGCTCTATAACAGGTCGAACAACTATTGCAAGGTTGGATGATCAACCGTAGACCACGTCTGGGATGGAGGTCTTCGTTCTAGAAAGTTGCTAAGCCACTGTTACCGACGGAGCACTCCAAGATCTCTCTCTCTCTCTCTCTCTCTTGAGTTCAAGAATGATAGATAGATTGGGATGAGGGTTAGCCATGGGTTTTGTTGGTGTGGCGTTAGGGATTTACGATGAAATCTGAGGTGGTTAGGGTTTGCTTGGTTCAGGAGATAGCTGGAAAAAGGTTTGATGAGGATGAGATAGAAAGATGGGTTGGAACAGTGGGGCTTGGTCGTTGGGTTGATGTCGTTCGGTGATGGGTGGGAGGCCAGAGAAGGCGAAGTGGAGAATATGGTATCATGGTCATTGTATCTGATCAGATCCACGGTCACGATCAAGTGTCATTGAGAATGGGGAGAGAAAGGAGAAAAGAAAGTGGATCGTTGTATCTAAGATGATCCAATGGTGGAGATAGGATGCAGCTAGAAAAGAAGGGGTAGCACGCGGTTGCTCCATGAGCGGTACATGTCACTCCCAAAAAATCAAGAATAAAAATCATATAAAAATAAAATAATAAACGACCTGAAACAAACAATTTCCTTCACAAAAGTTACTCATCTCTATTACATCTACAATTTTCATGAAGTGACCAAAAGCAAAAGATCTCATCTCTATTAAACACAATTTTTTGGTAGTATTTTATGTTTACATGATACCGTATTTTTACATTTCCCATTTTTTGGATTTTAATGAAATAAAATTTCAACAAAGAATCAAATAAAATAAAAGAAATGTATTTGCATACTAATCTATTTTTTGTATTTTTTATAATGAAGAAAATAAGGGAAAAGAGACTTATTTACAAACTAGATAAGTTGGCTCAAAACCCAAGTTTCACATATGAACTCTGATTCCTTCGGATTGGTATTGATTTGCAAATAATTAAATGAATATTAACTCAAAAGTGAGTATGAGTTCATAGGATGTGAACTCATACTAGAATTTAAGTTTATTTCACATATATGCAAGTTAGCATCTTTTTAGGATTTTTTATTGATTAATGTTAGTGGATTTTACACAATGGAGTTGGTTTGATGTCAACTGGAGTTAGCATGAATTAATTTAAATTGGGCAAAACTAGGTGAATATATACAAGTGAATATGAATGCAATATGAAATGCTAATTTATGCAAATCATTTACAAGCGCATGAATGCTAATTATGAGTTATAAACACCTTAATACACTTAATTTATCGGGACAAAGCTCTATTTTCAGCTAATTAAAATGGTTAATTATAGACTCATCAGCTTTTTCAGGGCTTATCCTAGACCTCATAATAATTCCTCCCACTATCAATCATCATAGTAGGAATCATAGTTGCTAAGAATGACATCTCCTCGATCATTCTTATGAGGTCTGGTATTGATCCTAGGACTTATTTGTTTATAAACATAGCCCTTTTATCGCGAACTCTAATCTGTTATTAATGTTTGCTTATCCGTCAGTCTTGTCGAGTCGACCTTTCAATTGAAATCTATTAAACAAGTATGTGATAGTTTGAAACTTGAATTGACACAATATCGATATGTAGCAGACTTTGCTCAATTTGGTTCAGACCTTGATGCTACCACTCAAGCATTACTAAATAAAGGTGCAAGGCTAGAATGTGATGTTGGAGTCAAAAGAAGAAGCAATTTCTTGACTTAATCCCCTAGAGCCTGAGAGTAAGTGAACTAGAGTGCAAGTTTCGTATTGTTGGTCTAATTAACTATGGGAGCAAAAGACAACAAGCATCAGAGCAATCAGGGAGTAAACGGGTCAAAAAAGAAGACATCACTATTTCCCTCCTCTCTCTCTCTCTGCTACACAAGGAATGGATTATGTGGCTCTCTTCCTTTTTTATCTCAGCTTTCATTTTTATAGAAGTAGAAAGGATTGATATGACAACTTGTACAAAAGGTAGGAAGGAGTGAGAACCAATATCCTAGTCTCAAATATTAGCTCGGTATCATGGATTCGAGTCATTCTGATATGTCAGATGCTTTTCCATACATATAGAAGTGCATGCACCTTTTCTGTTATTCTGGTTCAAGTAGGACAATGGTGGATTGTGTGATTTCATGTGATGTGATGCTTTAATCATCTTCGTCAAGAGTCAAAAATGCTTCATGGGGGTCCTAGGAGTGATGTCTTACTATCTATGATCAGATCTTAAAACAGTACTTGAGATTGGGTGTCACCTTGAGTGAAAGGGGAAGGAGGCTATCCTCATTTTCCTTTCCATGGGAGGAGGCTCTCTAGTCCTATTTTATTCATAACAATTAATTGATTTAATTGAAATTAAATTTGTTTAATAATATTTCAACATTTATTTTTTTTGAATTATTAGATCATAATTGCAAATTTATGCAGCAAAATCTCAACCATGGATTTGAATTAATAGTGCATCTCCACCATCTAATATATTATAAAAGGAAGGGTAGCTCTGGCCTTTTTTACTACATAACTTCAAGAGAAACAAATCTCTCTCTCATACATGCCCATAGCTTCTCTCTCAAACCCTAGTGGCCGTCCTTGCAGGAAAATTGCAATGCACCCCCCCTGCAGCTTTCATTAGTTTCCAAAGGAGCCCCGTGCCAGCCGAAGTCGTGCACTACACATGTCTTGGAAAATTTGCAGAAGAGCCCTCTCAGATCCAGGATATTGTGGAAAGACATCTGTTGGGGTTGCATAAATAATAAATGGCCTTTGTAAATTTCAAAGAAATCTTTTCTAGGGGTATAACTACGAACTTTTATTTATTTTTAATTACTATTTAGTCCTTGGAACTTCAATTATTCATATCTTGAGCATTATTTATATGATTTTCACATTCTTAGTGCCATTGCAGTCCTCGTCGCATTATCTATTATATAGAACACTAAAATTCTACTTTTGAGAAAGTTAGACATTAATTATTTGAGGAGGCCATTTCTTAGATTATGAGCACATTTAATCTAAATATTGATTTCTTTTATTGTTCAATAATTTGCGATTTGATAGGGGATTCATTTGAGATTAATTTAACCATTAATTAAACTTGAGAGGAGGATGCCTGAATTTATTTGATTAGCTTGGATTGATCACTTGTTGCTTGCTCTTGTACATTCACCTTGCATCTTCATTGATCATTCTTGCATTATTAAAATTCATAAAAACCACCACAAATAATGCATTTATTTTTGTGTTTCTCTCTCACCAACACGACATAGCATAATTTCTCTGCATTAAAAATATTTTACGAATTCATGCATCATGCATCTTCTTTGAATTAATTACATCTTTAATTTAATAACCATAAAAATTTAAAAGGATAACAATACAAATTATTCTTCTTCTCTTTGAAAATCTAATTTCTTGAACTATTTAGAGATTAATTCTAGACCATCATATTACCTCCCTGAGTTTGATCTTGGGACTTATCCAAGCAAAATAAATAAAGTTGGTCACATCGAGGCTTGATTCTCCATATCATTTCTTAGTATGATCGGTCACTTTTGTTCAATCCTGATTGCCCGAATACTACAATAGAAAATGAAAAAAATTAACCTAGGGTTTTTGGGGTCAGTCAGCCATGAAAGAGATTACTAAATGGTGTGATGCGGGATTTATCTATCCCATATCCAACAGCAAATGGGTGAGTCCCCTGCACGTAGTGCCCAAAAAATTTGAGATCACCATTGTCACCAATGAAAAGAAGAGGAGATTCCGACATGAGTACATACATCATGGCACATCTATGTGGACTACAGACATATGAATCTTTCAACCAAGAAGGACCACTTTCCATTTCCCTTCATTAACTTGATATTTGAAATACTAGACACGAAAGAATACTTTTGCTTCTTGGGTGGTTACTCTGAGTGTAATCAAGTTGTCATTTCTTCAGAAGATTAGGAGAAGACTACCTTCACATGTCCATTCAGGACATACGCCTCTAGAAGAATGCCCTTTGGATTGTGCAATGCACCTGCTACATTCCAAAGATGCATGTTGGCGGTATTTGCTAATATGGTCGGTACTTTTCTCGAAGTATTTATGGACAACTTCTCGGTCTACAGTGATAGCTTTGACCAGTGTTTGGGATATTTAGACATAGTGCTGAAAAGATGTTGCGATGTAAACCTTGTTCTTTCGTGGGAGAAAAGTCACTTCATGGTGATTGAGGGAATTGTACAGGGTCACGTCATCTCCAAGCACGACATGAAGGTTGACCCAGCCAAGGTGGACGTTATTTCAAAACTTGAGCCAATGACAAATCTAATGCAAGTCCAGTCATTCTTTGGACATGTGGGATTTTATCACAGATTTATCGAAGACTTCAGCAAGAGTGCCCAACCATTGAATGAGCTACTCGGTAGAAGGTCGATTTTGTGGTCGATGATCAGGTCCTCCAATCCTTCAATTGGTTGAAGGATTTAATCACACATGCTCCTATCCTCTAGCCATCTGATTGGTCTCTAGCCTTTGAGATCATGACAGTTGCCTCAGGTTTCACAATCGATGTTGTGAAAGAACAACGATGAGATGGGCTGCCATTTGTAATTCATTAAGCTAGCAGAACGTTGGAAAAAGCCCAGAGAACTACACTATAACAGAGATTGAGTTATTAGCCGTAGTGTTTTCCTTAGAGAATATCATATCACACTTACTCATATCCGATATTATCATCAACATTGATGACTCTTCCATCAAATACTTACATAGCAAGAAAGATTCCCAACATCGGTTGATTCATTGGATTCTAATAATCCAAGAATTTAACTTGGAAATTCGTGATACATCAAAAATGTAGTGGCAGATCATCTTTCCAGAATAGTTGAAGTTGTGACTCCTACTAGAATTCCATTCCTATCGTTGAGACTTTTCGAGATGAGGCAATCATGCTTATCACCTCGCTCCCTTGGTATGCAGATATTATCAATTATCTGGTCTCCAAGAAGACTCCGCCAGACTAGTCAAAGATCAAGATTGATAAATTCTTGTCAGACATTCATTTCTACCAGTTGAAGGATCCACATCTATTCCATGAGGGAACAGATTGCATTTGGAGGAGATGTATACCTCACGAGGAGATCAAAGGTGTCCTAGATAATTATCATAGCCTTGAAGCCGGTGGACACCATTCTGGAAAGAGGATGGTACCAAAAGTACTCCAATGTGGCCTTTAGTGGCCAACTCTATTCAAGAATGCATCACACTATGTCAAGAAATACACTGACTATCAGATAATGGCTGGAAACATCAGTATGAGAGAGAAGATGCCTCTGAAACACATTCATATTTCTGACGTCTTTGACGCATGGGACATTGAATTTATGGGCCCATTCTATAATAGTTGGGGCTTTGAATACATCCCCTTAGACATTAATTATTAAGCATATGTGTGGAGGCAATCCCGCTCGAGCCGCAAATAGTCGCATCGTTTATAGATTTCTGAAGAACAACATCATCTCGTGGTTAGGGATTCCGAAGATTCTCATATCGTACGAGGGAGCCACTTTATTAATAAAGAGGTTAAGAAGTTGACCAAAGAATATGGTATAGAACATCTTGTTGCAGCTCCGTACCACTCACAATCCAATGGCTTGGTTAAATGCTCAAACAGGGAGATCAAGACTATCCTACAAAAGCTTGTACAACTAGATAGAAAGAATTGGTCACATTTGCTTGATTCAGTTCTTTGGGCCTACAAAACAACGTATAGTTCTCTTGGCATGTCTCCCTACCACCTTTTTATGGCAATCCATGTCACCTTCCCATGAAATTAATTCAGAAATCCTTATGATCATTGAATATGTGCAACTTGGATTCTGATAAAGCAGGCAAGAATAGGAAAGATGATCTGAGTTGTTTACTAGAGTTTTAAGACTACGCATATGACAACATCCTGATGTACAAGGAGAAAGTCAAGAAATGACATGATAAACACACCAAATGACATGATAAACACACCCGAAGGAAGATGTTCAAGCATGGACAAAAGGTGTGGTTGTTCGATGCGAAGTTGAAAATTTTTCCAAGCAAACTGAAAATCAAATAGACTGGGCCATTCATTATGAAAACTGTGCGTAACAACGGAAGCCTCTTAATATCTGAATTGTCACCTAACGCATACCCATTTGTAGTCAGCGGACAGTTGTTGAAGTTGTATCTAGAGCACATCACATTGATATTCATTGTCGATTCGTTTCAAGTAGTATTTCAAGAAGAGCTCACAGGTTCAGAAGATTAGACACTTGAGCTAAAAATCACAAAAATATGATTTTATTTTTTCTTCTTTTCTTTTCTTCTTTTTCTTTTCTTTTTTTTATTCTTCCGTAAAGGTGTTTATCCCTTTCATAACTGTTATACTTAGGATGACTTTGTCTTACGTATAGGGGGTGAGCACCCGAGTTGTTTTGGCTATGATATTAAGTCTATACTTAGGGATATTTTACCCAAAGTATAGGGAGAGACTTGTAAAACCTATGATTTCGTACATTCCCACCCTTGGCCCTCCCTGCCTTGTGTACATCTTACTATACTCAGGATTATTTCATTCTAAATATAGGAGGGATGGTCAACTTCTCATTTGTTGATTCTTTAGCTATTGTAAAATAGGCTTTTCTATACTTAGTATAAGCTATGTCTTCCTTTTTTCTATCTGATCTATGAGTACATAGCTCAAGCTAGTTTGTGGGTGTCGTATATACGATGTAAATACTTTAGCCATAACTCGTA
This sequence comes from Ottelia alismoides, assembly GCA_037367405.1. Lineage (NCBI taxonomy): Eukaryota > Viridiplantae > Streptophyta > Magnoliopsida > Alismatales > Hydrocharitaceae > Ottelia > Ottelia alismoides. Next base: position 798,509 of record JAZKJV010008977.1, on the reverse strand, counting down.
CTTTCATATTTTCAATAATAAGGCAAATTAATAAAATGCATAAAAATTCATTTTAAATACAAGTAATGGATTAGATTAAAAATGCTTTGGAAATTAATTTGAAAAATGGTTGAAAAACATCCTGAAAAATCTTTTGAAAATTGTTTTAAAAACTTTTACAAAATATTTTCAAATCTTTGTAAAATCGTTTTTTTGTAAATTTTTTATTTTAGTTATGTAAATAATTTTTTGAAGATCTACTTGCAAATTATTTAAAAATGGTTGTAAAATCTCTTGAAAAATCTATATATATTATTTGAAAAATATTTGCAAAATGATTTTCAAATCTTGTAAATGTTTGTAAAAACATTTGTCAAAATTATTTTGAAAAAATAAGTTTTCAAAATGTTTGTGAAAATGATTTTGAATGTTTTGAGAACCTTGTGTAAATAATATCTCAAATAAAAATCCTTACAAAAGTGTATAAAACTTGTATATATATATATATCTTGTAAATAATAATTAACATTCAACTTGTAAAGACACTGTATAAAAAAACACCCTAACCCTTATAAAAAATAGATGCACTCTCATGTAAATAGTTGTGCATACGTCTTTCACTGACCTTTGTCCAAAAATCTGCAAAATTTTGAAAAATTCAAAACCTGTAAAAACTTGTAAAATATTTTCACAACTTTCCAAAAAATTGCACATAAAAAGATGAAAAAAGAAAATGGTTTCACAAAAAGATTTTCTCTTGCATTGTACATATCATTTAAATTTTTTCGGAATGATCAAGACCATTGAAAAAGTTTGAATTAAAGTCTGAAGATTGGAGCTTGGTATGGACCTTAATACACTTAATTTCAGAAGAACCCATTGAGGACTGGAAATGGGATGCTTCAGATCACCTTGACTTAATTCCTTAGATTCCATGAGACTATATTCATGAATCGATTCATTGTATCTAACTAGAACCCTTCATATCATCTGTAAGACACTTGAGACAGTGGTTTGACTAGAGACCTTGCACTTAACACTTAGCTCAATTCACATGGATTGTTGAAAGAACTTGGAGTCTAAGTCGGAACGATGCTAGGCCGCTTCGTCAAGGGTGGCTCAGGAACCAATCTTGGGGATTCTGAAACCGGTACTCTATCCCACTTCCAGTAGCCATGATATCAAAAAATTGGAGATTGGATTGAGACAATGCTTTGGATGAGGAATGGTCCACGGGCATAACTTTTCCTAAGACCCCAAAACATGGGCGAACCAAAGATGTTATATCCGCCAAGGCAAAAGCAAGAATGCATAGCAATGCAAAGTCAAAGAAAAATCCAATGAAGAAGCCTACACCAAAAACATCACAAAAATATGAGCTTCGAGAAAAAGCATGCTTCTTGGTGAAGACTCGATTACACCGGTTGTGCTTCACAAGGAATGAAGACTACATCGGTCCATTCCCACTTCTTTTCCAATTCTTCTAGCTTCTCCCCCACTCGGTTGTAAAGACCAATGGAGGAAATATCTATCTCTACGAAGATGAGTTAGCAAGAAAGAAGTCTCTTTCATAGTTTAGCAGTTTGCTTGGGAAGAGCTGAAAAATTCACAGACATGGATCTATCATTTCAAAGTAGCAAGAATATGCGATTGAGAGGATGGCTCTAACCTGACTATGAATAGAATTATATGATAGGTCTATGGAACCTAAGGGTTGTTATGTCACATAACCTAACCTCGATGTGGTTCCGAACATTGAGCTTGAGCCCTAGTTCTTGGCAAATTCTTGTTCCTAGAGTTTAGGTTAGCGTAGTTTTGTACTTCATTTCAATTATTTTCACATTTTTTTATTAAATTGTTCGTTTGTATTTTGCTAGAGCTCGAGCTTCGGTCGTCATTTCAATGTGATCTGGTCGTTCTCCGATGCATATTTCACCCCATATCTTTCCTCTTTGCTTCTTCTACGCCCTACACCATTCTATTGACCTTGATCCTCTCTGGATCAGGAGAGCAGGTCTCCTTCCACCACCGTCCGTCGGAGACCTCCGCCTGACTCCATTCTACCCCATTTCACCTAAATCAGACCCCCAAGAACCTGCTTTTTGTGTGTTTGAACTAACCTTGCAGGTCTAGGATGTCTAAGGCCTCATAATGGAAATTTTGACTCCAAAGAAAGGTCTGGTTGCCCAGTTCATTTGTTCTTCCATGTTTCTTCTGGGAGAGAAGTAGTCGTCTGATCGAGGAGGAGCTCTAGTATTTCCCAAAGTCGTTGGATCTGAGCACCATCGACTGCCCGATCTACAGCAGAGTTCTAATTTGCATCGTCCATTGGCGCACCGTCATCCACCATTGGGAGCGACCACGTGTTTAAGTGAAGAGATCTCGACCATTCGCCCGTGCGCCTTTGGGGTAATTTTGCATTATATCCTTCCACTTTTCTATTTTCTATCTATATAAAACTTTCAAGATGTAGTTTATTGCAAGTAAAACCCCATACTCATGTTAATTGCATTCAGGTTCATCGCTACATCAGCTCACGTACACATATACCTGAGGAGTGGGATTTCTGTAGGGACCTTCTTGAGGATTTTGTTATTAGTTAGTTTATGAACTTTTAATTAAGTGTAAAACTTTTTGAAAAACTGCATGTATGCCCTATAGCTTCTTATATATTACATTTATGCCTCTATCAAAACTGTATTAATTGAATATTCAGGAAAATTTGTGCATATGCCCTTAGATTTTGATTTTGGGTTCTAGAATGCATTTTAGTTTATTTAAATTATGTTAGGTCCTTGCCAGCATTTTAATTTTAATTTCTTGTATTTTGATCATTAAAAATATCATTTTACATCAAAAATATATTTGGAAAATTTTATTTAAGCGGTTGATATTTTCTTAAATCAAATATAATTTTCGTAGGATGATTAAAAATAATTTCCTATATTAAAAAATTAAAAACTTTTCATTTATTCCATGTTTCTTTTTTACATTTAAAATACAAGAAAATAGAAAATGTTTTGTAAAATTCCAAAAAATAAAATACCTTTATTATTATATTTATGAACTACAAACCAAAAATCATCAAAAATTAAAAAAACTTTAAAAATTGAAAACCCTAAAAATCTTATAAAAATTCTTAAAAAATCTTAAAAACTCCAATAAATTTTATTATCCATTCTGTTCTTATTTATACCATATATTAAATATTAAAAATAGTTTTTAAAATTTTGAGGTGTTTACATGTTTTTAATTTCCTAAAGAATCCGGCCATGTATTTTTATTCACTATTTTGCCTTTTTAATTCAATGAAAGTACAAAAAATTAACAAAAACTAAAAGAAAATTCCCAAAAATAGAAAACAATATAAAAAAGACAAAAATATTTAAATTTTTATTTTGAGTATTTATATATATATATATTCTAACCTTTATTCAACATATATAGCTACATTAACTTATATTACTAATAATAATATTATCATTATTATTCAAAATACCCTATATGCTTTAAAACCCTTAAAAATAAAAATTATTGTACTTAGGGTATTTTTCTCATTTTTCTATATTATCAATATATATCATATATGTCTTGTATATATCACATAATATCTATATCTACTTATATATCCATTACATATATTAAAAATTAAAAATCATCTAATATAAAAAATTGTAAAATTAAAAACAAATCAAAAAATATAAATTACAATTTCAAATAAATAAATAAATAAATCCACAAAAATCTAAAATCCCTATAAACACACAAAAATATGTATTATCTTTTTAGTCAATTTTGTGGTCTAATCTCGTTGCTCCTTAATGGTTTGATCCCTACACTTGCATATTGTACATATCATTTTGTAAGGTACAGTAAATTTTAGCTCATTGTTATGTATTGCTTGAGCATTGTGGGTTAATTAGCTATTCATCCAATTGTGAATATCTGAGAGCTGAGAGAGCGATCGACACAATGATTGTCGGAGACCTGACTTGTCGGGCACCGCAGACCCTCCAAGACAATACGCTAGGATCGCTCCACTTTTGTTTGTTCATTAATGGACACTTGAACATTCGAAACTATTTTACCAAGTGATTGTTCACTTGGGGGATCAATGGATTTTTTGTGGTTTTCTTCACCTTCTTCTTTTTATTCTCCCTATTTTCTTATTTATTTTCTTTTGTTTCTCACAGTTTGTGATTTTTTTTTCTGTATTTTTATTTGTTTTCTATAATTAAGCCTCTAACATTTTAGGATTGCTTGATCGAGTAACCAAGGTCCACAAAACTATTATATACTTGTATGAATAGTTTACGTTTGGATCTAGTCAAACTCAAATTTGCGCTCACGCTAATAGCAATTCCTGCTTAGGATGATTTCACCGTTTGCATTTCACTTAGACTAGGTTTAAAAATTTCTATTTTGCATCCCGCATGGTGAGAGCTGGGAAGCATTATAAGTATTCTATTTGAGCATTCATCATTTAGGCACAACGGTGAGATTTCCATCCTAGTGTCACCTTACATTGCTTTGCTGCTATCTCCCTCTGATTTTGAGCACCTTGGACTCAAAGAGTCCAAAAAATCATTAGTCAAATATTATTGAAAAATCTCAAGAAAAGTGAAAACAAAGAAATTAAAACAAGGGAAATGGTAATTAAATTTTGACCCCAATTCACACTCTTAACAGACATCATTGTTTGGGGTTCAAAAAGCCCTTATTTTATTCAGATACACTCCAGACAGAGTGAGGAATGACCCTTAAGGATTAGATCAAAAAATCCGATCTATTGCAGCCTCAATTATCAACTGGGACCGATGAAGTATTGACGCTTCTATCGTATATATGCGAGTAGGGTATTGTCGACGACGATGCTCTTGCCTTGTGTAGAGCCTCCGACTTGATCTGAAGTATTGAACATGGGCCACGCCATCACGGTGGTGTTTGTCTTATCGTCTTACGTCCAAGTGCCTTATTGTTTAGAGAAGCAGTGGTTTTGCTTATCGTATTTATTTCTATATCTCTATGACTGAGTATCTCCCTGGGACCAATAATTAGGACTTTAAAAAGTGCAAACTACAAGATAAAAAGGAGGTGGAACAAGTACGAGGATACTTTCTTGGTAGTACACGCTCTCCTCTAGGGATATTCATTAAGGACGTGTGACAATTTTTGCCTGGATCACTATTCTAAAATTGAAAAGATAAAAATAGTTGAACCTCGACGCCTCACAAGTGTTGAGTTGGTGAAACAATTTTGTTTGGTGTTTATATTGATTTAAAATAGGTTCAAAGATTAAATCCCACGCACTTGCGCCATTTTGTCATTTCTTTTTCACTTCTCTTTGACCCTTGTTCAGTGTGAGCCTTTTACTATTTTCACTCCTTTTATTTTTTGTTCATCATTGTATCTTTCATCCATCATCTATCTCCTTCTTCCTTCAATATGTCGACTCTATGATGGTTTGGTCGAGACTCTGTCGACACCCACATCGAGCCCATGAGTGCAACATCTCCAATAGTTTGGGGTGATTCTGAGGTACTTGGTTCAGACTCCGCGAACCACCCTCATGACTCCCTACTTCTTATACCTCTCTGATTGTCCCGAATTTTATGCTTTTAATAGTATCGAATTAATGATTTCATTGCAGTCAGATAAATTCGAATCGATCAAAAAATTAACCGCACAAATTGATGAATCGATGAATTAAATAATGCACGGTTTGATGCATTTTAACCTAGGAAAGCTTCAGGATCGACTCAAGGAGGAAAGGGAACAACTTCGGATCAAATTAGAGGAATTAACTCACGATTTTCCTAGCGGGATTTTTTTGTATTTTTATGCGATAAAAATGCAAATGCACGACCTAGGATGAACTATGTCATTAAGAAAATAAGTAACTTAGTCCAATTAATTTTAATATGAAATTAATTCAAATCAACCAATTTATATTTTTTATAAAAACCGACTCCAACGACGAATGCAAAATATATTTTTTTGGAATTTTTGAGCTTAAGTTGCACAAATAAAAAAATCAAACTTTTTTGGGGGTTTTATACTTAACATACCTCATTTGACGTATTCGAATTTTATCCTTTTAATATTATCAAATTAAAGATTTTGTTGCAGTCGGAGTGCTCCCAATGTTGTAAAAATTGATTTCCCAAATTCATAATCTATAATCACCTAAGCTGAGGCTAAGAACAGCTTCCCGAGGATAATAGGAGACTGGATAAACTCTCCTCGGTGCTCAATGTCAGTGACCATGAAGTCTACCTCGAGTAGAGCACCTTGGAAAGTAATGATGACTGAAATGTTTCCTCTCGTCTATTTTATAGATCTTATCAACTCTCTCGACTTCTTGATTGGCCTGAGTTTGAGCTTGTCAAACACAGAGGTCGTAGGATATTTATCGGCGAGTCATCATCGATTCTCGCATAGGTAAAAATGGTGTCTTTGATTTCACACTCAACTCGGGGCAACCGCTTCACTCTGCGGCTCTTGGTCTTTCTCCCCGTCACCAAGGAGGTGGCCATAGACACTATGTGTCTCTCGGTCCTTGTTCTCTTATTACCCAACCTCTTAGGCATCTTACTTCTCACAAATCGTTTGAGGTTGGGGAAATGATCTATGGCCTTTATTAAGGGAAGATTAAAAATCAATTCTTCATCGAGTGCTTCCCTTAGGGTAGGATCCAATTTTTTAGGTCATTTTTATTTTCTATTTTATGGTCTTTTTGGTATTTTCAATTTTTTTGGTGTTTTGATGGACGAATGGTCAGACTCTAGATTGGAGGGTAAGTGGTTAGTAGAAGAGGAAGGTAGAATAGACTCCATCTGTACAGAATGTGTGGGTTCCCTAATGTCCGCTTGATTTTCAATATCAAATCCACTTACTTCCTTTTCCAATTTCTTGCCCAGGCTGGCAGAAATTGAGTGCAATATTTCCATGTCATCTCTCAACTTGTTACCAAATGATTCATTTTTCTCAATAAGTGTAGAGATGTTATCCTCCACAAAATTCTTATGACAAATCATGGGAGAGTTCTGCTCAATTGGAGGATATTGTTGAGATATTGGGATCTCATACCCAACATACCTAGACTCTAGCATGTAATGCTGGGTCGAGTATGGACCATCTGAATGGTAGATTTTGGTTGGAGCCTCATATAATGGAGTCAACGAACGGGGACTGATAAATCTAGTTCATGAGTCCAATCCTGTGAATATGTAGGCTCTCTAAATGGGTGGTAAGAGGGATGGTCAATGTAAGCTTGATCACCAAAGTCAATCAAGTCTGGGAAATCATGATGTGCAGTCCTCTCCATTCGGGTTGTCCGATCGACCAAGTTGTTCTCCTAGTCATCTATCTTAGCAGTAGCTTGTTCTTTGTATGGTTCATTGTTTCCAGCAAGCTCTCGAGAATAAGGATAGTCAGCCCAAGATGGAAGTGGATCCGGAGTGTTAGAATATGGAATAGGTGAGAAATGCAAAGAAGTGGAGAAGTCATTCGAAGTTCTGACTTCATAATCAGGTCGAGGTGGAACCGACCATGGGTAAGGGTCTCCCGTGGATGGCGAAGGATACATGGAAGAATGATGAGGTGAAGACGGATGGTATATGGTCGAGGAGGAATGACCAGAGGTCTCAGGGTATGGGGACCAATATCCCGACATCTTGGAGAGGAAAGGACGAATATAAGCAGATCGAGATAGAAAATGTGCAATTACATAGGATAACACACACGACACAAGGACAAATGCAAGAGCAAACCATGAGTTCACACTCAGCACGGTGAAGGATCTGAAGACGGGTTTGATTAATCTGGTTGATTTTAAGTGTGATTTTTCAAGCAAATAGCCAGGATTACGAGACCTATAGGGAAGTCGGCTCAAAGCCAGATGCGTCTCCCCTGTTTAACCCATCGCCTAAGATACCAATGCCTTTGCTTTCTTCGCTCATATCCCCAGCTAAGAAGTTCAAGGACTTGTCCCTATCTACCTACCGAAGTAGGTGGAGGCTGACAAGGCTTTTAACTTCACCCCGAAGGGTTACTAGCAACTTGTCGCGGTGCAACGCTGCTTTACCCTAACTACCTGCCGAAACAGGCGGAGGTTACTTGGCGCTGGTCAGTTGAACCTATAAGAATTCAGCTTATGATATTTTCTAGGATCAGGGTACGTGATATGGAAGACGGGGATTTTGGCTCTACCTTAGGGTGTGCACATACACTATGTACCCTCACTCAACCTTAAATCAATATCATGGTTACTCTCCCGCAAACAAGGGTTAATTTTAGTCAATTTGTTTTGGTCCAATTCAATTAGCAGTCCTGATTTAGAGATTAGTTGTCACTATAATTAATCCACATAAGCAATCACGTCTACCGCCCCGTCCCAATTCCTTTATACTAGGTTAGAAAAATTGAGAGAGAGAATCAGAAAAAGTTGATGCAATCGAGAAAACGATGATGAATGCTTAAGTAAGAAGACTAACAGTGCCTCCAGCTCTCTACAATGCGGTATGCTATACTGAATTGAAATTTTACACTAAAAGAATGCAATCGATGAAAAGTCACTTCTAGACTGGCATTTCTATTAGCGAGTGAAGAACACATTTGAATTTGGATAAGTTCGGTGGTCTAAGTGCGTCTTTTGATGGTGAAGTGTGATCCTAAATATTACGAGAACAAACAGTCCAAGGAAGCTCTAAGAGCCACAAGTGCAGGTTCTATCCTACGTCAAGCAACTACACAACACAGAGAGTCTTTCTTTTATTCAGTTACACGTGCGAGAACCCAAACGGGGATGGCATTAAATATGCAATTATTACAAGTTAGTGTGAATTAAAATCTCTCTTCAAAGATCTCCTTGGTGTCTCAACATCCGACTCAATCTACGAATCGTCGGCCTCTGATGCTCTTCGAGATGCGTCGACTTCAAGAAAGTCATTCCAAATCCATCGGACCCTCGCACAAAATGATGGAATTTTCTGTTAGAGAGAGATATAAAATATATACAGAAATGGTTAGAAAAATAATTAGGATAGAAAAAATGGATAATTACAAGGCGGTTCGGGGATCAGACTACCCAAATGAATGAAAAATGTAAATCTAATTTTCTAAAGTGATTCTAAGCCAATTGCATCCCCGACAACGACGCCATTTGATGTATCCGAATGTTATCCTTTTAATAGTATCGAATTAATGATTTCTTTGCAGTCAGATAAATTCGAATGGATCAAAAATTAACCGCACGGATCGAATAAATCGATGAATTAATTAATGTCATGTTTGATGTATTTTTAACCTAGGCAAGCCCCAAGGTCAACTCAAGGAGGCAAAGGAACAACTTCAGATCAAGTTAGATGAATTGGATTATGGTTTTCTTAAGCGAGGTTTTTTGTTGTATTTTTTATGCGATAAAAAAGTAAATGCACGATCATGGATGAACTAGGTTATTAAGAAAGTACGCAACTTAGCCAAATTAATTTTAATATTAAATTAATCAAATTTAGCTAATTATATTTTCCTGTAAACCTAATCTAGTGATGAATGCGAAATGTATTTTCTTGGAATTTTTGGATTAAGATACGTAAATGAAAAATGCAAACTTTTTGTGGTTTTTATGTAATTTTTCATGCAAACAGAATGTAAAGAATTATGAAAAAATTATTGGAAGTGAAATATGATGAATGGAAGCTATGTTACATTTTAAAATTTTCTGAGAATATATGATTTTTTATGATTTTTTTATGGAAACAAAGTGACTAAGAGTATGTTATTTCAAATAAATCCACGGAATCAAATTATCCAGAGAGAGATTTATCTCAAATAGATATTCTAAATAGAAATCCAGGAGAGTTGAAATTTTATAAAAATGATATTCGTGGATTTAATTAAAAAGCAATTACAGAAAGCACTCTAGAATTTATTTTATGTACAAGACAACTCCAATTTGTATGAAATTTGGAAACAGTTAAAACACAACTAGAGGCATCATCCACAATATTTTCATAATTTTTGAAGTAAGAAATATGTCTGTGCGGATTTCAGGTCCTAAATGGGTAAAATATCACTGAATTTCAAACTCTAATTTTTAATAAATTACCAATACTCACACAAATTCAAATAAATATCCAAATAATAAAGAATTAGTTGCTCAACAAAATATTATTTTTGATTAAATAAAATGATGCCAGATGACTTTCCAAATTAATGCATAAAGTAAGGGGTGTCTAAGCAATACAGAAAATGAAATTAAATAAACAAACTGTGTACATGGACATTTTTGTAAATAATGAAACGTAAAGGGATAAAAATGCAATTTTCACAAACAAAACAAAAAGATAAAATGACCTAGAACGCACCCACCCTTCCCACGCTAGGGCACAAGGGCGCGTGGGGCAAGAGGGCAGCGACTGGATCTGGCGGAGGGAGAGGCGGCGAACGGCAGGAGATGAGCAGCGGCCACACGTACGTGTCGGCAGCGGCGGTAGGCGTGGCTCCAAGGGGCAGTGTGAGCGCATGAGGAGGGGAAGCACCGCGGTGGGTTGGCAGCCACGTGGAGGTCGCGGCCAGCAGAGTGCGAGGATCTGTCGCGCGGCAGCGCGCACGGGCCGCACGGTGGCAAGGTCTCGGCGCATACGGGGATAGCAGTGCCCAATAGGAGGGCGGCCTGGCACGGGGTGCCGTGAGGGGCGGTGGACTCGCGGGGCGGCGACACGTGGGAACTGGCGGTCGGAGGCGAGGTTGGCGTCGACGCACGCGGAGGAGGCTTGGGGGATCAGACGGTGGCATGAGTGGCAGCGGCACCGCCGCTGGGACTGGAACCAGAAGCAGGGGGCACATAGGGGGTGACGCCAGGTGGCTAGTGCACGGGGCTAGTCGCCATGCGGCCTGGAGCAGGGGCCAGCGGCGCACAACCGTGCATGGATGGGCTACTGTAGTGATGAAGATCCACGACCGACCGGTGGCCGTTCTGCGAGGTGGACACGAGCTGAGGAGGGGGGCACACGGCCTGGAGCTGCTTTCCCTTTTTTAAAAATTTCGAATTGTATTTTTTTATTTTTTTAAATAGAATTAAAAATGTAGAAATGAGGATGTGGTGATGGTGTGGTGATGAGAATAATGGTTGTGATGATGATGATTGATGTGATAATGGTGGTGATAGATCAATATGATGCGATGATAAATGGTGTAGAACAAAAAAAATTATTAGATAAATAAAATAATAAGGAAAATGTGGGAATACTTACCTGTGATTCGTTGGGGTTTTGGAGGAGCTATAGTGTGTGGCCTCTTGTTGTCATGGCCTCGATCCGATTTAGCGATCAAATATCCGAGAAGCTATGCGAGCTTGACTGGCAGCTCACTACATGGAGACTAACCACGAATCTCGCCTGTAAGTTGTCGTCGCTCAACGTCAAAGGAGGAGTTGTCACCTCACAGCTTAAACGAGGCTCGAACCTCACTCACTCGTAGAATGGCGGATGAAGATGAATGGAGGAGGAGATGGGAATAAAAAGGAGGAGAGGAAGTTAGAAAAGATATGAAGACAGTGGGGAGAATGGGGAGTTGATGACTTGGAGTGGAGGACAAGTAAAGGAGAAGAAGTAAAAAGGGGAAATAAATAAATAAATAAAATAATATAAGTAGGCTACTAAAATAATATAATATAAATAATTAAAATAATAATAAAAATAATAAAAAATCCGAAAATAATAAAAAAGGGGGTGACACGTGGCGGCTCCACGAGCTGCCACGTGTCGCTCCCGGAAAATTCAAAAAATAAATATAAAGAAAAATCAAAAAGAAATAACAAAAGAGGATAAATAAAAAAGTGGTCAACATGGAAGTTGTTCATCTCGATGAGATCTACAACTTTTGTGAAGGCCAGAAATCAAAAGAAATCATCTGTACAATGTTTATTTTTGGGTGGTACCTTATAGGTATAAAATACCACATTTTTGTCTTTTGCATTTTTGTCATTTTTTAAATAAGAGAAAAATCGAAAAAAAAGAGAAAATATGATAGGAGTATTTACGATTTTATCTATTTTTTTGGATTTTTAATTAAGAAAATGAAAGGATAAAATACAAGGGCAAAACGGTCAATATATACAATATACAATAGGGGCCCAAAACTCAAGTTTCACATACGATCTCTGATTTTCATGAAATCAGTTTTGTTTTGAAGATCTTTGAATGTATATTACTTTAAAAGTGAGTAGACCTAAATCGGACACTATTTGAGAGAGATGTGTGCATTTTAAAGTTCATTGTCTCAAACTTGGATTTGGGTTTTATTGGACAATTTTACAAGTCAGTATTTTTTATATTTTTCCTTTATTAGTGTTAGTAATATGTACATCATAGAGTTAGTTTTATTGAATATTGAGTTAGTATAAAATATATACAAATAGGTGATTTTATCTAATATATAGGTGAATATTTACAAGTGAATTTGGCTCCTTATTTAATGCAAATATGAATGCTAAAATGCATATTTTATTTACACACGCATGAATGCTAATTATGCAATATAAGTGGAAATCTGCAACTAATTACTCGAGAACAAAGCTCTATTTTCAACTTTTAGAGTGATGAATCACAGATTCATCATTCTCTCAGACTGGGAAAATTCTCTTCTTAAGTTGTGCCCTTTTTGGATGAAGATTGATTTCACTCCTGACACCTCTCCATAATTTATAAAATTCAGAATAGGTCCTAATTTTGAAATATTCTCTACATCTGGTGCTTTCATGCAGATTGATCGGGGTATTTTCCAAATTACAGATCTAGACCCTGATCTGGAGCATGAGCCCTCCCAATCAGATTCAGAGAAGGCTCCTACTGGAAGAGGAAAGGAAGCATAGATTCCGAGTACATAGCAGAATACATAGTTGGGCACGAACTAGAACGAGGTGAACAACCAACTATTGGCCTCCATCCAGGCCATTCAACAACAGTTGACCGACCAAGCACTTGCCTAGGTTGCCTTTCAGGAAATGATAAATGACATGAGGAGGAGATCAAAACAGAGAGGAGGAAATCCAAGAGGAGATTTTGATGATCACTGTGGTGATGATGAGGACAATCACTCTAAAGATGGACCTCATAGGGGTGAGGGAGAAGGAAGGAGAGGCCTACCCAAGTCTACTTTGAAGCAAACATACAACTTTGGGGTCGGTCGCATCATCGAGTGGATCCAGATTCCATCGATCCATGGATATTTCGAACTGAAGCTGCAACACCTTTTCCTCCTCCTCGGTTTCCATAGGAAGTTGAATGAGGAGCCTTACATCCATCTGCAGCAGTTTGGACGTGTCTGCAACACCAACTACTACCCCAACATCCCTTTGGGTGTAGTCAAGATGACCGCTTTCCCCTTCATCCTTCAGCGAAAGGCACTCTACTGTATCAACCACTTGGAGAAAGTGGTGACAATGTGGGAGGATCTGAAGTCCACATTCATGCACAAGTACTACCCCCCCTCCCCCACCCCTCATCTCAATCTCATGCTTTCCAAGATCACCAACATCTCCTAGAGACACCAAGAGTCCACGAGACCTGGGAGTGGTTCAGTGATTTGATTGAAAAGTGACCCTACCAAGACATCCCAAAGACCAATTTGGTCTAACCCTTTTTTAGGGGGTTCACTGAGAATAGTCAACATCTCGTTGATACCACCTTCGGAGGATTTCAGTTTAACAAGGACGAGTACACAATATGGCAGATATTCAAGGAGATTGACGAAGGAGAGGCTGCACTTTCCTCCTCTCGTTCCTTCCAAATTCAACCATCGTTGTAGATCCTCCACAAGAATGTCAATATGGCGGATACTCATGAAGTGGATAGGTGTGATAACTCTTATCTCAACATCATTGGGAGTCACCTGTCCAAGGTGGATATCGTAGAGAAGAGGTCGCAAGACATAGAGAAGCTCGTCGTGATTGATCACAAATGAAGAGACTGGACAAGCTTGATATAATTACCAAGCAGATGGAGATGTTGGTAAACACCATTTGTGACTGCAGCTCTATAAAAGCCACCCCTGATACTCCGGGAGAGAATAAGGAGCAGACAGTGCAGTAGCCGCCTCAGTCGAGTCCCAGCCGTCCTCTGTTCTTGCACGTGTACTACGTGCAAGCACTTGAGCAGCCGCAACCACAACAACAAACACAGATGTTGGTTTACCAACCACCTGAGTACCAGCACCAGTACCTTAAACCACATTCCCCACCTCCACTACTCATTCATAAGAGGAATTTCATTTAGAGTAACGATCATCGACTGACTCGTCCTCATGGACCTATACATGGTTAGAACTCAGCCAACCGACCATTCCACTACCAACGAGGAGGGCAGGACTACTATCCCAACCCAACCCATCACCATCAACCTTCGCAACATGGTTACACCCAGAAGCAGAACTATCAGCAGTACGGATACTGCAAACAATAGTACCAGCAGTCGGTTGCTCAATACCATCACTTGTGCACCTCCCAACAGTACCAGTAGTATCCTTCTCTTCCTCCTCCTCCTCAGTACTCTCTGGCTTACCATCAGCAGCCTCCCCACTATCAGCAGAGCCAGAGGCCACACCAGACAGAACCCTTTGAGGCCACACCGATCAACCCTACATTATATTGTTTGGCCCAACTAATTAAGAACATGACTAAGATGAGCCAAAATATAGATGATCTGACGGCCATCAGGTTGCCATTCCTGCCCAAGTCGAAGCCAATCCAAATAACTTCTATCGCAAGGAGCAGGTAGCCTGCAATGTTCAACCCAATTCAGGTGAAAATATTGTTTTATCAAATTATGTGAGTCTCAGGGGTGGTAGGGCACTCCAGCTAACTACGACAGCAAAGGGAAAACAAAAAGCATCTGATGGTGAATCTTCAGTCGATCCAACCGAAGGGGGCAAAGATTTTTTAGACGATGCATCACACACAACAAAAATACAAAAAATGAAGGAAATTCAAAAACTTAAAAAGAAAGCACCAGCCAAGGTGAAGCCATACCAGCAAAGGATAAGCCATCCACAGCAGTAGTAGCCGAACCAGAACCAACCAATGGAGCCAAGACTGTAGAGTTTTTTGGTCCATAACATGTAGATGATTTTTCACATTTATTCCATATACCTGTAAATAATGATATGGACAAACATTTACAGCATACATTTTCTTCTGATGTACATATTCCATTTCTAGACAAGTTTAAATAAAAAACCCATAAAAATGAAAATAATCTTTCTGATCCTGGCTTTGTGAAAATATTTACATAATATCATGCTTGAAATGTCATTATTGAAAGCCATGAAGTACATGCTCATTGTTAAAAGAGGACTAAAAGAATCATGTCCAACAAAGCATCCGGACCACAAAAAACAAATAGAGGAAACCAGAGATGCATATCCTTACCATGACAATTGTCAATGCCATTCGTAATCTCCTAAATAAAAAGAAAGACAAGGGAGCTCCACATGTCAGATGCTAGATATTCAACCAAGAGTTTGAGCGTACTTTGCTCGATAGTGGATCGTCTATTAATTTGTTTCCTTCTTCCCTGCTCAAGGAATTCGGAGTAGGGTCGCTCAAGCCCACAAAGATGATTTTCTATTTTGTAGATAGATCCGTCAAGCAGCCTAGGGGCATGTTGGATGATGTTACCGTTGTCATAGTTCAAGGGATGAAAATCCTTATTGATTTCATTATCCTGGACATGGACACCTCTGGACCTCTACTCTACACTCTGACCATCCTCAGTCGACCATTTCTTTGAACATCCAAGACAGTGGTAGACTATGGAACTGGAGAGATTACATTTCGCTCCAGTAGGGATAAAGTGTTGATAGAGACCATCCTGAAACCAAAACCAGCTGAAGTGGTATCTATTTTGAGAGAGCTCGAGCGACATGGGAAATAAGGCTGTGATTTTCTAGCTGAGATTAGAGATGCGGATTTTCTTGGATAACACTGAAATACTTGCATTCCTCTCCCCTGAGGAAGGTCTGGAGAGTGCAGTAGAATTTATCATTTTCTTTGACAATGATATTTTCGTTGATGGATATGCTGACATGATTGAACAATCATCCCCATCTGAGCAGGATGAATTTATGCAGACATGTGTGATGTTTTAATTTCCGATTCTAAATGCCCAATGGCGAATAACAAATAGTCGAAAGATCTGACGCCTATCACAATTGCTAAGGTTACCACCAAGTTGACTCCCACCCCACTAGAGCTCAAGCCTCTTCCCCCAAACATGAAATATGCCTTCCTTGCTAGAGAACCAGACATGCATCAAGTCATCATTAATTCCCATGAAACTGAAGAGCAAGAATCTCGTCTGCATGACGTTCTTGAAAGAAAATGCAAGGAAATAGGTTGGAATATCATGGATATCCATGGAATCTATCCTTCACTCTGCCCGCATCATATTTACCTCGAAGAAGACAGCAAGCTCTCTCGGAAAGTCCAACGTAGATTGAACTCTAACCTACGGAAGGTTGTTATGAAATTAATTACCAAACAGTGTGATGTGGGATTTATCTAATCCCATCTCTGACTCTAAATGGGTGAGTCTCCTGCACGTAGCGACTAAGAAGTCCAGGATTACCATTGTTACAAATGATAAAGGAGATGAGAATCCATCTCGAGTGTCAACTTCATGGCATGTATGTGTGGAATACAGATGCTTAAATCTTGCAACCAAGAAGGACCATTTTCTATTACACTTCATCAACCACATAGTCAAAAGACTGGGCCGCGAAGGAATATTTCTACTTTGTGGATGGTTACTTTGGGTATAATCAAGTCCCCATCACTCTAGAAGATCAGGACAAGACTACCTTCACCTGTCCATTCGAGACATACGCCTCGGAAGAATGCCTTGGGATTGTGCAATGCACCCGTTACATTCCAAAGATGAATGTTAGCAGTATTTGTTGATACGGTCGGTAGTTTTCTCGAAGTATTTATGGATGACTTCTCAGTGTACGGAGACATCTTTGACCAGTGTTTGGATTATTTTGATCGAGTTTTGAATAGATGTTGTGAGGTGAATCTTACGCTCTTGTGGGAGAAGAGTCACTTTATGGTGAATGAAGGTATTGTACTGGGTCATGTTATCTCTAATTGTGGCATGGAGGTTGACCCAGCCAAGGTGAATATGATTTTGAAACTTGAGCCACCGACAAGTCTGAAGCAAAGTTTGATAATTCTTAGGGCATGTGGGTGTCTACCGCAGATTCGTTAAAGACTTCAACAAGATTACCCGACCGTTGATTAAGCTTCTTGGAAAGGAGGCCAATTTTGTGGTTGATGACTGAGTCCTCCAATACTTAAATCTATTGAAGGATTTAATCACACGTGCTCTTGTCCTCCAACCAACCTATTGGTCTCTACCATTTGAGATCATGATGGATACCTTAGTTTTTGCAATTAATGTTGTGCTTGGACAAAGATGAGATGGGATGCCATTTGCAATTGATTACGATAGCAAAACATTAGATGATGCCCAGAAGAACTATCCAGACATAGAGAAAGAGTAGCTAGCCGTAGTGTTTGCCTTAGAAAAGTTCATGTCACACCTTCTGGGATCCAAGGTTATCATCTACCCTAACCACTTTGCCATCAAGTACTTACAAAGCAAGAAGGATGCCAAGCCTCGTCTGATCAGGTGGATCCTTCTACTCCAAGAATTTGATTTGTAAATCCGTGATAATCCTGGAGTTAAAAATATGGTGGCAGATCATCTTTCCAGAATTGTCGAAGTTGACTCATGAACAGAACTCAATTCATATTACAGAGACCTTTCCAGATATTGCAATCATGTCTATTACCTCACTCCCCTCTTATGAGGACATCGTCAACTACCTTGTCTCCAAGAAGACTCTGCCTGATTGGTCGAAGATCGGTATTGAAATTTTTTTTGTCAGACATCTATCTCTACCAGTGGGAGCATATACATTTATTCCGTGAGGGAGCAGATTGCATCTGGAGGAGGTGTATACCCCAGGAGGAGATCACAAGCATCCTAGACCACTGTCATAATCTAGAAGCCAGTGGAAAACATTCTGGGAAGAGAACGGCATCAAAATTGCTTCAATGTGGCCTTTGGTGTCAAACTCTATTCAAGGATGCAGCTGATTATATAAAGAAATGTACTGAATGTTAGAGAATGATCAGAAACATCACTTCCCGTGACACAATGCCTCTGAAATAGATTCATATATAAGATGACTTCGATGCATGGGGCAATGACTTTATGGGCATGTTCCCTAGCAGTCAGGGCTTTGAATACATCCCGTTGACCATAAACTAAGCAGATGGGTGGAGGCAATCCCCGCTTGAGCCACAGACAGTCGTAATGTCTGTAGATTTTTGAAGGATAACATCACCTCACAGTTCAGGATTCTAAAGATTCATATTTGATGGGGGGAGCCACTTCGTGAACAAAGAGGTCAAGAAGTTGACTACAAAATACAACATTGGACATCGTGTTGCTGTGTCGTACCACCCTCAATCAAATGGTTTAAATGAATGTTCAAACATGGAGATCAAGACTTCCTATATAAGCTTGTATGACCTGACAGAAATAATTGGTCACAGTTGCTTGATTCAGTTCTTTGGGTTTATGGCACAACGTACAAGTCTCCTCCTGGTATGTCTCTCTATTGCCTAGTATATGGCAAACCATGTTGCATGTCTGTGGAATAATTCACAAATTTTTATGGGTATTGAACATGTACAACTTGGATTCCAATAAAGATGGTAAAAGCCATAAAGTTGATCTGATCACTTGCTAAAATTTGGAGATTATGCGTACGACAACATCGTTATGTATAAGGAGAAAGTCAAGAAATGGCACGAAAAACACATCCGAGGAAATACTTTCAAGTTTGGACAGAAGGTGTGGTTGTTCGACACAAAGTTGAAAATCTTTGCAGGCAAACTGAAGAGAAAGTGGATCGGACCATTCATTGGAAAAACTACGCATGACAACGAAATCCATTTGACATCTGAATTGTCACCAGACGCACAACCTTTTATGGTCAATAGATAGTTTTTGAAGCTATATCTAGAGCACGATACATTGTTGTCTGTTGTTAATTCCATTCAAGTCGTATTTCAAGATGATCTCATAGATACAGATAGATCATATACTTGAACTAAAAATCACATAAAATGAATTTCGTTTCTTCGTTTCCTTCTCTCATTTGAAAATATGTCGAAAGGTCATCGTCCCTTTCACCATTGCAATACTTAGGACATACTTTGTCCTAAGTATAGGGGGAATGAGTACCCCGAGTTGTTCCAATTCTTTGATCCCTCACCTATCTCCTCAACATTTAATATTTTATATATACTTAGGGATATTTTACCCTAAATATAAGGGGGAGATAGGTCGAGCCGGTGATTTCATACATTCCCACCCTTGACCCCCATGCCTTGTGTATAGTCTGCTATACTTAGGATTATTTCATCCTTAGTATAGGGGGACAATCAACTTCTCATTCTTTCATTATTTAGTCAATGTATTATAGACTTTTTTATACCTAGTATGACTTATGTCTTCCTTTTTACTCTCAGATCTATGAGGACATAACATAATCTAAGTATAGGGGGTTGTATATACCCTGTATATATTTTAGCCAAAACTCGTACTGTCATATTTTCAATAATATGGCTAATTAATAAAACAAACAAAAATACTTTGTAAATAAAAGTAATAAATTGGGTTAAAAATATCTTGCAAAATGATAGGAAAATGGTTGGAAAATGTCTTGCAAAATCTTTTGAAAAGTGTTTGGAAAACTTTTGCAAAATGTTTTCAAATCTTTGTAAAAATCTTTTTTCGTAAAAATTTCTTTTATTTGCGTAGATAAAATTTTTGAAAATGTATTTCCAAATGATTTAAAAAATGGGTTCAAAAATCTTTTAAAAAATCTATACATGCTGTTTGAAAAATCTTTGCAAATGATTTTCAAAATTTGTAAATGTTTGCAAAAATGTTTGTGAAATTATTTACAAAAATATGTTTTCAAATGTTTTTGGGAATATTGTGTAAATAATATCTCAAATAAAAAATCCTTATAAAAATGTATAAAACTTGTATATAAATCTTTTAAATATTTACTAACATTCAACTTGTAAATTCCCTGAGTAAATACACCCTTACTCTTGTAGCTATAGAAGCACTCACATGTAAATATCTGCACAGATTTCTTTCAATAACCTTTATCCAAACAAAATATAAAAATTTGCTAGCAAAAAGATTTTCTATTGCATTATGCATAGCATTTGCATTTTTCGGAATGCCAAGACAATTGAACAAGTTTGAATTTCTAATGATTGGGCCTTGTTATAGACCTTAATGCACTTAATTTTTTACGATCCCATTAAGGACTAGAATTGGGATACTTCATATTACCTTGACACAATTCTTTAGGTTCCATGAGACTATGTTCATGAGTCAATTCATTGTGTCTAGCTAGAATCCTTCATATCATCCATAAGACTCTTGAGGTATAGGCTTGACTAAAAACCTCATACTTAACACTATCTTGGAGTCTATGTTGGGACGATGCTAGGCCACTTCGTCAAGGGTGGCTCAAGAACTATTATTCGGGATTGCCGAAATCGGTATTCTAACCCACTTCTTCCGGTAGCCATGATATCTAAAGACTGGAGACTGGATTGAGATAATGCTACAAATGAGGAATGGTCGATTGGTGTAACTTTTTCCAAGACCCCAAAACATGGGCAAACCGAAAGACTCTATATCCGTCAAGGTAGCAACAAGAATGTAGTGCAATGAGATATCAAAGAAAAATCCAAAGAAGAAGCCTACACCAAAAATTCTACAAAAATATGAGCTTTCAGAAAAAACATGCTTCTTGGTGAAGACTCAGTTACACCAATCGTGCTTCACAAGGGAATAAATACTACACTGGTACATTCCCAATCTTTTCTGATTCTTCTAGATTCTCCACCTTTCAACTATCGGTACCTGACCTTAGAAGGGAATATTTGTCTCTACGAGGACTAGCTACCAGGAGAGCATACTCTTGTATAGTTCAACGATTTTTATGGGAAGAGCTAAAAAAATCACACACATGGATATGCAATTTCAAGGTAGCAAGTGTATGCGACTAAGAGGATGGCTCTGACTTGACTGTGAATAGAGCTCGATAATAGGATTATGGAACCTAACGACTATTGTGTAACAATTCCTAACCTTAATGTGGTTCCAAACAAACCAATAATTTAAAGGCCTTGACTGAGATCCAAACTTTGATTGTAATAAGACAATTTTAAGAGTCAGAATTCGTTCCAAGCTCTTTCTTTTTCTTTTCATTAATTTCTTTTCTGCACTTATAGGAATAAGTGTTTGCTAGGGACATGCAAAGGTAAGTATAGGAGGGTGATGAATATCCATGTCATCACCTTTATTCTTTCATTTTGGCCTTTAAACCCTAGTTAAATGCATGTGAATAACATTAATTTATATAAAATAATATCCACTATCTATGTTGTAAATATTGCATCAAATATTGTATTTAAAGCCAAAATATAAGAATAAAGAAAAGAAAAAGAAAAAGAATGAAATACCAAAGGTACTGAATGACCCTTAACCCCAAGACCTAAGCATCATGATGACTGGGTCGATAAGGAATAAACTAGGCGGAGATAAGGTCCAATACTCACTCAAAACCCTAATTTTTAATTCCTCAATAAATGCTTTTTTGGGACCTATTTTATTATTTCTTATTTATACCTCAATTAATAAACTTAGAACAATCGAACTTGTAGACGAAAATACAAAGAAAAATACAAAATTTATTTCACTTAAAAATAACGCATAGTGTGCGCTATACACTCAGAATAAGAAGTCACGAAGAAAACTTTCCAGACATGTATCTTCTCCATAAGAACTCGAAATTCACCAAACTCACCTTTATTATTCCTAGAACTCAATTATCTATTTAATGAAGTGGTTTTATACAATTTGGAGTTAAGATGCAAAACTTAGGTTTTAGGCCCTCATTGTGCCATTTACCTGTATAAAATAATCAATTTATTCGTTATTTATTTTTTTACTCTTTTATATTTTTATACTTTTGTATATATTATTTGGAATACATGTATGTAATCAAAATAAAATAATCCCATTAAAAATACAATAAAATAAATAATTATATTATACTATATAGATGAACTATACATGTATATACCTATATAAGAATACACATAATTATTTAAGTGCCAAATAACTTTAGAAAAATATAGTATATATATAAGTTATAAATATACAAAATAATAAAATCTAAAATAGAAAATAAAAATAAAATACCCGATATATAAGTAAATATACCTATATTATTACATATAAAAAGTAACATATTATAAATTAATTCAAAAAATAAATAAAAATTACCATAAAATACTACATAAAATAATAAATATTTTTATATTTTAAAGAAAAATCAAATATTTTTTTATGATTTTATTTCTATTTATTTAATCTTTTATTTATATTTTTGCATGTAGCAAATGATGTGGCCCAATAGGGGCCTTGGTTGACCCGTCGATCAGTTGGCCCCCTAGACTCTAGGGCTATCAGATTCCGCTGACCCCTTTTCTTACTCAAATTTTCCTTGTCGCATCTTTCATTTTTTTCGGCCCGATTCCTATAGAGATCTTTCACCTTGATCATTATTCTTTCACACCAACATCTCTCCTCAATCTATGGAGCTCGGTATCGAGTTGTGGTCTCGATCAACGATCACCTTGTGCATATACCCTCCACCACCTCTGATTCAAACTTGATCCCATTTCACCCTCCAAATTCCCAAATTTCTTGGCTCCTAAGATCGGTGGTGACATCAGAAATCGTGCCCAAGATTTTGGCATGGAGGAAGAGGTGTCAGACCAAGTGATCCGAGCTCGTTGTGCATCTTCACCAAAGCTCCACCACGACTCCTTCTCCTTTGAGGTTGAGCCATAGTTTATTATTTCTTTTTGTTTCTAGGATTAAGGTTAGCATAGGTTAGCATTTAGTTTTTGTAATTTTTGCTTTTTATTTCATGAAATAACTCCATTATAGTTCATCGAAGCTCAAGCTCCGACCATTGTTCCCCTTTGATTCACGTGTTCTACTACCCATCTGAACCATCCATCTTCTTCCCCTTTGCATCTTTGACACCCTAGGCACCCCCATCCATCTCAATCATCTCCAAATCGAGCTCCTGATACTTCTTCTCTGTCTCACGGGAGTACCCTTCGCCACACTCCGTCTCCACTCCTCATTGTACTAAAACCAACCTAGACCACCCTATTTTCTTTTGCTAGCCTAATATAACAGATCTTGGACTGGAAGGACCCCACATGTGTCAGATTTTATCTAGATAGAGGTTCCAGGTACCCCTTCTCTTCATCGACCCTCTAGGACCCCATTGATGGGTCCCTGAGCCAATTGAGCACTCCAACCAATGCGGAAGGACATCGGTGACATTTTGCACCACCTGGGAGCTTATTCGATGGTCAGAGGTGCCCTGGAGGATGGATTGTATCGAGTTCTTTGTTGTTCTTCCAGTATTGCCCCCTTACCATCCAATTAAGAACCTGCTCCAAAATGCACATGAGCTGTTGGATCTGCAACACAGCCATCATCCGATTGAGCTTGGAGATCTAATCACAGCCATTAATCTCTGAACTATCATCAAGAGACCAAGAGCCCCCACGTGGATAAGTAAGAAGCCTCAGTTGTTCAATCGTACGCAAGAGGGGTATTTTGCTCTGTGATAATCAGGTCTGACTCGCAGTTAAAATGAAGAGTCGGTTGTAGCAAACCGTGGAGAGAGTTCCGATTAATCAAATAAAATACAATAAAATAGGGGAAAGAGAGAGAGAACGAATATGTGGCTTTTCTCCTATTTTATTATTTACTATTTATTTTACCAGTCAACTGTTCCTGAGTCAAACACGAGGAGGCAGAAAATCAAGCTTTGATTTTTAAGTGAGAAAATATTTTTGTAATTTTTTTATTTCTTCTCTGAGAAAATCTTTTTATTGGTTTTAGTTTTTATATTTTTTATTTAATTTTTAATTTTCTATGTTTTATTTAATTTTTTAAAGGGATATTTTTCGAAACAATGATCTATAGTACAGTAATATGAGATATGAAATCATACATGATACTATATAGAGGATATCCACAAAAATATTCGAGCAACGAGCTCGAAGAACAACACAAAACAAAACCAAAACATAGTCGGAAATCGATGAGTTAAAATCTCGATAAAATCATGATTAAAAATATTCGAAATTTGATTATAAATAAAATCATTAAAGAATGCTTTCAAAATAATGTCCACAATTGTCCAATAGTGTCCAAGAGTTCGAGAGTATCAATGTAGAAACTGAAAAAATGAAAGAAATAAAACTTCTTTCAAATAGGTCCCTGGTCAGGGAACTATTTGCAAGAGAACTTTTTATATATTACACGTAAGTCCCTGCATGGGGATCTAAATGTAATTTTGAAATGATCTAGAGGTGCGTCTAGATTCTGGAAAGCTAGTGGGGATGTCTTCTACAATTGTTCCACCATTTCGCTTTAATGGTTGGGATTAGAATGCAGCAACAGATCTGGATTGTCCAATGAGGACACGTGTCAATACACTGCAGCGCGTGTGTTCTTCCCTAATTCTTCCTCAAATCGAAAGCGATGGCGGTGATTCTTCTAATCCGATGAAGATGTGGCGACGGCGGGTGGTGGCCGACCTCCTGCAAGGCCAAACGGGGGTCGCCTACTCCCTTCGATCTCCCCTTCAATAGGGGTGGATCAGAGATGGGCAACAAAAGCTCTAAAGAAGCGTCGGTTAGGGTTTGGTTCTAGGAAATGATGAATTGTTGCTCGATTGATCGAAGAGGCACTAGAAGCTGGTGATGAAGATGGCTCCAGATGGGTAAAGATGAAGCTCCATATGCGATGCCTACCCGCAAGGTGGTCTTAATTACTTGATTTGAAGAGGAATCAACCCAAATTAATTGTTCTTGCAGTGCAGTTAATAGTTCCAAAAAGGTGGTTTATCAGTTGAAATTGGATGCAAATCAAGAACGATTTGAACATGGATTTGTGTGTGAATGGAAGAAGATTATTAGCGGGATCTAATGACGTGATTGAATCGACTAATCTGACATGAGAATCGAGGAATAGAAATGGAGAAAATATACATGGGATATTGTTGAGGATATACGATCATCAAGTCTTCGTACGACGGTGGGTATTCACTGAAGCTCAACGTTGCCTAGGCCGCGATGCAAGGCTCAAGACTTGGAACACTCCTCCGATGATCCTTATTCCACGTGGAATGGCCACCAAGCTCTGTCACAGCTAGAGGTGGGCAGTGCACGATGAAGAAGGTGGTTCTTTAGTTAGGCTATTCGGGATTCTGGAGAGATTTCAGGATAAGTTCTTTTGAATGGTGGACTTTGGTCGATTAAATAAGAAGATCGAAAAGGGGTAGAGATTGATCAAAGGGTCAGCGTGAATGGGGTTTGTTTGGTTAAGAATTTGGATGGGTTAGATCACATGGTGGAGATGCAATGATGCGTGAAAAAATTGTGAAGATGGTTTGTTCCAACAAATGCCAACAGAATCTTGGGGGGATGAATGTGGTGCTGGCACGCATCAGCACCACATTAATCTTTAAATAAAATTCATTATTAATTAGATAGTAAATAATAAATAACATTATTTTAAATATTTATAAAATCAAGAAATGTAAATAAATCAATTTACCTAAATTATAGTATAATTTATTTTTATAAATAATATATATTTCATGATATATAAATATATTATTAATAAATACAAATATAGTATACTTAATTAATAGCATATATATTTTTAATTCATTAATTTAATGAATAATATGTGATTTTATATTTTATTAATTAATATATAAATAAATAAGAGTTGTGTAACTTTTTATAACTTTTAATAAATTAATTTAGGTATATTAATAAATACGAATATGTAACCTATAGTTCAATTTCATATATATTTTAGAGTTTTTTATTTATTTAAAATAGTAAATAAAAGTTATAACTTTTGAAATTTTTTATGGATAAACTAAAATATTATGAAAATAATGAAAAATTATAAAATCAAATGTTATATGAATAGTATGTACAGGATAAAATAAATAGCCGAGAAACCACGTACTCATTAGGTCCCAAAATCGACTTTTTGCAAGTTGACTCTGATTTCAGTGAAATCGCCTTTATTAGTTAGATAATATTATTTTATGAACTTTGTGGAGTGAAATTAGAGTTCGTGTGGAAAATTATGAGGTTCGGAATGTGAGAAATTGACAATTTGAGATCAGATTTCTTGGTATATATACAGGTAGGATTTTCTATGAATTTTATTTTTTTATATATAGTTTTATGAACATAAGGAAAAAGAGTTTGGTGAAAAATATTTACAAATCAAGTCATTAAAATTATTTTAAGTTTTGATAAATAATGAATAATTAGGAATTAATGTATGATGTACAATGTTAATTATTTTTGTTGTTTTCTTCCTTATCTCCTCCTACTTTATTGTTTGTCGACCAATCCATGTTGACTTGGTTGCGAGGGTTAGTTTATATAACTATGTCTTTCATCTATATTTATATTTGTTTAGTCATACTAGACATATATACATATTTACATTATGCCTTCTTTTTCTTTTCTTTCTTTTTATTCTTTTATTTATTTTACATATTTTTAATGCATAAAAATGCATTTTATTTATGAATAGCATTTTTATAAGATGTGAAAATTAATGCATATTTACATGCATTTGTGAAGGATTTTAAGACAAAATGCAACAGAATTGTTGATGAATCATGGATTCATCAACCCCGTTATACTTAAACTTTGCTAGTCCCTTAGCATACACTTATTTGAAAAAAATAAGGGAAAAGAAATAAAGTTAGATTGAATTTGTTTTCCTAAACAAATTCATGACATACAGTGGATAGAGCTTGATCGTGCCTTAAACAAACATTTTGTGGGAGCCTTAACTAGTATTAGGATTTTAATCTCAATAGTCCTCAAGCTCCACAAATCCTTATTCAGTTTCACCTCAACAGCCATCTCAGATCCACTTATCCATATCACTAACTCTTTCAACCTTGAAAACTCTTTCAACCTTGAATTCAATTTGTACAGTGTGTGAATTGTGTTAACTCTTCTTGCTTAAAAGCGAAGAAACTGACCATCCCAACAATACACTCCCATTGGTTCCTCATCCAGCTACTCTTTCGTAGAGGAGGGGGTATTTCCTTCTAAGGTTAGGTCATGTTGTGTTCACAATCGAATAGAGAGAGAATGTAGAAGAATAAGAAAAGAATTAGAGTGTGACCAGTGTAGTCACATCTAATTGTGAAGCTCGACTAGTGTAGTCACATCTAATTGTGAAGCTCGACTAGTGTAGCTAAGTCTCTAGTAAGATGTGCAGACCTTTTGGAAGCTTGGACCGTTGTGGTTATATTTGTATTTGCTGGTTGGCTTCATTTTAGTAGAATTTGTATTGTAGTTGCTTGCACTGCATCAATCTTTTTGTACCCTGATGGATATAGCAATTGTTATTCCATCCATTTTTTGGGATCTAGGAAAATTTGTGCCAGCAGATCTTTCACTCATCCGAAGCTTTATTTCAACCCCACAACTCTCGATTCAGACATCCGTTCCACTAGACAATGATGAAAATGCACCACTAAAGTGAATTGCCCTTTGCAACCCATGCAAATTGAGCTGTGTTCAAAGTGCATGTGTCCAAAATTGGTCCACTGTTGAAGACTTAAACGGATGACATCAAGAGTTCTACTTAGGTAAGTTTATGTTGAAGTATGAACATGGTCTCATGGAAACCAAAGATTTAAGACAAAGACCTCAAGAGTCTAAATTCCAGTTCCTATCTAGGCTCCTTACAATGAAAGACAAAGGCCATAATCAAGCTCTATCCTTCGGATTATTCCCAATCTTTAGTTCGAGAAATCAAACTTATTCTAAAAAATGCTAATGCAACAATGTTTTTGTTAAGTATATTTTTTCTGAATTCTACTCTTTTTTATGGATTTTAAAGATTTTTTTCATTTTTTAAATTTTAAGACTTTGTATTTTGATGGATTTTTCAATTTCTATAAACAAGCAAATTTATAAGAATTTACAAGATAAGTTACTAATACTTTATTTGGAATTATATAACTAATGTATTTTACAAGTTTTATATACAAAGATTTTAAAAGGATGAAGTTGTTTTTACATACATTTTAAAAAAAATAGGATTAAATAAGAATTATACATTTTTAAATACATATTTTAAATACAAATTTTAAATTAAGAATTTTAAATAAGAATTTTACATATATTTTAGTTATTTACAAGAATTTTATAAATAATTAATAAATAGAGTTTAAATAGAATTAACCCTTGCCTACTTTTTATGGACTTTATTGATATAGAAAATACATAAGAGTACAAGTTATGGACAAAAGTATATATATATAATATATATGTGTCCCCTCTATACTTAGCTTGTGTTGTGTCCTCACAGCATGAAAAGAGAAAAAGGAGAACATAACTCATGCTAAGTAAAAGTGGATGAAAAAGAATAAAAGAATAGAAGTCAATCCCCCCCCATACTTACGATCTAATCATCGTAAGTATAGTGGAAGACAAAAATGAGGTGATTGAGGGAAAAGAATATGCAAACGAAAGAAAAGAATGAAGAAGAAGAAGAAACAAAATCACTCGCTCCCCCCTATACGTAGGAGAATACATCCTAAGTATAGAAAAAAATGTGGTCAAGAATTAGTGATGAGTTATTAGTGGAAAAGAAAGGAAAATCAAAAGAAAAGTAAAAAAGAACAAAATCGAAAATGAGAATCAATGAATAGTCAGTCCTTGAGGAGTTGGATTTGGCAAGGATCTAAAATATCCTCACAGAGAGCGAAGATAGAGTGTCGATGAGGCGACCGCTCACCAAATCCAACCTATTCAACAATTAACCCACATAAGCAATTAATCAAGTAATCAAAATGAGGGGTCAAAATTTATTGTAACCCTATATATAGATGTACGGTGGAACTATGTATAGGGTATCGAACACATGGAGAATGGGGGATAGACGACAAAATTTGGCTAAAAAGACAACAAGTCTTTTGGGTTTTGTGAGGATTATTGATTTTAAGTGGGTTTTTACTTATTTAATTTTTTGAAATATTTTTATATACTTTTTTAGATTTTTTATAATTTTTATAATTATTTTTATATTTTACTTATTTTTATTTTTATTTTCCTTTATAATTAGTTATAATATAAGTATATATAATATAGGTGTGTAAAATAGATAATATGGATAAAATGAAGATAAAATTAGGAAAATATCCTAAGGTACAATTCTATTTATCTTTTAAGTTTTAGAAAATATTTTTGGTATTTTTAATAATTACAATAATTATAAATAATAATGTAAGTAGATATAGTTATATAAAGAATAAGGCTTTTATATATAGATTTGGCTATAAATACTCAAAAATATGGAACTAAAATGTTTTTGTCTTTTTTAGGTTTTTCAGTGTTTTTTATTTTTCTTACAATTTTCACCTTTTTTTCTGGAATTTTAATCGATACAGTGGCTTATATTAATAGGTCGAATTGTTTTGGAAATTAAAAATAGCTAGAAGTTCTAAAATTTTTCCAAAATTAAAATATAGTAAATATAATAAAAAATAGAAACAAAAACAAATATTTTTGGACTTTTATAGAATTTTTAATAATTTTATAAGTATTGTAGAGCAGTTTAATTTTAGCGATTTTCTTTTTCTATTTTTATGGATTTTTGTCTGTAGGTGCAAAATACAATAATAAACAAATACTAATTTTTATAGAATTTTTCAAAACATTTTTACATTTTTTATATTTTTCTAAGTTAGATATTGAGAAATAGCTTAGCTTTTATTTTTAATAAATAGAAATATAGAATAAATACTTAATAGAAATATATGTGGTAGAATAATATATAAGGTATTTATCCTAATTTTCTACATTTTTTAGGCACATGAGGTATTTTTAACAAAAATATAATTAACAAAAAGAAAATACAACCTAACAGAGGCCTATTAGCAATTAAAATAAAGTTTTGGGCTATGCTAGAACATTACGCAAAAATCTAGAGGCAAACATGCAAAATACCCAAATATTCCTAATAATATATACTCGAATGAGTATTTTTGCAATTAATACATAGTTTGAGAGGCCAAATGTAAAATATACTGAAAATTTAATACGGGAATTTAACTTTACAGGATTGAACTGAAATATGGAAAGGTCGAGGTTTTAGGTGCAAAATGTCACGTCCCCTCACGTACCCAGGAAGGTGAGTTGATGTGACATCACCTAAATGCAAATATGAAAAGTACGAGGGTTGAAGTACAAATATTACTAAAATAGATACACTATAGAGGAATGTTTAAATATTAAAAGAAATTACAAAAATACAGTGGTTAAATGTGCAAAATACCGCCTACAGTGCAAATCGGACGGATGGTGGCTTTAACTTGAACACATGGCAACATGGGGACGTGTGACGAAGGTTCACCTTTGAAAGGCTAAGATTAGATCTCGATTGTTTATCATGTGGCTACGGGATGAAGCATGCAACAGCTGTTGCTTCACTTGGAGTTCCTCATCGATCCAACGGTGGAGATCAAGGGAGGAAGAACATGGAAGAATGCCCGAGTATGCGAGATTCTATCCTCACCCTTATGCATCTTTAATGGTCTTGGGATTTGCGGTGAGGTGCAAAAGGCTCCTGGCGATGTGGGTTGGCTCCTGGAGGTCTCAGATGGGACCAAGGGTCACCGGAGTACGCCTTGGCGGTAGAGGAAGAAGCGTGGCTCCAGATACCTTATTCTAAACTAATTCACCCCCCCCCCCTCAAGGGTCCTTGATGTCCGATATATACAAGTTTAGGCCGAACAAAGAAAAAGGAAGGGTATGATGGTTTTGTGGGTCGAAAGTGAGCGGGAATGGAATCAGGCGGAGGTTACTTCGGTGAGCGGCGAAGGTGGAGTACAGTCTGCTTGATTTGGGGTAGATCAATATGGATGGGGGTGCGTGGAGCTTAGAGCAACGATGTGGTAAGAAGATGGAGGTGTTAGATGGGTTAGAGGATAGTCGAATCACAATGAGAAGGTCACCAAAGCTGAACTTTGATTTTGTATTTTAATGAAATAAGATGCAAGTTCAACTAGAAAGGAAATCTATACTACTTTAACCCGACTCCTAGGAACAAAAAAATAAAGAAAAGAAAGCTCACCGGGCCTGGAAGGCTGGGAGCTGAAACTCACGACGGAGACGATCGATGAGCTGGATCTTCCTTGATGCATGCATGATTCCGTATGTTTGACCCGTAGGGAGATGCATGTTGTCATCAGGGACCTCAAGCGCTATTAGGGTTAGGGCTACAGCGGTGAAGAGGAATCAAAATCAAATTGGAGTCCATCCGAGGTATATTTACAAGCGTGGAATGAATTGAGAAATGTCCTCGATGCAGTGCTCCTCCAATCAAGAAATCATAGGTGCGTGAAAGTGCATTGGTCGAGGAATGAAATTAAAGAAGAAATTAAGCAAATGGGTGAAAGAATCAGAAGGAAGAAATCGAGGAAGTAGGTGGCATAGGCCTGCCTATCGCAGACCAAGGGAGGGGTGAGCAGTTGACTGAGGTCAATGTGGACTCACTCCTCATTGGTCCACGTCGGCCTAAAAGAAGACAAAACCATGAAATAAAACTTGACTAATTCAACTTAAATTAATAAATGATTTTATTTTTTAGTCAACATAAAAAAATATTTATTGTTTTATATAGAATTTTATGGTGATTTTTATTTATTTTTACAAGTTAATTTATTGTGAGTTACTTTTTATAAGTGTAAATATAGTTATATTTACCTATAAAGTATGTATTTTATTTTTATTTTGTATTTCAATGTTATTATGTTATCTCCATAATTTATATATTTATAATATAATTAAATACATATAAATATATTTTATTTTATTTTTCTGATATATTATGTACACTTAATTAATTATAACTAGTTATTATATAGGTATATATATGTACAATTCATCTATGTATTTTTCTGAACTTATTATTTTACTGTATTTTTATTGGTTTTTTTATTCTAATTATGTACGCATGCTATAAATAATATTTGCAAAATTATAAAAATATAATATCATGAAGAATATAAAGAATAAATAAAATGATTATTTTATTTTTGGTATAATGTACAATAAGAATGCAAAACCTAACTTTTGCATCTTAATCCATAATTAAGTGTAACTACCTTCATTAAATAGCTAATAAAAAGTTATATACAATTAAAGTAATTTTGATGAATTTTGAGCTCTTATGGAGGAGATACAAGTTCGTGAAGTTGGGATTTTAGTTTTTTATTCTGGATGTAGAAAGCATAATATGTATTATTTTTACTTGAAATAAATTTCGTATTTTTATATTTTTTATCTACAACTTTTATGTACTAAGTTTACTGATTTGAGCTATAAACAATAAAGAATAAAATAGGTCCCAAAACTAAAATATTGGGCAAAGTAAATTCAGGTTTTATTGTAGTATTTGCCCTTATCTCCTCCTACTTTATTCCTTGCCATCCCAATCATCATAATGCCTCGATCTCAAGGTTTATGGCATTCAATATCTATGGTATTTCCTTTCTTTTTATTTTTATTTCTTTTCTTTATTCTTTTAGTTTAGATCTAAATACAATATTTTATACAGTATTTACTCAATAAATAGTAAATATTTTTATGTAAATAAATGCTATTACATGCATTTAGCTAGAGTTTAAAGGCCAAAATGAAAGAATAAAGGTGATGAAATGGAGATTCATCGGTCGCCCCTATACTTAGGATCTGGTATCCTAAGTATAAAGAAAGCAAAAAATGGGAACGATTGGGATCTAAGAAGAATATATAAGTGGTGTACTCCAGAAAACGAATGGCTCACAAGTCTTTGTATAGAACAAAATGTAGTGGAAGAGTAGTCAAGAGTCCTATACATAGTAGATAACCTCAACCTGGGTCGTAGGATTCATCTATTGTGCTAGTGTGTACCAATCCCTGACTGGCCCGAGTAGAGCTGCATTTGTAAGTGAAATTGTACATAGCATATGTCTCTCTATTGTAGTAACTATCTCTAGAGTCGGACTGCGGAAGGTGTATATACATGTGTCCATCACACCACCTGACTCTCTATATTGGGTAGACAGTATGATCTCTGAAATGTATTCAACTGGCTCTCACACTGGAATATGTGAATTCTCAATCTGTGGCACCGAGATATCTATTGCATCTAACTGCTCCTCTGAACCTGATATGATCTCTGTATCTATATGTGAGCAATTGTCTGAATAACTAGGTACCGTATGATAACCCCATCCTCATGTAGGATATCGTGGGTATCAAAGTAAACACTTTCAAGATTAAGAAAATACATCTCATCTATTTGCTGACAGTCATTTGCTAAGCTGGTGTCCTCTGAAGTGAATGACAATACGGATCTGGGACTGCTACATCCTCTTGCCATCTCAATGTGTACCTCACTTCTATAATTGCGAAATGATACTCTCCTTGAATCATAATCAAAGAGGGCCTTCACAGTCTGTAAGGAAGGTCTCCCGAGAATGATTGGAGCAAGATGTAACTGTGTAGGGCACGTCATGTATAGGGCAGTAAAGTCCACTGGAAACTATAAACCATGTATGGTTACGATAATGTTCCTCAACATGCCTCTAGGTCTCTTTACTAATCGATCTGCAAACTGAAGTAACGCTCGTGACCTGTTAAGAGGACCTAACTCAAGTTTATCGAGTACATAAGATGGTAACAAATTAATCCAGGAACCATTATCTAAGAGATGCGGTCAAATGTTGCATCTGAAATATGACATCTGACATAGTGAGCACCTGAATATCTCTTTTTATTGGGTACATTGTTCTGAATAGCACATGAAGTAGCCTTGGTCAAAACATGCTTCTCAACTTGTGACTTCCTTTTCCTATGTGTGGTACATCTATCCTTCAATTGATACTTAAGTGTAGGAAAATGGTCCAAGGCATCATGAAGTGGAATCTTCAAAAAGATGTGATCTTTCAATAATTGTTCGATCTCTGGAGTGATAACATTCTTTTTGTACTTTTTCTTTCCTTTACCAAACAAAGCATTTGGAAAAGGAACAAACTCAAGAACAACAAAAATTTCTTTATTTATCTCATCAAAGTAATCAACATGTATATCGGGACTCTCATAAGTATGTACAAAACTCTCAAATACATGGAAAGAAACAGAATCATCAGGAGCGCCTATATGGCCCGGTGTGGTATTGTCATCTGAATCGCCTATGTCCATATCAATTATCCCAACATCACTCCCATGTCTGGTATCATCATGATGTTTATCATCATATTCCTTGTGATGGTCCTCCTCCTCAACATAAGGATGTATATCATCATCATGGACAGGCTCTCGCTCCTCATCATCATGTGCCCACTCTTCCTCTAGATCAAGTGTTAATGGATGTCTATCGCTCCTGACGAATGAAGTTATATAAAAATTTAGGAAAAGTGACCTTACTTGTAGTGGCATCTACCTGATCTGTATGTGGCCTCTTGTTGGTATAGTTCATCTGATGTTGAGCTGCGAGATAGGTATTGGGCACAATTAACTCATCTAGACGATGGTTAACATGTTCCATATTTATCCTATGTATAAATTGAAGTGTGCTAATCATATCCATGATCTGGTTAGTGTCAGGGACTCTATAGATAACTCCAGATCAGTGATTGATGAATCTCCGTTTCAACATCTTTATTCTATCATTTTGTCCTTAAAAACTCTAGTAATGTGTAAATAGCGTTAATTTAGGCATTTTATCATCCATGAATCATTGTGTATATATTGTATAAAATACAGTTTTTAAAGCCAAAATTATAGAATAAAGAAAAGAAAAGAATACAATATTGCAAATATTTTATGACCCGAAACCCCGAGACTTAGGTATCTCGATGACTAGGTCGACAAGGAATAAAGTAGGGGGACATAAGGGCCAAAATACATAAAAATACCTTTTATTTAATTCATTATTTATTCATTTTGGAACCTATTTTTAGTTCCACTTTTTATACATCAAATAAAGAAACTTTGAACATGAAAGTTGAAGATAATTAAATATAGAAAATACAAAATTAATTTCATACAAAAATAATGTACAGATAAAAAGTTATGATCTAAATAAGATTCAAAAATCCCAACTTCCCAGACTTGTATCTCTCAAATAAAAACTAGAATTGTATCAAAATCACTTCATTGCATATACTTTTAATAAGCTATTTAATGAAGGTGGTTTCATATTATTCAGAGTTACGGTTTGAAAGTTGATTTTGGACCCCTATTGTATACTTGTACATATTAAAATATTCATTTTATTTATTATTCATTATTTTTATAATTTTATATTTTTATAATTTTGTAAATATTATTTATAATATATATGTATATTAAAACAGGAATAAAAATATGAATAAAACACAAAAATAAAATACTTGTATAAAGCACATAGATGAAATACCTATAACTATACCTATATAAACAATACATCTATTTATTTAAGTGTACAAATACTTCAGAAAAAAAATAAAAATATATTTAAGTGTATAAAATTAATTTATATACAAAATAAATAAAATTAAATATATAAAATAAAAATAAAATATGAAAATATATAGATGAATATACATGTATATAACATATAAAAGGAAACTTGTAATTTTAAATCTCGAAAAAATAAATAAAAATCACAATAAAATAATTTAAAAAATAAAAAATATTTTTTATTTAATAACAAAAATTTAATAAATTTATTTGCTATTTTTTAAATGATTTTTAATCATTTTTTGCAGGACTTTCCTAGTTCATGCACGTGGACCAACCAGGGAGGTTTGAGAGTTGACCGCGGGTCAACACTCTGACCTGCCTCCTATTCATGTCAGAATGTTTGTTTTCACCCGTGTTTGCGGAATTTTCGAGGCCACACCTTTCATCTTTTGATGCCGCGTCCTTCTGCACTTTTTCACCTTGTCTATTGGTGATTTATGCCCAGGGCTTTTCTTGGGTTGTGAATCACTGATTGAGACGTTGTTCCTCGGTCTTCTCATCACATTCACAACCTATTCAAAAACCGCTCTAACCTTCCCTTCGACCTTGAACCCTTTTGGACCATTGCCCTCTCCTTCTCTTACGCAAGAAAAAAGGAAGGAGGAGACAGCTCCTTCCTCACGCCATCAGATTGATCAAGGAGGTGATTCTTGGGCATGTTACACCTATCTTCGGCAAAGTTGCCGTCGAGTCCATATCTCCGGTCTCTAGACCATTGAGGTTCTTTTTATTTATGCTTCAGATAGTCATAGTGGTAGGGTTTAATTCTATACTTTTATTTCATGATTTAGCGGCTTAGAATTAGGCATAAGACATCCTCGCCGGAGCTTCACTCCGGCCAACTTCCACCATCACCATTTCACCTCCATTACACGCCAGCAACCCCTGGGACCCATATTTGTCGTGTATGAGTTTGCTTGCAAGTTTTAGGGTTCGAGAAACTCCATCTGGGGTCAAAAATGTTGAGGGGCGAGCAACCTGGAGCAGCCCTCATCCCTTCACATCGTGGCGGACCACCGGCCTCTCCCAATCCATTTTGCGGTCGCCGACCTATTGAGGATCACTCCAGGAAGCT
The DNA here is from genome assembly GCA_037367405.1 of Ottelia alismoides. Lineage (NCBI taxonomy): Eukaryota > Viridiplantae > Streptophyta > Magnoliopsida > Alismatales > Hydrocharitaceae > Ottelia > Ottelia alismoides. Next base: position 761,649 of record JAZKJV010008977.1, on the reverse strand, counting down.
CTGGGAGCCATTTTGAAGCGTAGAAGACCGCCGGAGAGGTGCGAGAAGGTCGGAGGAACTTCGCCTCGGCAGAGTTCTTCCCGGTTCTTCATCGGGCCTTCTTCGTCGTTGGATCGAGAGGGCTCTCCAGATCATTCAGTAGCCGTTAGATCTCGCTGCACCAGCACCGTTGGATCATCGGTGTGGGATCTAATCGTAGCCGTCGGCTGCGAAAGGGTATCGAGCATCCTCGTGCCGACACATATCAAGTGAGATATTGTGTGTCGCCATATCCCCAGGCTTTGGATATTTTGTATTTATTACCCTAGCCTATTTTGTATTTAATTAATAGTATTAAATCTTTCATTTGCAGCTTTAGTATTTTTGTAATATTTATAAAAAGACCCCTCAACTTTACTTATTTGCAGAAAGGTCTTTGGCCACATCACTTCACGTGACATGTGCACGTGAGGCATGGCCATTTTGTAGAGGGACCCTTGGCCATTTTCATATTTATCTTTAGTCAAAAAACATGTTCATAAAGTTATAAAGTTTTGGGAATTTTGCATATCGGCCCCCAGGATTTTGTTAATTACGCCCAGGTCCCTGCTTGGTCAAGTGCTTTGCGAACGTGACTTTGGAAAAAATTGCAAGTATAACCTTTGCCATTTGCTTATGTCATTTTGGTCCCGTAACATTTTATTTAGTTATATATTTTCTTGAAAAATTACACTGTGGCCCTCGGATTTCTGGCTAATTACAAAACAGCCCCTGCAGTAGTGTAGTTTCTTTTTGTTGTCTCTAATTATTCATGCATCTATAAAACTCTAAAAATTCCAAAAAAAATATCATTGTGTGTTTGTTGCACTATGCTATCATGCCATATTTTTATTTTGCATTTTTATTGCATTTTATTATTTATAAAAAAACTCAAAAGCATGCATTTTCTTCACTATTTGTATTAGAAAATAGATAAAAATTATAAAATATTTTTGAAAAATTCCAATATATATTGTGTGTTTTTGCATCTTTCAACTTCAGACCAAAAATCACTAAAGAAATATAAAAGAAAACTCATAAAAATAAAAAAAACTCTAAAAACCTTCATAAAAATTTATAAAATTCATAAAAAAATCTAAAAAAGTGTTTCCAATTCCTGAATTTTCTTTATTGTATTATCTCTATTTAAAAATTAGTTTGGAGAATTTTTGACACTATTTGATATTTTTCATCTCCATTTTAATTTCGGCCATTAATTTTATTCACTCTTTTAAGGATTGTTTTACTTCAAAAATACCAAAAAATTAAGAAAAATATAGAAAAACCATAAAAACATTAGAAAAATATAAAAAAACATAAAAACACTTTATTTCCTGTATTTTGAGTATTTTACCGATTTTTATCTCTCTCTTATCTATATTGTATATATACTCTTTATATAGTTTTATATCTTTATGAAAAGAAAAGGAAAATATAAAAATATAAAATATAAAAAAGAAATACAAAATCAGTAAATTAAAAATCAAAATATAAAATAATAAAAATATAAATAAAAATAAAATAATATAAAATTAAAACCCACAAAAACATAGCACACTTATAGACAAATTGATCACATTCACTTTTGTGCATTGAATTGCCCTGATCTACCTGCTTGCTTCCTGTGCTCGACACTCTACACTACTTGCACTATACACATCTTTGTAGATTTATAATAAATTTTAACTCAGCACCGCTTTTCATTGTCTGATCTTTGTTGTGGGTTACTTGTTGTTTTAACGCGGATTTCGTGCGAGGTCAACTCAGCGACTGTTGATTCACCTTGTGAGTCAACATGACCTCCCGATTTTTGTGTTAAACAAATGGCGCCGTTGGCTGGGAGCAACATCGCTTAGATTGGGATTATTTGTTGATTGTGATTATTTGCCTATATTTGTCATTCATTTATTTTCTTTATTTTTTGGTATTGATTGTTGAGCTATCTAATCTCCTATCTTCTTGATTTCGTGCGAGGTACCGCAAATCAAGGGAGGCGCTCTACCTTAGGCGCCTACGCACCCACGTGAAGCCGATGACAGTTTGTTCACCTTGCACCGAAGGAGACTTAGAGATTTCTGAAGACCGAACTCCATTTTCATTTGTAGCATTTATTGTGTAATTTGTGTGAGAGAGAGAGATTCTATATTTGTAATAATATAGGTACTCAAGACTCTTGGACATTCGGGCACAACTTCCAACTGTTTGTTCACTTGGGGGCTCACCACGATTTTTGTCGCATTTTATTCGCATTTTTTTATTTTGTTTCTCGGTTTTGTTTTCCTTACTTTGTGTGATTGAGCCCTTGGTTTTAGGATTGCTTGCGATAGATTAAGGCCAAACACCTAATATATTTGCCTGCACCTATAGTCTACGTTTGGACTTAATTAAATTTTGAATTGCTTCTCACTTAGTCTCGGAACCACCGCACCGCGAGAGTCTCCATACAGCACTTGCAAGACCCATTGTGGTGGACACCGAGGAGATTCCAAGACCGGACACTTCGGTTCCATTCTAAGTCATTAGCATCGGTTCTTCACGCTAATAGCAATTTTTGAAACTTAGGGTGATTTCATCAGCTTTGCATTTGCATATAGATAGGTTTCAATTCTGTTGAGCATCTTTGCATGTAGAGTGTTGGAGGCAAGGTGAACATTTACACTTTAGCATTCATCATCGTTTTGCCGCTTGCATTGCTTTTCAGCCTCTCTACCTCTAATTTTGATCACCTAGGTGCTTAAAGGAATTGACTTCTCGTTAGGCGCGTGCATTCTCATTAAAAATCCAAAAAATGTGATAACAAATAAAATTGGGACTGCTAATATTACTTGACCCTAAAAATTGATCAAAAAGAGAATATTTGTCTTGGGGCAAGTAATCCCCTCATTTTCTTCATTTTACTTGCTTGCGCACACACTAAGGATTAGTGACAAAATCCTATTTCAGCCCCTAAGTGTTTGTGCAACTTTTGGACTTCTCACCTAACTTTAAAATAAACAAGATAAAAAGATCGACTTTTCGGTCTCTACCGAGTTGAGTAGGTGAATTGAGGGTTTGTTTTGCGTGAGTTTTGTTTGTGATTGTTTGTGTGCATTCTAGATTGCCTCTGCGCATTTGCACCTTTTTTCACTTCTATTGATTTGGCCATCGTGCTCTCCCGATCATTTTCTTTTTGTTTCGAGATGGCCGACTGGAGCATTTTCTGTCCAGACTTTGCGGACCCCTTGTTCACTCCAGCCGGTTTGACTCTCTTTTTCTAGGAAGACTTTGCTCCTGATTTTTGTACATATCCGACCCACCCACTATTTCAAGATTCGGACTTTGACCTTCACCAATCATTTCCACCGCCATCACACTCACATTTTGGCAACCCGCTCTTCCTTTAGTATCCTGATCCGGAAAGTGATTTTTGTCCACACCTACCACTCACACTCGACACACCCGATCCTGATATTTTGGAGTCACCTTTCATGATATCTACACTTGAGACTTTGAATCAGATGATGGAGCAGATGAACTCGAGGATGAGTGATATATTTAGTGTAAATAAGATCCATGACGTAGCTCCATTCTTTGAGGATGAGGATTCATTTGAGGATTTCCATGAGAGCTTGCAATCACCCGAAATACAAAAAAAAATGAGAAAAATTTAGAAATCTAAAAAGAGTTCGGAAGACCTTTGGTTGATTCAGACTGTGAGTAGAGTGTCTACTTGCCAGACCCTTTGACCGCACAACCTTTCACACCCTATCCCACCTTTAACCCCGAGGATGCCGCTGTACAGACTGTTCTTGGCATTCCTCATGTATATGTTGATTCTGATTTTCTCCCTTGTATGGAGGAGGTGCAAAAATTAAAAAAATATTGACTGAACCTGAAGTGGTGGCCACCATTCATGAGATCATCCGTGCCCTACTTCAGCAATCCATAACTGATTTATCTACTCCTCTTCCCAAGAAGAGAAAGCGGAGGAGCAGATCTGAGCGTCATATCTTGACCATGGCCACTGCTCACACCGTCCCATTCCTAGGAAAAAGAACACTACCACACCTTTCATTAGCTGCACTATCTTTGACCATACATGTGATCACACTCTCCTCGATGGTGGTGCTTCGATTAGCATATTACCTTTCTCATTGGTACAGTCTCTTCACTTAGGGCCTCTCAAGAAAACCAAGATTATCGTTTAGTTTGATGATGGATCAATAAAGAGGCTGAAGGGTATCCTCGAAAATGCCGTCATATCAATTCAGGGCTCGAGCTACAATGTTGATTTTGTCGTATTGCCCATGGAGACCTCCACTGGGGAACACTCTCCAATCATCCTGGGACGACCATTCCTCGCCTCTGCACGGGTCTTTATTGATTACGGATTAGGAGAGATTCGTTTTTGTCATGTTGACGAAAGCGAAGTGTTGATCACCGCACCGACTGCTAACCTGAGACCTACACCTGATGTGACCACACCTATCTTGGCTGACCCTGAGGACCATGACCTTGGTGAAACTATCAGAGAATTTTGTTACTTATTGAATTCCACTGAGACCCAAGAATTCCTCTCCAATGAGGAAGACTTGGAAAGCATGGGCCTCGAAGTTCCTTTTTCTGGGACTTGGCGTTGTGTTGATGACATCCGCAGGATTTTATACGATTGATACCATTGAGCGGAGGGCAGATTCAGAGATTAGACAGGATAGACATGATTTGACTACTTCCACTGATGGGTCTGTTCCTGTTCACTTAGATTCACATGAGACAAAGGCTGAATTTGATTTTATTGCTTTTATTCGGGAATTCGGGCCTTTTGATGAGAAAGATGATCTGGTTGAGATTATTGAAGACGAACAGAGTTTGACTACTTCCACTGATGAGTTCATTCCTTTTGGTTTTTACCTGTACGAGACCTCGTAGGACACACTGATTGCACTTCTTCCGGTGATGATGAGTTCATCCCATTCCACTTCGACATCAGCGAGACTTCCAAGGCCGGACCTAGTCATACTTCTTCCACTCAACCGTCCGTGCCTCTCACCCTAAGGCTATTGAGGACCCTGGCCCTGTCGACCCTGATCGGTTTGTGCCGTCTGAGGACCCCGATGTCGACTTGCACCACACCAGATCTATCCCTCAGCGGTCCTACAAGAAGGTTTGCTTTCGACCTTCTTGATCCTCTGTACATACATCATGGTGTACATTCACTTTTGTTCATCTCCGTCTTAGGACGTACTTTGTCCTAAGTATAGGGGGTGTGCACCTTGATGTCTCCTATTCTTTGATCCTCCCCATCGTCTCCTCTTCTTGTCTATACTTAGGGATATCTTACCCTAAGTATAGGGGGAGACAGTCTGAGTACGATCTGTTCATTCCCACCCTTGACCCTCCCTGCTTTGTCTACAGACTATTATACTTAGGATTATTTGATCCTAAGTATAGGGGGTGCAGTCAACTTCTCATTCTATCATTTCTTTATTCCTTTATTCTTTAGACTTTTCTATACTTAGTACGAGTTATGTCTTCTCTTTTCTCTCTGATCTATGAGTACATAGCTCAAGCTAAGTATAGGGGGTCGTATAAACTGTGTATATACTTTAGCCATAACTCGTACTTTCGCATTTTTTTAATAATTACAGCTAATTATACTATTAAAAATCATTAAAAATCTTAATAAAAAGATGTGATTATTCTTCAAATTCTTTTTGTATTTACTGATTAATAAATCAAGTGAAAATATTTTTTGCAAAATGTTTGAAAAATAGTTTGAAAATCCTTTTATAATCTTTTGAAAACTGTTTGGAAAACGTTTTGTTACATGTTTTCAACCTTTGTAAAATTATTTTATTTGCAAATTTTATTTTCTGTGTATGAAATAAAATGTTTGAAAAACGATTTGCAGATGGTTTGAAAAATGGTTGCAAAAATACTTGAAAATCTATATATACTGTTTGGAAAACCTCTGCAAAATGATTTTCAAATGTGTGTACATGTTTGTAAAAATGATTATAAAAATTATTTTGGACTATAGTTTTCAAAAATTATTTGTAAAACCTTTTTCAAATACGTTTGAGGAATATATACATCTCAGCTAAACTTCTTTATGTATACACCCATAAAATTGAGCACTTACTCCTTGTGAATTCTTAAAAATCTACTTCTTGTAAATATAAGATGCATCCCTGTGTAAATATTTGTACCCAGTTTTTAGCCAAAATCTTTTGTTTTCAAAAAAAATCCCAAAAACATTTGCAAAATTAAAACACCAAAAACATGTGAAAAATCTCCGTGAAAAACCAAAAAAATGCATATGCATCATCTTTCCAAAATCCATAAAAAGATCAAAATATTTGAAAATTGCATCACAAAAATATTTCTGCATAGCATTCGTATTTTTCGGATTGAGGTTGATAGTTGAACGAGTCTAAGTAAAATCCGAAGATTGGAGCTTGGTTGGACCATAAAATCTACCTAATTAACATGAACCTTATAGGAGCTGGAATTGAGGTACTTCAGGTCTAGTTGACTTAATTCTTTGAGGATTACGAGACTTGGTTCAATAAGTTCTTGATTGCCTAAGTAGAGTATTTCAGAGCACACGCACAACTCTTGTTGATAATGACCTAACTTGGGCACATGCACCTTTCACTTGGCTCAACTCAGTTGGAGTGGTGAGGGGGTTGGATTTGCCGGTATGAGACGCACATAGGTGGAAACATTTGTCCTCCTCTAGGGAGGGAAGTGCACCCCAACCCATCTGGTGATGATGAGTTTTGAGGACAGGAGAGTGTCGGTTGCGATAAAGCTTCAAAAGAGGGATAGTCTACTAGCTCAAGAGGAAAAACTCCTTATGTGAATGCTGCTATGAATAGTATTTCCAAAAAAAGCAAAAACTCTAAAAAGTAGACAGGATAGTACAAAAATAAAAATGTCTGCCATAGTGTATATATTTGTATAGTCAATAAGCAAGCTTGAGCTTCAAAGTCAAATCATGTGAGCATGCAGCTGGATGACTTGACTACACTGGTCTTGCATCCCAAGATAGGTAGCTACACTGGCTACCGTCCATTCTTCTCTTCACCCCCTCCTCTTAAGCCGGTTGCCACTTGAACTTAGAAGGGAATACCCCACTCCTCGAGGAATGAGTCATTGGATTGGGGAATCATTGGGTTGTCATACTGGAGAAGTCAGTCTCTTTGTCATTTCAGTTGGGGAGAGCCACCATCACTTACATTGTACGAGTCAAATTCATAGTCATAAGGGTTTGCGTATGAGTTGAAGTATTCTGACCCGGCTATTGAGGAGACTTGAGCAGAGTTTTTGGATTCTCGAAGTCTGTTGGATTTCAAATCTGGTTCTCATTAAGGTTCCACCCTCAATAAAATTCCAAAGGTCCGACTTGAGCTCCAAACTTTGATTTTGAGAAGACAAGTTTGATAATTAAATTTAATCCATTTTTCTTCTTTTTCTTTTCTTTGTTTTTCTTTTCTGCACTTATTGCATAAGTGTTTGCTAGGGACTAGCAAAGGCAAGTATAGGGGGATGATGAATCTCCGTTTCATCAACTTTATTATATCATTTTGGCCTTAAAACCCTAGTAAATGCGTGTAAATAACGTTAATTTAGGCATTTTATAATCCATGCATCATTGTGTAAATATTGTATAAAATACGGTTTTTAAAGCCAAAATTATAGAAAAAGAAAGACAAGAAAAAAGAATAAAATAATACAAAAACTTTATGACCCGAAACCCCGAGACCTAGGCATCTCGATGACTAGGTCGACAAGGAATAAAGTAGGGGAGATAAGATCCAAAATACAATAAAAATACCTTTTAATTAATTCATTCTTTATTCATTTTGGGACCTATTTTTAGTTCTACTTTTTATACTTCAAATAAAGAAACTTTGAACATGAAAGTTGTAGATAATTAAATATAGAAAAACACAAAATTAATTTCATACAAAAATAATGTACAAATAAAAAGTTATGATCTAAATAAGATTCCAAAATCCTAACTTCCCAGACATGTATCTCTCAAATAAAAACCCTAAATGTATCAAAATCACCTTTAATTGTATATAACTTTTAATAAGCTATTTAGTGAAGGTTGTTTCATATTTTTTGGAGTTACGATTTGAAAGTTGAGTTTTGGACCCCTATTGTATACTTGTACAGATTAAAATATTCATTTTATTTATTATTCATTATTTTATAATTTTATATTTTTATAATTTTGTAAATATTATTTATAATATATATGTATATTAAAACATGAATAAAAACATCATTAAAACACAAAAATAAAATACTTGTATAAAGCACATAGATGAAATACCTATAACTATACCTATATAAACAATACATCTATTTATTTAAGTGTACAAAGTACTTCAGAAAAATAAAATAAAAATATATTTAAGTGTATAAAATTAAGTTATAAATATATAAAATAATAAAAAAAAATAAATAAAATTAAATGTACAAAAATAGAAATAAAATATGAAAATAAATAGATTAATATACATGTATATAACATATAAAAGGAAACTTGTAATTTTAAATCTCGAACAAATAAATAAAAATCACATAAAATAATTTAGAAAATAATGAATATTTTTTATTTAATAACTAAAATTTAATAAATTCATTTTCTATTTTTAAATGATTTTTAATCATTTTTTACAGGATTTTCCTTGTTGGTCCATGTGGACCAACCAGGGGGTTTGAGAGTTGACCGTGGGTCAACACTCTAACCCGCCTCATGTTCATGTCAGAATGTTGGTTTTCGCCCGTGTTTGCGGAATTTTTGAGGCCACACCTTTCATCTTTTGATGTCGCTTCCATCTGCACTTTTTCACCTCATCTATTGGTGATTCACGCCCAGGGCTTTTCTCGGGATGTGAATCACTGATTGAGACGTTGTTCCTCGATCTTCTCACCGCGTTCACCGCCTATTCAAAAACCGCCCTGACCTTCCCTTCGACCTTGAACCCCTTTGGATCGCTGCCCTCTCCTTCTCTTGCGCAAGAAGGAAGGAATGAGGTGACAGCTCCTTCCTCACACCATCAGATTGATCGAGGAGGCGATTCTTGGGCGTGTGATGAACGTGAAATCCACCTCTTTAATAATCGGTAATTGTAGTATAGGAGGCGAAAATCGGTCGATCAAAATACCACAATCTGTGAATGTTGTGGAATATTTTTACTTGGTAAGTCTACCAAGGTCGAACACAGGGAACGATGATCCTTAGTTGCGTGGTCTTAAATTAGATTAAATAACTAACTAATGCTTGATTAATTTCTGTGTTGAGAAAATATACAATGCAATGCAATGATGAAAGGTGCAAAAGAAAGTTAAACAGAGAGAATGAAGCACCAGATCTGTAGTTTAGTGATGTTTAATCCAAATAAGATTAATCAATATCCGCGAAATGAAATCATAGATCAAATAATATCAAATCCAGCAAGATGTATCAAATTAATCCCTGATGCAAGTAAGAGTGAATAGATATCAGATTAATCCTGCAATGATTTTATCTCCAAAATACTTCTAATTTTATTCTCAAGAAATGTTTGCAGGCAATATCCACAAGTCAATAAATCTAATCAATCTCCTTGATTTAAACCTTGCAAAAATTAAGTCCTCAGATATGAGATCAATTTCATCATTTTCTAAATCGGATCCCTGCAAAATAAATCGTGAATATCTTAAGAAGGCATAAATATGCAAAACTTAGTCCAGCAGGATTAGGATAGCTCCTTGAATAATGAGTCTTAACAAGTAGCCTCAGATCAGTCCACAAGACATGTACAATGAAAGAGCATGAAAATAGCTTCAAAATGACATATTATATGCTCAAAACAGAGTTCGTCTGGAAAAGATATGATGACATGAAATCTCAAGGACTAAATTTTAATTAAAATAGAGTTTTTCCTTCAAAATGGTCCCTGGAAGGACATATCTGTAATTTATGAAAGTCAGTTGGGCCCGTGTAATTTATCACTAGCGAGGGTATTTCTGCAATATCTGGGACTTTTGGTGGCGTCGATGCAATTTTCCCACCGCGCAGGTTCGGATGACAGAGCGGAGGCTCCGGGACCCGAGCCCGTGGTTCGTGGATGAGGCGCAAGCTTGGGACCGAGGCAGAGGTTCGGCTTCAGAGGTGGAGGTTCGGGAGAGTCCGAGCCTTTAGGCCGGGGCCTAGGCTCGAGCAGGTGACGTGGGGCCTGTGGACCGTCGGATCAAGGGTCACCTGCCCGATCTGACGGTACCTATACCGAGAGTGTTGCCGGGGCGGAGGCGTCGAGCGGGCGGGACCGTGATGCGGTGGTCGTGGGAGGGGATACCGCACCTCGGTCGACACACGGCGCGAGGCGGTTGGTGCAACAACGACGGAGGTGAAGGTGCATGAGCGGCATGGCTTCAACGGGCGGAGCGAAACGGCTAGGTGTGGAGGAGGCACGCCCGGTGCGAGGCGATGGCGGAGGTCGGGGCTGACCGCGGCGAAGAACCTGCAAGGATAGCCAAAAAGGGGGGAGCGAGGGGGAGCGGACTCCGGCCTTTGCGAGGCCGGAGATGGTGTAGGAGAGGGTTGGCTGAAGCGCGTGTAAGAGGGAGAGAAGGAAAGAAGGGGAACGGGGATACCTGGAAGGGTCTCTGCTCAAGGTCGGTGACTCTGAGCTTACGCAAGCTTGGGAGCTTGAAGCAGCACGCGGAAGGCGGCTGGATCTCGCCGAAGGTCACCTACGTCTTGCTGTCACCAAGGATAATGAGGGTTCTTCCCGATATAGCGGATAGGTTGTGTGGCCGGCAAGGAGGGGTCTTTATAGACGGCGATGGAAGGTCGTTACGCAATGAGGGAAGTGAACGGTGGTGGCACGCGTAACGGCTGGAGGAGGAATGATGGCGGCGAGCAACGGCCGCAGTGAAGGGGGAGATGGCGGCCGTTTGCATGGGAGGAGAGGGGGGTAACGGCTGGAGGTAGGGGAAGGAGAGGGGGTGGTCACGTGTCGCGCACGTGCGTGAGGGAGGAGAGCGGCACGTGCGTGGCACGTGCGCCTGGAGAGAGAAGCATGTGGGAGTGCCACGTGGCACGCCCAGGGGCTGCCACATGGCACCCAAAAAACTTTTCAAATTTAAAGGTAAAGAAAAATAGAAAAGAAATAGCAGGAGACCCTCAGATCGAAAAATTTTCTTCACAAAAGTTGTTCGTCTCGTCGAGATCTATAACTTTCATGAAGGACCCAAAGCAAAAGAGGTCACCTGCGTGAAGTGATATTTTTGGTGTTTTTCCATGTGTATAGAAAACCGAATTTTTGGAATTTTGTAATTTTTTGGTAGTTTTAGAGAGGATAAAAAATCCTAGAAAAATACGATAAAATACAAGAAAATTATTTACACACTAATTTATTTTTTTGATTTTTAGTAAATAAGAAAATAGGAAAATAAAATAGAAGTAAGAAACACACAATTTTTGTACAGACTCACAATGGACACTTAGACTCGGTCAGTTTCATTGATTTCAGTTTTAATCTGGATTTGGATTTTTATGTTGCTTAATAAACTTTCATCAAAGAACACAAATGAAGAAGAATTAAAATTAAAAGGATTAATTATGTACATAAAAACTCAGGTTAAAAATAGCAAAAAGTTAAAATGCGCAAAAGAGGCTCAGAACTCAACTTTTACATATGAGCTCCGAATTTTACGAAATTGGTATTGTTTTGAAGGTATTTGAAAATGGAGTACTTTAAAAGTGAGTAGACCAAAATCGGACACTGTATGTGGGAGTATGCTCATTTTAGTCTGTCAGATGTGAAATTAGACTTTAGGATAATTTGACACTTATTGGAGTTAGTAATTTTTTGTATTTTTCATTTAATAAGGTTAGTAATATCTACACAATGGAGGTGGTTTGGGGTTAATCGAAGTCAGGATGAATTATCTAAAAATAAGAGAAGTTAGCAGCTTTTTGGGCTAATTTACACTTGGGATTTTTAATGCAATTATGCATGATGAAATGCAAATATTATTAACACATGTATGAATGCTAATGATGCTCTGTTAATAATTAAATGTGTGTGCCTCTCGAGTGCTTTATTACTCAACACAAGTATATTTTATTTTTTTGATCAATGTGTCCGTCAAGAGGATTTGGAGTTGGCTGCACATGTTTTTCCTGGGAGTACATCGGGGTGTGTCTCTTTTGAGTATCCAAGATACCTTCGACACCTAGACTTGTATCACTTACGATGCAGAGCCCTTTTATGGTGTCAGTCCGACTCCTTGGTCCTAATTAGCGCTTGGTCCAAGTGGAAACTTTGAAAATGTTTGGGAGCGCTCGCCATTGGTGGAAGCTCATTTAGAATTTTACTTTGGATGATAGAGCTTTTCTTTGACATTTTCTTTTTCTTTTCTTTTGTTGACTAGCTCCACTACTTTTACCAAAAGTTGGCGCACATTGATCAATAATTTTCATTAAGTTTCATCACACCCTGGTACTTAGGTCATTTATCAAAGAGATGGCGTATGAATCTTGTTCACATACTGGCTAGGTTTTGCTGACACTCAGGTTTTCTGAAGCCTTCATTAACTTTATCCCATCCGTGAATATCATTAAATCGGGTCTAAACTCAAATCCTAGTCCCAGTTCCTCAAGTGATAACTGAACTCATATCATCAATCATGCAGTTGTGAAAGTGATTGTGTTGATCATATCCATTTAAAAGGTAGAGATGAAGAGTGCAATATAGCGCTCAAATCTTTCAAACTAGGGAAGTGTGGATTATTAAGTTCTAAAAACCCTAATGACTAAGGCAGGCTAACTCAGAAACGCAAGATCTCAGAAATCAATTGTCCTCAAAAATCCTCAAGCCTTAAGTGATAGTGAATGTATCAGGAATATATCAACCAAGGAATGCATGAAATGCTTGAAGAAATGCAAGATCATGATTTAAAAAATTTTATACAAAAAGGTTTTTTTTTTGTTTTTTTGTTTTTTTGTCATTTTTTGTTATTTTTTTGTTTTTTTGAAAAACAAGTATGATACACATAATATACACAACTTGTACCCATCCCCGATGTTCGATAAAAATGATTAAAGTACGAGTTATGGATAAAGTAGATAAAATATATACAAACACCCCCCTATACTTAGTGTGTGCTATGTCCTCATGGCACAAAGGTGAAATGTAGACATAGCTCGTACTGAGTATAGATGGGACAAAAATAGAAAATAGGAGAAGCGATGTAAACACAATGAAATCGGTTCCCTTAAACTAAGTATTGGGGGAGCGAGAGCGGGTAGATGGTTATACAGAAGAGTATTGGATCCAGAGAGGTGGTTTATCTGGGCAAATCAAATCTTTCGTCAAAAGTTATTCCCTGAGTGAAGGAGATTTGTTCAACTTGTACTAATTGCTCGTTGGATTCGACGAAATGTTTAAGTAGCTGACCGTTGACTATATATGTTTGTGTGCTATCTGCGGTCTCTGAGATCTCAACACTACCATTATTGTTTACCTCTCTTACAATGAAGGGTCTCGTCCACTTTGATTTCAATTTACCCTGAAAAATTTTCAATTTTGCATTAAATAACCAGACTTTCTGTCCTGGGACAAAGATCTTTTTTCGAATGTTCTTGTTATGCCATCTCTTTACTTTGTCCTTATAAATGGTGATGTTTTCATAAGCATGATTTCGGATTACAGATAGTTCATTCAAATCCATCTCTCGGTTCTTCTTTCCTTGGTGACAGTTCCAATTAATCTTCTTGATTGCCCATTCTGATTTATGCACGAGCTCTACGGGCAAATGGCATGGTTCTCCATATACCATTTCAAACGGGGAGGTGCCCAATGGGGTCTTATAAGCCGTCCGGTAAGCCCATAGAACTTGGTCCAGTAGTTGGGCCAGTTCTTCCTGTCAGGGCGAACGAGCTTCTGTAAAATTCCTTTAACCTCCATGTTTGACACCTCGGCCATGCCATTGGATTGTGGATGGTAAGGAGTAGCGACACCGTGCTCGATATCGTATTCCTTAGTCAACTTCTTCACCTCCCGGTTGACAAAGTGGCTTCCTCCATCAGATATTAAAACTTTTGGAATTTCAAACCTCGAAATAATATTATCTTTTAAAAACTTGCAAACAGTTTTGCTATCTGCTGCTTGAGTAGGGATAGCCTCCACCCATCTAGATAAATAATCTACCGTGAGAAGAATATATTCAAATCCTTGACTGTTAGGGAATGGGCCCATAAAGTCAATGCCCCATGCATCGAATACATCACAGATGATCACTGGTTGCATAGGCATGGCATCTTTGGATCCACATTTCAATATCTTCTCAGCGGTCCTCTTCTCAGAGTGATGTCCTCCTACCTCCAAGGTGTGGCATAGATTGAGGATACTTTGGTTATCCTCTTGAGGAATACATCTTCTCCATATGCAATCCGGTCCTTCAAAGAAAAGGAACGGATCCTCCCAATGGTAATGTCTTGCTTCAGATATGAATCGATCGATTTTATTCTTGGGCCAACCCTGAGGAACTTCCTTGGTGACAATACAATTCACCGTGTCTGCATACCATGGGAGTGAGTCAATAGAAGAAATTGACTCGTCTGAGAATGTTTCACGGATGGTTTCAGATTCCGGGATCTTGTTATGTTCGATCCGTGATAAATGATCAGCCACGACATTCTTAATACCAGGTTTGTCTTTAATCTCCAAATCAAATTCCTGAAACAAAGATATCCACCTCAATAGTCGTGCTTTAGCATCCTTTTTGGCCATTAAGTATCGAATGGTTGAATGGTCTGTGTAAACTGTCACCTTTGATCCTAGAAGTATAGATCGAAATTTTTCCAAGGTAAAAGCCACAGCAAGCATTTCCTTTTCGATCACAGTGTAATTTTTCTGAGGAGGGTCTAAAACTTTGCTTGTGTAGTGAATAGCATATGGGATTCCATCTTTTCGTTGTCCTAACACAATCCTATCCTTCGCCTACCTCGTGTAACCTCCACATTCCCTTTCCATCACTCCTTTACCATAAACCCCCATTCAAAAATACCTCTCCATCGCGTAACCCCCGACTCCTTCATTCTTTAGATGCTTGAGGACGAGCATGGTTTAAGTATAGGGGTATGATGAATCTCGTATTCATCATGCTAAAATCCATCTATTAAACCCCTATCTTAATCAAACCAAAAAAATTTCCTTTGATTCTTTATTTTTATCTTGTATCATTTTGTATGTAATTAACTTATTTAATTGTTTTTAATTTCCTTTATTTTCTTCTATATTTATTTTTATCATCAAAAACCTCTAAAAATTAGATAGATTAATTGTCTATAATTCACTGACCATTAAAAATAATAAAATGCAAAAAAACATCTCAAAACCAAAAAGCCGGTATTTTTATCCCCCTTAAAAATACTCCTAAAAATAATTTTTGTACAAATGACCTCTTTTGGCTTTTCGCCCAACATGAAACTTGTAGATCTCATCGAGACGAGCAACTTTCATGTTTTGACTTTTTCCTAATTTTATCTCTAACTATTTCTTTTGTATTTTTTCTTTGTATTTATTCTTCAGAATTTTCTGATTGGACCACGTGGCGCCCTCTAGGCCGCCCACATGGCCCGCCTCCCCTTCCGCCACCCGGCAGTGTCTTGTGCAGTTGGATTCCCTTCGTCCCGCCTCAATCTCCGTCGTCCATCTATCGCCCACTCCTAACCATCAGATCTAAATGTCAAATCTAATCTTAACCGCACACATCCGCTTCATCTACAGCCATCAGATCCCTCTCCTATCCTACGCCCCTCCTACGGCCACATCTCGTCTTAAAAAAATGAGCTGCCAAGGAAGAAAAGAGACATGGGTTCTCACTTTGTCACTAGCCACATCAAAGAAATCAAGTTTGCAAGAACATTATTAGACAATGGTTCATCCATCAATCTCATGCCCACAACCTTATTTGAGCATCTAAATCTAGGACCCCTTAAGCAATCTAAGTCGTACTTCGATTCGCAGACACATCAACTAAGCGACCTAGGGGCGAGACTCGAAATGTTATCATCAACATAGAGGGACAGAACTACCCAGTAGATTTCACAATACTTGTAGAATGGGGGTAACGGCTCGAGGTAGGAGAAGGAGAGGGGGTGGTCACGTGCCGCGCACGTGCGTGCGGGAGGAGAAGGCAGCACGTGCGTAGCATGTGCGCTTGGAGAGAGAAGCAGGTGGGGGAGCCACGTGGCATGCCCAGGGGCTGCCACGTGGCGCCCCAAAAAAATTCAAAATTTAAAGATAAAGAAAAATAGAAAAGAAATAGCAGGAGACCTTGGATTGAAAAATTTTCTTCAAGAAAGTTGTTCGTCTCGTCGAGATCTGCAATTTCATGAAGGAATCGAGAGCAAAAGAGGTCACATGCGCAAAGTGGTATTTTTGGTGGTTTTCCATGTGTATAGAAAACATGATTTTTGGGATTTTGTATTTTTTTGGTGGTTTTAGAGAGGGTATAAAATCTAGAAAAAAATACAACAAAATACAAAAAAATTATTTACACACTAATCTAATTTTTTTGGATTTTTAATAAGTAAGAAAATAAGAAAATAAAATAGAAGTAAGAATCACACAATTTTTGTACAGACTCACAATGGACACTTGGACTCGGTCAGTTTCTTTGATTTCATTTTTAATCTGGATTTGGATTTTTATTTTGCTTAATAAAACTTTCATCAAAGAACACAAATGAAGAAGAATTAAAATTAAAAAGGTTAATTATGTACATAAAAACTCAGGTTAAAAATAGCAAAAAGTTAAAATGCGCAAAAGGCCAAAATCCAACTTTCACATATGAGCTCCGAATTTTACGAAATTGGTCTTCTTTTGAAGGTATTTGAAAATGGAGTACTTTAAAATGAGTAGACCAAAAATCGGACACTGTATGTGGGAGATATGCTCATTTTAGTCCGTCAGATGTGAAATTAGACTTTGGGATAATTTGACACTTAATGGAGTTAGTAATTTTTTTGTATTTTTTATATAACAAGGTTAGTAATATCTACACAATGGAGGTGGTTTGGAGTTAATCGGAGTTAGGATGAATTAATTAAAAATAAGAGAAGTTAGCAGCTTTTTGGGCTAATTTACACTTGGGATTTTTAATGCAATTATGCAAGATGAAATGCAAATATTATTAACGCATGTATGAATGCTAATGATGCTCTATTAATAATTAAATGCATGTGAATTTTGGGGAATCGAGCCTAATTGACCAATTTTAGCATGATGAATACGAGATCATCATACCCTTATACTTAGACCATGCTCGTCCCCGAGCATGAATGAATGAATGACTTAGTTGAATACATCCCTGATTGTGCATGTGAATTTTCAAGGCTCAATTCATAGAGAACACTTAATTTGAGTGATCCCAAAATTCCGAGCTCAAACATGCTTTAATCAGAAGGAAACCAACTTTTCTAATTTTCAGACTCTATGTTTGTACATATAGTATAAGGATATGATTTTTAGTATACTGCATTCATGAGAGTCAAGTCGAGACATCACTCAAAGTTCCAATCCAAGAGACTCTCCTCTAGACCTAATCCTCAATACTTAGGGAATAAGTCTATTCTTGCTTCAGTCAATTGTCTCATTAGTTTGTCAGACTTGAAAGTGTAGATGGACGGACAGATGATGGAGGGCATAGGATTGTGTCTAAATTTTCTCTCCCTCGCATTGGAACAAGGTGCCTCTCGAGTGCCTTATTACTCAACACAAGTATATTTTTATTTTGTTGATCAATGTGTCCGTCAAGAGAATTCGGAGTCGTCTGCACTTGTTTTTCTGGGAGTACATCGGGGTGTGTCTCTTTGGAGTTTCTAAGATACCTTCGACACCTAGACTTGTATCGCTTACGATGCAGAGCCCTTTTATGGTGTCTGCCCAACTCCTTGGTCCTAATTAGCACTTGGTCTAAGTGGACACTTTGAAAATGTTTGGGAGCGCTCGCCATTGGTGGAAGCTCATTTGGAGTTTGATTTTGGATGATGGAGCTTTTCTTTGACATTTCTTTTTCTTTTCTTTTGTTGGCTAGCTCCACTGCTTTTACCAAAAGTTGGTGCACACTGATCAACAATTTTCATTAAGTTTCATCACACCCTGGCACTTAGGTCATTTATCAAAGAGATAGCATATGAATCTTGTTCACATACTGGCTAGGGTTTTGCTGACACTCGGGCTTTATGAAGCCTTCATTAACTTTATCCCATCCTCGAATATCATTAAATCCAGTCTAAACTCAAATCTCTAGTCCCAGTTCCTCAAGTGATAACTGAACTCATCTCATCAATCATGCAGTTGTGAAAGTGATTGTGCTGATCATATTCTTTTAAAAGGTAGAGATGAAGAGTGCAATATAGCGCTCAAATCTTTCAAACTAGGGAAGTGTGGATTATTAAGTTCTAAAAACCCTAATGACTAAGGCAGGCTAACTCAGAATCTCACGATCTCAGAAATCAAGTATCCTCAAAAATCCTCAAGCCTTGAGTGATAGTGAATGTATCAGGAATATATCAACCAAGGAATGCATGAAATGCTTGATGAAATGCAAGACCATGGTTGAAATTTTTTATGCAAAAAGGTTTTTTGTTTTTTTTGTTTTTTTGTTTTTTTGGTTGTTTTTTTTGTTTTTTTTTTTGAAAAACAAGTATTATACATATAATATACACTACTTGTACTCATCCCCGATCTTCGATAAAAATGATTAAAGTACGAGCTATGGATAAAGTAGATAAAATATATACAAATACACCCCCCATACATAGAGTGTGCTATGTCCTCATGGCACAAAGTGAAATGTAGACATAGCTCGTACTGAGTATAGATGAGATAAAAATAGAAATAGGAGAAGCGATGTAAACACAATGAAATCGGTTCCCTTAAACTAAGTATCGGGGGACCGACCGGGTAGATGGATATACATAAGAGTATTGGATCCATAGAGGTGGTTTATCTGGGCAGATCAAATCTTTCGTTCAAAAGTTATGCTCTGAGTGAAGGAGATCTGTTCAGCTTGTACTAATTGCTCGTTGGATTCGACAAAATGTTTAACTAGCTGACCGTTGACTATAGATGTTTGCGTGCTATCTGCGGTCTCTAAGATCTCAACACTACCATTATTGTGTACCTCTCTTACAATGAAGGGTCCCGTCCACTTGGATTTCAATATACCCTGAAAAATTTTCAATTTTGCATTAAATAACCAGACTTTCTGCCCTAGGACAAAGATCTTTGTTCGAATGTTCTTGTCATGCCATCTCTTTACTTTGTCCTTATAAATGGTGTTGTTTTCATAAGCATGATTTCGGATTACAGATAGTTCATTCAAATCCATCTCTTGGTTCTTCTTTCCTTGGTGATAGTCCAATTAATCTTCTTGATTGCCCATTCTGATTTATGCACGAGTTCTGCGGGCAAATGGCATGGCTCTCCATATACCATTCGAAATGGGGAGGTGCCTAATGGGGTCTTATAAGCCGTCCGGTAAGCCCATAGAACTTGGTCCAGTAGTTGGGACCAATTCTTCCTGTCAGGGAGACGAGCTTCTGTAAAATTCCTTTAACCTTCCTGTTTGACACCTCGGTCATGCCATTGGATTGTGGATGGTAAGGAGTAGCGACACGGTGCTCGGTGTCATATCCTTAGTCAACTTCTTCACCTCCCCGGTTGACAAAGTGGCTTCCCCCATCAGATATTTAAAACTTTTGGAATTCCAAACCTCGAAATAATATTATCTTTCAAAAACTTGCAAACAGTTTTGATATCTGTTGCTCGAGTAGGGATAGCCTCCACCCATCTAGATAAATAATCTACCGCGCGAAGAATATATTCAAATCCTTGACTATTAGGAATTGGCCCATAAAGTCAATGCCCCATGCATCGAATACATCACAGATGATCATTGGTTGCATAGGCATGGCATATTTGGAACCAATGGTTCCTCCCATTCTCTGGCAGATGGGGCACGACCTGACAAAATTGTAAGCATCTTTAAACAAGGTCGGCCAGTAAAATCCACATTGCAATATCTTCTCAGCGGTCCTCTTCCCAGAGTGATGTCCTCCTGCCTCCAAGGTGTGGCATAGATTGTGGATACTTTGGTATTCCTCTTGAGGAATACATCTTCTCCATATGCAATCTGGTCCTTCAAAGAAAAGGAACAGATCCTCCCAATGGTAGTGTCTTGCTTCAGATATGAGTCGATCGGTTTTATTCCTGGGCCAACCCTGAGGAACTTCCTTGGTGACAAGATAATTCACCATGTCTGCATACCATGGGAGTGAGTCAATAGCAGAAATTGACTCGTCTGGGAAGGTTTCATGGATGATTTCAGATTCCGGGATCTTGTTATGTTCGATCTGTGATAAATGATCAGCCACAACATTCTTAATGCCAGGTTTGTCTTTAATCTCCAAATTAAATTCCTGAAGCAATAGTATCCACCTCAGTAGTAGTGCTTTTTGCATCCTTTTTGGGCATTAAGTATTGAATGGTTGAATGGTCTGTGTAAACTGTCACCTTCGATCGTAGAAGTATAAATCGAAAATTTTCCAAGGCAAAAACCACAGCAAGCATTTCCTTTTCGGTCACAGTGTAATTTTTCTGAGCAGGGTCTAAAACTTTGCTTGTGTAGTGAATAGCATACGGGATTCCATCTTTTCGTTGTCCTAACACAACCCTATCCTTCACCTACCTCGCGTAACCTCCACATTCCCTTTCCATCACTCCTTCACCATTAAACCCCCATTCAAAAATGCCTCTCCATCGCGTAACCACCGACTCCTTCATTCTTTAGATTCTCGAGGACGAGCATGGTTTAAGTATAGGGGTATGATGAATCTCGTATTCATCATGCTAAATCCATCTATTAAACCCCTAGCTTAATCAAACCAATAAAAATCTCCTTTTATTCTTTATTTTTATCTTGTATCATTTTGTGTGTAATTAACCTTATTTAATTTTTTTAATTTCCTTTATTTTATTTGTATTTATTTTATCATCAAAAACCCCTAAAAATTAGATAGATTAATTATCTACAATTCATTGACCATTTAAAATACTAAAAAAATGCAAAAAAAAACTTCTCAAAACCAAAAAGCTGGTATTTTTATCCCCCTTAAAATACTCCCAAAAATACTTTTTGTACAAATGACCTCTTTTGGCTTCTCGTCGATCATGAAACTTGTAGATCTTATCGAGACGAGCAACTTTCATGTTTTGACTTTTTCCTAAGTTTACCTCTAACTATTTCTTTTGTATTTTTCTTTGTATTTATTCTTCTGAATTTTCTGATTGGGCCACGTGGCGCCCTCTGGGCTGCCCACGTGGCCCGCCTCCCCTTCCGCCACCCGGCACTATCCTGTGTTGTTGGATTCCCTTCGTCCTGCCTTAATCTCCACCGTCCATCTAACGCCCACTCCCAGCCATCAGATCTAAATGCCATATCTAATCTTAACCGTACACATACGCTTCATCTACAGCCATCAGATCCCTCTCCTATCCTACGCCCCTCCTACTGCCACATCTCGTCTTATAAAAAATGAGTTGCCAAGGAAGAAAAGAGACATGGGCGCTCACTTTATCACTAGCCCCATCAAAGAAATCAAGTTTGCAAGAACATTATTAGACAATGGTTCATCCATCAATCTCATGCCCACAACCCAATTTGAGCATCTAAATCTAGGACCCCTTAAGCAATCTGCAGCCGTACTTCAATTCGCAGACACATTAACTAAGCGACCTAGGGGCGAGATTCGAAATGTTATCATCAACATAGAGGGACAGAACTACCCAGTAGATTTCACAATACTTGTGAAATGGGGGGTAACGGCTGGAGGTAGGGGAAGGAGAGGGGGTGGTCACATGCCGCGCACGTGCTTGCGGAAGGAGAAGGCGGCACGTGTGTGGCACGTGCACTGGAGAGAGAAGCATGTGGGGTGTCACGTGGCACGTCCAGGGGCTGCCACGTGGTGCCCCAAAAAAATTTCAAAATTTAAAGGTAAAGAAAAATAGAAAAGAAATAACAGGAGACCTCGGATCGAAAAATTTTCTTTACGAAAGGTGTTCGTCTCATTGAGATCTGTAACTTTCATGAAGGACTAGAGAGCAAAAGAGTTCACCCGTGTGAAGTGGTATTTTTGGTGGTTTTCCATGTGTATAGAAAACCGGATTTTTGGGATTTTATAATTTTTTGGTGGTTTTAGAGAGGATAAAAAATCTAGAAAATATACGATAAAATACAAGAAAATTATTTACACACTAATCTATTTTTTTGGATTTTTATTAAATAAGAAAATAGGAAAATAAAATAGAAGTAAGAAACACACAATTTCTATACAGACTCACAATGGACACTTGGACTTGGTCAGTTTCTTTGATTTTAGTTTTAATCTGGATTTGGGTTTTTATGTTTCTTAATAAAACTTCTTTCAAAGAATACAAATGAAGAAGAATTAAAATCAAAAGGGTTAATTATGTACATAAAAACTCAGGTCAAAATAGCAAAAAGTTAAAATACGCAAAAGAGGCCCAAAACCCAACTTTCACATATGAGCTCTGAATTTTACGAAATTGATCTTATTTTGAAGGTATTTGAAAATGAAGTTTAAAAATGAATAGACCAAAATCGGACACTGTATGTGGAAGATATGCTCATTTTAGTCCGTCAGATGTGATATTAGACTTTGGGATAATTTCACACTTATTGGAGTAATTTTTTGTATTTTTTATTTAATAACATTTGTAATATCTACACAATGGAGGTGGTTTGGGGTTAATCGGAGTTTGGATGAATTAACTAAAAATAAAAGAAGTTAGCGGCTATTTGGGATAATTTACACTTGGGATTTTTAATGCAATTATGCATGATGAAATGCAAATATTATTAACACATGTATGAATTCTAATGATGCTCTATTAATGATTAAATGCATGTGAATTTTGGGGAATCAAGCCTAATTGACTAATTTTAGCATGATGAATACGAGATTCATCATACCCCTATACTTAGACCATGCTCGTCCCGAGCATGAATGAATGAATGACTTAGTTGAATACATCCCTGATTGTGCATGTGAATTTTCAAGGATCAATTCATAGAGGATCCTTAATTTGAGTGATCCTAAAATTCTGGGCTCAACCATGCTTTAATCAGAAGGAATCAACTTTTCTAATTGTCAGGACTCTCTGTTTGTACATATAGTATAAGGATATGAATTTTAGTGTACTGCATTCATGAGAGTCAAGTCGAGACATCACTCAAAGTTCCAATCCAAGAGACTCTCCTCTAGACCTAATCCTCAATACTTAGGGAATAAGTCTATTCTTGCTTCAGTCAACCGTCTCATTAGTTTGTCAGACTTGAAAGTGTAGATGGGCGGTCAGATGATGGAGGGAATAGGATTGTGTCTAATTTTCTCTCCCTTACATTGGAACAAGGTGCCTCTCGAGTGTCTTATTACTCAACACAATTATATTTTTATTTTGTTGATCAATATGTCCGTCAAGAGAATTTGGAGTCGTCTGCACTTGTTTTTCTGGGAGTACACCGAGGTGTGTCTCTTTTGAGTATCTAAGATACCTTCGACACCCAGACTTGGATCGCTGACGGTGTAGAACCCTTTTATGGTGTCAGCCAGACTCCTTGGTTCTAATTAGCACTTGGTCCAAGTGGACACTTTGAAAATATTTGGGAGCGCTCGCCATTGGTGGAGGCTCATTTGGAATTTTACTTTGGATGATAGAGCTTTTCTTTGACATTTCTTTTTCTTTTCTTTTGTTGGCTAGCTCCACTGCTTTTACTAAAAGTTGGCGCACACTAATCAACAATTTTCATTAAGTTTCATCGCACCCTGACACTTAGGTCATTTATCAAAGAGATAGAATATGATTCTTGTTCACATACTGGCTAGGGTTTTGCTGACACTCGAGCTTTCTGAAACCTTCATAATCTTTATCCAATCCTCGAATATCATTAAATCGGATCTAAACTCAAATCTCTAGTCCCAGTTCCTCAAGTGATAACTGAACTCATCTCAGCAATCATGCAGTTGTGAAAGTGATTGTGTTGATCATATTCTTTTTAAAGGTAGAGATGAAGAGTGCAATATAGCGCTCAAATCTTTCAAACTAGGGAAGTGTGGATTATCAAGTTCTAAAAACCCTAATGACTAAGGCAGGCTAACTCAGAATCTCAAGATCTCAGAAATCAAGTGTCCTCAAAAATCTTCAAGCCTTAAGTGATAGTGATTGTATCAGGAATATATCAACTAAGGAACACAAATGAAGAGTTAAAATTAAAAGGGTTAATTATGTACATAAAAACTCTGGTCAAAAATAGAAAAGAAGTTAAAATGCGCATAAGAGGCCCAAAACCCAACTTTCACATATGAGCTCCAAATTTTACGAAATTGCCTTGTTATGATGGTATTTGAAAATGGAGTACTTTAGAAGTGAGTAGACCAAAATCGGACACTGTATGTGGGAGATATGCTCAGTTTGGTCCGTCAGATGTGAAATTAGACTTTGGTATAATTTGACACTTATTAGAGTTAGTAATTTTTTGTATTTTTTATTTAATAAGGTTAGTAATATCTACACAATGGGGGTGGTTTAGGGTTAATCGGAGTTTGGATGAATTACTTAAAAATAAGAGAAGTTAGCGGCTTTTTGGGCTAATTTACACTTGGGATTTTTAATGCAATTATGCATGATGAAATGCAAATATTACTAACACATGTATGAATGCTAATGATGCTTTATTAATGATTAAATACATGTGAATTTTGGGGAATCAAGCCTAATTGACCAAATTTAGCACGATGAATACGATATTCATCAGCGTGTTCCACCTATCTCCGGCAAAGTTGCCGTCGAGGTCCATATCTCTGGTCTCTTGACCATTGAGGTTCTTTTTATTTGTGCTTCAGATAGTCATAGTGGTAGGGTTTAATTCTGTACTTTTATTTCATGATTTAGCGGCTTAGATTTAGGCTTAAAACACCCTCGCCGAAGCTTCACTCTGGCCAACTTCCATCGTCGCCAATTCACTTCCATTACACGCCAACAACCCATGGGACCCATATCTGTCGTGTCTGAGTTTTCTTGCAGGTTCCAGGGGTCGAGAGACCCCATCTGGGGTCAAAAATGTTGAGGGACAAGCAACCTGGAGCAGCCCTTTGTCCCTTCACGTCGTGGCGGATCATTGGCCTCTCCCAAGCCATTTTACGGCTGCCGACCTATTGAGGATCACTCCAGGAAGCTCTGGGAGCCATTTTGAAGCGTCGAAGACCGCCGGAGAGGTGCGAAAAGGTCGAAGGAACTTCGCCTCAGCAGAGTTCTTCCTGGTTCTTCGTCGGGCCTTCTTCGCCGTTGGATCAAGAGGGCTCCCCAGATCGTTCAGCAGCCGTTAGATCTCGATGAACCAGCATCGTTGGATCATCTTTGCGGGATCTAATCGTAGCCGTAAGCTGTGAAAGGGTATCGGACGTCCTCGTGCAGACACGTGTCAAGTACGATATTGTGCGTCGTCGGATCCCCAGGCTTTGGGTATTTTGCATTTATTACCCTGGCCTATTTTGTATTTAATTAATAGTATTAAATCTTTCATTTGCAAGTTTGTAATATTTATAAAAAGATCCCTCAACTTTACTTATTTGCAGAAAGGTCCTTGGCCACGTCACTTCACGTAACATGTGCATGTGAGGCATGGCCATTTTGCAGAAGGACCCTCGGCCATTTTCATATTTATATTTAGTCCAAAAACTTGTTCATATAGTTATAAAGTTTTGGGAATTTTGCATATCGACCCCCAGGATTTTGTTAATTACACCCAGGACCCTGCCAGGTCACATGCTCTACGTACGTGACTTTGGAAAAAAATTGCATGTATAACCTTGGCCATTTTCTTATGTCATTTTGGTCCCAAAACAATTTTAGTTAGTTATATATTTTCTGGAAAAATTGCACTGTGGCCCTCGGATTTCTGGCTAACTACAAAACAGCCCCTGCGAGTAGTGTAGTTTCTTTTTGTTGTCTCTAATTATTCATGCATCTAGAAAACTCTAAAATTCCAAAAAAATATCATTGTGTGTCTGTTGCACTGTGCTATCATGACATATTTTTATTTTATATTTTTGTTGCATTTTATTATTTTATATAAAAGTCAAAAACATGTATTTTCTTCACTGTTTAGATTAGAAAATACATAAAAATTATAAAACATTTTTTGAAAAATTCCAAAAAAATATATTTTATGTGTCTTTGCATCTTTCAAATTTAGACCAAAAATCACTAAAAAATTACAAAAGAAAACTCATAAAATAGAAAGCCTCTAAAAACCTTCATAAAAATTTATAAAATCCGTGAAAAATCCAAAAATTGTTTTTTCAGTTCCTAATTTTCTTAATTATATTATATCTATTTTAAAATTAATTTGGAGAATTTTTTATACTTTTCTATATTTTCATCTCCATTTCAATTTCGGCCATTAATTTTATTCACTGTTTTAAGTATTTTTTACTTTAAAAATACCAAAAAATTAAGAAAAATATAGAAAAATCACAAAAACATTAGAAAAATATAAAAAGCACAAAAACACTTTATTTCCTGTATTTTGAGTATTTTTACCTATTTTTATCTCTCTCTTATCTATATTGTATATATACTCTTTATATAGTTTTATATCTTTATTAAAAGAAAAAGAAAATATAAAAATATAAAATATAAAAAAGAAATACAAAATCAGTAAATTAGAAATCAAAATATAAAAATATAAAAATAAAAATAAAATTAAAAAATATAAAATTAAAAACCCACAAAAACATAGCACACTTATAGACAAATTGATCACATTCACTTTTGTGCATTGAATTGCCCCGATCTACCTGCTTGCTTCCTATGGTCGACACTCTACACTACTTGCACTATACACATCTTTGTAGAGTTATAATAAAATTTAACTCCGCACCGATTTTCATTGTTTGATCTTTATTGTGGGTTACTTGTTGTTTTAACACGGATTTCGTGCGAGGTCAACTCAACGACTGTTGATTCACCTTGTGAGTCAACACGACCTCCCGATTTTCGTGTTAAACAGTGATTTGTCCCTGACTCTCTACTCTCTTCTTTATAGAAGTATGTTACCACGGTGAAGTATACGACTGAGGAGATCTCTGGGGCGTAGTGTAAGATTATTGTTTCTACTGGAGACGATATGGATGTGGATGTGTAGCATGAGAATGATAATGTGTCAGTATTTGATATGCATGACGGTGAGACTGTTGCTATGGAAATGGAGGTCGGTACTGAAATTGTGGGCGTATATGCTGTGGATGAATCGATTGTGGCTATTGGTGTACGCTCTGAGGTGTAACATGTGATGGTGATTGATACTGAACAGGAGTGTGCCATATACCATTCATA
The DNA here is from genome assembly GCA_037367405.1 of Ottelia alismoides. Classification (NCBI taxonomy): domain Eukaryota; kingdom Viridiplantae; phylum Streptophyta; class Magnoliopsida; order Alismatales; family Hydrocharitaceae; genus Ottelia; species Ottelia alismoides. The sequence goes on along the minus strand of JAZKJV010008977.1, from coordinate 734,155 downwards.
TCAAGAGTAGAGTAATGATCAACATCATCAAATGCAGGTATCGTGATCTGACTTTGGTTGGCAGCGGGCGAATCCTCATGCCAATCTAGTTGTGGAGGCTCAATGGAACATGCCGGCTTGTTATGAACATAATGAATCTGATGAGTCGGAGGAGCAGGTAAAGACCTTTGTGTAGACTGGGAAGAAGAGGAAGAATGTGATTGGTGGTATTGTAGCTGCATCTCAGTCACCTTCTTCGTCAGATCACTCAACTGTTGTCATAATGATGAGAGTTTCTTCTCACAACTGCTGCAAGTCTTGTACTTGCTTCTGAATCACATCGACTAGTGTAAGTTTCTCATTAATAAAGCCTATGTCAGATCGTGACTCAGAATCATAAATATGTTCTACTTTTGATTATCTTGTTGGTGTGGTGGTTGTGGGGCCTTGTGGAATACCTGAGTAGAATCTACAACTCGTGAGTTCTCTACCATCCCCTCAAAGATGGACCAAACATACTTGACATCCCTATTCAAATAGATACCACCACATGTGGCGCTCACTAACCCTGAATATATGACTAGGGTCCTCCAAAAAAGTTTTGAACAAGCACCTTCAAAGGTATCTCATGATGAGGGCATCTCTCAGTCAAATCCCTGAATCGTTCCATGCCTCGTGGAACGACTCATGTGGAATCTGTATGAAATGTATAATTTGGATCCTCATCACATTCGTCCATCCCAAAGGAAAATATTTATGCAATAAAGTGGACTTCATATCATCCCATGTAGAAATCTCTCTCCTCAAATGATTCAACCAATAGAACGCCTTAGCTGCTAAGATGAAGGGGAAGGCCTTGAGGCGTATAGACTCCAACATAACTCCTGGATAACTCTTCATACCATAAACCATCTCAAACCATTGTAAAAAGATAAATGGCTCCTTTGATATGTTTCCGTAGAACTTGGAAAGTAAAGATATAAAGGACAATCTCAAATTGTATGGCCCTTGATTCGGTGGTAACTGAATTCAATGTTGTAGTGTGCTAGCTCCAGGGTCATACTCATATCTCAAAGTAACAGGAACCATGGCAGCAGGTGGTGGGTTCCAAGCTCCTGCTCTCAAAGCAGTGATCTCATCTCTCAACTCGTCCTGACTCTAAACTGATCTCGAATTTGTTTGCCCATCTGCTAAAGTGTGTCTAGAATCCCTGTTGTAATATCTATAGCTAGATTAGGTCTCTCATCAACATGTCTCTCCTCAAATGTTCACTCCTCAACATCTCGCTAATCGATTGGCGCCTTCTCTAACTGTCAAATCCTCTGAGGAGGAAAAAGTCTCATAAGCACTCAGTGAAAACTGTGCAGGAGAAATAGACAAAAATCTGAGGTGAGGGTCTGTCTCGATTGAAGGGTTGGGAGGCGAGGGAGTCTGGGTCTGACTCACCTCGTGACTAAGTGGGACCAACTCGGGAAGAAGGTCATCTCGAGTCTATGAGATGTACGTGAGACCGTGGAAGATCGATGGCTGGCAGAGCCCAAGCATCAAATCCATCTAAATGTCATCCTCAATATCAAAAGGATACAGAAATGGATCAGGATGTCAAGACAAAAATACGGGTGTGAAGGCGTATAAAATGATGAAATACGCATACCCCGCAAACAAACACAATTCAAACCCTTAATTCACCAACTTGACACAATAGAGACTGTAAGAGCTCATTCTTTTATTTTTCAATTTTATGTGATCAAGCAGATATTTATGTAGTCTCACAAGTGGTGTCACTCTATTGCCCAATGCACGTCCTTACAATTTCTAAAATAGTGGAACCATCTACCTGGACTGTCAAGTTATATCAGACCCAAAGGGAACTATGAGTCGGAGTACACCAAAATGACTCTCTATGGTTGAAGGAAAGTGCTTGAAGTTGCAACCATGTATCGAAGAGTGATACATAGGTAACCTCAGGGCGTAATACAAGCAGATCAATGGAAGCGAGGTCATGCTAGCATCTAATTTCTCATCCTCAAAGAAATGATCACACTCATCGATCGGGAGGATGTATGGTGGATGGGAGGAGATACTAAGATGGGCATGTGGAAATGGTAGTCCTCACCAAATAATCTTTGTTGGAATTGGTCATGGTGTGCATCAAGGTCAATAATGTGCTTTATGGAGATAGAACAATCAGGAAGAGGGAAATAGATCGGCTGGTAGGAAGGGTCAAGCAATGTGGTTCCGACTCCATCTCTTGAGGCATCAATGGAGATAGTACAACAGGCTCCTGAAACATGACAAGCAGAACTGACTCAATGGTCAGTTTGGGAAAACGGAAACACACGACATCAGTATCATCCTCCAAAATTTGCACTGTCTCAGAGATCACATCCTCAACTTGTGTAACCGAAGAAACTTCAATAATAGTATCACATAAATCAGGTCCAGAATCCACCAAGGGAAGCACGCTCATTCTGACCCCAATTCTTCCTGGCTAAATAATATCATCTCTTTCCTCAATGCGAGCTTCCTCAATTTGCACAGCATGCCTAAGGGTACTAGAAAGCGACACCGGGGGAGTCGAGGAGGGTAGGGAAGACACATGAGACAAGAGTACGGACAAGGCTCCAACCGCACGAGGGTTGAGGCCAAACCAGACGAGGCAAATATGTGGCCTGAGAAGAGAGTCATCTTGAGTCAGACCATGAATGCTGACATGGGGGTGACATGGGTGAAAAGAAGCTACGAGAGCCAACTGATAAAGATAAAAATGACCCATAATCACTATGCATACTCGAGAAATGAAAAGAAGAAAATAAGAAAAACGACCCGAAGACTACTAGCTATAAGTAGAAATGAACGCACTTGGATACACCGATCACAGACATTACACCAAACAAACTCCAATTCACCAACTCAATACGGTGAAGACCGTAAGAGATCGATCAATGATCTTTTCAATTTTAGAGTTGTGAATTTCAAGCAGTTGTATGAGCACGTAGGAATAGGCATGGGATGAGGTCTCTAAGTCCAAATATGTTTGAGCCTATCCTAGATAAAAATCAGCATACAGTGAGGGAGTTGCTCTTCCCAATACAATGAATCCAGTTACATTTATTTTAAGGTCAAGTAGATTTAGCAGTCTCAGCTTTATTTAATGGTATTTCATGCACGATGCCTAATGAGATTTCAATTATTTTTAGATCCTAGGTGCTCAAAATCAGAGGGAGAGATCAAGAAAGCAATGCAAGTGAGAAATCAATGATGCATGCTTAGTTAGAAGACTTATAGTGCTTCCCAGCTCTCTCCAAGTGGGATGCTAAGCAGAATTGGAACCTATATTATATGCAAACGCAATTCGATGAAAGCGTCCTAATACAGAAATTTCTAGTATCGTGAAGAACCAATGCTACTACTCAGAGAACCCAAATGGTCTGGTCTTGGAGGCTCCTCGGTGCCCACCACAATGGGTCCTACAAACGTTGTATGGAGACCTCTCATGGCGCTCAGTCCTAGGTTTAAGCAGAAGCATTTAGATCTTTGACTAAGTCCAAGCGGATATCTATAGGTGCATGCAATTAATTAGGCTTTAAACTTAATCTATCAAGCAAACAATCCTATGCTATGGGTTAATCACACAAGTAAAGCAAAAGTGAAAAACTCGAGAAATAAAAAATAAAAAGAAGAAAATACGAGGAAAATCGGTGAGGCCCCCAAGTGAACAATCACCCAAGCAATGGACCTCGTAAAGTGTGAAGAGTCTTGAGAGTCCAAATTATTACAAGTAGTTGTGTCTCTCTATCATGTAAATTACAAAATAAAATAAAATAAAAATAAACTACAATGAGGCATTGTCTTCAAAATTTCTCCAAGTCTTCTTTTGTTGCTCTCCATGTCGGCTTGTGCTGAAAAGCTGACTCCGCTTTCATGTGGGTGCGTAGGCCTCCTAAGAGAACCCCCCCCCCCCTCGCTGCGATCCAGATAACATAGGGTTTGGCGAGGGTCAAAATACATCCCGCACATGGCAGGGACGATAATGTCGCTGAGGCGACTGCTCACGAAACCCTTATTAATCAGAGATTAACCCACAATAAATATCAAGTAATGAAGTCTCAAAAATGTGAATTAAAATTTATTAGCTCTACCATAAAATATGCACAGTGCCTAAGTATGTAGAGGTCGAACCACAGAGAGCAAAAATGGGTAGCTTACAGTTATTCATGTGCACGTTAGTCATGTATGCATGTAAGTCTTTTTGTGGGTTTTTATTTTTTTCTCTTTTTTTATTTTATTTTTTTGTTTTCTATTTTTGTATTTGATTTTTAATTTTCTGATTTTTTTTATATTTTTATAATTTATATTTTTGTATTTTCTTTTTTTTTAATTAAGGCAATATATAAGGAATATATACATATATACTAGATATAAGAGAGATAAAAATAGGGAAAAATACTCAAAATACAGGAAATAAAGTATTTTTGTGATTTTTATAATTTTTTAATATCTCTGTTATTTTTCTAGATTTTTCCTAATTTTTTGGTTTTTTTAAAGATAAAATACGAGAAAATAGTGAACAAGTTGATGGCTGAAACTAAGTAGAGGATGAAAAATACTAACCAGAGTTCAAAAATCCTCAACCTAATTTTAAAACAAAGATAATAAAACATAGAAAATTCAGAAACATCGATTATAATTTTTTGATTTTTCTGGGACTTATAATATTTTTTGAAGGTTTTTAGGTTTTCTTAATTTATAGGAGTTTTGTTTTACATTTTTAGTGTATTTTGGAAAGAAAATCGATCATACTAAAAAGCACAACATATATTTTTTTAAGAATTTTTCAAGAGTTTTTATATTTTTTTGGGATTTTATGATGCAAACAATAGCAAAAATGCATGTTTTTTGAATTTTTATAAATATGAAAATGCAATAAAAATGTAAAATAAAAATATAGCGTAATAATACAATGCAACAGAGACCTATGTTAATTTTTTGGTGATTTTTGGAATTTTAGAGATGCATGCAATAAATAGGGAAAGCACAAAGAAATTCCAATACTATCAAGGCATTTGTGCAAATAAAATAAAGTCTAGGGGGTTCTGAGCAATTTCACCAAAAATTTAGAACGTTAACATGAAGTTTCAGGACCAAAGTCATATTTTAGAACCCGCCAGGGGGTCCTTGCAATTTTTCCAATCACGTGGTACTACACGTGACTCACACGCACAGGGACCAAAATGCAATTTCATAAAATGTAAGGGGTCTACTTGCAATTTCACAAAAATATAACACTGCAAATTTTATTTAATCCATGAAATATTTCCAAGCGCACATGGGACATCACGTGGTCTGACGTAGAATGGACCTCGATGTAAATACCAAGAACCCAGGGGTCATTTTGCAAAATACCCACTTTATTTTAAACGTTACACAATATTTAATGGACTAAATAATAAATAAAAAATGCAGGGGCTTAAAATGTAAATTGCCCCTTATTAGGCCTGATGGATAGCAGATCTTCATTCACTTGAACATGTGTCATCCATCAGACGGTTGATGATGCTTCGTGGATGGATGGTTGAGATTAGATCTCCTGATGAGATCAGACGGTCACAAGGCTTTGCATCCAACGGTAGCTGCTACGCCTGGGGTCTTCATCTTCATCGGACGGCTCTAGAGCGGCGTGGAAGAACAGGGACGAAGCTCGGGTGCGACGAGCTTCGATCGTGAAGAGCTGACGCCTCTGGCCTTCTTCGTCCCCTCCGATGGTCTAAGTACGTGCCTGGAAGCTCCCCGCATCGGCGGATGGTTTCCGCTCGGCCCCTGGAGGTCCCAGATGTTCAGGCAAGCTCGAAGAAGGAAGGTACCTCCAGGAACCTCTTCCTGGAATCGATCAAGCCCAAGAGGGCTACTTGTATGTCAAGGCCTGCACAGGAAGAACCAGCGGCTCGAGGCGAAGCTCCTCGACCTGGGGTTTGAAGGTTTAGCGCAAAAAAATGAAGGTGGGTGGCAAGGTTCCGACGAGCGACAGAGGCAAACCTCGATTCGCGGGCCCACGAAGGATTTGGATGATCAGGGGCATACGGATGATGAAGAAGGCCATAAGGAACGATATGGTTGTGAAATGGGGGTCGGAAGTTAACTAGAGAGCTCAGGAGTCGTCGCCGGAGCGGAGCTCCGGCAAACTACGACTCAACCAAACTGAGGCAGTCTACTGAGCTAATTGCTAAACTAAATGCAGGGAAAGAACGCTGGAATTAAAATCTACCTAATAAGACAAGAAAGAAATGCTCTGATACCTGGTGGGAACTAGGGAGCTTGGCGTCACCGGAGCTCCACCGTGGGTGCAGCTCCCACCTCCTCCGACCGATTCAAGGCACCAAAGACCTCCTCCTTTCAAGAGGGGACCTCCAGGACCGAATACAAGGAAGGGAGAAGACTAAAAACTGACCAAATTTGCGAAGGAGGTTGGAGCTTCTTATTTATAAACATCACGAGGCACCCTTATTGACCGGCTCAAATCAAATAATCCAATGAGTCTATGAGTAATCTAAGATGTTTTTATCGAATGCAGAGTTTTTCTCGATTTCCCCTCCTAGCTTGATCACCTAGGTTAATGGAAAATGGGATGAACAATAGATGATGATTGCTTGATTTTGTGCTCACCTTAATTCAGTGACAACTTTAAATAATAACTGGGACTGTTAATTGCAAGTCCACCTAAAATGGAGTAAAATTTTGTTTTGGGAGAGCAACACCCTCGTTTAGGCTTTGATTCTTACTTGACATTTTTCCTGCGTAAAGATATAATGTTTTAATCACCAATAAAACTGACAAGATAATAAACTAACTTCGGTTGGTTTCATGTGTGAGTTGGTGAAATTGAGGGTCTTGCATGCTTGATTGAGCCATGTTTGCTTCGATACACGCCCTAGAGCCTTAGTCACTCCATCAATCTCCGTAGATTCATCTGCTCACTTGTATATCCATCCATCTTCTTCGTTCACCTCGGTCTCTCCCAACATCAAATCTCATCTTTATACTTAGGCTAATCTCAGCCTAAGTATGGGGGGAGCCGAGTCCCTGTGATTTCCCTACTCATATTTTCGTGCCTTTATACTTAGGTTATTTCTAACCTAAGTATAAGGGGAGCCCCTCTTGGTTCCCGTATATTTCTCTATATTTAAATGGACCTATGGATTTATATCATCTAGTGCTATGAGGACATAGCAAAGTTTAAGTATAGGGGGGTATACAGTATATACAGTATACTTACTTTAGCTATAATCTGAAAATTTTGAAAAATTTGAAACTTTTTGGCTAGAGTAAAATCCTTTGAACTAAGTGGACTCCAGTGTTTTCATGGCTTTTCTATACTATGTTACACTATTTTTATAAAAATATCTTCGAAAATGATTTGAAAAATGAGTTTTCCTTGCTTTGAAAAATCTTTTGAAAATGTTTTGAAAATTTTTATTTGTGTGACATGGTTTTAAAAATTTTCTTTCTCTCTTCAAGGAAAGTTGAGTCTAACCTTTGTTTTAACCTTTAAATTAAAATCCATAAAAAATGAGAAAACCCCAAAATCCTTTAGGAGTCATTAGTAGCTACTAAGCCCAATTAAGTAGCCGCGTTCAGTGAGAGTTCGCCCTTAGCAGATTGGATGGTTTAGAGGACATCGCGTAAGGCCCCGTCCTCGAGCAACGGGCTCCGGCCTGTAATTACATCCATACTGGCTGAATGCAGATGCATCTACTTAATTGAGTTTAGGCAGTCCTAATATCTCTTGGAGTTTCAAAAAAAATTTGTGTTTGAATGAAGGAGTTGGATTAATCCTCTACTTTTACACTTCCACCCAGGATCTGAAATGTTCAAGGAAGCTTGATTTGTGAGGTCTTGAGATTTTAGGTTAACCAGCCTTAGTCATCAGGGTCTTAGACTTAATCATCCACATTCCCCTAGATTTCTAGATTTGCATGCTATATTTCATGTTTAGTCTCAGACCAATAAGAATATGATCAGCACATCACATGCACGACTGCGGTTTCGATGAGATGAGTTGACTCATCACTTGAGGGATTGGGATGAGGAATTCGAGTCTGGACTTGATCTAATGATGCTCGAGGATGGGATAAAATCTTTGAAGGCTTCATGAAACCTGAGTGTTAGTATTTTTAGCCAGTATGAGAACATGGTTCTTGTACTATCTCTTGACATTTACCTAAGTGTCAGGGTGTGATAAAATAAAAAAATTGCCCCAACCTTCCCCCCTTTCCCCCAAAATCCCTCGCATCCCTCCCTGGTAGATCATGTTCACCAATCATAGCCTTTGCCTTGGTTCTTTTTTCATAGCTCTTTTTCTTCGGTTATTCCGAGGATCGAGAAATTTCGGAAGGAACCTTTTCTTTGTCAGGGGCTGAGCCCCTATTTGAGTAAGGAGCAAGCAACCTCTTTTGCCCTTTCCGGCAGGGCCCTGATCAGATCGCCAGGAGGAATCTTTGATTCATGGCCGGAGATCAAGGCACAGATCGGTCCGATCTGCCAAGGGAACTATCCTCTGGGAATATTACCTAACCTACTATGATTCGCACCACGTCGACATATTATTCAAAAGTCACTCGGATCTTGCCCGACAGTATAGAGTACTGACCACACCGAGGGACGGGACCTGAAGCGAAGGACGGGAACGAGCGGAATCAATGTCTTCCAATTTCTGGCCTTGCACCGACCATCCAATGGACCATGGACTAAACGGCCACTGCCTGAAAGGACTATGTCCAGGGGACAGCCCCCCCCCACCACCACAAGGTACATCTCGCGCCTATGGTCCTCCCTAACTATCCAAGAAGACACTCGAAACCGGACAACAAACCTACCCGGTGGACTGCCGAGCTACAAGTCCTACGACACAAGAGCGGGATTCTCTAAAAAGCCTACGGTCATGGTTGGCCAAGAAGGGCCCACTTGGAGACTTGGGATCTCAGCAGGAAATGCGAAGGTGAAGCCGGCCTCAAAAATCGAATCAACGTGGGGGCTGAGTAGGCTCAACATAGGGAATAACCTAACCCTGGGAACCGGGGCCTGTCCCGTTCTAAATAAAGGACATGCCGGGCGGCCTCCCAAAGGGGAGGGATCCCTTTTCGCCACTAGACTTTTAATAAGCTCGATACTTAGCCTCCTTTCCCGAGACCTAGCCCTGCGAGACGGAGAGAGTCGCCAACTCGTACTAAATATCCGGGCGTAGCGAACTTCAAAAGAAAATAGAATACATATAGAATGACGAGAGCATATTCCAAAATATAGTAGCTCTATTTAAACTCGAAAAAGCTACTTGATTATTTTTGATTAATTAAATCAATTTGAAATTCGTATTGAAAATCGATTAATTCAATATGAAATCAATTCAGAATTAAATAATCGTCTATACTTCAACTATATATTTGATAAAGAAATGATATATTTTCTTTCTTTATAAAGATGTTGTTAAATAATATGAAATATGTTGTTCAAAATGCTCGCATCCTCATTCTGACCTCCCTCTTATCCTTGATTTCTTTTATGATCATACCTTCTCCATGCAGCCTCCGCTCTCGTTCGGGCCCCTCTAATGACGCACCTTGCTTTTGCCTGACTTTTTGACCCTTTTGCACTCTTCCTTCTAAACTAGCTGCTCTCGCGTGACTCTTCTAGTAAGCAAGCGTCAGGCGAGATGTCGAGGTTATTATCGAAAGTCTAGTTCAAAAACAAAAGAAAGACTTTTGCGAACACTTAGTCTGATTCCGAAAATTGGTTCTTTTTCGGGGTTTTCAAACCTCAGGAGTAAGCAAGCTTTTAGAGAGCAGGACTATGTCAATTGAAAGAAGGGAGAGTCTTTCTTTTTCTCTTTCTCTATAGTACATCTAAGCATATTGAAAGTGAATATATAGCATCTCCCCTATTTTTGCGTATCGATTCGAGTGTTTTAAGGGCCAGAGTCCAGAGTTGTTATTATCTCGCTTTGCCATTAGCTATCCCAAACTATATCTCTTATTGAAAATGGCAAGTTGTTCCTGGTGGACAAAGTCATGGTGGGGCGTGGAGTACTAGAAGTCCTCTCGTCAATGGGAAGAATACAACCAACTCCGGTCTATCGAGGGGTGGATTGAATATTGATATTAAGGGTTCCCAAAACTCTCGTCGAAGAGGAGTCTCTTGAGGGGGAATCTGTCTCATCTTCTTAGATGGCGTGAGGTATGTTTGCCGAAATGAAGGAGGATGAGGTCGGAGGGTGGATATGGATCTGGAAGTCGCGCGCAAGAGGATGGCTTAGCTGAACTGACCCACCCATAGTCCCTCATTCCAGGCCCATATCCAGATTAGCGGATAAGGCAGACCATCCTGAGAGTAGACTTCATCCTGGGAGGAAGATGAACTCTCTAATATCAAAGCCATACTCTCCTTAGATTAGACTAGAGTAGACTTCGTGGGCGGGCGGTAAGGCCAATATCAAGTAGAGGAAGACTGCCTACTGACGCCTGAGATTAGACTTCACGGTCGGTAAACCAAGATCCTGAGAGTGAGTGCTAGGCTTCCCAGGAAAGAAGACTGACCCGATCCGCCATTAGACTTCCAGCTTCCTTAACGAGAAGGAAGGCCAAAACAAAAAAAGTCGTGAGGGGCGCACCCTATCCCTCTCCAGAGACTTCGGGGTCGGGTTAGCTGAGACAACTAGGATATATAGTGGCTAATCAAATAGCTGTAGACCATATATCAACATATCTCGCCAACTGAGAGTCATAAGGGAGCTACTACAGGGACCGATTCACTCCGCTGAATGCAGAAAGCGGCAGGTGATGCCGGATTGATCCAGCCACTCGTGTTTCAATTCAGGAAAGCATTCTCACTTAAGACAGCAGGGGTCTATCTTTCATCTCAAGCTCAGCCTCGACTATTTTGACATAATGATCAGTGGAGAGGGAAAAGCCTAGGAGCATTCTATCTATATCCAACTAGGAATATGTCCTGGGCTCAGCCATGAAAGCAGCTCTTCTGGGTCGGGATTCGAGGGAACTACTTTGTGGCGCGGGAGAGCAGCTAAATTGGCTCGGGAAGCAGAGCTTGATTGAATATTTGGGCGTGAAGCCTTGATCACCTATGGTCAGCTACGAGCTCTAGATATAGAATTCTATAGCTCAGCAAAGAGCTAGCTTTGTCAGCAGAGTCAGACGAGGTCATGAAGAAAGAGTCAGAGGTAGGCTTGGACGATTCGTTGCTTGCTGTCTGATTTTCTTAGTAGCCTTGATTGGAACTAAGAAAGAAGCACTAGGCGGTGGCTAGTTAATAGGGGGTGGTCTTGAGCTACTTTCGAATGCTGACTGTATAAGTTATAAAGTAGCGGGTAGCCGGTGGAAAGAGGTCTGGCCTTCCTTTCTGACCCATTCCTATGAGACAGCATCCTTCTTTTGTCTCAGGCTTGGGCTTCCCTATAGAGATAGATCTCTTTCCCATAGGTTTCGTATATCCTCGGCTCTTGCGATTCTTGCCTTGGGAGTGACATGAGAGGCAAAACCGCGGGTTTGGGTGTAGTCTTTGACCCTCAGTCTCGAGCAATATAATCTAGTTGTCGGGATCGGCCCCTAATATATAGTCCGCAAAGAATTTCCCTTATATATATCCCTAAGGTCAAGCCTCAACAGCTGCGTCATATTATCATGTAGTAGTTGTTTGATTTGTAATTGATTGAAGAGCGGTGCGAAAGGGCGTTGAGAGCTGGGTTGGGGCATGCCAGGCATCGAGACCACCTTTGTAGTTGCTTTAGCTAGTCTGTTTTTCATGGTGAGACCGGGAATGAGAAGATGTATCTATTTCTCCTCCTTCCTTACCTTCATTATAGCTTCAGAGCGAACCCTCAGGGCTATACATAGATCATGACCGGCTTCACATCGGGATCAAGCGGATTCTTGATGGTGGACTAGACTAGACCCCTAATTATCATGTTTGAGTGGGGAAGCTTGCACCACCCAACTTCAAAAGAAAAGAAGGGGCCCTTCCGTAAAAACCTTCGAGAGGGGAGTCGAGGTCTACCTCAAGCTGCGAAGTATCTTACAAGAAAGACACCCTTCAGTATATTCACCTTTCACATATTTGATCTACTGCTTCCCATAACTTGACTTAAAGGAGAGATAACTGCTTACTTTGCCAGAGAAAAAGAGGGCAGAAAGGACCCCACTGGAAATCCACATCCAGCTCTAAGCGGATGAGACCTTGCAACTGAGCCCACCCTAGGGAGCAGAGCTTTTTAGGTTTTGATAAGTATTCGGATCCAGAATACATATATATAGTGGCGAGGGGATGTCGAATTCTGGCTAGTCTCGGAACTTATATGTCGGCACGCAGCTCAGATCTCCCTCATTCTTTCAGAGGAAAAGGGAAGTAGACATCAGCGTGCAGTGAATCCTCGAGATTCCTCTCAGGAGAGGAGCATGATTATATAGACAAAGGCAAGGAAGAAGAGTCGCTCACCTCCTCAGAATAGCGAGGTACGAGCGCTCATCTCCTCAATGAGCGGGAGAAGACGACTCACTCACCTCCTCGGATTCGGGTTTTCAAAGAGTCCGAGCTCACCTCCTCGGATTCGGGTTTTCAGAGCGTCCGAGCTCACCTCCTTGGGTACTTGAGCGTCCGAGCTCTTAACATGAATAGGTAGAGTCCGGGTCGTTCGCTCTCGGAGAGATAGAGTCTTCTTCCTCTTTTATCTCGCCCACTAAGAAGACCGGGGCCATTATTCAAGAGGGGCCTACACTTTTGCTTCGGCTCGTTCCTTTTCACTTTGATCTCTTTATCTCATTTATCTCTTTGCCTTCCCCCCGTCTACGGCTCTACCAATTCTAATGACAGTTCAGCGCTTTCCGCTCGGAAATATATCGCGAAAGTTCTTCTTTTTCCTAATATCAAAGTCGTGAATTTAGCATTTTCGGTTCTTTAATATGGGAAAGAGAAAAATAGCCAATTAATAAAGAAGGAAAAAAGCTGACTTATCTATGGTCGTTCGACTCCGGAAGAACGGGGAGTCTCACATCGTGATTTGAGAATTTGAGGAGAAATTCTGTTGTTACTTACCCTCTCTGAAAAGCAAATCCGCTGAGCCGCTCAACAACAAAATGTCTTTGTTCCCGCGTCCATCTGTCAACTATTATAATAAATAGAACTTTCCCAGCCTAAGGCTGAGCTATCTCTTTCCCGTTGGCGAGCCCTTACGGACAGAACACCCGTTGCGGAATTGAACAGATTGGATCCTGTACTCACATGCACAAGGGGGTTAATCCAGCTTATTCATTCTCTTTGATGCTCGAGGACGAGCAAAGTTTAAGTATAGGGGGTGATGAAACCCGGTTTCATCATCTTAATTTTCCATTATTAACCCCCTCTACTTAAAAGTGTGTCAATAAAATCCAGATAATGTCTTGTAATTATCCGAGTCTTGAATAAGTTAAAAAACACAAAAAATGGCAAAACTAAAATTCGTGGTATTTTTAGCCTTAAAAATACCTTCAAAAATATTTTGTGGCTTCAGTTGACCTCGTTTCCATTTTTGGTCAACATAAAACTTATAGATCTCATCGAGATCTACAACTTTCATGTTTTGAGTTTTCTCAAATTCGGCCATCTTCACCCTCATATTTCAATTTCTTTCTTGGAATAACCTGATTGGGCCACGTGGCCCATTCTGGTTAAGCCACGTGACCCGACCTCTTTGTCTTATCTGCCCCCGTCCCTGGCCATTGGATCTCCTTCTGATCCAATGGCTCCACTCTCTCCACGCATATTCTTTTTCGCTGTCGTCCGATCGCCACTCATGACTTGGTCACCACCGTTCGCGAGCGCCTCACCCAGAACACGCCACCTGTCACTTTTGCGTCGTCTGATCATCATCTGGAGCTCAAATCTCTGCCACTTACTCCCGCAACTGTCGTCAACCCTCCGATCATTCTCCAGAAGCAATCTCCACCGCCCGTCGGTGCTTTGATATCCGCCTGCCACGTGGCGCGTTGATCACCACCCGATCGTGCATGCGTCCCTTCATCGCCACCGTTCACTGCCGCTATAATACCAACCGCCCGATCGCAGTCCTAATCTAATCTCGCTCATCCAATAGCATTGCACCTCCAGCTCGATACGTGGCGCGTCCTCCACTCTTCGATCGCATCGCCTTGGGCTTCATCCCTACCGTCCCTTAGCGCCTCGTTCCCGACCATTGGATCAGAAGATCCAACGGCTACGAACTCATCTTCCACCTCAGCGCCCCTCTTTCGTACGTTCTCCACCTCGCACACCTGCTTGCCCCTTCCATTTATTCCCAAGGCCACGTATCCCATCACCGAGCTTTAACTGCCCCACGACGAACCCCGATCCACCCTCATCCTCGCGGTCAGTCACTCCTTCCATGATGGCCTCCCACTCATGCCATATCTTCCCCGCAAATCTCGACCATCTTGACCGGAACCGCTGCCCTCTCCCTTCAAATACCCCTTATACTCCGCCTGATCACCTTGTCCACCTTTACGCGGGGAGTGGCCCAGCCCTCCTCCATCTCCCTGTGACAGGGGGAGGTGGAGGATCGAGCGAAGACCGATCTTCCCCGGTGAGACCCTCGCCAATTATGGCGGTGTCGCGGTGTGTCTAGCCCGCTTGAGCTGCCCCGAGTGGCTGATGGGGTCCAACGACGACCCGGGGCTTGAATCGAGCCCCAACCCAAGCCTTCGCGCCGCCCAACGACCAGGTAAGCCCTTTCCGACGTCTCTTGTATTTTTGTTGATTTTTGCTTAATTATGTAGGTCGCTACACCCCTCTCCATAATCCATTAAACCTCCTCCGAGCTTCCTCGTTCAACCCCCCTCCACGCGTACTCTCCAATCACCTCTCCCTTCTTCTTCATACCTCGGTCACCGTCGACCCACCTCCTCTCCAATCGCCGGAGATGGAGCTATGGTTCCTCGCTCTAATCACTCGTTTGGAACCCCGTCCCACTCACGCACACATGCACTTTGCTTCGGCTATGTACCTAACAAATGCAGGTGTTTTCTCGAATGGAAGGAGACTCTACCGGAGCAGATTTTATAAGATTCGTCTCCGGCAGCCACTCCTCCTCAGGTGCTCTTAGGTCTTCCAGATGCTTCGCCAAGATGCCACGATGGAATCTATCCGTTCAGGAACCTCTGGAGACCATCACCGAGCCTGAAAGGTGGTGGCAGAGCTCGAGCTCCTTCACCGGAGCTCTGATTCCGCCACCAGTTGAAGATGAGGAAGGAGGCACAAGCGCCGTTGGATTCTCCCTCTCAGGCGTTCATCAAACGACGCGGAGGAAGCCACGTCCCGCCAGCAGACTCGTACAGCAGCCATCCGATCTACATGATTGGATGGACCATATTCATCCACGAGGCGTTTCCAGATCAGCTCCGAGCCTACGCACCGAGCCTCTGCATCGAGCCTGAGCCAACGCCCGAGGCTAGCCGAAGTAGTCCGAGCCTCTGCCGAGCCTGAGCCTTCTTCCAAGCCTGGATGGTGCGTGCATAGCACGTGCCATCTGGGTAATTCGCACAGAGGCCCACCATCTTCTTCAATTTTGCAACCAGGTCCTGGATCACGTGCAACACCATACGCGCCTGGGGTATTTTGCATTTTGACCCTTGCGAGTTTCAATAATTGCAAATATGCCCCCACGCGTGTGGGTTATTTACAGGGAAGGTCTCGATCTTTTTCGGATTTGCATTTTAGTCCCTCTCAGGGACCTGTTGTAATTTTATTTCATGTTTCTTTCAGTTATGCCCATATCTTCATTCATGCATATTTTGAGCATCATATTTTCGATTGAGTTGATTTCAGTTTCATTTTAAAGCTTGTTTGATGAACTTTCTAATGGCACGATCATTTCTTATGATGGACACATTAATTTTGATGTATTATTTTGATAGCCATGTGTCTCTTATTACTTAACATATGCCTTGTTCAAATTAAGTTTGTCATCTAAATTAAACCAGAATATGACTTATTGTTAAATTTGCTCATTACTCTGATTTAGGGCACAATTCCATTGCATCTCGTTGCATTTATTTGCATGATTAAAATAAAATATAAAAAAATGCATGTTTTGTTTTAATGAATTATCTTGTCTTATTGCATGATTTGGCCTATGATTTTTTAACTCAACACTTAAATAGATAGATAAAAATCTGAATAATCACAAGAGAGGCTCGTGTCCCTGAGTTCGACCTTGGTTTCTTGCCGAGTAAAAAAATACGATTGTCTGATTCTTATTGACATATCAATTAGATGGCCTTTGATGAACCCAATTCAGTCCGACTGCGATGACATATCAGTGCTAATTCCACATTATTAGAGGGACAATTTCGCGGTTCATCAAATGGCGTCGTTGCCGGGGACACGGCTTATTTTTTGTATTATTGGGATTTTGTTTATTTAATTAAGTGTTTCTTTTATATAGGTCACTATGTTCATCTATTTTGCATTATAAAAGTTTTTCTTTTCGATTGATATCTAACCATTGTTTTTGTGGCAGGGCCCTTGGTGTTCAAGGAGGCGAGGAGTCGTTGCTTCCTGCTGCGAGGAGCCACAGAAGTTTGCTTGGAGCAAGTCGAAAAGAGAAAAAAAATGTTTCATTTTTGCATCTCATTTTGTAATAACCGTCTTTACAGCGGTCTTCGGTCGAAGGCTCGCGGATGTAAAAGAACGAATATATGTTGTTGTGTAGGGATCATCCCCACTTGAGTGTCGACCTAGGACCAGGCACGCGGCTCTTCGAGCATAGTTTAACATTTGCATTTTTATGTGCTTGCTCGTAAGTAAGACACAATAAAAAATTAGATGCACATAATCTCGCTTCACTTAGCCAAATTTAATAGACCTTCTCCCCGCTAATAGAAGCATTATTAGGTGTGGCTTTCTAATCGACTTGCATACATGATTTTTGGTTTTAAAACAACCCCAGTTTTCATGTATTTTCACCAAGTCACTATCGCTTAGCCTAGATCATGTTTTTATCGAATGCATAGTTTTTCTCGATTTCCCTTCTAGCTTGATCACCTAGGTTAGTGGAAATGGGATGAACGGTAGACGATGATTGCTTGATTTTGTGCTCACCTTAATTCAGTGAAAACTTTAAATAATAACTGGGACTGTTAATTGCAAGTTAACCTAAAATGGAGTAAAATTTTATTTTGGGAGAGCAACACCCTCGTTTATGCATCGATTCTTACTTGACATTTTTCCTGCGTAAAGATATAATGTTTTAATCACCAATAAAATCGACAAGATAATAAACTAACTTCGGTTGGTTTCATGTGTGAGTTGGTGAATTGAGGGTCTTGCATGCTTGATTGAGCCATGTTTGCTTCGATACACTCCTTAGAGCCTTAGTCACTCCATTAGTCTCCGTAGATTCATCCGCTCACTTGTATATCCATCCATCTTCTTCGTTCACCTCGGTCTCTCCCAACATCAAATCTCATCTTTATACTTAGGCTAATCTCAGCCTAAGTATGGGGGGACCCGAGTCCCTGTGATTTTCTCTACTCATCTTTTCTTGCCTTTATACTTAGGTTATTTCTAACCTAAGTATAGGGGGAGCCCCTCTTGGTTCTCGTATATTTCTCTATATTTAAATGGACCTATGGACTTATATCATCTAGTGCTATGAGGACATAGCAAAGTTTAAGTATAGGGGGTATACCTTATATACAGTATACTTACTTTAGCTATAATCTGGAAATTTTGAAAAATTTGGAACTTTTTGGCTAGAGTAAAATCCTTTGAACTAAGTGGACTCAAGTGTTTTCATGGCTTTTCTATACTAAGTTACACTATTTTTATAAAAATATCTTCGAAAATGATTTGAAAAATGAGTTTCCTTGCTTTGAAAAATCTTTTGAAAATGTTTTGAAAATTTTTATTTGTGTGACATGGTTTTAAAAATTTTCTTTCTCTCTTCAAGGAAGTTGAGTCTAACTTTGTTTTAACCTTTAAATTAAAATACATAAAAAATGAGAAAAATCCAAAAATCCTTAAGGAGTCGTTAGTAACTACTAAGCCCAATTAAGTAGCCGCGTTCAATGAGGGTTCACCCTTAGCAGATTGGATGGTTAAGAGGACATCGCGTAAGGCCCCGTCATCAAGCAACGGGCTTCGGCCTGTACTTACATCCATACTGGCTGAATGCAGATGCATCTACTTAATTGAGTTTAGGCAGTCCTAATATCTCTTGAAGTTTCATAAAAACAATTTGTATTTGAATGAAGGAGTTGGATTAATCCTCAACTTTTACACTTCCATCCAGGATCTGAAATGTTCAAGGAAGCTTGATTTGTGAGGTCTTGAGATTTTAGGTTAACCAGCCTTAGTCATCAGGGTCTTAGACTTAATCATCCTCATTCCCCTAGATCTCTAGATTTGCATGCTATATTTCATGCTTGGTCTCAGACCAATAATAATATGATCAGCACATCACATGCATGATTGCGGTTTCGATGAGATGAGTTGACTCATTACCTGAGGGATTGGGATGAGGAATTCGAGTCTGGACTTGATCTAATGATGCTTGAGGATGGGATAAAATCTTTGAAGGCTTCATGAAACCTGAGTGTTAGCATTTTTAGCCAGTATGAGAACATGGTTCTTGTACTATCTCTTGACATTTATCTAAGTGCCCGGGTGTGATAAAATAAAAAAAATTTTGATCAGTGTGTGCCAACTCTTGGTAAAAGCAGTGGATCTAGCCACAAATACTACAAAGTAATGAAATGTCAAAGAAAAACTCTCATTCTACAAAGTCAATTATCAAAAGAGCTTCTACCAAAAGCGAGCGCTCCCAACCATTTTAAAAGTGTCCACTTGGACCACCGCTATTAGGACCAGAAGTCGGGCTTGCACCAAAAAAGGGCTCTGCATCGTAAATATTACAAGTCTGGGTGACGAAGGTATGATAGGTACTCAAAAAGGACACACCCCGGTGTATTCCCAGGAAAACAAGTGCAGACGGCTCCAACTTCTCTTGACAGACACACTGATCAACACCAAAAAAATGTATTGCGTAAAAAGGCACTAGAGAGAATCCTTGTTCCAATGAGAGGGAGAGAAGAAATGACACAATCCCATGCCCTCCGTTACTGGCCTTCCATCTATATTTTCTAAGTCTGACAACTAAAGAGACGGTGGACTGGATGCAAGATTTGATTTATTCCTTAGTATTGAAGATTGGGTCCTTAGGAGAATTTATTGGACCAAGACTTTGGGTGACGTTTTGACTCTACTCTCGGAATTGCAGTCAACACTAAGTATCATACCCTTAGTTTATATGTATATCAGAGAGAGTCTGGAAAATTAGAGGTTTTGGGTGCCTCTTGATTAAGGCTGGGTTGAACTCTAGAATGTTGGACCTCTAAAGTTGAGTGGATTTGAACAGATTGGATCATGTACTCACATGCACAAGGGGGTTAATCCAGCTTATTCATTCTCTTTGATGCTCGAGGACGAGCATAGTTTAAAGTATAGGGGGTGATGAAACCCGATTTCATCATCTTAATTTTCCATTATTAACCCCCTTTGCTTAAAAGTTTGTCAATAAAATCCAGATAATGTATTGTAATTATACGAGTCTTGAATAAGTTAAAAATCATAAAAAATGATAAAACTAAAATTCGTGGTATTTTTAGCCTTAAAAATATCTTCAAAAATATTTTGTATCTTCAGTTGACCTCGTTTCCATTTTTGGTCAACATGAAATTGTACATCGCATCGAGATCTACAACTTTCATGTTTTGCGTTTTCTCAAATTCGGCCATTTCACCCTCATATTTCAATTTCTTTCTTGGAATAACCTGATTGGGCCACGTGGCCCATTCTGGTTAAGCCACGTGGCCCGGCCTCTTTGTCTTATCTGCCCCCGTCCCTGGCCATTGGATCTCCTTCTGATCCAACGACTCCACTCTCTCCATGCATATTCTTTTTCCCTACCGTCCGATCGCCACTCATGACTTGATCACCACCGTTCGTGAGCGCCTCACCCAGGACACGCCACGTGTCACTTTGTGCGCCGTCTGATCATCGTCTGGATCTCAAATCTCGATCACTTACTCCCGCAACTGTCATCGACCCTCCGATCGTTCTCCAGAAGCAATCTCCACTGCCTGTCGTTGCTTTGATATCAACCCACCACGTGGCGCGTTGATCACCACCCGATCGTGCCCACGTCCTTTCATCGCCACCGTTCACTACCGCTATAATACATACCGCCCGATCGTAGTCCTAATCTAATCTCGCTCGTCCAATAGCGCTATGCCTCCATCTTGACACGTGGTGCATCCTCCACTCTTTGGTCGCATTGCCTTGGGCTTGATCCCGACCGTCCCTTAGCGCTTCGTTCCCGACCGTTGGATCAGAAGATCCAATGGCTACGAACTCGTCTTCCACCTCAGGCGCCCCTCTTTTGCACATTCTCTACCTCGCACACCTGCTTGCCCCTTCCATTTATTCCCGAGGCCACGTATCCCATCACCGAGCTTTAACCGCCCCGCGACGAACCCCGATCCACCTCATCCTCGCGATCAGTCACTCCTTCCACGATGCCCTCCCAATCATGCCATATCGTCCACGCAAACCTCGACCATCTTGACCGGAACCGCTACCCTCTCCCTTCAAATACCCCCTATCCTCCGCCTAATCACCTAGTCCACCTTTGCGCTGGGAGCGGCCCGGCCCTCCTCCATCTCCCAGTGACAGGGGGAGGTGGAGATCGAGCGAAGACGACCGATCTTCCCCGGTGAGACCCTCCACCAATCATGGCGATGTCGCGGTGCGTCTAGCCAGTCGAGTTGCCCCGAGTGGATGATGGGGTCCAGCGACGACTCGGGGCTTGAATTGAACCCCAGCCCAAGCCTTCACGCCGCCCAACGACCAGGTAAGCCCTTTCCGACGTCTCTTGTATTTTTGTTGATTTTTGCTTAATTATGTAGGTCGCTACACCCCTCTCCATAATCCATTAAACCTCCTCCGAGCTTCCTCATTCAACCCCCCTCCACGCGTACTCTCCAATCACCTCTCCCTTCTTCTTCATACCCCGGTAACCGTCGACCCACCTCCTCTCCGATCGCCGAAGATGGAGCTCTGGTTCCTCGCTCAAATCGCTTGTTTGGAACCCCGTCCCACTCACGCACACATGCACTTTGCTTCGGCTATGTACCTAACAAATGCATGTGTTTTCTCGAATGGACGGAGACTCCACCGGAGCAGATTTTATAAGATTTGTCTCCAGCAGCCACTCCTCTTCAGGTGCTCTTAGGTCTTCCAGATGCTTCGCCAAGACGCCACGATGGAATCTATCCGTTCAGGAACCTCTGGAGACCATCAACGAGCCAGAAAGGAGGTGGCGGAGCTCGAGCTCCTTCACCGGAGCTCTGATTCCGCCACCAGCTGAAGATGAGGAAGGAGGCACAGGCGCCGTTGGATTTCTCCCTCTCAGGCATTCATCCAATGGCGCGCGAGGAAGCCACATCACGCCAGCAGACTCGTACAACAGCCATCCGATCTACATGATCGGATGGATCATATTCATCCATGTGGCGTTTCCAGAGCAGCTCCGAGCCTACGCACCGAGCCTCTACATCGAGCCTGAGCCAGCGCCCGAGGCTAGCCGAAGCAGGCCGAGCCTCTGTCGAGCCTGAGCCTTCTTCCAAGCCTGGATGGCACGTACATAGCACGTGCCATTTGGGTAATTTGCATAGAGGCCCATCGTCTTTTTCAATTTTGCAACCAGGTCCTGGATCACATGCAGCACCATGCGTGCCTGGGGTATTTTGCATTTTGACCCTTGCGGGTTTCAATAATTACAAATATGCCCCCGCACGTGTGGGTTATTTACTAGGAAGGTCTCGATCTTTTTCGGATTTGCATTTTAGTCCCTCTCAGGGACCTGTTTGTAATTTTATTTCATGTTTTCTTTCAGTTATGCCCTTATCTTCTTTCATGCATATTTTGAGCATCATATATCCGATTAAGTTGATTCCAGCTTGTTTGATGAACTTTCTAATGGCATGATCATTTCTTATGATGGACACAATAATTTTGATGTATTATTTTTATAGCCATGTGTCTCTTATTACTTAACCTATGCCCTGTTCAAATTAAGTTTGTCATGTAAATTAAACCAGAAATTGACTTATTGTTAAATTTGCTCATTACTCTGATTTAGGGCATATTTCCATTGCATCTCGTTGCATTTATTTGCATGATTAAAATAAAATATAAAAAATGTGAATTTCTTAGGAGAATTTCTTGGACTAAGACTTTGGATGACGTTTTGACTCTACTCTCGGAATTGTAGTCAACACTAAGTATCATACCCTTAGTTTATATGTATATCAGAGAGAGTCTGGAAAATTAGAGGAATTGGGTGCCTCTTGATTAAGGCTGGGTTGAACTCTAGAATGTTGGAGCTCTAAAGTTGAGTGGACTTGAATAGATTGGAAAATGTACTCACATGCACAAGGGGGTTAATCCAGCTTATTCATTCTCTTTGATGCTCGAGGACGAGCATAGTTTAAGTATAGGGGGTGATGAAACCTGATTTCATCATCTAAATTTTTTATTGTTAACCTCCTTTGCTTAAAAGTGTGTCAATAAAATCCAGCTAATGTCTTGTAATTATCCGAGTCTTGAATAAGTTAAAAATCACAAAAAATGGCAAAACTAAAATTCGTGGTATTTTTAGCCTTAAAAATACCTTCAAAAATATTTTGTGTCTTCAGTTGACCTCGTTTTCATTTTTGGTCAACATGAAACTTGTAGATCTCATTGAGATCTACAACTTTCATGTTTTCAGTTTTCTCAAATTCAACCATCTTTACCCTCATATTTCAATTTCTTTCTTGGAATAACCTGATTGGGCCATGTGGCCCATTCTGGTTAAGCCACGTGGTCCGGCCTCTTTGTCTTATCCGCCCCCGTCCCTGGCCATTGGATCTCCTTCTGATCCAACGGCTCCACTCTCTCCATTCATATTCTTTTTCCCTTCCGTCCAATCGCCACTCATGACTTGATCACCACCGTTCGTGAGCGCCTCACCCAGAACAGGCCACATGTCACTTTGTGCGCCGTCTGATCATCGTCTGGAGCTAAAACTCTACCACTTACTCCCGCAACTGTCGCCGACCCTTCGATCGTTCTCCAGAAGCAATCTCCACCGCCCGTCGATGCTTTGATATCCGCCTGCCACGTAGCGCGTTGATCACCACCCGATCGTGCCCACGTCCCTTCATCGCCACCGTACACTGTCGCTATAATACCAACCGCCCGAATGCAGTCCTAATCTAATCTCGCTCGTCTAATAGCATTGCGCCTCCGGCTCGACACGTGGTGCATCCTCCACTCTTCGATCGCATCGCCTTGGGCTTCATCCCTACTGTCCCTTAGCGCCTCGTTCCCAGCTGTTGGATCAGAAGATCCAATGGCTACGAACTCATCTTCCACCTCAGGCGCCCCTCTTTTGCATGTCCTCCACCTCGCACACCTGCTTGCCCCTTCCATTTATTCCCGAGGCCACGTATCCCATCACCAAGCTTTAACCGCCCCACAACGAACCCCGATCCACCCTCATCCTCGCGGTCAGTCACTCCTTCCACGATGCCCTCCCACTCATGCCATATCTTCCCCGCAAACCTCGACCATCTTGACTTGAACCGCTATCCTCTCCCTTCAGATACCCCCTATCCTCTACCTGATCACCTTGTCCACCTTTACACGGGGAGCGGCCCAACCCTCCTCCATCTCCCTGTGACAGGGGGAGGTAGAGGATCGAGCGAAGACGACCGATCGTCCCCGGTGAGACCCTCCACCAATTATGGCGGTGTCGCGGTGCGTCTAGCCCGCTCGAGCTGCCCTGAGGGGCTGACGGGGTCCAGCGATGACCCGGGGCTTGAATCGAGCCCCAGCCCAAGCCTTCGCGCTGCCCAACGACCAGGTAAGCCCTTTCCGACGTCTCTTGTATTTTTGTTGATTTTTGCTTAATTATGTAGGTCGCTACACCCCTCTCCATAATCCATTAAACCTCCTCTGAGCTTCCTCGTTCAACCCCCCTCTACGCGTACTCTCCAATCACCTCTCCCTTCTTCTTCATACCCCGGTCACCGTCGACCCACCTCCTCTCCGATTGTCGGAGATGGAGCTATGGTTCCTCGCTCTAATCGCTCGTTTGGAACCCTGTCCCACTCACGCACACATGCACTTTGCTTCAGCTATGTACCTAACAAATGCAGGCGTTTTCTCGAATGGACGAAGACTCCATCGGAGCAGATTTTATAAGATTCGTCTCCGGCAGCCACTCCTCCTCAAGTGCTCTTAGGTCTTCCAGATGCTTCGCCAAGACGCCACAATGGAATCTATCCGTTCAGGAACCTCTAGAGACCATCACTAAGCCTGAAAGGAGGTGGCGGAGCTCGAGCTCCTTCACCGGAGCTCTGATTCTGCCACCAACTGAAGATGAGGAAGGAGGCACAGGCGCCATTGGATTCTCCCTCTCAAGCATTCATCCAACGGCGCGGAGGAAGCCACGTCACGCCAGCAGACTCGTACAGCAGCCATCTGATCTACATGATCGGATGGATCATATTCATCCATGTGGAGTTTCCAAATCAGCTCCGAGCCTATGCACCGAGCCTCTGTATCGAGCCTGAGCCAGCGCCCGAGTCTAGCCGAAGCAGTCCGAGCCTCTACCGAGCCTATGCCTTCTTCCAAGCCTGGATGGCGAATGCATATCACGTGCCATCTGGGTAATTTGCACAGAGGCCCACCATCTTCTTCAATTTTGCAACCAGGTTCTGGATCACGTGAGGGGTAATTTGCATTTTGACCCTTGCGGGTTTCAACAATTGCAAATATGCCCGCACTTGTGTGGGTTATTTACAGGGAAGGTCTCGATCTTTTTCAGATTTGCATTTTAGTCCCTCCCAGGGACCTGCTTGAAATTTTATTTCTTGTTTTCTTTCAGTTATGCCCTTATCTTCTTTCATGCATATTTTGAGCATCATATTTCCGATTGAGTTGATTTCAGTTTCATTTTAAAGCTTGTTTGATGAACTTTCTAATGGCATGATCATTTCTTATGATGGACATAATAATTTTGATGTATTATTTTGATAGCCATGTGTCTCTTATTACTTAACCTATGCCTTGTTCAAATTAAGTTTGTCATCTAAATTAAACCAGAAATTGACTTATTGTTAAATTTGCTCATTACTCTAATTTAGGGCATATTTCCATTGCATCTCGTTGCATTTATTTGCATGATTAAAATAAAATACAAAAAATGCATGTTTTTATTTTAATGCATTATTTTGTCTTATTGCATGATTTGATCTATGATTCTTTAACTCAACACTTAAATAAATAGATAAAAATCTGAATAATCACAAGAGAGGCTCGTATCCCTGAGTTCGACCTTGGTTTCTTGCCAAGTAAAAAAAATACGACTGTTTGATTCTTATTGACATATCAATTAGATGGTCTTTGATGAACCCAATTCGGCCCTACTGCAATGACATATCAGTGCTAATTACACATTATTAGAGGGCTGATTTCCGTTCATCAGGCACCTCGAACAACAGTGGCCTGAGCGAAGCTCCAACGAGCTACGGGATAAAAATTCTTAGCTACTGCAATACGTAAAAGTGTGAAATAAATATAGGAAGTAAATGATACAACTAAAGGAAACCTACTACTACCATCACATATGGCTCAACCTACCGGAGCAGGGAGTCGGTGGTCCATCAAGCAAAGGTCGCCGACGATGGCGATCAACCATGAAGAACGCCACTTCCTCCACACCAAACTGACCGGCAAGAGAACATCTGTTACAAGCAACCTCACGCATACGAAAAAAGAGTATTTTGAGGGTTGAAACAGGATCAAAACTTAAATCGAAGTACGACGAAGGGTTATGTATAGGTGGGTATTGAATCGAGAAGAGTGATCGATGCATGGCTCCTCAGATCAAGAAATCAATCGTGCATGAAGTGCATTGATCGAGGAGAAAAGTCAACGAAGGAATCATATCAAATTGGTGAAGGAATCAATGAGGGTAATTAGAGGAAGTCAATGGTGTAGTCCTGCCAAACATAGACCGAGGGGGAGCAGGGAGTTGACCGAGGTCAACTCACGTGGGCAGGCTACACAACAAAATAGCCTAAAAACCATTATTAATGAAAATAAAATAATAAATGATTTTATTAATTTTTAGTCAAAGCATGAGAAAATATTTATTTTTTATATAGGAATATATTGTGATTTTTATTTATTTTTACAAGTTAATTTATTGTAGGTTTCTTTTTACAAGCATAATTATAGGTATATTCATCTATATAGTATGTATTTTATTTTTATTTTGCATTTTAAATTTTATTATTTTATATACATAAGTTATATATATTTACAATTTAATTAAATCTATATAAATATGTTTTTATTTTATTTTTCTGAAATGGTATGTATAATTAATTAATTATAACTTTATTGTATACGTATATATATTTACAATTCATCTATGTATTGTGTACACTTATTTATTTTAGTGTAATTTTAATAGTTTTATTTTATTATAATATGTATACATGTTATAAATAATATTTCCAAAATGATAAAAATATAAATAATGAAAAATATAGGAATAAATAAAATGAATATTTTGTTCAGGTATATTGTACAATTAGGGTCTAAAATTTAACTTTTACGTCTTAACGCCAAATTAGATGAAACTACCTTCATTAAAAATCTAACAAAAAATTATATACAATTAAAGGTGATTTGGATGAATTTTGAGTTCATATGGAGAAGATACAAGCTTGAGAAATTTGGATTTTGGATTTTTCTAAGTGTAAAAAGCATAATATGTATTATTTTTAATGAATAAATTTTATTTATTTTTTCTATATTTTTATCTACAACTCTCGTTACAACATTGTATATAAAATAATAAAGAATAAAATAGGTCTCAAATTGAACTTATTGAAGAATTAAAAATTAGGATTTCTTGTATTTATTGGCCCTTATCTCCCCCTACTTTATTCCTTGTCGACCTAGTCATCATGAAGCCTAGGTCTTGGGGTTTATGGTCATTTAATCATATGGTATTTCATTTGCCATTATTTTCTTTATTCTTTTATTTTGGCTTTAAATACACCATTTTATACAATATATACATTATAAATAATATGTGTTCTTTTATGTAAAACAATGTTATTTATGAGCATTTAGCTAGGGTTTAAAGGCCAAAATGAAAGAATAAAGGTGATGAAATGGAGATTCATCAATCTCATAACCTCTAATACCAACATAAAGTGTTCTGCATGTGGCTTCTTGTCTTCAGAATAGATAAGAATGTCATTAACAAAAACCATGACAAACGTATTAAGGAAGTCACATAAAACCCTACACACAATTCCATGAATGTTGCATGGACATTGCTAAATACGAATGTCATGTTGGACATACGAGCCCACGGCGAGCCATTATGCAATAAATGTTATTGCAATTCACTCCTTAGTCTGAAATAAAGAGTACATAATTTTCATAATAGGTCCCTTAGTACAATTAGGGTTATGTACCATGGTCATCTTAATGATCATACAGCTGTTGATTCAATTATTGAACCATAGAGGCTGGTGCTTAGATGAATATCTAATGAATTAGATTGAGGACTCATCAAGCACCGTCAAATGATTATTAAGAGATGATCTCCAGCCTGAGTAGGAGATGGCAATCCTATCTCATTTAGGTTGATATCTGACCGACCTCTTGATGCAGGTCCTCTGCATAGGAATAGAGATTCGGAGGTGTCGGGTGAGTTAGGTCAAAGAGTTGACTTAACGAGATCGAGATAACCAAAGTCCTATATCGTATGCTGTCACGATACAGGCACGCATCATCTGACTGGAGACAGATGTGTTACTATATGTCTGAGTATGTACATTTGGCAGACCAATAGGTTGATGACCTAATTAAGGTCTATACACCGGCGCGCTGGTGTGCATATAAGGGCATATGAGTAATACGATCTCTCAAAGGGATCATACAGGTTCACTACTGAACCGGAAGACATGAGCTCACTCATGAGATATTGGGAAGAATCAAATTCCGTGCGCACGGTCGTCTCGCTTTGGAAGCTTGACTGAATTTGTTGGTTTGATATATACTTTTGGAAAGTATATGATCAAGACCTAGGTATGATATATGCTTTTGGAAAGTATATGATCAATACCGACTCCCGATGATCGAATGAGAAACTTACTGATAAAACCATGAAGTAGACAGTATAAAGTTGATCCGATACTTCGGGTTCAATCTGAGTCTTCCGGTATGCAGGATGTACAGGTATTGGGAATGCCTGAGGGTGATGTGATCATAAACGGTTGTATAACCATGACGCTTCTATTTCTAGGGAGTGATGAAACGGGTCTAGATTTTAGTGACTCCTCTTAGTAGAGAAGTAATCTGATCTTAGTCCAAATGTTGGACATTAATCTAAATGTGATTCAGATTCAATGAGAAGATTAGATTTGCGGTCTTGATTTAATCAAGCATCTATGGGAGGCCCAAGATCTGGATTTGAGATGTGATCTCAATATTCATGTCACTATACGTGGAACAATACAATCGCCCTGTCCTTATCTCCAAGTATTCGCGGAGAAAGCGCATTATCCTTGAAATAGTTCATGGATAATTCTATTGTTGATATATGTATCCGAGCATTGAGAAAAAGGATAATTAAATGTGATTTAATTATCATGAATAATATGAATTTGATTCATATTATAAGGAGAGTTATCTTAGATAATTAAATGTGATTTGATTGTCAAAGATGTGAATAATGTGAATGTGATTCATATTATTTGAACACATGAGATAAAGAGATCCAAGATGATTAAATATGATTTAATTATCAAGGATAAGAATAATGTGGATAGTAATATCCAATTATTCATAATATATTATAATGTGATTTATAATGTATTAGAGAGAGTTAAATATAATTTATATTAGTAGATTAATTATTAATGTGTATTGGATACACATTGTCTAATTAATTGAAAATGTAAATTACATTTGGTTTTGGGTTGTGAATATGATTCACAATATTCCAATGTCAAGATTGCAATATTTCCAAAATTAATTGAGAATTATTTTGGTGAATTAAAATACCAACAAATTGTCGTCTGAAAATAAGTAGAGAGAAATTCAAGGAGATGTGCAATCTCATGGATTACATGAGATTGCCCTCCCTTTTGGAAAGAGGGGGGCGTCACCAATTTCCTTGTGAAATTGGTGGTCATCCCCCCCTCCAAAGAGGAAGGTTGATCTCTCTTTATTCCTCTCTCCTTATTTGATTGATTTAATATGGTATTAATATTTATTTGATTTATCAAATATATTTTTATCAAATTAAATCACAAGTTGTTGGTTTTTACCAACAACAATCTTTACCATTGGATTGACATAAATCAATCTCATCCATTGATTTTATATGTCACATGGATTGAGATCCATGGATCCCAAAACCCTATAAATAGAGAGGCATACCATGCTCTCTATTTTACACACAATGCTTGAGAAGCATCTCTCTCTCTTTCTCTCAAGAGATGTCAGCCCTCTCTCTCCCTCTCATGGCCGTCCACCATGGATGCCATGAAGAGGTTCTCCATCGCCGCGGCATCGTTGTTATGTTGCCCGTTCTTCTGCTCGTGGATCTCCGTCTCCTTCGGTGCACCTCGCTCGTGAAGAAGACGGTGAATCTCGTATGTCGAGATCAGGATATCCACCGCTTGGATCATCAACATGGATTGCGAGAAGCACGCGGTTCATCCCCGCGCTCGCAAGCGTCTCCTCTATCGGATCGGACTTGAGACAGGAGGTCTCTTCATTTAGAGACTCGATCGCAACCACGCTTCAAGAGGTAATCCTATTACTTGTTTGTGGTTTATACGAAACGATCCGAGAAGTGTTCTTGGATCATGTGGTTTCGTCATATAAAATTTTTTTTAAATTCCGCTGCATCGAGCAACTAGTCCGACTAGTCGCTCCTTGTCGTATTCGATACGACGCTCACGCTTCCGTAATGCGCTTGAGGATCTAACCATATCCTTCAAGTGGTATCAGAGCCAGGTTGACGGTTTCGAAATGATTCGCTAACCGAGGACGGCTTGGGTTCGTTAAGGTCGCGAAAGTTTTCATCGCATTTGATTTCGAAGATCTGTTTAGTAAATAAATTCGGCACTGTTTAAATTGTTTAAACACGAATTTAATACTTGGATTTTGTTCCCCATTAAATAAGGAAACCATAGGATCTGAGTTTGCGTAAATCGGATTTCGTATGCTCTAGATATGATTGTTTTAATGAACATGTATCCACTGTTACGGAATTGCGAATCTTAACGTAATTAAAGAGTTAGTTACTGTTTAGAGACGCCTCGAAATGAGTGAAATCACATAGGTTCTGTTGTAAATCAAGTTAGCAAACTATGGAAATTTACTTTGCTTAATTTGGATTTAAATTGATTGAGATACGCTAATTTTAGTAAGTAGTGGTCACTGCTGAAATTACTTTCCTAATCAAGAACCATGTGATTATCAATTAGTGAAATTAATTGTTAATTTCATGAAATAATTATGGAAACTATTTGAGAAATATTGGAATATGATTATTTCCTTATTTGACTTGTCCCCAACCAATTAGTTGATTAGATTTGATCTAGATCATAATTGGAAACACAATCATCAAACTCCTTGCTTGAATAGGATTGGGAATTTGTCTAGCAAATTTCCTTATAATCAAAATTGTTTTGATTACTATATGGTATAATTTCGGTTGAAGAACCGATGATCATCTCAAGTACAAATTAATCAATTTGGCATTATCCTTTACCGAGGCGGATATGGTGTCTAGTCGGGGATCGCTGGGGTAGCGGGTTGCAACGTATGCAGTCCGTCCCACTCCCGCCGGTACTGGCCATGACAGCAGGTAGGGTCGGGATAATGTCCGAGGGATTAAGATGTATTTTTATAATTATTAAAATACGAATTAATATGTACTTTGAGAATAATACCATATATATTCAAGTAAGACAATCAAGTTTGATTGATTGAATTTGATTGATAATTAATTTAATATGATTAAGTTAATTATGTCCAATAAAAATACTCTAATATGATTAGAGTTGATAATTCCCTTGGAAGAATTAATTATATGAATGTGATTCATAGAAATTAATTTAATTTGAATAAGATGTGGAGGATCACATAAGTGACATCCATGGTCTCCTGTCAAGGCGAAGGGTTTCGTCGCCAGATATTATATGTGGGAAACGCCTGTCCGAAGTGACAGCTCCTGCATATGATCCATTTGGATCGGGCTCGTCGCTTCTCGAAAGAGTAAGGACGTATGCGTAGTGACCCTAATATCGGGTCCTCATATTATTGGGGCGATATTGGATTGCGCATAGCGAGTTGTATTCCTGTTGACGGTTGGTTCAATTAATGACGGGTCAACATCACCTTAGGGGTGGTGGGCCCGGGTATTAAAGACCGAATTGGGAGATGCAAGTTGGACTTGCAAGGCGGAATGTGTTCCCGCTTCTTTTTATCCGAGTTGTAGGTTCTCATATTATTGGGATGCAACAAAGATAAGGAAGGAGATCCCAGATCTTGCTTGAGATATAATGGTAAGTATATCTCTTACATTGAAAGTGATTAAGGGAATGAACTTTCATTGTTGACATGGCAAGACAACTTTGATATAAAATTCCTAATTCAAAGTAAAACATGTATATATATATAAATATATACCCTTATGCAAATTACTTATTTCAGATAATCCTTCATTAAACCCACTCAATGTTATACTCATTAATAACCAGTAGAATATTATGGATTGGACCCTTGATCCAGATATTGTACTTGCGATTGGACACATAATGTATGTGGTTGCAATGTGCAAGTTTCCTCATAATAATGAGAAGTGATAATTAAATAAGACAATAGGACTAAAACCCTAGGGTTTGTATGTCTCTATAAGTCTTGATCTCATCGAATGTACTTTGGAAGTGACATGTCAATGATGATCGCAATTGTCAAATAATCCTTATAAAATCAATAAAGATATTCTGGCATACATATGTGCTCTTGACATTTAATCATGAATGATGTGGTTCTCTGCATCATGTAGAATGGTGGCTCTATAAGAGATGATGTATTCAAATTGTTTGAGTACCTACCTGAACCAATATTTTAAGAGTCTAGATGGATGTAGATACGATGAATGTCATCATTCTACTATCTATACTCTAGTCATTCATGAAGCTTCATAATATTCATATTGTATGAACTTAAATGAAGCTTGTATAAATGTTGAAGTCCTCTTATATTGAAATTTTTGATTTTATCATAAGAGATCCTTGGTCTTGAGCAATGGTTGCTTATAGACAAAGGGAGCGCAGTGGAAGCATGGGTTGGACCCACGTAAGAGGTATAGTCAAAGAGTTGACTGTACTTCTGTGACTTCCATATGACATCCAAATAGCTGGATGAATGCCAATACTGCAATAAGTTGATGTGTTGATAGTATGACTATCAAGTCTGTCTAGAATCCTCAGAGAAGGACTCGGATGGAGCATCAGTATAATCTACATATAATCATTGAAATTGACTAACTTATTTGATAAGATAAAGTCTAATAATTGTATCTCAATCTTCTAATGACACTTGCAATTGGTTGCATCTGTATTAGAACAATAAAAATTTGATCTTAAGGTTTAATGGTCATCCATGTTGGAATTGATGCAATTGTTGCAATAATTTCCACCGGATGAATAGACTTCGTATTTTCAGTGGGAGCCCTTAGTCTTAGAGAATGTCTCTGACCTAGATATTAGAATACACTCATTGTTTATTTCTAAATGTTGGGAATAAACATGAAATCTGGAATAGACCTATCATAAAAGGTTATGATGGAGATATTTCAGATAGTAATCTTACATCTAGTGGACTCCACTAAATTAGAAACCTAATGAATGGTTCATTAAGATTTCTAATACTGAAAATTAAACCTTTAAATATCAATAGGAGGATAAAGATCATTTGACAATGATCTGACATAATGTTTTGGACATATGTCTGTTGATGAGATCAATGGACAAGTAAGTGATGAAACTTTAGAATGTCTAAAATTTCAAAACTTGCATACTTATGAATATTGTATTCAAAGTAGAATGTCCAATACACCCTTCTTTTGGAATGGTGTAAGATGTTAAGGTATTCAAGATCTCATACATATTGATGTATGTGAATCATCTATATCAGAATAAACATTATGGATATGTGATATCTATTAATGATTGTTTGTGATACGAAATTTCTTCTCTTCACTTAGAAAACTTTGAAATGTTCAAAGATTTCACAATTTTGGTTTAGAACCAGAGTTTGAAGGAAGAGGAAATGAATTTGATCTAATCAAGGTAGCTTGTACCTATTAGATGAATTCAAGGAATACCTTATGGAGATGTGAATATAATTTCTATCTCATCCCTCCTAATGAGCCTTAACTCAATAGAGTTGTAGGGAGATGCAATTGATCATGTGTGACATGATTTGATCAATGATTAATCTTAGCATAATTATCTCTTAGTTTCCAGGTATATGTGGTAGAGACTACATTATACACTTAATAAGGTCCCAAGCTGGTAAGCTGGAATCTAGCACCAGAGAGTGCTACCTCATTAGGAAAATAAAGGATGGTATTGGATACCTACTTTATGACCTTGAGATTCTTAAAAGATCTCATCTTTGAGAATATGATTCTTATAGGATGACTCTCTTGAGAATCAAGATGAAAATGAAGTAAAGGAACTCATTTAATCTTGAAAAGATAATGAGGCTCCTGAAATCGGAAACTAAAATAATTAAAGATGAAACATTAATACCTCTTCAAATAAGTTTGAGGATGGATTCCATGTGTCAGTTAAATCTGACGATAATCGGACTTCATGTGATGAAGCTCCTGAGGATCATGACATGGAAAGATGGATGTTAGCAATAAAAGTCTAATGTAGACTTCATATACAAGTGTTGTATATGGACCCTCGAGGATCCACCTATATGGGTCAGACCCATTAAGGTGTAAATGGATCTTCAAGAGAAAGAGGGAACCTGATGAGAAGGTATAGACCTTCAAAGCACGGTTCGTAGTCATGAGCTACACACCGAAGAGAAGGCATCGCTTGCGATAAGACTTGCTCTCCAGTGACCTTGCTTTAACCTTTCAGAATATTGCTAACTATAGCTACACAACTTGTCTATGACATCTTCATGGTGTGAGTCAAGATTGCATTCCTCTATGAATACCTCTCTGAGGATATTCATATGAAGTAGCCCCAGGGCTTCATGGTTGAGGAAAGCAAGGTGTGCTAGCTGAAGAACTCCATCTTTGGACTCCAATAAGTTTCTTGTAGTTGGAACACACGATTTGATGAAATTATAAATGTTGTGATTTCAGATAAAATCTTGATGAACCATGTGAAGCTTAGTGGGAGTGCCTTGTGTTCACCGTGCTTAATGTAGATATTATTCTAATCATTTAGAATGATATAAGAATAAATAATAAGTGTTTGATAATTTGGTTGTTCCATACCTTGAGATACGATCTTGAGGATACCTCTTAGATCTTAACTCTGAAGTCGTTCAGAAGCAAAGAGAAGAGGGTATTGGACCGTCACATTAGGAATACACCTTGGACTTATTCCATTTTCTGGAAAATTCCAAGAGAGGCTTCCTTCCCTTAAGATGTGGTAGTGACCTGTCTAAAGGGATAGCACCTCAAAGAGTTGAGGAAGTAAATGCTAGAACTGCTTGCACTTGTGCATCAGTTACGCGAAGCTGAAGTATATGCTAGATGTGTACAAAAAGCCATATGTCTGCCATGCAGTGGGAGCAGTAAACTGTTACTAATCCTACTTTGAAAATAAAACACTTGGTTGCAGTAATAACAATATCTTCAAAGATGATGAAACTTAGAGATAGTGATCTCAAAGTCTTATCTTCAAAAGTTTAAGACCTTGTAGATAGTGATCTATAAGGGTCTTAACTGTAGATACCTTATGAGATAGAGATCTCTAGGAATGAAGGTATTCTAATAAGGATTATGGGAATACTGGTTATGATAATTAATAAGATGTAGTGTCAAGGACACTATAACCAACAAAATTGAGTATCGGTGGCATGAGATGCAACATTCGCATTGGATGCGAGCACTGTTACTAGGAGATATGCAAGTGTCGTAAAAGGACTTGGCGTAGTCTCTTGGGAACGGAGTGACTGATCAGCTTACCTAGCTATTTTCTAAATAGCCTATGATTGTCACATGAGTGTGGGTTTAAATGATTAGCCCATTAATGGCTCTTTGGGCTAGTGGGAGATTGTTGGACATTCGAGCCCATGGCGAGCCATTATGCAATAAATGTTATTGCAATTCACTCCTTAGTCTGAAATAAAGAGTACATAATTTGCATAATAGGTCCCTTAGTACAATTAGGGTTATGTACCATGGCCATCTTAATGATCATACAGCTGTTGATTCAATTATTGAACCATAGAGGCTGGTGCTTAGATGAATATCTAATGAATTAGATTGAGGACTCATCAAGCACCGTCAAATGATTATTAAGAGATGATCTCCAGCCTGAGTAGGAGATGGCAATCCTATCTCATTTAGGTTGATATCTGACCGACCTCTTGATGCAGGTCCTCTGCATAGGAATAGAGATTCGGAGGTGTCGGATGAGTTAGGTCAAAGAGTTGACTTAACGAGATCGAGATAACCAAAGTCCTATATCGTATGCTGTCACGATACAGGCACGCATCCTCTGATCGGAGACAGATGTGTTACTATATGTCTGAGTATGTACATTTGGCAGACCAATAGGTTGATGACCTAATCAAGGTCTATACACCGGCGCGCTGGTGTGCATATAAGGGCATATGAGTAATACGATCTCTCAAA
Source organism: Ottelia alismoides (assembly GCA_037367405.1). Classification (NCBI taxonomy): domain Eukaryota; kingdom Viridiplantae; phylum Streptophyta; class Magnoliopsida; order Alismatales; family Hydrocharitaceae; genus Ottelia; species Ottelia alismoides. The sequence continues at coordinate 698,097 of JAZKJV010008977.1, read as the reverse complement.
GGGATCATACAGGTTCACTACTGAACCGGAAGACATGAGCTCACTCATGAGATATTGGGAAGAATCAAATTCCGTGTGCACGGTCGTCTCGCTTTGGAAGCTTGACTGAATTTGTTGGTTTGATATATACTTTTGGAAAGTATATGATCAAGACCTAGGTATGATATATGCTTTTGGAAAGTATATGATCAATACCGACTCCCGATGATCGAATGAGAAACTTACTGATAAAACCATGAAGTAGACAGTATAAAGTTGATCCGATACTTCGGATTCAATCCGAGTCTTCCAGTATGCAGGATGTACAGGTATTGGGAATGCCTGAGGGTGATGTGATCATAAACGGTTGTATAACCATGACGCTTCCATTCCTAGGGAGTGATGAAACGGGTCTGGATTTTAGTGACTCCTCTTAGTAGAGAAGTAATCTGATCTTAGTCCAAATGTTGGACATTAATCTGAATGTGATTCAGATTCAATGAGAAGATTAGATTTGCGGTCTTGATTTAATAAAGCATCTATGGGAGGCCCGAGATCTGGATTTGAGATGTGATCTCAATATCCACGTCACTATACGTGGAACAATACAATCGCCATGTCCTTATCTCCAAGTATTCGCGGAGAAAGCGCATTATCCTTGAAAGAGTTCATGGATAATTCTATTGTTGATATATGTATCCGATCATTGAGAAAAATGATAATTAAATGTGATTTAATTATCATGAATAATATGAATTTGATTCATATTATAAGGAGAGTTATCTTAGATAATTAAATATGATTTGATTATCAAAGATGTGAATAATGTGAATGTGATTCATATTATTTGAACACATGAGATAAAGAGATCCAAGATGATTAAATATGATTTAATTATCAAGGATAAGAATAATGTGGATAGTAATATCCAATTATTCATAATATATTATAATGTGATTTATAATGTATTAGAGAGAGTTAAATATAATTTATATTAGTAGATTAATTATTAATGTGTATTGGATACACATTGTCTAATTAATTGAAAATGTAAATTACATTTGGTTTTGGGTTGTGAATATGATTCACAATATTCCAATGTCAAGATTGCAATATTTCCAAAATTAATTGAGAATTATTTTGGTGAATTAAAATACCAACAAATTGTTGTTGGAAAATAAGTAGAGAGAAATTCAAGGAGAAGTGCAATCTCATGGATTACCATGAGATTGCCCTCCCTTTTGGAAAGAGGGGGGCGGCACCAATTTCCTTGTGAAATTGGTGGCCGTCCCCCCCTTCCAAAGAGGAAGGTTGATCTCTCTTTATTCCTCTCTCCTTATTTGATTGATTTAATATGGTATTAATATTTATTTGATTTATCGAATATATTTTTATCAAATTAAATCACAAGTTGTTGGTTTTTACCAACAACAATCTTTACCATTGGATTGACATAAATCAATCTCATCCATTGATTTTATATGTCACATGGATTGAGATCCATGGATCCCAAAACCCTATAAATAGAGAGGCATATCATGCTCTCTATTTTACACACAATGCTTGAGAAGCATCTCTCTCTCTTTCTCTCAAGAGACGTCAGCCCTCTCTCTCCCTCTCATGGCCGTCCACCATGGATGCCATGAAGAGGTTCTCCATCGCCACGGCATCGTCGTTATGCTGCCCGTTCTTCTGCTCGTGGATCTCCGTCTCCTTCGGTGCGCCTCGCTCGTGAAGAAGACGTCGGATCTCGTGTGTCGAGATCAGGAGATCCGCCGCTTGGATCATCAACATGGATTGCGAGAAGCACGCGGTTCATCCCCGCACTCGCAAGCGTCTCCTCCGTCGGATCGGACTTGAGACAAGAGGTCTCTTCGTTTAGAGACTCGATCGCAACCACGCTTCAAGAGGTAATCCTATTACTTGTTTGTGGTTTAGACGAAACGATCCGAGAAGTGTTCTTGGATCATGTGGTTTTGTCGTATAAAAATTTTTTAAATTCCGCTGCATCGAGCAACTAGTCCGACTAGTCGCTCCTTGTCGTATTCGATACGACGCTCACGCTTCCGTGATGCGCTTGAGGATCTAACCATATCCTTCATGTCATTACTTGAAACTCGTAATGCCAAGATATTGGTCGAAAAACGGTCTTCCATGGATCCTTTGCCTTGATTGTTAGCGGATGACAACCTGATCTCAAATCAACCTTTGAGAAGACAACATCCCTCTGTAATTGGTCGAATATGCCATCTATTCAAGGTAAGGTATACTTTTTCTTGATGGTAATTCAGTTTAGGGATCGATAGTCAATACATATCCCAAGAGTCCCATCCTTATTTTTGACAAAGAACACACAAGCGCCCCAATGAGAGGCACCGGGCTGAGTGAAGCCTTTCTTAAGAAGTACATGTAGTTGCCTCTTAAGACCTGCTAATTTCGTTGGACCATACGATATTGTGGTTTGGTAATCAGAGATGACCCTAGAAGAATTTTGATACTGAAGTCACTTTCTTTATAAGGAGGTAAACCAAGAATGTCCTCTAGAAATCAATGTACTCCCATACTACGAGCAAATCTTTTGTAAAATATATTGGGCATCTGACTTTACTATGCTAGCAAAAAAACTAGTGCAATCTTTGGATATCATATGGTGAGCCTTCATTAATGAGATAAGCATTTGCTTGACGGGCTTCTCCAATCCTCTAATCAAAACTTCATGTCCACCGAGCATATGGAGTAGGACTTTCTTCTCTCTTTAGAGAACATGCACATAGTTCTCATATAGCCAATCCATTCCTAAAATTACATCATAATTAGTCATTTAAATAAGAACCGGATTCACAACTAATGACTTGTTTTCAATCTCAATGGGTACCTCATGAAAAAAGGACCCTGCCAATTTCACCCGTCGATGAAGAGACCCGTCTGTGAAGAGACAAACAATATGAATGACATTTATATAGATTATAATTTAAGCATTCTTGCAAATCTACTGGATATGAATGAATGTAAAACTCATGGATCATAAAATACTCTAGTCATAAAATTTGAGATAGAATATGTACCTTCTGCAACTTGGTCAAGGTCTTTTGTTTGCTCAATTGTGATATAGTAAATTCGCCCCATGATTTTCCTTTTCTGCTCTGGATTCTTCATCCCATTATCAACATTTTTCATCTGTGGATAATTGCGGATGAAGTGACCCATTTGACCACATTTTAGCTTTGCACCAGTTGTCATGTAACATTTGCCTGGATGTCTTTTTAGTACAATGAGGGTAGATAGGGTAAACCAGTCTCTGTATGGGTTTGACCATATCTTCATTCTTGCCATACAATCCCTTCGTAATCTTCTTATTAAGGCTCTGGAAATTGTCCCTATAAGAACCCTCGCTTCCACTTTCATTTCCTTGCATTTCCTTGCCTTTTTTATCTAGATTTGAGTTAGTTGATGTTCCTCATCGACGACTGCTACAACAACCACTGCCTTGGCAATTGTCTCGGACAAGCTTCCTAAGACTTTTCTCTCAAGCCTATGTTTAGCTCCATCGCAAGCTTCTTTGCTCTTTCCCATTCGATCTTACAGATTTCCTTTCCAATTGAGCGGTATATGCCTCTACATTCAAATCTTTCTATTGTAGGTCAATAAGTTCATGTCTCTTCTTTACCCTATCACACATATAGGGATAAAGTGATCCGATAAATACTTCACAAATTCCTTCTAGAAAACATTTTTTTCATCTTGGAAGTAATCGCACTTTCAAGTCTCCCATCAGTCCTTTGTTTTATCTCGTAGCATGAACATGGAAAATATCACCTTCATTTCCTCTAGACAATCCAGAGCACTGAAAGCCGATTCAATTTCTTTGAGTCAGTAATCTGCTTTCTCAGGTTTAGGTTCTCGGTTATAAATGAGTGGATCGAGTTGTAAGAACTTCCTCAATGTGACTCCCTCCACCTTCGCCTACTCATAGATCTTACAAACTTTCTCTCTTTCCTCGCATACGGATTCATGTTCCCTTTGAGCTCATTCATGCTCTTCTCGGAGCTATTGTCCCATATCAGTCATAAATTGCATTTTTGATGATGTTAGGGATTCCCTAACTTAACATCAGCACGTATAATATCACATCCATACACCATCTACAAGGCCTGAGAAAAATCTAGGTTCTGTAAATACATTAACTAAGTCATGGAATCCTAAGTGTTCCTAAGAAAAACATCAGCTCTGATACCACTTGTAATGGCTCTAGAACCAGGTGGTCAGCGAAAGCATTAAAGAATGCCACGTCGAGTCTGAGGTTACTTGGAAAAATCAAATCCATTATTCATAGTCACAATTAGGGCCATAAAAGAAATAACTTTTACCATTTCTATAAAAGTCAAAACTGACTACAAACATTTATTAGTATTAAAGAGGATGTATTTTCATAGATAATGAGATCGTTAGTTTATGCTTTTTTGCTCAAATAGCTCTTCCCACATTAATCCACAAGTGTATCTACGACATGACAAAATCACGGGAACAACAAAATGCTACTAAGAAAAATAGCTTGGTATGGAATAATTATGTAATAATAAATAAATAACTTGATACAATTTAAAATGATATCAATAAAATAATATCCATCACTTACGTGCTTTTAACAACTATATCATGATATCACAACCATTCATTTGATCGTTTACCCTTTACTTGACTAGGGTCATTTTACTTACCATTGGCACCGTGATCGATCAGTTACTTCAATAACATGATGACAACAACAATGAGTCAATGACGGACTTTCCACTAGGTATTACTGAACCAAACACCCTCGCAAAGTGTTGCCATTTAGGCCGATAATGTCCGTTGGGACCTGACAAAATGGACTCTAAAGGTGGCTTTAGCCTTGATGTAGCACATACCTCTAAGATACCATTCCTTATTGTACTTTATTTCAAATTCATTGTTTGAATCATGAACATATCTTGGCAATAATTGAACAAGAGAATTTATAACATACATATTAAATGTGATTACATAAATTTCATAAGCATGCATAACTAACTTTTATCCCTTTATATACATGAATATACATCACTATAAAATATCTACCCATCTTTAATTTACACATCAATGCTCTCGATACGAAATTTATTAATCTCTGCATCACTTTTCTGTATTTATATATATACAGATGGATGGAAAAAATAAGGTTTCTCTGACGATCTTATTACAAAATAATATGGACTATTTATTTTACATTTAATGTACAAATATCAATATTTCATTGAACCAATAATATGTACATGTCTACATTGGTAACAAGGAACAAAATGACCTTCTAGGTTGATGTTCAATAGTTCACAAATATTTGCAATCAAACAATTACGTAAGCATACTAAATTCAATATTTTAGCATATGTAAAAAATATCTTGCATAACTACGATGACTTGTATTGACTGATTAAGAAAAAAATAATTGTATGACAAATGAATAAAAATTGAAAAATCAAGAAATAATGGATGTATTCAAAAGTGGATGACCATATCGAATTTGAGCCTTTTCCAAATCTCTCTCTCTCCTGCTCATTCTCTCGATTTGGTGTGCTCTCAATGACACCCATTCTCCACTATTTATAATAAGCGCGTGTATGCCTTTCTTGTCATGCAAGAGAACATGTAGCCTCTACGTGTCCCATGCATGCAAATTTAATGCATGCGAATGAATACAACCTCCTTCATCGAATGCCACCGTAAACCCTTCCTATTCATTTTTTGTTTCCCCCCTTTTTTCATACAAGTTGTTTAAATTATCTATTATTTTATGTTATGAATTTATGCATAGTTAATTGATGAGACATTATATCATAATAAACAATCTCAATTTAAGGTGATCACTGGTCACACCATTATTATATCATATAATATATCTCAATTTACATTACTTATTCACTTCTTATCTCTTAAGTTAATCATACAAGTAGGAAAAAATCTTACTTACTCCTTAGTTACAACAAATAAGTTACTACTGCATACCACACAAATGACTTCGATAAATCTTCCTTTTTCCCACCCTTCCTCCCACTTTTCTCCTCTCCCTCCCCCAACTACCCTCCCAAAGCAAAAAAGATGCACTCCCTCCATCTTGAGGTTTCCTCCGCACCCAAACCCCCTCCTCACTCTGTTCTCTTTCCCTTCGCAAAATAGAGGATAACCTCACATTCTCTTCTTTTCCACACCGGCAGGTCTCTAGTAATGGACACATAAGCGGCTGCGGGGGAGACTCTTCGTTGCGGCTTCGCCTGTCACCACCACCGGATTCAGACCCCCTTTTTGCTAAAAAGATGGTATTTTTCATGCTCCGGTAAGTATGGTTTCATTTTCTTCTCGTGGGTTAATCAAATTCTATCTTTGCAGGATTTGCTACGCACGAATAGCCTCGGATTTGAGTTCCAAGTACCGGTAATGATGAGGGAAATGGTCCAAGCTGCACGGATACTGCATCTCAATGAGGTACCGATAAACATCTGTTAAAGACACTTGATGAATACCCTATTGTTAAATATCGTTGGATGAACCATGTCACCATTCTTAGTGGAAAGTACTGCATTCATCCATGGCAGTAGTGCACTTAAAACGGTTAATGAAAAGCTCCGTTCTTGACGCCTTATGTGTGTTGCACAGTCCTCCTACCCCTAGCGAGGCTGTCCGGGGAGGTGACTTGTATCTTGATGTTTTGAATCTTTTTAATATCATTATGAGTGAGTGTCTGGTTTCATTAACGAATTGGCAATGCAAGTTCCGTGCAAACTAAAATAGATCAACATATAATAAAAGAGGAAAAACAGTGAAGAAATTTAAAAAAATCTAGTGAGATAACCACGGAAATTTAAAGCTTCCAGCAAATATTCGGTTTTCTCCATTGTGGCACCAGCACAAATAAGCACTTTCGTGATGGAAAAGTAAAAGGTTGATGCAGCTACTTGTTGAATCCAACAACAATAAAGACATGCGAGAAGGGGCTGCCGCTGGAGGCCTTCGATGGAATGGGGTAGGCGATGATCACACAAGTTTAAATATGGTTTGCAGTTGGTGATAGACTTCGCGGTTGGCATGGCAGAGCAACGAGGCGTGGTGGTGGACCCGTTAGTAGATGCCATTGTAGGAGGAGGAAAGAGGAGTGATGGTGGTGGAGTGGGATTATGACGGTCACAAGAGGAAAAAGGAGAAATATGGGTATAGGAGAAGAAGGAATGGACAAGAAAAATAGAAAAAGGGAGAAAGAAGATGGCCCGAGGTGGAAATAAATAAAGGAAGATGAAGAGGGGAAGTAAGGATATCAGTGGAGATAGTGTCAGAGAGATCGAATGAGAGACTGAGAGAATATGGGGGAGATTGAGGGAGAGAGATTTCCTTTGAGCTACTCAAATGCTTCTTGTTATTTCATTCCTTTGAAGGAAGCCCTAAATATAGAAGGGCCGTATAACATGGTAAAAACTACAACAATGTTCTACACCCATTGAGAAAAGGAGAAAAGAAAAGAAATTTCTAGAGAATCCTAACCTAGAGAAGGAGAGTGAAGATTCTAGATCCTTGTCCCCCCTTATAATTACAAGTACAATTTTCAACAAGACCTTTTACATTTAACATTTTACAAGTTTTCCCAAATTATAGATCTTCCATTGGCTCTAAATGTCAGCGTTAATGTGTTGCATCAATTGGAGGGTATATCAAAAGGTTTGAATTTTATGAGATAGGATCGTAATGTAATAAAATACCAATTGAATTGTTCTGAGTAGCTCACCTTGTCTGACTACCTACCCTTGCATCCTTAACCTCATGGAGTGATAGGTACTAGATAAAGGAATTTCGGTAAGAGGGGGATTTTGGCTGGATCGTCGCTTAGTTCAAAGTTGACCTTATGATTCACGCGCATACCTTGTCAGAGTCTCTAAGACCAATCCTTTGCATTGTTGAAATAAAAAGAAAGCCCGCAAAGCAAGAGGTGTTCGCTTCAAGATGTTTACTGCTATCTAAATTGTTGTGCGAAAGGACACGAGAAAAAAGGTGATCCACGTCCTACTATGCTTAGACATATGCATACCTTAGCGACTTAGTCATCAACCTCTTCTTCGGAAGCTAAGCATGCCATCGTGCCTATGTTCGTATCCTCACCTTTAACATTAAATCAATAATTTGGTGTAAAATCTTTATCTAGATTTTGCAACGGGGCATCAAAGGTATTGTGCACTTCTTTCATTGTAAAATCATTGCTGCTCTGCATATGTATCCCCCACCTTTTTCTTTGGACCATAACATCCAACTGAGCCACCCAAGAAATAAAGCCTTGCATGCTATGGGTAAAGAGATGGAATGCAAAAATCAGTAGATGTACTTCATTGCCTCATGCACCTTTGTTCTAGCACTATGCCAATATACTTGCAATTCAACCCCTTTTGCCAACCGGGTGGACCACATATCTCTACAAGAGTGGAAACACACAATGTGTTTTCACAGATGGATCGAGCATCCCTAGATACTACATCATTTGTTTGCATTCATGCCCTAAATACCATAACAGGTCAGGATTTGTCCACTTCCATGCCAATAGGTCCCTAGCCCTCAAGGAACTCTCCCCTCCTCAAATGAAGCCCACGAATTGTACACGAACTAACAATCTTTTTTTCAAGCTTGTCGTGAGACTATAAATTGGAAGAAGATGATCGATGTTCTGAACCAACTGAGCTACATAAATAGAAAGCTACATCCACCTTCTTCACTCATTTGCTTTTCAAGACGTTGATTGGTTGACTTTTCAATACCAGAAAGGGATTTCAACCTTCAATGTCAACTCTGATTTCTAAATTATAAGGTATATCTTGAATCAGGAAACTCTATCTGCACTATCCACTCACAGGAGTTGATATATGTAACAAAGGGCCTATTTCCCTTTAGGGTTCAATGGGGCTGCCCAACATGGCTGCCCCTACCTCATTTTCGGCGTTTTTTAATTTCTTTTTCAAAAAATATCACCATGTATATTCATCTATATATCCCTCCTATATGTCATTCGAATTTCGTCAGAAACAGAGACTCCTATGCCCTCCATATAGAACATGTCGATTACAACAATCTTTAGACCGTTAAAATTACTTGTTCTAGATGGAGGGTATAAGAGTCTCTGTTTCTGATAAATTCGAATGACATATTGGAGGGATATATAGATGAATATACATGGTGATATTTTTCAAAAAAATAAAAAATTTTGCAGAAAATGGGATGGGGCAGTCACATTTTTCCTTCCCTTTAACGAGCACATGATCATGAAATCGAAATGTTGGTCCCAAAGAACATGGAAAAGGGGATCAAGCTGTCATTTCCCACTAGATCTCGACAGTAAAGCCTAAGGGTTAGCTGCTCCGTATGCTGCTCTCTTTCATTTTTCTTAGGATAAAAATGCACTTTTTGAAAAGGCCGATGAGAGTTGTGGCACTACTTGTGGAACTAGATCTCCCTATGAAATTTCCCTACTATTTACAGACATAGTTTGAAGAGGAAGCATCGAAAAGTGGGCGTCGAGAATACTTGTATGTGCTAGCCATCAAATTAGAAGCAGAAATCATTGTTGCTTTCTAGTATCCTTAAGAAGGAAAATCTTGGTAACGACCTTCAACATTCTCCTTCAAAACATGTAGGAATCAGATGTTGTCTGCACCCTCTTGCATAAGGGTCTTTATTCAAAACAAAAATAAGTCAAGGGTCTTAGCATAATGGGAGCAAGGCCATATAAAGTAGATTGATGCTGCAACCTAATAATCTTACAACCCACTTCTCGATAAGCAGGTTGTATTTATTGATCACAGCTCCCAAAGATTTGCAGAAGGGTGGTGATACACGGAGGAAAAGAGGTCTCCATTTGCTTTGCTGCAAGGTACGGGTATACCAGGCAAGAGAATTCTGCATCCCTTTTCATTGCTTGCAGTTTTGAGGACTTGACCATTGTCAGACTGGCCATCCAAAATGGGTTGTCATGGTGAGAGGTGGATACCCCCTATTCTAAGGTTTGTCAGAGTCATCATTATATTGCTATAACATTGGGGTTTCTCCTTGCATTTCTGGATCATCAAAATTGACAATCTAGTCTTTTGAGGCAATTCACGCGTTGGTATCATTGAGCCTTTTTTTTGAAAGCCTGAAATAGGGGGAGACACTCGCCGGTGTTCGCCCCATCTTTTATTTAATAAGCGAAAACAACAAAATAAGAGGGAAATACAAACGCGACGACAAAATGAGAGACCAATTACAAACCCACTCCTCCACTAATCTCGTGGCATGAATCCCCACGTTTTCCTTATAAAAGCGCTGGCCCGAGAAAAGTAAGACATTCCTACCCAGCCAAACAACCCACAAGACGGCCAGAGGATAAATCATCTCCCTCCTTGATCTGGTCCTATTCGCCACCAGCGAGCCGCAAAACGCCTCGAGATCTTCAACGCAACACCAGGCCAGACCGGTCCCCTGCCAAACCTGAATTACCTTGGGGCATCTGAAGAATAGATGTTCGACGAACTCAATCATCTCCTCGCAAAGAAGGCACCTATCAGAGGTGGATCCCAGAAGCCTAGCACACCGGTCCCTCGTCATCGGCCTTTGTCTCCGAAACAATCATAAGAAGAAACCAATTCACTCAGGTAGCTTGAGAGCCCAAAGGAACGCATAATCGCGAATCATAATCTCCGAGCGGGAAGGCGGTGGTCTGCAGATTGCCCCAAAAGCCTTCTTAACCGTGAACGGACCCGCACGCCAACCCCAGTGGTCTCTCCCCTCCGTTGGGCGCCCCACCTCCCTGATAGCATCCAACAACGCCAAGAAGTCCTCCAGTCTCTGGTCGGAGAAATTAGATGAGAAGTCGGGCACCAATTTCCATCCGACCAGCAAGCCACAACCATCACATATTTGTCCTCAGCGAGAGCAAACAATCGCGGGAACCTCGAGCAAAGGGGTCCCTCTCCCGTCCAATCGTCTGACCAAAAAGCGAAGGATTCGCCCCCACCAAGGATCGGCCTAAACAAAGATACATTCTTGGAGAAAACCTCCACGACCCCCCTCCAGAAGGGAGTGAGAGAGTCCATGTGAGCATCCGGCCTCGGCGGTGCCCCCCCCCCCAACACCTAGATCTTGCGCAGCACGGTACAACAAAGTTCCTCCCCAGGTCCCCAAATTCTGCTCGCCCACTTAAGAAGCAATGCCTCGTTCATTTGCTCGAGACACTTCACCCCCAGCCCTCCCTGACTCTTCTTGAGCGTAATATCCTTCCACCCAACCAGGTGAATTCCCCTCGACTCCCCCCTATGATTGCCCCATAAGAAACCACGCATCCGCTTCTCCAGCCGGTCTCTAATTCCCTTTGGTATACGACGGTTCGAAAGGAAATAAATCGGGATGGAGGAAAGGACCGCCTTGAGGAGGACCAATCGCCCCCCCTCGATAAGACAACCGTCTTCCACCCCGCCAACCTCACCTCAACCTTCTCCACGACTCTGAGCTAATCTCTCATCCTCGTTCTGCCCATAGCCAAGGGCATCCCCAGATAGTCCATCGGCAAAGAATTGCAGCCCGACCCTAACGCCTGCGCACAAGCAGCGGCCTCATCCACAGAAAGATCGATAGGGACGACCTTCGACTTAGCAGCATTCTTGAACAACCCGGATAGTTCACTGTAGATTTCCAGAGCCACGACCATGCCACTTGCCTCCGCAACCCTCCCCCCCCAAATGAAGAAGAGAGTATCGTCGACGTACTGTAGGAGCGGAACCAGCGACCCCTCCCTCGAGTATCCATTTAAAAGCCCGCAGTTGACCTCACGAAGCGCAATATTAGTCAGGACGTCCGCAGCGAGGACAAACAACATAGGAGCAAGAGGGCACCCCTGGCCCCCCCCTCCCCCGAGGCTGGAAGAAGCCCCCCTCCGGGCGACCATTCACCATGACCGTAAAAGAAGACGTTGTCACACAACGCCTCATCCAAGTGATCCGCCTCTCCGGAAACCTTCTCCTCCGCAGCACCGACCAAAGGAACCTCCAGTCAAGGCTATCGTAAGCCTTCACAAAGTCCACCTTCCACATAACACCGCGCTTATCCCTCCTCCGCCAGTCCGCAATGATCTCAGACGCGAGAGTGAGGCAATCCGAGATCTGTCTCCCTGGAATAAAAGCAGATTGCAGTGGGGAGATAGTGCTCTCAAGAACACAACTCAATCTAACGGCGAAGACCTTCACGGTAATCAGATATAAAGCGTTAGAAACCGCAATAGGACGGTAGTCGTCAATAGTATTCGGCACCGAAGACTTGGGGAGCAAAATGATCATCGCACGGTTAACCCTTTCGAAGCTCGCATTGCCCGAACAGAATTCAGAGACGACCTCCAAAACCTCAGAGCCAACCAAATCCCAAAAGTCCTTGTAGAAAGACATTGGGAAGCCATCTGGCCTCGGAGCGGCATCAGCATTCAGGTCCCAAACCGCACCCTTAAGCTCCTCCAAGGTCACATCGCGAGTGAGCATGTCACAAAAGGAGGTCGCCACAGGCATTGTACCTAGGCCAAGCCACTTCCAAATTCTCGGTATCATCCTCGATGAAACGTCTTTATAGTGGTTGATAATAGCTCTCCCCATTTCTTTGTTCCCTTCCATGCGGACCCCACCAATTGGGATCGATCGCAGCGCATTGGACCGGCGTCTCCCACTGGCTATGCGATGAAAGTAAGACGTGTTCGCATCCCCTCCCGCAGCCAAACACTTCTCGACCTCTGCCTCCACTCCGTGACCCGCTTGCGATCTTCAATGGCAACTTATTTTTGAGCAGCCGCGCGACAAGCCAACTCGTCCACCGAGAGCTCCCTATGATCCTCCAACCCATCAAAGCTCCGAATCACCTCCTCTGCCTCCTTCCTCGCCGCGCACCTGGCCGCCCTAGACTCCCTCTTGAAGGCAGACAACCTTACACGCAAGGAGGTTAGCTTCTGAACATAGCGGGACGCAGCGGAGCCAGAAACAACCACGCTAGACCAATGAGAGGCCACCACCTCCCTAAAATTTTTCTTCATTAGCCAACACTTTTCATATCTAAAGAGCCCCCTTTGCGCAGGGGCATGACCTGATTCCCAAACAATTGGATGGTGTTGTTGTATGAGGCTTTTGCGCAGTGTCATTGAGCCTTTTCAATAGAGATGCATTGGCTTTGAGGTTAAACTGTTAGTGGAGTCTTGATGACAGTTTGGATGGTGTTGTTGTATGACGTCGTGGCTAGAGTTTGTGAGGAGGGATCCTTTTTTGTTGCAAGTCTTGTCGCTGAAGGACACGAGGATATAGAAGGATTTGGTGGTGGTTCTATCCTTGAAAGGGGTTGGTGGAGGCATCCTTTTATTCGGATCTAGGGATTGCTGTCATAGTTGATTAGTTGGCCCGAATCCAGTTGCTGAGCGGTTAGTTAAGCAGGTGAGTCAGAATTGTTGGCAAGAACGAAACCCAACTCGTGAACAATCCAAAACATGGTCTTGGTTATACTGAAGGATTATCTTTGGCTTTGAGGTGGACTTTCTTGAACTTGAGGACATATTCTTCTTAACTTCGGGTGTTGTGGGTGGTGATGAGAATTACTTCCACAACAAAGGCGCTTTCAAGGTTAGAAATTGAATGAGGTGGTTTCTATGATGGCAGATGGTAGCTGCTCAATTGGATAGGGTAGGGAGGGAGGGTTAATTTTCAACCTATTGTAAGGTTGTCAAGGGCAGTTGTCGGTTGAGTTGGTGCGTCGTTTGAAGGGCTTGTATGGTCAATGACATCAAAGGGGGTGTACACCTAAAGGCTATAGTAGGATGGTTATTCAATAATGGTTGACATGATCAGGAAGGGTATGTGGGTGGAGGTAGAGGGGGCAAAGATGTGGTTGGCGACCTTCAATGGGGGTAGGGAAACTGTTGCAATAGTCGGACTATTGAACTGAATAGTCGACCCGATTATGAGGTGGTGGTGATGTGTGTGCGGGGGGACCGAACGAATAATCAGTATTCAGTCTGACTAAATAATCGATCTGACTATTCAACTGACTTATCGGCTAATTGGTTGATTATTAGTTAACTACTAAACAACAACAAAGCCTTTTCCCACTTTAAGTAGTGTCGACTACATGGATTTTTTGCCTCCATTCAAATCTATCTTGGGTCAAGATCCCTTCAGACCTTTCACGCCCTCTTTTAACTGGCTCAACTTTCCAAAACTCACATCTCCTCACCGGTGCATCAACTGACCCCATTTGCAAATGACCAAACCATCATAAACGGTTTTCTCGCATCTTGTCCTCGATCTGAGCTACACTCACTTTCATTCTGATGGCATCATTACGAATCCGATCTTTACGTATGTGTCCACACATCCACCTTTGCAACCCCTTTTGGACTAACTTTTTTACCCGTACGCGTCCATCATGCGAGAACCCTTGTAAAATTTGAACTGCATCTGGGCGACGATGCAGTGGAACTGGCTTATTTATTTGTATGCGTTCCTCATGCGAGAACCCTGGGAAATTTTGAACTACATCCGGACAACGATGTAACGACCATTGTCAACTTCTCATTGCATTCGAGCGATGCAACACAACGCAAGTAGGGAATGCCCCAACGAAATCTTGATGTTTGTTTAAATCTACGTTTAAAAGATCTGAACGATTTCGAGACAAAATCCTAAATAATGTTCTTAAAAGAAAACTATTTAGGAATTTATCCGACAGTTTCGTGACAAATTCCTAAATAGTGTTCTTAAAAGAACATTATTTAGGAATTTATCTCTCCTGCATTGGTTGTCGACTACCTAACGTGCAACCCTCCTCAATTTACCTGGACTTGGGACCGACCATGGCTGAGTTAACTATTGATTTTTTTATTTGTAAGTGTTAGGAAAATAGAAAGAGTTGTTTATTCCGTGAACCCTAGACTCTCTTATATAGGAGAGTAGCCTATGGGTAAATTACAAAAGACATTCACAACTACATGGAATTAGGAAACAATGCAGAAAATAGGAAATAACAAAGATAAAGAAGCATATCTCTACACCCCCCCTCAAGATGGAGCGTAGATGTCGATCATGCTCAGCTTGCACGAACACTTCTGAAAAGATCCTCTGAGTAAGGCCTTGGTGAAGATATCTGCAGTATGATTCCTTGAGCTGACATTAGATGCGGAAATAAAGCCCTTCTGAATGATATCTTGTATATAGTGACAATCAACCTCGTCGTGCTTGGTGTGCTCATGGAATGCTGGATTATTTGCAATAAATACAACCGTCTGATTGTCACATTCAAGTGCCATAGGAATGAGAACTTCTATACATAGATCTGTAATGACAGCTCGAACCCACATCATTTCTGTACTAGCTTGGGCCATAGCCCTATATTCAGACTCAACACTAGATCTGGCTACACCAGTTTGCTTCTTGCTCCTCCATGAGACAAGTGAATCTCCAACATATACAGCAAACCCAGTAGTGGATTTCCTATCCTTTGGACACCCTACATAATCTGCATCTACACATGCTGAGATGGTAATCTCCTTGCCTTTTCTAAATAGTAGACCTGCACCTGGAGATGATTTAAGATACCTGAATATCATATGTATAGCATCCATATTAACCTGACGTGGTTGCTCCATGAATTGGCTTACCCGACTAACAACAAAAGAAATATCGGGTCTAGTAATGGTAACATAAAGGAGCTTTCCTACCAGCTCTCTGTATCTCCTTCTGTCCACCTCATCAATCTCATCATCATATAGTTTCATGCTTGGATCCATGGGTATGGTAGCAGGTCGACATCAAAGCATTCCCGTGTCGCTTAGCAAATCAGTAACGTATTTCCTTTGGGTCATCACAAGCCCTTGTTGATTTCTGGCAAACTCCAGTCCCAGAAAGTATCTAAGGGCTCCAAGATCCTTTGTGACAAATTCACGACCCAGAAGTTCTTTCACCATTTTTATTCCTTTTCATCATCTCCTGTAATAATATCATCAACATACACCATAATGGCAACCATACCTCTGGATGTCTTCTGTATAAAAAGGGAATGATTTACATTCGAGCGTTTGTACCCTTGTTTCTCAAACAAGTCTGAAAGCTTCTGGAACCAAGCTTTAGGGCTCTGTTTAAGGCCATATATCGCCTTATAAAGTCTACACACCTGTGCACACTCTCCCTCAACAGCAAATCCCGATGGATGTTGCATGTAGACTTCCTCATGAAGATCACCATACAAAAATGCATTCTTGACATCTAACTGAAACAACTGGTAAACTCGGATGACATCAACAAAGAGAAGAATATGTAAGGTGGAATGACGAGCAGCTGGTGAGAATGTGTCGAGACTCGAGATAATCCACCCCGTATGTCTGTGTAAACCCCCGTGCAACAAGGCGTGCCTTGTATCTGTCGATGGTCCCATTTGCATTCTGCTTAACTGTAAATACCCATTTACAGCTAACTGTAGAGACTCCAGTGGGAGCTGGGACAAGGCTCCACATACCTCTCGACTGAAGAGCAGCCGTCTCTTCTTCCATGGCCTACCACCATCTACTGTCCTTCAAGGCATCTTCATAACTTCGTGGAATATCCACTGTTGATAAGGAAACTGCAAAATTCCTGAAATCACCTGTTAAGTGATCAAAGGATACCATGGATGTTATAGGATATGATGCATAGCTACGCTTCCATTTCTGAAGTGCAATAGGCATATCCAAATCTGCAGTCTCTACCTCTGTCTCCTGTAAAGAATCCTATGCCGGTAGACCATTAGACCTATCATTAGAAATAGTATTATCAGAACATACCTCATACGTGCTAGATAATGAGCGGTGACCATGAGCAGAAGCAGGCCGGCGGGTGTAATGGTGAGGCAAAGGCGGAACATGGACCATTATAGTAGGTTGAGTTAGAATAGGAAGTGATGATGATGGTGGTAAAGGAGGTGGTAGTGGTGGATTGGTAGGTAATGGTGGTGGTGTTAGCATGTATATATTATCATCGGTATCAGAAGATGTCAACCGATCACCTGTAGGAGAAAAGTACATCACGGACTAAAAAAAGGTGACATCGGCACTAACATAATACTTCCTGCGCATTGGATCATAACATCTGTATCCTTTCTGCATTCTAGACTACCCAACAAAGACACACTTGACAGCTCTAGGAGAGAGCTTGTCAATACCCGGGGACACTTGATGGACGAACGCGACTGCGCCAAATACTCGAGGAGTGGGTGAGAACAATTCCTTCTCAGGAAAGGTAAGAGAGAAAGGAATTTTCTCACCCAAGACTGACGAGGACATGCGATTAATAAGATAACAAGCCGTTAGGACATCATCGCCTTAAAAGGAATTGGGAGCATGACTCTGAATGAGAAGTGTCCTTGTAACATTAAGCTAGTGGCGATGCTTCTTTTCTGCAATACCATTTTGTTGTGAAGTATAGGCACATGATGTTTGATGAATAATTCCCTTGGTTGAAAAATAACCGAAGAGATAATGAGTGAAGAATTCCAAGGCATTATCAGTTCTATCAATTTCTACCGAGGTAGAAAAGACATTTTGTACCTCGGTCAAGAAATTTTTGATAACATCTCCTGCTTCAGATTTATTCTTTATCAAAAAGACCCAAGACATACGAGAGAAATCATCAAAACGACTAGATAAAACTCGTGTCCCTGGTAATCAAGAACACGACTGGGACCTCAAATATCTATATGAAACAACTAAAAAATGGAGCCACTACTTCGACTTTGATGACTGGGAAAGGTAGAGTGGTGATGCTTTCCCAACTGACATGCCTCACATTGAAAGGATGCGTGAGGCGAGATCTGAGGCAGAACATGACATAGCTTTTGAAGTGGGAGATGACCAAAGCATAGGTGCCACGTAAATGGAGAGACATGTCCAACAAATAGAGAGGAGATTTCAGCATAGGGAGTTCGAACTAGGCGATACAGACTGCTCTGCTCACGGTCACACCCAATCACCTTGCCTGTAAGGATGTCCTGAAAAACAAGAGAAGATGGGTCAAAAATGGCTCGACAATGTAAATCCTTTGTAATCTGATTGATGGGCAACAAATTCATAGAGAAATCAGGTGCATGTAGCACATTCTGCAGATGCATAGAGGGTGTCAAACTAATCTCCCCCTGTCCAGTAATCGGGGAATGAGTCCCATCTGCAATGATCACAGTTCATCCTGGAGGAACCTGTCTGTATGCCGTGAGTTGACCCTTTTCACCACACAAATGATGTGTGGCGCTGGAGTCCATAATCCATTTTATAGCATCAGATCTACCACTACTAGTGAGTGCATAAGTACTACCTGCGGTACTGGAGGAGGCTGAAGCAACTACATCTGAATGACTCCTAGGGGCCGATAGAGATGTCGCAGGACCAGAAGAAGATATGATGCCCCTCAATCGTGCTACAAGATCCTCAAAACGTTGATCTAGAGAAGAGGCGGTAGGAGGCTCAATCTGCTCAGCTACTCGAGCAGAGGCATGGAATCTATGCTTGGAGTAGCATGTATCCTCCATATGTCCAGGGCGATGGCAAAAGATACATGGTCGACGAACTCGATGTCCTTTGCCGCGAGGTCCTCGTCCACGAAACTGAGAAGGGCCTCTTCGACCTCGGGAGGCTGCCATTGTAGAAGATGTCTGAGATGCAGTAGACGATGGAACAATGATCTGACTAAGTCTGCGAAAAGCTTCCTTCATAGGAGGAATCGTGGAATCGACCAATATCTGGGAACGAGCCGCCTTGTATTCAGGATCTAGCACTGCCAGGAACATACCGACTATGGTGACATTCCTGTAGGTCTTCTGCTGCTCAGGGATCAATGTCAGAGGCATGAAGCTATAGAGCTTCTGGAACATTCCACACAAAGATGTATATAGTGAGTGGAGAGGCCGTTCATTCTGTTTGATTGTGAAGATATCATGCTGAAGTTGTAGAATCTTCGTCTCATTCTTTGATAGTGAGCAAGTCGAAAGTCGTTCCTTTTGCTATGACGCCGGTGGAGGCTGAGGAGTGTGCTCGTGTTCTGGGCTCTTCCCCGTGCGGCCTTCCCCTGGAGTATCTTGGCTTGCCTCTCTCGGTGGGCCGTGCTCGGCTGCGGGATTGCCGGAAGGTGGTTGAGAAGATGGAGGCTCGTTTGGCTGGCTGGCGCGCGGCGCTTCTTTCCAGAGGGGGTCGGCTGGTTCTTCTTAAATCCGTCCTTTCCTCGATCCCAATCTATTTCTTGTCCGTGCGTGGCATGCCGAAGGGGGTTCGGGAGCGTTTGGAAAAATGTATGCGGGGTTTTCTTTGGGTTAAGAAGGGCGATGGGAGAAGGGGGATCCATTTGGTGGGTTGGGAGGAAGTCTCACGTCCCAAGCGCGATGGGGGCTTGGGAGTGAGACGGTTGGAGGTGGTGCACGAGGCTATGCTTCTCAAGTGGGCGGCGAAGGTGTGGGGTCGGGATGATAATTTCATGCTGAAGTGCCTTCGGGAGGCGGTGGGGATTGATTTTATTTCCGCTTCTCGCGGGCGTGTTGAGGGACTCGCTTCCTCTTTTTGGCGCGGTGTCCTATCCGCTTTTAACCGTAACAGATCGTTATTAAAACCTTTTCTTGGTGATGGGAATTCCTTCCGCTTTTGGTCGGATGATTGGTCCGGGAGGGGAGTTATCCCGACTTTGTTTCCTCGCCTCTTTGCGCTGGTGGGCGACAAATCCGCCACCGTGGCATCCTGCTGGGTCGATGGTTGCTGGTGCCATTTGTTCGTCGCCAATTTATCGGATCAGCGACTACTCGACTTCACGTCCTTGATGGCCCTTCTTTCTGATGCTCTCACGCCCACTGGGGGGCGTGATCACTTCGCTTGGAAGGAGGGTACTTTCTCTACGCGGAAGGCGTACTTCGCTATTCTCCCCAGCGCCGCGGGGGTGGATGCGACCCTGCTCAATCATTGCAAGTTCATTTGGAGTCTCAAGTTGCCGGAACGGGTGGGTATATTTCTGTGGCTTCTTCGGCGTGGTCGGCTGCTTACTCGAGACCGTTGTGCTATGATGTTCCCTAATGTTTTGCAATTATGCGGTCTTTGTGGTACGGAGGTGGAAACCAGCGGGCTCCTTTTCTTCCATTGCGACCGTGTTCGTCCCATCTGGGACGATTTGGGGTGGCTGAATATCTCCAGTTTTGTTGCCTTCTGCGACAGCTTGTTAAACGTCGGGACTCGGTCGAGGGCGGACCTGGTGGTCCCGATTGCGCGTCTATGGAGTATCTGGTTGGGAAGAAACGAGGCACTATTTGCTCAGCAGAGGTTCTATAAGGAAAATATTTGTATCTCGGCATCCCGCTTTTGTCTTGATTGGTCTTCCGGGTAGCGTTGTTCGGGTGCGTGGGTGGTATCTCTTTTTTGATATCATTTACCACTCCTTTTTGTTTTCTTCCTCCACCCTGTAAGTACTCCCTTCTTTACTTTTTAATGGATTGGGGCGAACACCGATGAGTGTTTCCCCCTTTTTTGAGCGTAAAAAAAAAGAATATCCCACATTGCTTTGGCAGTGGGCTGATGGAGAATATCATCAGCAATCTCAATTGCTAATGTTCCTAATAGCCAGACCTTGGCGTATGCATCATTCGCCGCCCATGAGGCGTTAACCCCAGTATTCTCAACATGCTCTTCCTATCATACTCATGAACTGCATAGCTCACAGTTCATAGTTTGACCCATCCATCTTCATAATGGGCGCAGGACCCCTGAAGGCGCCGGTGAAGGGAATATCGGCCTTGCTTTCTGACATAATGATAGTAGAAGACTAGGATTGTAGACTGGATAGACTATTGTCTACACTGACATTCACGGGTTCGGTTGCATGTATAGACTCAAACAACCAAACCCATCAAGAAGAAGACTTGACGAGAGGCTAGGCAACGATGAGGCCTAGATGCCTAGGTTAAAGAAACCTAGGCGGCGGTGGCCTAGGCATGAATATAGGGCACGACTGAGGTGGCCTAGGCACAGGGCATGGCGGCGATGCCCAAGGCCTGAGGCGCAAGGAGGCGCGAGGAAGCCCAAGATGTGGGGAGGGAGGTGAGGCGCGGTGCGTGGAGGCGGGGCGCGACACGTGAAGGAATGGCTTACAATGGAGGTTAGTGTTAGGGTTTGGCACATGAGCTCCGGTCTAGGATCACCGCTCTGATACCATGTTGGAAAAATATAAAGAGTTGTTTATTCCGTGAACCCTAGACTCTCTTATATAGGAGAGTAGCCTATGGGTAAATTACAAAAGACATTTACAAGTACAAGGAATTAGGAAACAATACGGAAATCAGGAAATAACAAAGATAAAGAAGCATATCTCTACAGTAAGGTGTCTGGTTTAATAGCGTTTATCCCAATATTATGAAAAAATATCAATGCTTCATCTTGATTTCCTTGTGGTTTCTTTTTTTAAATGGCTTCTACTCCCATGATTAAATAGAAGTTATGGTGTAATGCCTCTTCTTATTGGAATTAAACCCACCAATTTGTACGTATTGACATTGTCTTAATTGACAGTTTTATCTTGTTAACTAACTGTCATATATGTAAATTGTTAGAAATATATGTATTTGATATACTTTTTATATTTACATTAATAAAAAACATAACAAAGCAATTGAGAAGTTGCCCAAATACTATATATTTTTTATTATTGACCTCTCCGATTATATACTAAATACTGACTTTTGCAACACTAGAATGAAGATGCAAAGAAAGAGGAGTTTGTTGGGGTTTGGGATAATTGGTGAAGTAGATATTAATAACAACATGAGGTCTAGAAGAAGGGTGCAGTGCAGTTTGTTGTTGTCGAGAGGATTACTCTGTTCGAAAATGTGGCGATTATGGCTTAGATGGGATGGATGCAGTGTTCACGAAAGCGGTCTGTGCGGCCGCATATGCGGCCGCATATGCGTATGCGGTGTCTTCAGCGCGCCGCTTTCATGAAGCCTTGCATTATGCGCCCTGTGCGCTTATGCGGGCCGCATATGCGGGCTGTGCGGCCGCCTATGCGGTCTGTGCGGCCGCATACATATTTTTTTATTTTTTTTTATTTTTTTAATTCTTGCCATATTTTTATTGTGTTATTTGTGCCACATTTTTCTTGCTTTTGCATGTATGCCAACTAGGGATGAAAACTGTCGAATATGAATACGAATGTATGTATAATCATATCCTTATCCATTTACAAATACAAATACGAATGCGGATACGAATATTGACGAATGTGAAAAATGTGTTACCATATCCTTAAAAACGAATACGAATGTAAAACGAATACGAATCGGATACGAATAATAACAAAAATAATTTACTAATACGAATGTTTAGGATGGTTTAAACATAAAATAGATATACCATATAATGCAATTTCATAAAAATTATATCAATGATGGTGAATGCAATCATAAAATGTTTTTACACACATTTATAAATAAATATATTACTATACCTATATTCGAAAACGAATAAACGAATACGAATGCGAATATTAACGAATGTTAAAGTGATATCCATACCCGCATCCATTTTAAAACGAATACGAATGTCAAAATATGTGTAAAACGAATACGATAGCGGATCGGATACGAATATATTCACATTCTTTTTCATCCCTAATGCCAACCATGCATCCATGACTATTTAAATCCATCGTCAAAGTAGTTGTACAACAAGATTGGAGTAAACACACGAGGAACAAAAAGAATAATGTACCAATAATTTAGCAAATTAATTTAGTCAACTAATAGTTACAATGAATGTAATATATTATATGTAAAGTTTGGTACTTTTGATGGAGGATCAATTATAAATATCACGACAACGATAAATGACAATACATTCAATAATAGAGGCATTTTGTATGCTAACTTTTCTATTTTGTTGATTGTTGTCAATTATTTTGTGTGCTAACCGTTCTATTGAAGTATTGATATTTGATTAATAGAGATTGTTTTGAACTCTATATGAAAGTTATTTTTCTTAGATCTTCGGTTGGACCACAATTATACATAAATTTAGTTCTCTTGTAGTCACTTTTGTATATATTTACTTATTTTTCAATAAAAAATTAGGAAACCGCGTAGAACCGCATATACCCCCGCATACTGCTTAATCGCTATTCAGTGACCTGTCCGAACGCATACGTATACCGATTTCCTGAACCTTGGATGGATGATTGTGAGGTGGAGCGGATATTGAGGTGGTGGATCTTTCATGGAGATATTGCAGTGAAGCTACGAGACTAGGAAGTTTTGGAAGTGAAGTGGAGTTGTGGGATTTAAGGAGGTAGCGGAGGTGGTTGGGATGACACATGGAGGGGGCTTTGATGGTTGTTTAAGCAGATACTATTTCGGAGTGTGCGGGGCTTGAGAGAGGAGAGGATGAAGTCTTTGGGCTAATAAGTTATGAAGTGGGGGATAGTAGTAATACTTATATAGAGGACCATCTAGGTACTTGTGACGCTAGGATTTGTATATAAGTTTGTGATGTGGGCATGTTTGCTTTCTTGGGGGGTGGGGGGTGTAGGGGTAGAAGGATAATGCAACGCAAAATTAATAAATAGGGCTTAATTTTTCACGTTAATTAGAGTCCAATTTTATTTACGATTAATCGAGTCATTGTAATTTTTATTTAAATAAAAGAGATCGCATGCGATCTCAATTAGCGGTCGAATTAGGTAGTGAATCGGTTAGAGTCAATTAGGATATTTAGATTTGAATTTTGAATTTTATTTCTATTTTTGTAATCTTATCCCTCCTATATAAAGGGGTGGTAGTCTATTGTTTTGAAACAGTTCAGAATCAATCAACTTTTGAGTTTATCTCAATTATCTCTCTCCCTTCTCTTCTCCTTATACACGATCTCCGCGATCCTTCTACAAAAATCCCTCGTGTTCCGACGAGTCTTCTCATCTCATCCCCCCAGTTTTCTTCTCCATCGAAAATTCCACCATCAAATTTATTTTTTTCATCATCGTAGATTTTTCATTTGCATCAATTGGTATCAAAGCATGGCATGTAGATTGTCCTCCCAATATAATAATCTGTACAAATGTTCTTGTCGGCATGCAATGAAAGACTATGGTTCGTCAGAACGAAAACGACGAACTGAGGAAGCCTACAACAAGGAGATGATGGCCATATTGCTCGAATTCCAAACAAAGCTACGAGATTTGGTTGCTGATTTCGAGACCTTAAGCACCGCCGAATCAAAGTCTTCCACCGCCGAAGCTGCTATCCTGATCTTCGATGAAGAAAAGGGAGAAAACAGTCCAACTGGACTTGCTGTCCAGACCGTGTGCGAGTGCCAATGCCTTCGGAATCAATCATTTCACCATCCCGACCGTCTCGACACCTCCCCTACCTTGCCAGGTAATCCCCCTACCTCCCCCACCCTTCAGTTCCTTGTCGACGCCACCACCAACCCCCTCGCATGTCCCTACAACCCTGCTGCAACCCCCTCCCATCCTCCAAACCCCATCGTCGCCACCGCTACCCCCGCACTCCTAGCCCCAGCCCCACTGTCCCCACCTGCTGCTCCCACACCCCCGACCAACCCCCTTGCCCCATCGCCACCACCACCCCCTCCTGCCGCCACCCCTGCACCCCCAGTGAAACCCCCCACCTCACTACCGCTATCGCCCCCTCCCGCAACCTTCACACCTCCCGCACCACGTCCAATACCTCTTCCGCCCCTGCCACATCGTCTGATGCTGCTGCACCCTCCTCTCGACTCGCACTACCGCCCTATCGCCAGGCCCACATCGTCACCCCGTCAACACCACTGCCGCTCTGCTCCTGTCGAAGCCATCAATGACCCTTCTTGTCACCAGTGCCAATCCACGCCCCACCAACGCTCCGCGCGACACACACACCGCCTGCAGTTCCCACCTCGTCGACGCCGTCACCGTTGCTTGAAGGGAAAAAGAATCCTAGCCGTCTTTGTGAAGAAAGTCCTATTGAGAGAAACGAATCCCTTCAATTTAGGGATAAGAAGTTGATTTCATTTCTAAGGGACTGATTTGGGAAAATTACAAAAAGATACCTCCACCCAAAACTTTTTAAAGGATAAAGTTGATGATAACTTAAGAAGAAATGAAAGGGTAGAACATTTGCAACCATATCTCAATGGAAAGAAATTACAAACGTAATATTGAAAAGGATCTAATTGGGGAATTTAAAGCTACAATTTCAGATTGAATTCTCCAACGGCGAATCGAAGATCAAGCAATTCGTCGGGAGATGAATTTTTCAAGCAGAGGAGAACTGATGCAACACGAAATTAATAAATAAGGCTTAATTTTTGCATGTTAATTAAAGTCCAATTTTATTTATGATTAATCAAGTCATTGCAGTTTTTATTTAAATAAAAGAGATCACATATGATCTCAATTAGTGGTCAAATTAGGTAGTTAATCAGTTAGAGTCAATTAAGATAATTTAGATTTGAATTTTAAATTTTATTTCTATTTTTGTAATCCATCCCTCTTATATAAAGGGGTGGTAGTCTATTGTTTTGAAACAATTCGGAATCAATCAACTTTTGAGTTTATCTCAATTATCTCTCTCCCTTCTCTCCTTATACACGATCTCCGCGATTCTTCTCCAAAAATCCCTCGTTTTTTGACAAGTTTTCTCCTCTCAACCCTTCCATTTTCTTCTCCACCGAAAATTCCACGATCAAATTTATTTATTTTCCATCGTCGCAAAATTTTCATTTGCACCATATGATATTTTCGATGTAATCGGCTGTCGAGAGGGGTGTTGGGTAATGTCCAATTGAGTAGGAGACACACAAAGCCCTTTTAAAATTGAGTTTATAAAAAAGGCAAACAATTGACCGTGTTTGTTCAGAGGAGTTTTAATGCGACTTTGAACTCATGCATCAAATTTTGAATGTAGTTTCGACAAGTGATCAAAATTTGACCGAAATGGTTGGCATTTGTTCCTTTAGGGTTGCTCATGGGTTCGCCCAGACTTATGGGGTGGACTATCAGGATACCTTCTCACTAGTGACCAGACATTCGACATTGCGCATTCTTCTATCAGTTGCTGTTACTTGGGACTGGCCTCTTTACCAACTTGATGTGAATAATGCGTTTTTATATGGAAATCTACATGAGGAGGTAATGCAGTAGCCACCGGAGTTTGCTGCTGAAGGGGGGTCTCAGAAGGTTTGTAGGCTCCAGAAGACGATTTACGGCCTCAAGCAGAGTCTGAGAGCTTGGTACCAGAAGCTATCAGAGTTGATAGAGCACTAAGGGTTTGTGCGGTCCGCTGCGGATCATTCGCTTTTTGTTCCGATGATACAAAGAGGTACAATTGCCATTCTGGTTTATGTTGATTATATTATTGTTACTGGTGATGATGAGCAGGGCATTCAGGAAACCAAGGAGTTCCTAGAACAATAGTTTGTGACTAAGGATCTTGGTAGCCTTGGTTACTTCCTCGGACTAGAGTTCGCCAGGAACTATAATGGTCTTGTGATGACCCAGATTGTGACTGATCTTCTACTAGAGACATGGATGACAGGGTGCGAGCCCGCTACTACCCCTATGGATCTGAGCATGAGATTATATGATGATGATACTGAGGAAGTAGACAGGAAGAGATACATAGAGCTTAGTGGAAGCTCCTCTATGCTACTATCACCAAACCAGACATATCATTTGCTATAAGCAAGGTGAGCCACTTTATGGAGCATCCCAGGAAGGTTAATATGGATGTTTATATGATTTTGAGATATTTGAATACTTCACCAGCTACTGATCTTCTATTCAACAGAGGTACATCTGTTGAGGCGACAACTTGTTCAGATACATATTATGCATGATGCCCTATAGATAGGAAATCTTCTTTTGGCTTTGCTATTTTTGTTGGGAGCTCACTCATGTCATGAAAAATTAAAAATAGATAGTGATTGCTAGATCTAGTGCGTAGTCTGAGTACAGAACCTTTCACACAAGGGATCACCGAGATGATGTGTGTTATATCCGTCTTGACCGATCTTGCTATGGAGGTACCTCTTCCCATATAACTTTTATGTGACAATCAAGCAGCCTGTTTGTTGCCAATAATCCTGCATTCCATGAATGGACCAAGCATATAGAGGTGGATTGCCACTATATCAGAGACATGATCCAGAAGGGTCTCATATCCACCTCCCATGTTTATACTGGAGATCATACTGCTGATATATTCACCAAGGCCCTTGCTAGAGGTCCATTTCAGATATGTTGTTCCAAGCTGAGCATGATAGACATATATGCTCCAGCTTGAGGGGGAGTGTTGAGATATTTGTATCTCTTTATATTCATTTCTTATTGCTATTTTCTTCATGTACCTTTATGTAATTAATCCATGGCTTTTCTCCTATATAAGAGAGCCCTAGGGTCTCTTCATTGATATGCGATTCTATTTTTCTCCCAAAGCTCTTATTTTAAAATTTGAATTTAACTCTTAAATTTTGTATCTAACTGATTTGTTTTGGATTTAGATCTAAAATTTAGATACTAACTAAAGAAACTCTTCAAACAATGTAAAACACTCTAACAATTCAACACATCGGCGAATAAATAAGTGAAAGTTCATTAATATATGCAAATTTCGATGAAAGCGAATGGTAGATACCCTTATTTTCGTTGTTTTGCCGAAACAACATACAATTTGGATGAAATTTCGTTGACATTTTGTTGAAATCTTGGAAAAAAATAAGGCAGCGTTTTGATATTGGTGACCTAGAGAAATGGAAATTTCAGAGAAATTCAATGGAATTTCATTGAAGTTTAATGCCATGATGTACTTGTACTTCTCAACAGAACGGTGTTGCCGAGCACAAATACCGTCTCTTACTTGATGTGACCAGAACCTTTCTTATACAGAGTCGTGCTCCTCACGCTTACTAGGGAGATGCTGCCCTCACTGCATGTTATCTGGTCTGTGTTGGGAGAGAAGATTCCTTTCTCGATTGTATTTCTCGAGAAGGATCTTTTCTCCCTTACACCTCGTGTGTTTGGTCCTGTTGCCTTTGTTCATGATGTCTCTCCTGATCATGACAAGCTCTCTCCCAGTTTTATCAAGTGCGTTTTTGTTGGCTACTCTCGTACCCAGAAAGGGTACGCTGCTTTGATCTGCTTAGGCGGAAGTACTTTGTCAGCGCTGACGTCACTTTCTTTGAGTATGTTATGTATTTTTCTCCTACGGGTGAAGGACTTGCTACGTTTGACTCTGATGATGAGATCTACATGCCTCCACCTCCTACTGTCATACCACAACCACCACCGCCTAAACCTGCTTCTGCGGCTCCACCTTTTACCGTGACTCAGTTTTTGCCGCGTGTTTTTTACTCGCAGGTCTCGCTCGGTTCCCCTTGCTTACAGGTCTTGCCTATTATCCAGTATGCCTCAGGTATGTATTGAGCACATTATTTCTACTAATGGCACTAACGAGTTGTCTGTGCAACTGGATTCCATACATGATGAGCAGGTACCCTCTCAAGAGAGGAACTCATAGGTTACAGACTTGGCATATAATCTTGATGTGCCAATTGCTCTGCGCAAGCCGAAACGTACGCATACTACTTATCCTTTTGCACTCTAGGTTTCCTTGAGCATGCTATCAGAGGATTTCAGGAGATTTACCTTGACACTATCAACCGTGGAGATACCGCGACTCTTCAGGACAATCAATGGAGATTAGTCATGGAAGAGGAAATGACCGCGCTACAGTCACGTGGTACGTGGAGTCTTGTTTCTGCTCAAATTGACGCATCCGTTGTGGGATGCAAATGAGTGTTCACTGTGAAACACAATGCAGATGGCAGTATGTATCGCTATAAGGCGAGACTTGCGGCACGTGGGTTCACCCAGACATATGGGGTGGACTATCATGATACTTTCTCTCTAGTTGCCAGACATTCTACTCTGCGTATTCTACTTTCTGTTGCTGTGACACGATATTGGCCCCTTTACCAACTTGATGTGAAGAATACCTTCCTCTATGGTGATCTACAGGGGGAGGTCTACATGCAACAACCACCTGGGTTTGCTGCTGAGGTGGAGTGTTCCAGGCTTCACAAGGCTATCTATGGCCTTAAGCATAGTCCAAGAGCATGGTTTCAGAAGCTCTCGGACTTGATAGAGCAACAAGGGTTTGTGCGATCGACTGCCAAGCACTCATTGTTTGTGCAGAGGACCTAGAGAGGTACTATTGTCATTCTTGTTTACGTTGATGATATTATTGTTACAGGGATGACGAGCAGGGCATTCAGGGTGCCAAGGACTTCCTAGGTCAACAGTTTGTGACCAAGGACCTTGGACATTTACGTTACTTCCTTGGACTGGAGTTGGCCATGAACCAACGAGGTCTTGTGATGACCCAGAGGAAGTACGTTACATATCTTTTTTCAGAGACAAACATGGTAGATTGCAGACCTGCCACTACTCCTATTGACCCGAGCATGAAGCTCTATGATGATGACACTGAGGAGATCAACAAGAGGTGGTACATGGAGCTTGTTGGCAAGCTACTATATGTGACTATTATCAGGCCTGGCATATCCTTTGTCGTAAGCAAAGTGAGTCAGTTTATGGAGCAACCCAGATATGCACATATGGATGTAATCCATATAATTATGAGATTTCTTAAGACTTTACCTGGTATGAGACTTCTTTTCAGCAAAGACACATCTCTTCAGTTACAGCATGTGCAGATGCAGATTATGCTGGGTGTCCAAAGAATAGGAAGTCTACATCAAGCTTTACTGTGTTAATAGGGAATTCTCTGGTTTCATGGAAGAGCAAGAAGCAGACCGTTGACGATGTCTGAGAAGACGTGGCAGAGGAGATACTCAATCGACTCAGCTTGCGGTACGCTTCCTCCATAGGAGGTATGGTAGCGTCGGTGAGAAGCTCAGAGCTAGCCGAATCATATTTGAGGTTGAGGGCATCCAGAATCGCCCCTGTCATGACAAAATCTCTATAGGCCTTATGGTGCTCTCGTGAGACTGTCAGATGTATGTAGCTATGGAGTCATTCAAACATATCCCTCAAAGATGTAGACATGGTGTGGAGAGGATGATCACCCTGTTTGGTTGTGAAGATATCATGATGGAGTTGCAATATCTTCGACTCATTCTTCGCTTGAGAGTATATTCCTCCGAGGATATATCACATCACCTTTGCTGTGGGTTGACTCATGATATAATTGGCTATCTCAACATAGACAGTAGCAGATAGCCATACCTTAACATATGCATCATCGGCCTCCCATGATGTGTTAGTCCCAGTCTTGTTCACCAACTCATCCTGCATCAGAATATGCTTCTTACCATGGCTTTGCAGTAGATTCATGAACAACTCGTAGTTTGTACCGTCCATCATGACAATAGGTGTTGGACCCTTGAAGGTGTTGGGCGAAAAATGAGACATTATTGAAGAGATCACAGGGCTCTCTTATATAGGAGAAAAGCCATGGGTTAATTATATGAGTGGTACACAAAGAAAATATGAAATATAAATTAGATACTAAGAGATATAATTATCTCAACACTCCCCCTCAAGCCGGGGCATAGATATCAATCATGCTCAGCTTGGAACAACACCTCTCAAATGGCTCCTTCGGCGCAAGCGGCTTTTGACCCGCGATCGGTGCGTCAAACTTTTGGGAATAATTGCGGACATATGTTTGATCTGTGATAATGCGATCGAGACAATTGATCACCTTTTCTTTGCATGTCCTGTGGTATCTCAGATCTGGCTGAACTCGGAGATTCCTTGGTGCCGTTTAGATGACTTCCATTCGTTCTGGAATTCGATCCATCTGAACAAGGACAGACCAAGAGCAGATCACCTTCTTCCGATGGCTTACCTTTGGGCGATTTGGCGTGGCAGAAACGACCTCCTATTCTCCGGTGAAAGATTTTATGAGGAGAACGTGGCCTTCCTTGCGAAGAGGCTAGTTGATGACTGGTTGCCAAGGTTGCAGAAGTCGGCAGTCGGTACTCGGTCGGCAGAGTCACTGACTAAGGATTAATCGGCAGTCGGGAGAGTAATCGGATTTAGTCGGGCATTAGTCGGTTTGGAATTTTTTTATTAGTTTAAATATATAAATCAATTGTTATAGCATATACTCTCATTTATATTCATATACTTAGCAGTTATAATATTTTTAAGAGCATAAAAAATAGCAAGAGAATGAAAATAGAAGCAAATTAGGCAATCAACAAACACACAACTAACTAAACTCACAATTTGGACTTTCTAATTAACTAACAAATCACAAGCTAGATGAACATATAAGTTGAGCAAATTGAATCATAAAAGAATATCAAAGTTGACCTAAATGCCAACATACATGTCAGATACAAGTTACATAATCATACTTCAAGCAATCATCCCAACACCAACGGAAGCACGAAAGCATAAATAATTAAAAAAATCAACAATAACTTGATGTGGTTTCATCACTGACAAGATTTACAAGGCAAATAACCCATTTAATTCTTTGGAACATAGTATTCTACCAACACAAAACATTACAACTGAGAACAACTAAAATAATATTAGGGTATGATTCTATACCAAGTTACCAACAAACAACTTAGATGAAAGTCTAGTGCAAGTTCCAAGTTCTATTCAAATAGTAAAAATAGAGAAAGAAAAAAAACGAAAAACGAAAATAAAAATCTGACCTAGGTCCTTAGCGGCGACTGCGAGCGCGGAGCGGCGTTGTTGCGAGGCTGGCGATGCAGCAGGGCGTCGGTGGTGAACCGGGAGGGCGGCGAGTGGCGAGCGTCGACCGGCGATGGAGCACCAGCGCGGAGAGGCGGCGAGCGACGAGGGCTGCGGGAGGTTTTCGGGAGCTAGGTCTGCGGGACTGGGAACGGGAATTGGGAACGAAAGTTTCTGTCGAACAGAAACTTAACTTACATCATTCACGGGTTATCGGGTTTACATATGGCCGAACCCTTCATGCAAAAGTCGGCCGATTACTCGGCCGACTACACCGATTAATCGGCCGATTAATCGGACATACCCGATTATAGCCCGAGTTAGGTTAATCGACTCGGGTGACCCCCCGAGTCGCATAGTCGGGCCGACTAGTCGGCCTAGTCGGCCGACTTTTGCAACACTGCTGATTGCTATAGCGTTTTTGCTATTTTTGGGAGGTTTTTGTTAACTTTTTGTAAGGATGGGTTAATCTACTTTTTAACTCTGTAATTTCCTTAGGTTCGCTTTCTATTTGAAATAATTTTTTGATGGGGAGGGTGCCACCGAGCACTGCCCCCTGACCAGCAGACTTTCAAAAAAAAACACCTCTCAAATGGGCCTCTAGCCAAGGCCTTGGTGAAGATGTCTGCCGTCTGATCTCCTGTGGAAACATGAGAGGTGGATACAAGACCTTTCTTGATCACGTTCCTAGTGTAATGACCATCCACTTCGATATGCTTTGTCCGTCCATGAAAAGCAGGTTATTAGCAATAAATAAAGCTACTTGATTATCACATAGAAGCTTCGTGGGAAGAGAAACCTCAACAGTAAGATCAGTCAGTACTGATCTTACCCACATCATCTCTGCATCCTTGTGCCATGGCCCTGTATTTAGATTCCGCACTAGATCTAGCCACCACCGTCTACTTCTTGCTTTTTCATGAATCCAGTGAGCTGCCAACAAAATAACAAAATCAGAAGTGGACTTTCTATCTTTGGGACATCTTGCATAATCTGCATCCGCATAAACTGTCACATCAAGAGATGTATCCCTACTGAATATAAGGCCCGAACCAGGTGAAGTCTTGATGCAAAACGGCTTTCGCGGCGTCGATAAAATAATAATTTTTATATGGTAGATGTTTGGTGGAAGAAAGAGAGAGGTTGAGAAGAAGAAAAACTCGTCGGTAACGAGGGGTTGAAGAAGAAGAACGCGAAGACCGCGGAGGGAGAAGAGAGAAAGAGGGATAGAGATAAAAATCTCAATTTTAATTATCACTTGACTGCTTAAAAACAATGGGCTACCCTCTCTTTATATAGGAGAGATGGGTTTACAAAAATAGTAAACAAATCAAAATTGACAACCAACTTTATCCTAATTGGGCTCTGACAACTTCCAATTGACCTCTAATTACTCTAATTAGACTCTAACTGATTAATTGATCAAAATTGCAATTAAAATCTACGAAATAAATGTTGAGATCACATGCGATCTCAATTATTCAATTAGACCATTACGACCACAAAAAACGTAAATAAAATTGATTACTAATTAATTAAATAAATGTGGCCCTATAATTTGGGGTCACGCTGCATCAACTCTCCACCGCTTTAAAAAATTCGTCTTCCGACGAATTGCTCAATGTAGGCTGGGAGATCGAATCTGCAAGTTCCGCCGTCTTCTGGAAGAACTGGTGTGGGGCGAATGGCGGAGTCCATATGCGGGCGTAGGTACCGCGGTCGTTGTGGTCGAAGAACATGTGCGGCGCGAACGGCGGCGTCGTCTTGATTGTTGTCTCCTTCCCGTGATATTCAAAAAATTGATGCGGCATGGAGAATATGGTCCTTGAAGAATCCATAATGAAGCAATGGCACAAGGAGAGGAGAAAAGGGGATGTGGCTAAGGAATGAAGCCATGGGGTCCTTAAATAGGGAAACCCCAAGGTCCTAGTCCTATTTGGATAAGGAAGATTCCCTGATTTCCTAATTATAGCCCTCTTTTTAAAATAGTTCCGCCTCCAGGGGTGTGGCCGCAATTTTCGTACCCCTTCATCCTTCTTTTCCTTCATATTGCTTTGGACCCTTTTGTAACTATAAAACTTAGGAATTTTGGATTTGTAATTTTCCCAATTGATTGTCCAACCCCTTAGTCTCAGGGGTTCGGTCCCCTCAAATCTCGATAGGGTTCCTTCCCGTCCCCACGAGAGGCGGCGGCACCGGGATTTGCGGAAGCGCTGTTGGCGAGAGTCGGTACAGCGGCGGCGTCGCGGGCGGTGGGGATGCGGGGCCTGTGCGCGAGAGGCGTGGTTTGCCGGGCGGCGGGGCCTGGGAACGATGGTAATGGGCTCGCGCGCGCGACGCGCGGTGCAGAGAGGTTGGGGTCTCGCTGGGTTTTCGGGTGAGGCGCAAGGGGATCGGAGGGGAACTGGGGTGACGGCGAGGGAGGGGTTGTGGGGTGCGGTGGTGGGGACTGGTGCGGCGAGTGGGGGTGGCGGCAACAGGGGTGTGGGGAAGTCTCGGTGTGGCGAGTGGGGTTGGTGTGGCGAGAGTGGCGGGTGGGGGTGCCAGCGGCGAGTGCGCATAGTGGCGGCGGGAGGGTAAGGCGATAGGTTCTGGGGGGGTAACCAAGAGGGGGCGGGGGCGGTCCTGTGAAGAGGAAAAGGAGGGCGGCGGCGATGGGACCGCTGGGGGTTGGGCGCAGCGACAGTGGGGCTGGAGAGGGGAGAGCATGGCGGGCTGGCGATAGCGAGGCGAGGGGGAGGAGGGCCGTGGAACCGAGGAGAGAGGCGAGAGGGAGATGGGGGGCTTGGGGTTGTGTTGGGAATTACCTGGGAGGACTGGGATGGTGCCGGAGTGGTTGGAGGGGGCAGCGGAGTCGATTCCGACGACGGGTTCAGATCTGGGAGTTCCTGGACAGCGGCCGATTCCTCCTGTGCGGCGAGTTTTTCGTCGTCAAAACTTGTGGCAATGGCTTCGACGATGGACGGCTTCGATTGGGCATCGCGGTAGGCCTCAAGGTTGGCCATGAAGTCCCGAAACATTGATGACATGGATCGGAAGTTGTTCTGCAAATCGCGTACCATGTGCTCGGTCTCCTTGTCGTAGTTGTTGGCTCGTCGTTTTCTGTCGGACGAATGATGGTCCCTTGATGTATGTCGGCGCGAGTATCGGGACGGATCGTCAGATCGTGGGGACGATCTGAAAGCCATGCTCTGATACCAATTGATGCAAACGGCTTTCGCGGCGTCGATAAAATAATAATTTTTATATGGTAGATGTTTGGTGGAAGAAAGAGAGAGGTTGAGAAGAAGAAAAACTCGTCGGTAACGAGGGGTTGAAGAAGAAGAACGCGAAGACCGCAGAGGGAGAAGAGAGAAAGAGGGATAGAGATAAAAATCTCAATTTTAATTATCACTTGACTGCTTAAAAACAATGGGCTACCCTCTCTTTATATAGGAGAGATGGGTTTACAAAAATAGTAAACAAATCAAAATTGACAACCAACTTTATCCTAATTGGGCTCTGACAACTTCCAATTGACCTCTAATTACTCTAATTAGACTCTAACTAATTAATTGACCAAAATTGCAATTAAAATCTACGAAATAAATGTTGAGATCACATGCGATCTCAATTATTCAATTAGACCATTACGACCACAAAAAACGTAAATAAAATTGATTACTAATTAATTAAATAAATGTGGCCCTATAATTTGGGGTCACGCTGCATCAAGTCTTCAATACCTCAAGATCATATGTATGGCATCCATATGCACCTTCCTGGGCTGCTCCATGAACTGACTGACTTTGCTTACTGCAAAAGCAATGTCTGTCCTGGTGATGGTAACGTACAAGAGTTCCCTCCTTTCGACTTCCTCTGTGTCCTCATCATATAGTCTCACACTTGCATCCATAGGAGTGGTAGCAGGTTTACATCCTGTCATACCTGTCTCAGAGAGAAGATCCATAACAAACTTCCTCTGAGTCATTACAAGGCCATGTTGGTTTCTGGCAAATTCCAACCCAAGGAAGTAGCGAAGATTGCTAAGGTCCTTGGTCACAAACTGTTGACCAAGGAACTCTTTGGCAGTATGAATGCCCTGCTCATCATCTCCTGTAATAACAATATCATCCACATAGACAAGAATAGCCACATTACCTCTTTGTGTCCTTTGAACAAATAGTGAGTGGTCCGCAGTGGACCGAACAAACCCCTGTTGCTCTATCATCTCTGATAGCATTTGGTACCAAGCTCTCAGACTCTGTTTCAGGCCATAAATCACCTTATGAAGTCTGCACACCTTCTGGGACTCTCCCTCAATAGCAAATCCTGGTGGCTGTTGCATGTATACTTCCTCCTGTAGATCCCCATAGAGAAAAGCGTTCTTCACATCAAGCTAGTATAGAGGCCAGTCCCACGAAATGACAACAAACAGAAGAATGCGTAGTGTCAAGTGTCTTGTTACTGGAGAGAAGGTGTCCTGATAGTCCACACCATAGGTTTGGGTAAAGCCTCGAGCCACAAGTCTTGCCTTGTAGCGGTCCACACTGCAATCTGCCCTCTGCTTGACTGTGAATATCCATTTGCAGCTAACAACGGAAGCACCTGGTGGAGCATAGACAATGCTCCATGTGCCACGTGACTGTAGGGCTACCATTTCTTCTTCCATTGCAAGTCGCCAGCCGCTGTCCTGAAGTGCCTCTTGATATGTTCGTGGGATATTGACCGTTGAAAGTCCCACCACAAACTTCCTGTAATCTTCGGAAAGGTGATCCAAGGAGACATGCGTAACAAGAGGGTATGTGGCACATTGGCGACGAGATTTCCTTAGGGTAATAGGCATCTCCAGATCATTAACCTCATCATCCTCTGGAGTCAACTAACTCTTCCTGTGTAGCATTCAAATTGCCAGTGCCATCAATAGAGATAATATGTTCATGACATAGCTGAGGTGGATGATGTAGACGACACATGAGCGGGGGGGTGAGTGGAAGACATGCGGGAATAAACATGGGGTAAAAACGTGGACTTGGTGGTATGAGGTGGAGGTGGAGATGGAGACCGAGGAGTATCACAAGGTGCTTGTGAAGGAGAAGATGGAGGTGGGGGAACCACCATATCCTCTCTAGAACCAGTATTAGACAACCTGTTACATGTGGGAGAGAAATACATAATAGGCTCAAAAATGTAACGTCAACACTCACATAGTATTTCCTTCCAACACGATCAAAACATCTATACCTCTTTTGGGTACGCGAACAACCAACAAAGACACATTTGACAGCTCTAGGAGAGAGCTTGTCTCGGCCAGGAGTGAAGTCGTGAACAAAGGCAACCGATCCAAAAATCTGGGAGTAAGAGAGAAGAGTTCTTTCTTGGGAAACGCAATCTGGAAGGGGATCTTCTCTCCAAGAATAGTTGAAGGCATGCGATTCACCGGGTGGCAAGCGGTGAGAATTGCATCTCCCAGAAAGAATGAGGAGTATGACTGTGAATCAACAAGGTTCTTGTGACGTCAAGAAGATGCCGATGTTTACGTTCCGCCACATCATTTTGCTGTGATGTATAATTGTAAGAAGTCTGATGAATAATACCCAACGACTTCAGAGATTCTGCTAAGCGTATTGTAGAGAATTCTAAAGCATTATCACTACGAATGAATTTGACATTGGCAGGGAAGATATTGTTAACTTCAATAAGAAAAGTCTTAATCATAGAACCTGCTTCAGACTTATGTTTTAACAAAAAAACCCAAGAGAGTCTAGAATAATCATCCACAACAACCATATAAAAACGATGCCCCTGATGATCAGGAACGCAACTGGGACCCCAAATGTCAAAATGAAACAACTTGAAGGACCGACTACTAGTACGACTCGGAAAAGAGGAGCGATGATGTTTCCCAAGTTGACAAGCTTCACAGTCCAATGCAATACGAGTAGATATTTGCGGAAGAACTCCAATCATCTTTTGAATAGGCAGGTGACCAAAACGAATATGCCATATGAAAGGAGAAACATGACCAGAGGGAATAGAGGCTACTCAAGCACATGATGGAACGACTAGTTTATACAATCATCTCTGCTCATGGCCATGAATAATCATCCTATCAGTTAGTATGTCCTAAAACATAAGAGAAGAGGGGTCAAAGATGGCACGCCGGTGTAAATCTTTTGTAATTTGATTGATAGATAAAAGATTCATTTGAAAATCTGGAGCATGTAAGACATTATGAAGACGTATAGAAGGTGCTAAAACAATCTCCCCCTGACCAACAATGGGTAGCCGAACTCCATTGGTAATGATCACTGATCGTCCAGGAGGAATGGATTGTAAGAGGAAATCTGCATCCTATCTCCATACATATGATGAGACGCTCTAGAATCCATAATCCAATCTATCACATCAGAACTGCTACTACTGGTAAACACATAGGGAATACCTGAGGAACTGGATAATGCTCTGGCGGTGGCTGTTGTGTCTCAAGGGCCTGCAGTCTGAGGCACAGGGGTGGTCACCATCTCTCGAAGTTTCGAGACAAGATCATCAAAATGCGCATCTGTAGTCGGTGCAGTTGAAGAGTTTGTCTGCTCAGCAACGCGTGCAGACGCCTGATATCCTTGCTTATGAAAGCATGTCTCCTCCGAGTGACCAGGACGATGACAATAGGAACAAGGTCCTCTCTGACGTCCGCCACCTCGACCCCGAGGGCCACGGTCACAAAATTGAGACGAGCTTCCACATCCTCGAGAGGCGGCCATAGCCGAGGATGTCGTCTATGGCGTAGTAGTCGATGTGGTAGTAATCTTGCTCAGCCGTTTGTAGACCTCTTCCATTGGTGGTATGTTCTCGCCCGTCAGAAGTTGAGTACGTGCAACATCATACTTTGAGTCAAGGGATGACAAGAACACAATGGTCATAGTGGCATTCTTGTATGCCTGTTGTTGTTCTACGCTGGTTGTAATAGGCATGAAACTGTGTAGTCATTCAAACATGCCTCACAGATGTGAGAAGTGGGCATAAAGAGGTCGACCATTCTGCTTAGTCGAGAAAATGTCAAACTGAAGTTGGAGGATCTTGCTTTCATTCTTCGCCTGTCCGTAAGTAGCAGCCAGTATATCCCAAATGGCCTTTGCAGTTGGCTGATTTACAATATCATTAGCAATCTCTGTGGTAAGTGTCCCAGACAGCTAGATACGAGCATAGGCATCATCTTGCTTCCATGATGCATTTGCCCCAGTCTTGTCCGCCGGTTCCAAGTCAGTCAGAATATGCTCCTTGTTGTGGCATTGCATTAGGTATGAAACTGCATGGACCATAACTCGTAGTCGGTCCCGTCCATCTTCACAATAGGTGCCGGGCCCTTGAAGACATCGGAAGAGGAGAACACGTCACCCTTATTTTCTGACATTCTTCAACAGACCAAGACGCGGAACAAGAGGGAACATATCATGAATAGATGTTTCTACAACAACATAGGAGGGATGAGTTGTATCTGTAGACCTATACACTCATCCCTAATCCTTCGTACGAGGTCTAGGACTGCCTGTGCGTAGCCCGCAATGGGTCTACACTTGTGTCTGGATCAAGATGACACCAATAGGGCAGGGGCCGTGATGCAAAACAACCGAAGGAGGCCGTCGGGCACGGACTGGGAGGGGCATGAAGCGCCTAGGCTGTGCACTGTCCCCTCAGGCGGCGTGGGGCGGCGATACTGGGGTTCGGGGCAACACCGCGGCTATCTTTAGAGAGGAGTTGGGCGTCGGGGCAGTGCCGCTGGAGGTTCGGGGCATCTGGGCGGTGCTGCTAGAGGTTCGGGGCCCCGCTGCAGGTTAGGGCAGCGCCACTGGAGGGTGCGGGCCTCCGCTGGGAGAGACGGGGCGGCGCGGGAGGGTGCGAGCCTCTGCTGGGAGAGACAGGGCGGCGCGGGAGGCAGAGGGGTCGACGGGTGTAGGGTTAGGGTATGAGAACCTCGGTCTAGGACCGTTGCTCTGATACCATGTTGGGAGAAAAATGAGACATATTATTGAAAAGATCCCATGGCTCTCTTATATAAGAGAAAAGCCAATGGGTTAATTACATGAGTGGTATACAAAGATACTATATAATATAAATCATATACTAAGAGATAATTATCTCAACAGAAGGCACTTGTAGATGGCATATCAACATGACTTTTTGACATCGTAGACAGATAACTGGGACCTTAGACATTTCGTGAAGTGTCTACATGGACATAGAAAAGGATGGTTGAGGGTGTAGACTCAGACTACAACCAATCCTAATTAAATATCAATGCAAAGGGACCAAAACGGTCCGATTTTTCAACTTTTTAAACCAAAATCAAGCAAAAAAAGATCCAAAAATCATACCCAAACGACATAATCAGATTAGAAACCCCAAAACGGAGTGACAAAAGATGTTTGGGCGGTGTGCTAGGGAAATAGGAGGGCCCTTGGGCGACACTAGCCACTGCTGGGCATCCCCAGAAGGGGTACGATCTGCATAGCGGTGGCGTCATTGCTACTGGGCGGTGCTGGGCACGGCCTTGCAGCATTGGGGTGGTTGCTGGGCACTACCTGGCTGCTGCTCCTTGGCTGCCGCTGTGCGATGGC
Organism: Ottelia alismoides; assembly: GCA_037367405.1. Classification (NCBI taxonomy): domain Eukaryota; kingdom Viridiplantae; phylum Streptophyta; class Magnoliopsida; order Alismatales; family Hydrocharitaceae; genus Ottelia; species Ottelia alismoides. Next base: position 657,704 of record JAZKJV010008977.1, on the reverse strand, counting down.
TTACAACACTGCCTGGTGGCGGCACACCTATCTGAGGCGCAACGAGAGGTCGTAGAGCGAGGCTTAAAGGTAGAGCTCATGGCTTCTGTCTAGGACCGCCGCTCTAAGGCCATGTGGAAGAAGAATGTTTTTGTTGTTTACTCATAGAGCTCAAGGGTTTTCTTATATAAAAGAGAAACCCTAATGAGTAAATTACATACTACAGATAAATAAATAAATAAACTGTGAAATAGTAACATAACATAAAATTCTTCAACAGTTTGTTACCACTGAGAGAATAATCCTTTTAGAACCCATCCATGCAACATGAGGGAATAACTCAAAGTAATCAACTCCATATGTCTGTGTATATCCTTTGGCCAAAAGATGACCTTTCAATCTGTCAATAAACACATCTAGCGACTGCTTGGTTGTGAAGATCCATCTGCAAGCCATATGTCTAGTCCCCTTGGGACATTGTACGAGATCCCATGTCCTTTTGGAAGTAAGAGCATCCATCTCCTCATTCATGGCTTGTCGCCATCCAGAATCCTGCAATGTACTATGATGGCCTCTCAGAATGGAAATAGTCATGAGAACATCTGCATATTTTCTGTCAGTGGATGATAAGCTAGAAATATAAGTGAAATGAGAAATGGGATGAAAAGTACATTGCCTCTTAGTTCTACGTAGCGCGATGAGAAGCTCATGAGGATCATCCGGGACAGCAGTGGAGGGGGCACTTGAAGAAGGCATATCATCTTGCAATAAAGGGACATGTAAAGGAACATATGATGGTGTAGACATATGCTTGTGCTTATACGCAATGGGTGGAGGAGGGGGATTCAGAGGAATATTTGTAACAACATAAGTGAAGAAGCTAGTTTGCTCAAAAAAGGTGACATCTGCAGAGACATAATAATGATGCTCAGTAGGATCGTAACACATGTAGCCTTTTTGAGTACGAGAGTAACCAAGGAAAACACATTTAATTGCACGCCGAGACAGTTTGTCGACAGTATGAAAATTATTAACAAAAGCCACACATCCAAAGATTCTCAGAGGTAGAGGGAAGGGTGAGTCAGTTGGATATAATAATGAAAGCGACGTGGAGCTATATAGTGATGTAGAGGGACTCTGTTGATAAGATAGATGACAGTATGAACAACATCGTCCCAATAGGTTTTAGGAACTTTCATCTGGGTGAGAAGGGAGCGAGCAATGCTTAGTAGATATCCGAGTTTCCTTTTCGCGACCCCATTTTGTTGGAAGGTATACGAACATGAAGTTTGATGGATGGTGCCCTGGGATGCAAAAAAGGCTGTTTGATCATGTTGGGTGAATTCCAAGGCATTATCGGAACGAAAAACTTGAACACCAGTGGAGAAAATATTCTTGACATAATGAAAGAAATTCTTGACAATATTATTAATCTCTGAACGCACTTTTAACAAATAGAACCAAGAGGATCGACTGTAATTATCAACAAAGATGACAAAATACTTATGTCCACTCAGAGTACGGATCAGACATGGCCTCCAAATATCGCAATGGACTAAATTAAAGGTACTTCACGACGAGATTCAGTCCGAGCGGGAAAAGAAGCTCAATGAATGTTTCCCGAACTGACACCCTCACCCTCAAAATTGGTAGACGGATGATCGAGACGAAGGTGCTAGAGAAGAGGATCTTCGGAGATGGAAGAAACGTAGGCAAAACTAGAATCAGATGGGATATCGAGGTAATAAAGGCCGTTCTTTTCATGTCCTCACCAAGAATCTGCCTCGTCCAGATGCTCTGAAAATAGCAACATAACTCATAAAAAATAACTATATAGTTAAGCTCTATGCATAGCTTTTGTACAAATAAAAGACAGAGGAAAAACATGAGCACAATGAACACCAATTAGTCGAAGTTTTGAAGAAAACTCCACAGTACATATAATAGTAACATGCGAATGAGCCCTGTAGAGATATTTCTATATTTTTATGTACCTTTTTGATTATTTTATTTCTTTATATCTATCTTATGTAATTTACCCATAGGTCTCTCCTCTATATAAGATAGCCTAGGGTTCATGGAATAAATATCTCTATTGTTTTTCTTCCAACATGGTATCAGAGCGACGATCCTAGACTAAAGCTCGGGTATCCAAAACCCTAGACCCCACATTCCAGCCCCGCGCGTCCCCTCGCTGCACTTCCGCTTCGGCCTCACGTCGAACCCGCGACGCCCTTGCACGCCCCTACACGTTCCCGTGCTACGCACAACCCCAATGCCAGCCCCGCACCACCCTCGCGCACCCCCACGCGCTCCCGTGCCGCATACTGCTCCATCACGCACTTGCATGCACAACCCAGCATGCGGCGCACCCATGCCTACCGCACGTGCCCACGTGCGTAGCCTCCGTGCGCAACCCGCGCATGCAGTCTCGCTGCCGGCGTCAGTCCTCTCGTCTGGTTGATGAATTTGAGTGCGTAAGTCTACATATGCATTCAAATCCTCATGTCTATTTAGACATTCACATTTTGGTCTTCACAAGCCCTAGTCTTCTACCTCCAGCATCATGTCTGAGAATAAAGTAGATGTACCCGCCACATGCGCTTTCAGAAGTCCAACGCCTATTGTCAAGATAGACGTGACAAACTATGAGCTTTGGGCTATGCAATTCATGAGCCTTATGAAGTCAAATGGTAAGAAAATATTCTTACCGAGGAGGAGCCAGTGGAGAAGACTGGAGTAAACGCCTCATTGGAGGCGAATGACGCTTATGCCAAAGTATGGCTCTCTGGTACATTTTTTTTTGAAATCCAGAATCAAGGGGGAGACACTCGTAGGTGCACGCCTCAAAAATTTTATTCAATAGGAGAAGGAGAAAAGAAAGGGAAAGAGAACAGCCACGCCCCGATAAAACGAAGCACTTACAATGCCCAATCCACCACCAGGTTTTTAGCAAAAATCGTCACATTTTCTCGATAGAACCTTTGGCCCGAGAACAGTAAATCATTCCTACCCCGCTAAATCACCCACTGAATGGCGATAGGATAAAGCACCTCCTTCACCGGCCTCCCCTTATTCGCCTGAAGCGAGATCCAGAAAGTCGGGAGATCGCTCGTGTTGCACCAAACCACCCCAGCCTCCTGCCACACCTGCAACACCCTGGGGCACTAAAAGAAGAGGTGCTCCGCGGATTCAATCGCCGCATTGCAAAGCAGGCACCTATCAGAGATGCCACCAAAAAGCCTGGCACACCGATCCCTCGTCATGAGCCTCTACCTCCCGTGCAGCCACAAGAAGAAGCCAACCCTCTCAGGGAGCCTGATAGCCCACATAAAAGCACAATCCCGGACAACGGCCTCCGAAAGTGACGACGACGGCCGAGAAATAGCCCCAAAAGCCTTCTTAACCGAGAACGGGGCCTCCTGCCAACACCAATGGTCACGCCCCCCGGAGGACGACCCACCTCCCTCACAGCATCGAGCAAAGCCAAGAACTCCTCCAACCTCCGATCAGAGAAATTCGCGGCAAAGCTGGGGCACCAATTTCCATCACTCCAGCAGGCCGCCATTGAGCACGACTTATCCTCATCCAAAGCAAAGAGCCGCGGGAAGCGAGAGCACATCGACCCCCCTGCCCAGTCATCTGTCCAAAAGGAGAAAGAGTCTCCCCCACCAAGGACCGGTTTGAAAAGCGTAGAATTCCTCAAGAACACGTCCACGACCCCCCTCCAGAAAGGGGTGGGAGAGGCCACACGGGAGACCTGCAATGGCAAGCCCCCCCACGTCATAGATCCTCCGCACCACAGTACTGCACAGATCCTCCCCCGGCCCCCACAGCCTGCTCGCCCACTTAAGCAACAGGGCGTCGTTCATATCCTTAATGGACTTCACCTCCAGTCCACCCTAATCCTTTCTGCAAGTAATATCCTCCCACCCCACCAAGTGGATCCCCCTCGACCCTCCCCCCTGCTTCCCCCACAAGAACGCCCACATATGCTTTTCCAGCCTAGCCCTGATCCCCTTAGGCATCCTCCGGTTAGACAGAAAATAAATCGGAATAGACGAAAGGACCGCCTTCAGCAGGACTAGCCGGCCACCCCTCGAGAGAATCGCGGACTTCCAGCCAGCCAATCTCGCCTCCACCTTCTCAACCACCCTCATCCAATCCCTCAGCTGCGTCCTCCCCTCGCACAAAGGCATCCCCAGGTAGTCCAACGGCAAAGAGGAGCAGGCCGACCCCAAGGCCATCGCAAGCTCGACACTGCTCTGAGCCGCAAGGCCGAAGGGAACGAACTTGGACTTGCAATCGTCCTTGAACAACCCGGACAACTCGCCAAAGATCTCCAGAGCCAAGGCCATACCCCTCGCCTCATCAAGCCGTCCCTCAATGAAGAACAACGTATCATCAACGTATTGTAAGATAGGTACCATCACATCCCCCCTGGAGTATCCCCTCGATATGCCGCCACCGACCACACGAGTCGCAAAATCGGATAAAACATCAGCCGCCAGGATAAAGAGCATGGGTGCCAAAGGGCACCCCTGGCGTACCCCCCTCCGAGGCTGAATCAACCCCCCTCCAGGCGGCCATTCACCATACAAGAGAAGGAGGCAGTGGTGACACACCGCCTCATCCAAGAGATCCACAACTCCGGGAAACCCTTCCTCCGAAGCACCGACCAGAGAAATATCTAATCAAGGTTGTCGTAAGCCTTCTTAAAGTCCACCTTCCAAAGGACGCCACTTACGCCAATGAATCTCCAATGACGTGTTACATCATCCTACTGCTAAGGCGATGTGGGATATCCTCGCAGCAACATATTCTCAGGCGAGGAGTGAGACGAAGATCCTCCAACTCTAGCATGATATAGTCACTATCAAGCAGAATGGACGGTCCCTGCATTCGTTGTATACATCCTTGAGAGGGATGTTTAAGAAATTACATAGTTTCATGTCTCTCACCGCCACCCCCGAGCAGGAGAAGACATATAAGAATGCTATCATGGTTGTTGTATTTCTAGCTGCTCTTGATCTTGAATATGATGCTGCCCGTTCCCAGATCCTCGCAGATGCTACAATTCCTCGCATGGAGGAAGCCTTCCGCAGGCTTAGTAGGATTACTATTTTGTCTACTACTAGTGGTCAGACTTCCTCGACGATGGCAGCCTCCCGGGGCAGAGGAGGCTCGTCTACTTGCCGTGGACATGGACCCCGTGGCAGAGGGGGTTGAATCCGTCAACCTTGCACGTTTGGTCATCGTCCTGGCCATTCAGAGGATACATGCTATTCCAGACATGGGTTTCCTATATCGGCCTGAGTAGCGGAACATGTTGAATCTTCGGTAGTTCCTACTTCAGATCAGTGGTTTGATGACCTCGTGCAGATTGAGGGACATTATGCCTCCTTCCACTTCACCATCTCCTGGAGGCCATTTAGATGTTGCAGCCTCTACTTCTGCTAGTACCTATGCTACAACGAGCACCTTAGGTACTTGTGCTTTTACATCTTGTCATGGATTTGAGATTACAGAGTGGATTATGGACCCCGGTGAGACACATCATTTATGTGGAGACATACAACAACTTGCACCTTATAGACATGTTCCTTCAGGGAGAACATTTGTAATAGCTTATGGGACTCATTCCCCAATCACAAGACATGGGAGATCACTTTGATGCCCTCTATGCGTTTACAGAGTGTGCTACATGCTCCTGATTTCTCTATGAACTTGCTTTTTATTAATCATATTACAAAGGATTTGCACCGCCAAGCTATTTTTGACCCATCGTCTCTTGTTTTTCAGGACATTCTTACGGGTAGAGTGCTTGGGTGTGGCTGTGAGCAGTGTGGCCTTTATCGCATGGTTCGGACTCCCTATGCATGAGTATCTTCTCATTCGTCTGGATCAATCTCTCCATTCACTTGGCACCTTCGGTCAGGATCCTAAATATCGGTTTCGGTCATCGTTTCAGTGACCGACCGAACAGAATTTCGGTGGAATTTCGGTCGAAATTCGAACGAAATTTCGGTCATTTCGATAATTTTTTGTACTAGGCCACCCATATTTCGATCATTTCGGCCATTTCAGTCGAATTTTGATTTCGACAGGATATCGATATTCGAAAGAAATTCGACCGAATTTTGCTGAAATTTGAGGCCATGGCTTCGGTTTGGTCATCTACCTCTTTAGAATATGTGTCACATGTTGCCACATATTTCAGTTGGTTCTTCCTTCCAATGCGAGGCATGCCAGTTGGGAAATCATCATCGATATGCTTTTCCTAGTCGTCAGAGTCGGAGCAGTAGCTCCCTTTTTGAGTTATTTCATGTAGACATTTGGGGTCCGAGTCATGTTCCTGATCACCATAGATACATGTTTTATCTTGTGACTGTGGATGATTTTTCTCGATTGTCATGGGTATTTCTTTAGAAAAATAAGTCCGAAGCAGGAGATGTGATCAAAATTTTCATTAATGAAGTGCATAATGTTTTTTCTACCTCTGTTAAATTTGTTTTGTGTGAACTAACAATGCTTTGGAATTATGTACTCATATTCTATCCCATTTTTTTCATTTTGTGGGATTATTCATCAAACATGTTGTGCTTACACTTCTCAGCAAAATGGTGTTGCTGAGAGAAAGCATCGCCATCTTCTTGATGTTACTCGGACTCTTCTCATTAAGAGTAGTACCCCACCTTCATTTTGGGGTGATGCAGTTCTTACAACATGCTATTTGGTGAATCGTATGTCATTGTCTGTCTTGGGTGAGAAAATTTCTTTCTCTATAGCTTTCCCTTAGAAGGAGTTATTCTCACTCGCTCCTCGTGTGTTCGACTCTGTTGCGTTTGTTCACCAGTTAATTCCATGTCTTGACAAGCTCTCTCCTAGAGCTATCAAATGAGCGTTTGTTGCGTACTCCAGGACTTAGAAGGGATACCATTGTTATGATCCTTTGCGCAGAAAATATTATATCAGTGCTGATGTCACATTTTTGAGTCTGTGATGTATTACTCTCCTACATGTGACAGGTTGGCTTAATCAGACTCAGATGATGAGGTTTACATGCCACCCCCTCCTACGGGCTATTCACCATCTCCTCCTGTGCCTGTGGTCCAACTACCACCACCACCTCCTCCTCCACCCCTCCTATTACCCAGTCGAATGTGCCAACTATTCCACCATTACCTAAATTCTATACCTGTCGGCCTGCTTCTACTCACGGTTATCACCCGTCATCCAGTATGCCCTAGGTTTGTTTTGATAACATGATTTCTAATGATGGGTCTGGAGATATATCTGTATATGAATCTTTGCAGGAGAATGGCTAACTGATAGAGGAGATTCCCAATGACCTGGACATTCCCATTGCAGTTCGCAAACAGAAGCGGTCTTGTGCTTCTTACCCCCTTGCTTCTCAAGTTTCCTTTCATCGTCTAACATGTATCTTCTAGAGATTTGCAGTGGCTCTATCTGCCGTGGAAATTTCACGGAATTATCAGGAGGCATTGGAGGATAGTTGCTGACGCTTGGCTATGGAGGAAGAGATGGTTGCGTTGCAATCTCATGGTACATGGAGTTTGGTTTCTGCTCCTCCCGGGGTTTCTGTAGTCAGTTACAAATGAGTGTTTACTGTTAAACGTCATGCAGATGGCAGCCTTGATCGATACAAGGCAAGGTTAGTGGCACACAACTTTACTCAGACCTACGATGTGGATTACGTGGACACTTTTCTCTAGTGGCTCGTCACTCTACACTACATATCCTACTTTCAGTAGCAGTAGTATGTGATTGGCCTTTATTTTAGTTGGATGTTAAAAGTGTATTTATGTACGAAGATCTCCAGGAAGTTTACATGCAACAACCTCTAGGGCTTGTTGCTGAGGAGTGTCAACAGATCTGTAGACTCCATAAGGCGATATATGCCCTTAAGCAAAGTCCAAGGGCGTGGTTTCAGAAGCTCTCGGATTTGATTGAGAAGCAGGGGTTCAAGAGGTCTAATGCAAACCATTCACTTTTTGTGCAGAGGACACCTATAGGTACTATTATCATAATGGTGTATGTTGATGATATTCTTATTATAGGAGATGATATGTAGGGGATAAAGATAACAAAAGTGTTTCTAGACTGTCAGTTTGTTACTAAGGATCTGGGCACTCTTAGGTATTTCTTAGGGTTGGAATTTGTTAGGAATGCGCAGGGTCTTGTGCTGACCCAAAGAAAATATGATACAGACATGCTTTTTGAGACGGACATGATTCGGTGTCGACCCTCTACTACTCCTATCCTAGCATGAAATTACAATGATGATACAGATGAAGTGGATAAGAGGAGATATAGAGAGATGGTTGGAAAGCTCCTGCATGTTACTATTACCAGACCGGATATCTCTTTTGCAGTGAGTCGAGTGAGTTAATTCATGGAGCAACCTCGGCAAGTACATATGGACGCTATATATATGATATTGAGATATCTAAAATCTTCTCTAGGTGCAGGATTACTTTTCAAGAAAGGATCAACTCTCTATGTATCTGCATGTGCTGACGCTGACTGTGCAGGGCGTCCTGAGGATAGGAAGTCCACTTCGGGCTTTGCAGTATTTGTTGGTAGTTCTCTTGTTTCTTGGAAAAGTAAGAAATAAACAGTTGTGGCCAGATCAAGTGCTAAATCTGAGTATAGGGCTACGACACAAGCAAGTACATAAATGATGTGGGTTCGAGCAGTATTAGCAGATTTACATGTAGATGTTCCTCTACCCATGTAGTTACAATGTGATAATCAAGATGCCTTATTCATTGCAAACAACACTGGATCCCATGAGAGAACGGAACATATCGAGGTAGACTGCCATTTTACCAGAGATAAGATCCAAAAGGGCTTGATTTCTACCTCTCATATTAGTCCAGGAGAGCAAACAACATATATCTTTATCAAGGCATTACTCAGGGGGCCATTTCAGAAGTGTTCGTCTAAGCTGAGCATGATTGACATCTATGCTCCATCTTTTTTTAATAGTAGGCTCGGTAATTTCGGGGGTTCGAAGCGTCCCCACTGGGATTTGAACCCGGATCCTTTAAAGTGGAGGCACACTGCATTACCACCAGACTACTCCTTTGGTTGATCTATGCTCCATCTTGAGGGGGAGTATAGAGATATTTCTATGTTTCTATGTACCTTTATAGTTATTTTATTCTTTATGTCTATCTTATGTAATTTACCCATAGGTCTCTCCTCTATATAAGAGAGCCTAGGGTTCCTGGAATGTTTTTCATCCAACAAGCCCCATTAGCATCTCCAACAGTCTTCACAGAGGAAGATGGTTGTGAGAAGGTGAGTAGACTACCTTCGCCTGTCAGATGTGTAGAAGCTCCTGAATCAATAATCCAAGCAGGACTGGATGCAGCGACAGAGTTGGCAATTGTAGATTATGTAGTAGCCAAACTAGGGCTGCTAATTAAACTGAATCATTCGAATTCGATTAGGTTCGTTCGATAAAAATTCGAGAAAAGTTCGATTCGAAATCAAATGAACTGAATTTGAATTTAACTTGTGGATTCAATTCCCAAATGAATTGAATCTGAATTAACTAGTATTCGTTCGATAAAAGTTCGATTCGATTCGATATTTATATACATACATATATGTATATATGTATCCATATATTTATCTTCATATACATAGTACATGCATGTATACATGCATATAATACATACATATTTACATACATACATGTAACAACCCCACTCTGGGTCTATTAGGATCTTTTCCAAATATTCTTGTGCAAGGAATTATAGCATAATTACATCAAAAGATTGTCATGCATTTATTGAAATTCATTTGTAAGTAAATAGATGCAGAAAACAATATATGAATATGTACTAAAAAAGTTACGGTGTTTATTTACATTGAAAGATTTAGCATTTGCATTGTATCTCTAAGCATAACATGTGCAAGCATCTAAGGATACTCTAAAATCAACTTACTACAGTTGTTAAGTGGTTATTTTTAAGCTTATTAATCATATATATGCTCCATTGGTATGATTTATCACGTCCAGACATCATTGTTATGATGCCCATAATCCCACAATACACCGACATGGCTTTTCAATGCGTGACATGTATATGCAACATTAGGCACCATTAGTGAGACTATCTCTTTCATTTCCCCTTTATAACTAAGTTCAAGTGGTTTGATTCTGAAATATGTTATGAGTCAAGGATGTGTGTCCTTCATTCATCGATTATACAAAACATCTAAATTCTTATCTTTACTTCTTATTTTAGCATAATGACAGTAGCTTAGATATGAGTTACTCTGTATAAGTAATAATCGAGCTTAGCATGCTATTGAGAAATTTTGAGGCATTAAGAGAATTGCAAAGTACTTTAAGTCATCCCAATTTAATAGGTACGTATATATATACACACACATGTATAATCCTATTAGTTAAAGACTAAATATTGAATATAAAAAGAATAGGAAAACTAAATTATAAAATCTACCAGAAAAGATCAAATGTTTAAGATAGTTATTTTAATTCCTCACCCACACTTTTATTTCCATGTTCCCACATTACTTACACTATCTTTTTCATTCTCTTTTTCATTATCTACCAAGATTCTAAAAATCCATGGTAGATTATGGTGGCATTTCTCCTAACAGATGAAAATGATGGTTTTGCTGCTTCGACTTCCTCAATATTTACCGTGGCTCGAAATTTATCTAGATAGCTCTCCTATGCTTTTATGTTTTGATTTTTCACGCATAACAATCCACGATGATTATCATTGTCAAGACGACATTTGTCATTACATGAGTAATATACAAGTTCTTCTCACGATCATGTAAAACATTCATTTGTACATCAAAAATTCCGTACATTTTATTTCATGACTTAGTTTTTCGATATCGAAGATCCCCATGCTTAATGAAGATGTTTTATATTGCTATGTTATTTTTGTTATTCCTATTATTTTAAATAATAATGTTAATTTGTATCAACTTTCTATATAAGTTTGATCTTTTCTTACTTTAATATGCAATGGTAATTATAATGTGTTCAACTTTTTCGTCAATGATTTTAACTCTTTGATAGCCTCATTAATTATATTGTATTTATATATTCTTTCTCATCGAAAAAAGTATATTTAGATTGTAAAAGATATATAATAATTGTAAAAATTAGGTACTTTTTTTCCATTGTATTGATTATATAGTTTTTTTTCAACTTATCTTAGTGATATATTCAAAATTGGACTTACACAATAAAATATTTATATATATTATTCTTCATATAATATTAGTTATATAAGCTCTAAAACATCAATTTACATTTCAAATTCGGAATAAAATGAATCGAATTTGAATATTCGAAACTTAAAAAAATGAATTGATTCTGAATTTAAGTTGACAAATTCATTTAAAATTCAATTCGAGTTCGGATTCGAAATTTTTATAATGAATTGAATCAGAATCCTAACGGATTCGAAGGTATTCGATTCGATTAGCAGCCCTAAGCCAAACAACCAACATAAGCAGAAGTGGTGCTATCACTAGCGGAAGAGTTATGCAAAAGTCACCTCAAACATGCATACTTAGATGCTGTAAATGGTGTCTGTGCATCGTCAGATGACTGATCGTGGGTGACCTCAAAAGTATCATAATGTGCCTCATACGAAGCTCCCATAAGCACTGTTTGCATTCAGTTGCATGCCAAACTTTGCCCAGCAACGCTCAGATGGATGATTCCAGCGTCTACGGTGTATGCACGTTGGATATTGAGCAGTAGTAGGATCTCGTCGATGACCGTGACCGAAATCACAACCACGTCAAGACTCATGACCACGACCGTGACCAAAATCATGACCTCGTCCTCCCTGGTAGATGTATCGGCCTCTTTTCCCAGAAGATGCATAATGAGCAGTGGTCTCCGCACTGGAGTAGCAGAAGGAAGCTCAGTAGGGGAATCATGTTCCTACAGATGACCAAAGATGGTCTTAATGGTGGGTAATACATTAACTGTCAGAAATTGATCCTTTACGAGTTTTTATCGTGGATATAATTCGAAGAGAAATCGATAGATCTGCCATTCAACATGCTCTCCTATCTGTTTATCACAACAAACATGTTGAAAGATGAGAAGCTCTTTAAACAGGCTCGTGAGGAGTCTGTAGTACTCAACAAGGCTGGAATCTCCCTGAGTAGCAGGCCATATCCTAGTGTATATGTCTGAGAGACGGGACTTTGTAGTTTTCTGGGAGTATGTATGCTCAAGACTCTCCCACCTTACCTTCGTAGTACCCTTGTAGGGAAGATTGGATACAATATTTGGATTGACTCTGTTGGTCATCTAAGTAATGACCTGGTAGTTGTCAACATACCATGTATCATAATCCTTGTCCGTCTCCTTGGGCGGATCTTAGGTGACAATGTAGTTCTTGCGCTGACCACCAATGAATACTTTGAAGGATCGAGACCATAATACATAGTTCTCGAAGCCTTTTAATTTGATAGAAGTACCGTGTTCCATCATAGAAGAAGTCCGGTGCACTGGCTTGATCTCGACATATGCCATGGTGATCGTGCAAGTCAAGAAATAGTGACCTACATAATTTTTGGTGTCTTAATGACATATAGATGCGGCTTAATTCACCGTTTCATACCTTTGGTAGCAGACCTAGGCCCCTAGCGGCAAAGCTAGGGCATCTGTGATGGATTAAAGAAGCCTTTAGGGCTTCTGACAGAAGTCAGAATGTGCCGGAGGTGGTGATACCAGCTAGTGGCGACAATCTTAGAAGCAAAGGGCTCCTGCTGATGATGATGAAGGGCTTTTAGGCCTTCTGTGGTTGCTCCAGGCAGAGATCTAAAACCTCGGGAGGCCTTTAGGGCTCCAGTTGTTGGCCCTTTGGCAACTATTGCTCCAGGCGATGGCCCTTTGGCGGTTGTTGGGCCCCGCAGAAGCTCCAGGCAGCGATCTATGGCCTCGGGAGTCCTTTAGGGCTCCAAGCGACAGCCCTTGGTGGTTGTTGCGCTCTGCATGAAGCAACTGGAGCACTGCCAAACCCTTGGCTTTGCTGCCGGTGATGGTAACAATGAGGAGAAGTGGCCCCGCAAGGGCTGGAGGGCCGCGGTTGGCGGCGACGTCAAGGAGAAGCCCTCGCGTGGGGCCGTGCTGAGGTCTATAGCTGGTGATGGCAGTGGGATTTAGGTCAAAATACCGGTCTAGGACCACTACTCTGATACCACGTGGAAAATAATGAGAGAACAAAATAGCATACTTTATTCGAGAGGTCTAGGGGTCCTTATATAGGACAGAACCCTAGAGAGTTCAAAATCGGGAAAATAGATAAGTACCCCCCCGATGGGTTACAATGAGAAACTAACACTTTCAAGGAAATCTCATTAGGATATCAATGCTTTTCACAATCGAAGCCAATATTAGAAAATATATTTAGATCATGGGCATGGATGAGATAACCGAATCCAGAAGGATACGATGACTTCCCCACAATAAGAGTTTTGGAGGCCCAACTCTAAAAGGCCTTTCCCACTGTTCCATCACTGGAGCTTGTAGAGATATTTTCGTTCTTCATGTACTGTTTCTGTTATTTTGTTTTTCTTTGTCTGTCTTATGTAATTTACCCTTAGGTCTCTCCCCTATATAAGAGAGCCTAGGGTTTCCAATGAATATTAGATCGATCATTTTTCCCAACATGGTATCAGAGCGGCGGTCCTAGATCGGAGCTCTCGTGCCTAACCCTAAACCTAACCCTATCGCCGCCCCCTCCTTCTCTCCTTCAGTGCCGCCAGCCTCATCGCGCCGCCAGCTTCATCGCGCGGTGATCCCTGGTGCCGCCAGCCTCACCGCGGCACCCCTCTCGGCGCCGCCAGCCCCCTGCGTCACCGCCAACCTCTTCGCGGGACCCCTCTCGGCGCCGCCAGCCCCCTGCGTCGCCGCCAGCGGCCTTCGGCCCGTTGCTTGCTGCCCTAGGTGCGTGCACCTAGCGCGTTAAGGCACGCACAACCACTTTCTCTGACCCTCTCGTGCGTCTTCGGCTTTCTAATGGATTTGGTTGCGGCCTAAGTCTACACGCGCAACCAGATCCAGTCATGTCTGTGTAGACACTTGCTTCTGCAAGTTCTTGTTTGGTTGTCTTCCTCCATCGACATCATGTCAGAGAGCAAGGCTGATGTTCCCTCCACTGGCACCTTCAGAGGTCCGGCGCCTGTTGTTAAAATGGACGGGACTAATTACGAGCTCTGAGCTATGCAGTTCCTGAGTCTCATGAAGTCGAGTGGTAAGAAACATATTATTACCGAAGAAGAACCGTTGGAGAAGACTGGAGTGCATGCCTCTTGGGAGGCAGACGATGCTTATGCTAAAGTATGGCTCTCTGGCACATTAACAACTGGGATCGCCAATGATGTGTTACACCAACCTACAGCAAAGGCGATGTGGGACATTCTTGCGGCTACATATTCTCAAGCAAGGAACGAGACAAAGATTCTCCAGCTACAGCATGATATATTTACAGTGAAGCAGAATGGCCGTCTTCCATTCTTTGTATACATCCTTACGAGGAATGTTTGAGAAACTTCACAGTTTCATGCCTCTGACTGCGACTCCGGAGCAACAGAAGACGTACATGAATGCTACTATGTCGGTGTCTTTCTAGCAGCACTAGACCCGTAGTACGATGCATCTCGCTCTCAGATCTTGGCAGATGCTACTATTCCTCCAATGGAGGAAGCATTCCGCAGAGTCAGCCGGATTACAATTCCATCTACAGCTCCTGACCAGTCTTCCTCAGCCATGGCAGCCTCCAGAGGTCGAGGAGGCTCTTCTTTTTCTCGTGGGTGTGGACCCCGTGGCAGAGGGGGATGCACTCTTCAGCCGTGCACGTACTGTCATCGTCCAGGGCACACCGAGGAAACATGCTATTCCAAGCATGGTTTTCCAGCTTCAGCATGAGTTGCAGAACATGCTGAGTCTCAGGCTACCCCACCTTCTGATCAGAGATTTGATGATCTTGTTGCTAGACTGAGAGACATCATGTCTCCTGTCTCCACCTCATCTCCTGGAAATCATTTTGATGTTGCGGCCTCAGCGTCTACGAGTACTTCTGCCACTCCCACTACCTCAGGTAGTACCTTTGCTACCATGTCATGTCATGGTTCTGTGATTTCTGACTGGATTATGGATTCTGGCGCTACCCATCACTTATGTGGTAACAAGAATCAGCTTACATCTTACAGACAGGTTAGATCTGGTAGAACAGTTGTGATTGCAGATGGGACGCATTCCCCAATCACAGGACAGGGGGAGGTTACATTGACACCCTCTATGCATATGAAGAATGTGTTATATGCACCTGATTTTTCTATGAACATGTTACCCATTAGTCAGATTACAAAAGACTTGAACTGTCGAGCTATTTTTGATCCTTCGTCTCTTGTATTTCAGGACATTCTTACGGGCAAAGTGATTGGATGTGGTCGTGAGCAAGGTGGTTTGTATCGTCTTGACCAGGGATCATTTGCTGGTGTTTCTTCTTCTGAGTCAGGCTCTGTTTCTCCTTACACCTGGCACATGCGGTTTGGTCATCTCCCACTTCAGAAGCTTTGTCGTGTATTGCCTCAGATTTCACCAGGAGCATCCTTTCAATGCGAGGCATGCCGGTTGGGAAAACATCATCGCTCTGTTTTCCCTAGTCATTCGAGTCGGAGCAGTGGCTCCCCGTTTGATTTATTTCATGTTAACATCTGGGGTCCTATCAGAAAGAAAGTTGGTGTAGCTCCGATCGAGGATAAGATGCGAGAAAACTGCTTAAGATGGTTTGGTCATTTGCGAAGAAGGTCAACTGATGCACCGGTTAGGAGATGCGAGTGTTGGGATGTTGAGCCTGCTAAGAAAGGGCGAGGACGACCCAAGAAGTGTTGGAACGAGACTATACGAAGGGATCTTAGTTTTTTGGATATAAGTCCGAGATTGACCCAAGATAGATCTGAATGGAGGCAAAGAATCCATGTAGCCGACCCTACTTAATTGTGGGAAAAGGCTTTGTTGTTGTTGTTGTTGGAACATCTGGGGTCCTAGTCGTGTTCCAGATCACCAGGGACACCGTTATTATCTTGTTGTTGTGGATGATTTTTCTCGTCTACGTTGGGTTTTTCTCTTGAAAAATAAATCTGAAGCTGGGGATGTAATAAAAATTTTTATCAATGAAGTACAAAATATCTTCTCAATCTCCATTAAAACTTTGAGAACTGATAATTCTTTGGAATTCTGTACTCGTGCATTGTTTCATTTCCTGTCATCTCGTGGTATTATACACCAAACATCTTGTGCTTACACATCCCAACAGAATGGTGTTGCAGAAAGGAAACATCGTCACTTGCTTGATGTCACCCGTACTCTCCTGATTCAAAGCCGTACCCCACATTCTTTCTGGGGTGACACAGTTATTATTGCATGCTACTTGGTCAATTGCATGCCGTCGACTGTCTTGGGTGAGAAAACTCCTTTCTCTATTGTCTTCCCTGAAAAAGAATTATTCTTTCTACCTCTTAGGGTGTTTGGTTGCGTGGCCTTTGTTCATCAGTTACTTCCAGGTCTTGACAAGCTCTCTCCTAGAGCTGTCAAGTGTGTGTTTTTTGGTTACTCACGGACTCAAAAGGGATATCGGTGCTATGATCCGTTGCGTCAAAAATACTATATTAGTGCCGATGTCAGCTTTTTTGAATCGGTAATGTATTTCTCTTCCACAAGTGAATGGTTGGTTTTGTCAAGTTCTGATGAAGGAGTATTTGTGCCTCCTCCTTCTTTGTGTTCACCACCAGTAGTACCATCTTCACCTATACCACCACCACCACCTCCACCACCTCCTATTACTGTACCACCATTTACTAAATTCTACACCCGTCGGACTGTCTCTGCTCCTGGCACACATCCATCCGTCACTACGCCTCAGGTTTGTTCTGATATACAAGTTTCTAATGATGGGTCTGAAGATATATCTGTGCAGCATTCCTTACAGGGGGATACTTCCAGGATACATGACACTTCTACATATCTGGATTTACTTGTTGTACTTTGGAAGCAGAAGCGGTCTTGTGCCTCCTATTCTATTGCCTCACAGGTCTCCCTTCACAGACTGACAAGCGACTTTCAGAGATTTGATGCTGCACTATCTAATGTAGACATCCCACGGAATTACCAGGATGCATTGAAGGATAGCTGTTGGTGTCTAGCGATGGAAGAAGAGATGGCTGCACTACGATCGTGTGGTACTTGGACCTTGGTTTCTCCACCACCTGGTACGTCCATTGTCAGTTGCAAATGGGTCTTCACTGTCAAATATCATGCAGATGGTACTCTAGATCGGTACAAGGCCAGATTGGTAGCAATGGGGTTCACACAAACTTATGGCGTAGATTACTTGGATACCTTTTCTCCAGTAGCTCGACATTCTACCCGCCATATCCTTCTTACAGTGGCCGTGGTACGTGATTGGCCCTTGTTTCAGCTGGATGTTAAAAATACCTTCTTGTATGGTGATCTACAGGAGGAAGTCTACATGCAACAACCACCTGGGTTTGCTGCTGAGGGAGAGTGTCAGCAGGTTTGTAGACTTCATAAGGCAATATATGGCCTTAAACAAAGCCTGAGGGCATGGTTTCAGAAGTTGTCAGATCTAATTGAGAAAGAAGGTTTCAAGAGGTCAAACTCGGACCACTCACTCTTTGTGCAGAAAACAACTAGTGGTACTGTAGTCATTATGGTATATGTAGATGACATTCTTGTTACAGGAGATGATGTGCAGGGGGTGAAGATGCAAAAGAATTTCTGGGTCATCATTTTATTACCAAAGACCTTGGTACTCTAAGGTACTTCTTGGGGCTTGAATTTGCCAGGAATGCTCAGGGTCTTGTAATGACCCAAAGGAAATATGTCACTGACATTCTTGTTGAGACAGGGATGGTGGGGTGTCGACCATCCAGTACCCCAATGGACCCTAGTATGAAGCTGTATGATGATGATACTGAGGAGATTGATAAAAGGAAATATAGAGAAATGGTGGGAAAACTACTTTACATTACTATTACGAGACCCGATATTGCCTTTGCAGTAAGTCGGGTGAGTCAGTTCATGGAGCAACCTCGACATGTCCATATGGATGCTATATATATGATTTTGAGATACTTAAAGTCTTCTCCAGGTGCATGATTATTATTCAAAAAGGGAGCATCCCTTTCAGTATTTGCGTGTGCTGATGCAGATTATGCAGGATGCCCAAAGGACAGAAAGTCCACGTCGGGTTTTGCTGTGTTTGTGGGAAGTTCTATGGCTTCTTGGAAGAGTAAGAAACAAACAGTGGTGGCCAGGTTAAGCACCGAATCTGAGTACAGGGCTATGGCTCAAGCAAGCACAGAAATGATGTGGGTGAGAGCAGTGCTTATTGATTTGCACATCGATGTACCACTTCCCATGCAACTACAATGTGATAATCAGGCAGCCTTGTTCATTGCAAACAATCCAGCATTCCATGAACGAACCAAACACATTGAGGTGGATTGCCACTATACCAGAGATATGATCCAGAAGGGCTTGATTTATACCACTCATGTCAGTTCAGGAGAACAAACGACCGACATCTTCACCGGGGCATTACTCAGAGCACCATTTCAGAAATGGCTCATCCAAGTTGAGCATGATCGATATCTATACTCCAACTTGAGGGGGAGTGTAGAGATATTTCCGTTCTTTATGTACTGTTTCTGTTATTTTGTTTTTCTTTGTCTGTATTATGTAATTTACCCTTAGGTCTCTCCCCTATATAACAGAGCCTAGGGTTCCCATGAATATTAGATTGATCATTTTTTCCCAACAGAGCTCAATTGACACTTCCCGCAGCAACCACAATCAAGAACAAGTGTGCCACTTAAAGTTATTAATTTATCAATTATCGTTTGTTATCAAGTCAATAGTCACAACAGGTGACTTCTCAATTCAAATTTGGTCCATGCCGCATTGGAAATTCTTCCATGCTTATCTCACTTTCATAATCATTTTACATCAATATAATCTGATGCTAATTGGATATGGGAATGCAGCTTCGAAGTTAGAATCAGATTTATCTAAAAAAAATGAAATTGCTGTACTTATATGGGAAAAAGTGGTTGTTTCTGGTTAACTGAAACTGCTGTATTGCTGTTGTAGACAGAGCTCTACTTTGTGGAAGGTGCTGAATTTGGGATATACACACCAAGAAACGAGCTCGAATCTCTCAACTCAATTCTCTCAGTGATTAACTCTTCACGATCAGGTGTTGAAGATGGCAATGAAAACATTTTACATGCATTTGAGAAGGCAATTGTTCAGATGATTAATTCTGTTGGTTCCAACGAAACCGATGAGATGATAAGCAATGGAGCCACATGCATGTCAGAGGAATTATTATTGAAATGGGGGGTGGACCATGGGGTGAGAACAATGCTGAGAATATCCTGTAAGTACTTTCCGCGCCTTCCTTGTGTGCCATATGCAGAAGAACATGGCCATGTTATAATAAGTTCTTTAGCTAAGAAAGATAATTGGTCATCCTGTTTTTGAGAGTTGTAGATAACTTTGCTATCATTTGAAATTTCCAAGCTTTTTTTGACAACAATGTCTGCAATGTACATGTAATTTACCCACAGAAGTAGAGAACACGGTGAGGAAGAAAGAATTATAATGCAATCTATTTGTTATTTACACATAGAACTAGAGAATATGGTGAGGAAGAAAGAAGTTAAAAAACATAGAGTGCTACATGCATCTAAACAAATACATTAGTATAAATAAGCTAATAACAGGCTGAAATAAAACAAATATAAGATTGATACATGGACTTCAGGCCTCAATTAATAACAAAGGAAATTGCTGGTGAGTAATGCTTACATACAATAGCTTCCCTTTTAGACACACGTACTGTCTTGCATCAATGTACTCTGATGACTCTTCATATAAGTGTACATTGGGTCCATGGGAATATATGTAGGCTTAGCCCTAATATTCTAATATGTTGTAGTAGATTCGTAATGTACCCTCTTTGTGGAAGAATTAATCATCGAGCATTTCTGGCCACCAATGTTGTAGAAGTCACCTGACTGTCCCGACTAGTAGGTTCGACTAGTCCAATCAGTGGGGTGGCTGATCGAGTACCGACTAATTCCGACTACATACACTAGACCAATTTTTGCTTGGAGATACCATATTTTTTTTTACATTTTTTAAAAGCAAAGTAATTCTAATACGCTTAATATTTTATTTAAATTCAATTACTTCTTTTAATTCATTATGATAGTAAAAAAATACAAATCTATGTAAATAGATAAGAATATATGTATAAAAATGATTTACATATTTAAAAATTCAAGCTGATTAAAAGCCCAACTAAATCCGACGATTAATCGCCCGACTGTCAATTAATCCTTAGTCAGTGACCTGACTGACCGAGTACCGATTGTCGACTTTTGCAATGTTGCTGGCCATCTCTATGCCTAGAAAGTAGCGAAGTTCTCCCAGGTTCTTTGTAACAAACTGCGTTGCGAGATACTTCTTGAGGTTTGATAGGTCACTTATGTCATCGATAGTGAGTATAATATCATCAACATATACTAGCATTGCAATGATCACCTTTTCGATTTTCTTGATGAATATGGAGTGATCCACCGTATTATCGGATACTTTTTGAAAACTCATTATTGGACTTTGTTTGAGACTCTAAATGCCCCATGGACTTGACATACTTTGCAATATCCCGTCTTGAATCCAAGTGGTTGCCATATATATACTTTGTCAAGAAGATCACTCATAGGAATGTGTGCTTTGCATCAAGTTGGTAAAGGGGCCATGAAATATGAACAACTAGAAATGAGAAGGTCTCCAAATAATCCTCACCATAAGTCTGAATATAGTTTGTAGCCACATAAGGCGAGCTTTGTGTTGTGCAACATAATCATTAGGCAGACACGTAGTTTGTAAACACCCACCTACTACAGATAACCGTTGCCTCTTTAGGGGGTTCAACTAAGGTTCTTGTACCACATGATGTACCACATGATATTAGAGAATCCATTTATATTGAGAGCACTAGGAGAAAGATGGAACGTCTTTGGTGGGTGGTGCGAGTCGATGAGAAGGCATGGAGGCGGGCTACCTTCATTGGTGAGGAGAGGGCAAGGAAAGACATCATTCATGAAGGTGTAAGGAAAGAAGAGAGTTGGACGTTTGTCTCTCATACTAAATGTGGCCAATGGTGCTTTAGGTACATGAAATATGCCCATCGTCCTGCAATCTGCACGTTGCCACCTTGATGTTTCGGGTATGGTACGACGGGTCATCGGAAGGTTACACGTCCCTAGGCGGTGATTCGTCATCGGGGTGCTACGCCTCCCGACATTCGTGAACCAAACCACCGGTTGGGTCGGGATTGTGGTATTCTATGTGCTCCTATGCTTCGGTTATCTGACATATTTGAACCCATCTTGGTGAAAGGGGGCATGCTTATTGGTACGTGTAAGAAGACAACTTTGGACTTCGAGTTGATTCAGGACTTGCTACAACGTCTAAGCCGTTCGTTTTTTGGAGATGTGACACTACTTGATTCTGAATCATGTATTGCGTCGGAGGGTTGTCACCAGTTGAAGCCCATCTTCTATTGGGTTCCGAGCATGAGGGGGAAGTTGGATGGCGATTGCCTCGATTTCAGATAGAGAAGACTCATTCGATGTTGAGGGTGGCTCGAATTCTTGGAGTCCCTTTCCTCTCACACATGGTTGAGGCATTAAGGCCGACTTTTATGGGGCTCAGTAAGGTGACGAGGATCCTTGCCGATGGTCGGTTGCCATGATCTGACCCTATGGCTACGTTCGTTATTTTGGAGAGTTGAAAAACCCTCGTTGCAAAAACATCTTGTGATTTAATGGTGGGTCATGCATCCTTCAGATTGTTGGTGCAGGTTCTCCCTCCTCCACCGCTACCATGCTCATGGAAAGAAGTCACAACAAGCACCTCCTCAGCGGCTTCGTTGGTGCTGCGTGCGACGGTGGCGGAGTTAGCTGCGAAATTTGTGGAGTTAAACTTGGAAAATCTCCCGACGACATAGGCAACATTGAAAGAACCTGATTCTACGGAGAAGACATGATTCAATTTTTTGAATTTTGAAAAAAGTCCAAACCTGGAGGAGCCTGACCAATGCTGCTTTTTTCGGTGAAATCACAATCGTCCTCTCCTTTCCTTCTAGGGCTTTGGGGAGTGCTCGATGCCCTAAATGGAATTGCGTTTCCTTTTAGGCGGTCAGGTTTGAACTTGTTCCGCTCTAGGCTTTTTTTGGAGCCTCCAATTTCTGTTAAAGGTTGCTCGAATGGACCCGATTATGTTGACTAGGGTCTGGTTCTCAGTTCTTATTTAGAATCGATTGGTTGTGCTGCCTAGGTTGCAGTCCAGGACGTGTTGAGGGTCCTAAACTGTTTAGAATGGGGATGTCCATGAAGTAGGAACCATTAGCAGTGATTCACCTTTTCTCGGGTCTTCTGAAGCAGTTATTAGTCATAACTATGATCTCAGGAATCATATAGATCAATCTGTAACATGAGACAATCAACACGCCTATATCCCCCACTTGACTTCTACTCTTAACCAAGCAGTAGCTATTTTGGTGGTTATCATTGGCCAGGCGCCTCTGTCATGATATCTTTTACCATCAAGTGAACACGGGATTGCGTTGCATGCATCCTCCTCTAACTCTTCGTTCATAGGGAGGGGGAATGGAAGAGGAATGGAATGCTATAGAAATAGAAGACGGTCGAGTGCGGTCAGTAGAGGGACTTCGAATATCTCAGACCATAAGGCTCAAATAGTTTTGGCAGCAGGTGTGATCCGAACTTTTGGAACAACTCAATTACCTCAATGAAGGTTTTAACTTCGAATGTAAGGGGTCTAGGTGACCCTTAGAAGCGGTGTTCAATTAGGCTCACTTGACTAATTGGCCTTGTGATATTGTACTATTGTAATGAACAAAGCTCTCTTCCTCTTCCGGCTTTGTTTGGAGGTCTTCACGAGCTAGTACTCTATCAAATTTTAGGACTATGCAACTAGCTTCGCTGGGAATGATGATTGCTTAAAAAGACTTTCTCTTTACTTTTATATCAGAGTTGAATGGCAGACATGTTTTTCAGTTCTCCAGGAAAACCTCAATTCATGCACACAAGTTGTGGTCTCATGTGTTTATGGCCCTTGTGTACATGCTCATAGACTTGACTTATGATTTGATCTCCGTAGTGCTAGAGGCTCGTTCCCTGGTGTGGTCTGACTTGTCATGGGAGACTTCAATGTCTCTTTGCTTTCTTCTGATTGATTGCAGTTGAGAGGGGGTTAGGAGCCGGATTTTGTCGAGTTCGTTTAGTTGATTGATGATTTAGAGCTTCAGATGATTGATGCTTTAGACACATGGTTTACATGGAGAGATTCTGGTTCCTTCTCTCGTATAGATCGTTTTTCTGGCCTCTGCGGAGATGCCTTCTCTCATTCAACTTCAACTTTCAGACATTGTACCAAATATGACCATAACCCACTTGTCTGGTGGAACTCTGGTGCTGACTCAGCACCACCTGGTTTCTTCAAACTTGAGCATGCTCGGCTACATGTTGAAAATTTTAGAGACTTGTTCTCCGTCCACTGATCCTCTCCAGAAGTTTCAGGCTCTGCTGGCACTAATGCCCCTTGCCTCTATGCTATTTGTTATTGCAATTGGTGTGTTAGCATGTATGGCTGATCGGTTGTTACTTTATGAAATCACATCAGGTTATTCCATTGATGATATCTATGTTCATCTTTTGTAGTATGCAAATAACACCATCTTTTTTATTGAAGGGGGTAAAAAAGAGGTTAGGAATGACAGTGAGCTGGAGATATTTGGAGAGCCTATCTAGGCTTGTTCTCAATCATAGCAAATCTACTGTCATCCCTTTCAGCTTATTAGACATAGATGCATGGGTTTGTTGTGAGGAGCAGGTTACGGAGTATGTCTCTCTAGCGGTTTACTACCTAGGCCTTGCCCTGATTATTGAAAGACCTAAGATGATTGATTGGTTGCCTATCCTAGAAAAGATGGGAAAAAAGCTTTTGGACCGAAAGGCATATTTTTGGTGTTTGTAAAGGCCATTCTCTCGGCTATTCCTATTTTCTTCATGTTGTCACGTCTTCTCTCCATTGGTATCAAGCGTCAGTTGGAGATGATCATGCATAGATTTCGTTGAGGAAAAACTGGTCATGATGGGTTTGAGGTTGATCTGATTGACTAGGAGACTATAACTTTGCCGAAGGCGGATGGTGACCTTGGGATCACTCGTTTGGAAAATATGAACGAGGTACTTCTCCTAAAATGGGTTGGTAGGATTTGGGGCAGAAGCCAAGCCATTTGTTGCAGACTCTTCGCAACATATATAACATCAGGGCTCACGGTAGTATGCCTCGACAACCAAACTTTTATTCTTTAGCTTTTTGGAAAAGCATCAACTCGGTGTTACCTCGCTTCTCGAAACTCTTTCGTCCAATGCTTGGTGACGGTAAATCTTTTGCCTTTTGGATCGATAATTGGACAGGTGGTAACCCTATTTCTTCCAGGTTCTTGCATTTTTTTGCTTTGTCTTACAACCGTGAAGTACGAGTGGTAGATTGTTGGGTCGGCAACAACTGGATGCCTTCGTTCTTGGCGGATTAATCTGACCAACACTTAGAGGATTTCCTTCTTCTTTTGGAATCCCTAAGATAGTTAGGCAGATCCATTGATGGGCGGGATCATTGGTTATGGAAAGATAGCTCATTTTCAATAAAACGAGCCTACAGAGCTATGACTAGACCGCCACCACCAAGGATTGACACTTTGGTTCGTAATTGCAATTTTATCTAGGAGTTAAAACTGCCAAGTAGAATCGGCTTTTTTATGTGCCTACTGAGATGAAAGCGTTTTATGACAAAGGACCATTGTGCAAGACTTTTCAAGGATGTCTCCAATAGATGCCCCCTTTGCGAGATACAGATAGAGACGGTGGAGCATCTTTTCTTCCATTGTGTGAAGACTTCCCCGATTTGGGTGTAACTTGGCACAGATTGGATGGATCTTCAAAGTCTGGATTTGTTTTGGGACTCTTTAATTGGGGAAAGGCATCGCCCTAGAGACAAACTTATTCAACTGGTTGCAATGATATGGGTAATTTGCTTAGCTAGAAATGGTGCACTCTTTTCATTACAATGTTTTTATTGCAAAAAAAATGCAATTTTCCATTCTAGAGCTTATCTTGAGTTTTGGCTTCAGTAGGTCTTCTTGTACCTCTTCTTCGTCTTTCAATACATTTAAGGCGGACACCATAGCGTGCTTCCTACCTTTTTAACTGAAAAAAGCTTCTTTCCATTCTAGCACTAGTAGTGCTTGTTGGTGGGTTAGATGGAACAATGATAGAGAAACCCCCGTGACAAGGTCTTGTATTTTATAAATAATATATTCATGGAAACATACTTGGAAATTGAATGTAATGTTCATGTTCATTTTCTTTTTTCGAGGTGCAATCAGATAAACAATATAAAGTTGAGGTTGCTGAATCTCAATTTCTGCGGACTGGTCACCTGTGGGCACATAATTCTTCACATATCACAATGTCAGTGTTCTCATTATTACATACCTTGATGTCGGGTGAAGGTGTGACAACAAGGGAAGGGATGCAGTCTGTAGATAGATCGACCTCATGACAAAATATACAAACTTAAAATGGTCTAAATGGGTTGCATCATTATTGGATACATGTGGCAGAGGAAGTATGTGGTTTCATTAACATCGGAAGTGACTATACAAGAGCCAGAAGTGGAATAGTACATGATGGACTCAAAGAATGTAGCATCCATACTCACGTGGAAACGATGATGTATGGGATCATAACATGTGTATCCTTTTTGAGTTTTGGAATATTCCACAAAGGAACACTTCACAACTCTAGGTACAAGTTTAGTCCAATCATTAGATTGAAGATGAACAAAAGATGTACACCCAAATATATTGGGTTGGACATGAAATATATTTTTGTCAGTGTAGAGTAGTGAGTAGGAAGTCTATTCTTCCCATATGGTGGAGGGTATTCGATTAATTAGGCAGGTAGTAGTAACCACATCTTTGCCCCAAACGGTAGGAGTACCACACTCTACAAACAAATTTCTAGCTACATTCATGATATAGTGATGTTTTTCTTAGTTATACCGTTTTGTTGAAAGGTGCAAAGACAATATGTTCGGTAGTTAACAATGCTAGTTAGGAAAAATCATAAAAATTTGTTGCAGAAATCAAGGTTATTGTCAGTGCAGACTCTTTTCTCATGAAAACCCAAGGCCTTTTTCATTTCTACTATGGAATTTTGATAAAATTGATGACTTTGGCTTTATGTTTCATAAGAAAGTCCAAGAGACTCTTGTAAAATCATCAATTGTAACAAGATAGAATCAATGTTCATAGTGAGCCAAAGCTTGACTTGGACCCCAAACATCGAAATGCATAAGATCAAAAATAGACTTAGATTACTCGATTTTTTAGTCGACTTGGAAACGAAGTTAGATGTTATTTTCTAAGTTTTTTTAAAAGAAGGGACTCTATTTTTTGAGTCGAATTGGAAACAAAGTCAGATGTTATTTTCTAAGTTTTTTTAAAAGAAAAAGGGGTATGATGTCGAGGAGACGTTCACACAAAGGAATTTGTATTTATTCATGTTAATCTAAAGAATGCTAAAGGAATTTCTATTCATTCATGTTGAAATCTAAAGAATGTGGAAGCAATCGATAATCAAGAAATAATAAACATGGAACACTTGGAATTTTACGTAGAACCCTTCTCTCGAAGGAGTGGAATGAAACCACAGGAGAAGGCCTCAAAGGGACGGATATTCTACTGAAGTTTCTCGTTGAGTACATGGGATATGGGGCTCCTTACAGAACGAAGCCGCTCATCCACGCGAGACTAAAAATAAGCGGAGTACCCATCAATTACATTCAACACTCTCCCTCTAGCTGGGACTGAGAAAGCTACAACTTGCAACAAAAAGAACATGTACACAATTTATCTTCACTCGATACATCTGAGAAGAATATATGCCCGCTGTTGGTAGAAGACCTCGCTCGATGAAGGGTCTGCGATGCTCAGGTCATCGAGACGTACCTCTATCGTGCATGTAGTAGTCGCTGCGATACTAGGTCACTAGGACGTACCTTTGTCGTGCCTGGAGAAGATTCGCAGTAGAAAAAGAAAGTCTAGCGCAGAGTAGTAGTCGGGGATAGCAGTTGAAATCTGGAGTGTTGGTCTGTCAGTCGGAGACGGGAAGTAGAAATCCCTTAATATATTTTAAGAAGAAGAATATTTCCTCTCACTCCCCCTTTCTCCCCTACTTGATAGAATAAGAACATGGATCATCAAGTTGGAAGAAACCAAAATAAAACATGCATTTCCCCCCTTTTTGCATAATTTTTTATAGACGTCCTTTTTTCAGCTATTCTCTTTTTTTTCATGTAGCAACATTCTTTATCCTCATATCAAAAGAAATTTCTGTCCAGTGGACTCAAAATGGAAGTAAAACAAGGTTAGCAGACTGTAATGGGTCCAAAATTTCGTGCCATTTTTTCTTGGTTGCTCTTCACCTTTTTTTCCCTCCATTTTTTCTGAATAGCGATAGTTCCATTTGTTTTTTTCAGCTCAAACCCTCTATTTTTCACTAGGCGGTGGTCCCTTTTTCTTAAGTTGTTTTCCAGTTGGGCTTAAAAATAAGCAAAGCAGACCGACCCATTATAATAAAGAAAGAAACGGGCCTTAAACCCCATGGAAATTCATGGCTCCACCCTTGATGCCTACAACCCCCTTAAATATTAGGGTTCTGCAGTGAACCCTTCCTTGGTGATTCGATGCCCACTGCCCCTTTTCTTTCTGCACATGCTAGAGCTCCGACAGGGATCTTTCTCCTTCCCTCGAGGATTTGGAGAGGGGAAAAAGAAATGACAGCGTTGAAGAACTAGATGGTGATTAATGTCATGACGGATCTGGGGCCTCTCACAGACTCACACAAAGGGGTTGCGAAAGGGGATCACCCCAGGCTGAGGTATGTTGACGGCAATGCTGCTCACGCGAGAGGTAGCCGGTGGGAAATGCGATCTAGTTGGCGCCGCCATGACCTTTTTTTTCTGAAGATCAGCAACCTGCTATAGATGTATCGTTTAAGACGGCAACTTGAAAGTGGTGGGAGGTTGAACCTCCACAAAGCGATGCCAATTTGGTGGTAGCACAGGGGACGCATCGTGTAATGCATGAGGGGGGGGGGATGGGTTCAGCCCGTTGGATCTGGTTAGGGTTTCAACGATCAGAACCCTCGATATAAGAACTAAACCCATAATTTCTGCCTCCCGTAAATAGAACTCACGCTGGGGCAATGTTAGCTTGTTGATACAACATGCCTCCAACTTCTTCAGAATTTAGAAAAGAAAAAACCTCGAGAAACACACTCCATGAACTTCAAGAAAAAAACTATCATAACAGATAAATTACATCTTCGATCATCATCTCAAAACTGACTCACTCTGATACTATGTTGAAATCTAAAGAACGCCGAAGCAATCGATATCCAAGAAATAATAAACATGGTTTACATGGGATTTTACGTGGAACCCTACTCTCGAAGGAGTGGAATGAAGCCGCTGGAGAAGGTCTCAAAGGGCCGGATCTTCTATTGAAGTTTCTCGTTGAGTACAGGGGATGTGGGGCTCCTTATATACCCCACAGACATACCAGAGTCTCATCGCTCATCCATGTGGGACTAAACATGAGTAGAGTACCCATCTATTACATTTTTCAACAATTCACAAACTCAAAAAAAGTTACATTGACCACAAATCCTGGAGCTTTTGGCATGTTCTAGTAGTAGTATATTCTCCATATAAAATCCTTCCCCACAAAAGATGACACCATTTTGTGTTAGCCAATATGATTATAAGATAGCCGATACCCTGCTATTACTTCTGACAGTGCGCCCTCCTCCCCTCAACAAACTCGCTAAAAGCATCACAACTAGAGGTACCCACCTCAACAATGCACATCATAGACTAGACCTCCTTAGATACTTCCAGTAAGAAGAGATGCTTCGTATCCTCCTCTGCCATTAAGTAGCACCCGTATTGCCATGGAAAAACCTGGACCAACGCTCACATGCCATCAATTGTTCCCGCCTCAGGATCTAGATCAAAACGTGACCCCTTAAGTGGACTTTTTAGTGCCATATGTGTCGACTCTTCACTTATTGGATGCAACTTCAGAGTCAAAAATAGTTATATACTAAAATGCCATGTAAGCCTTCTTCATTGTGAAGTGCCCATCTGCATATGTACAGGGATCTATGGTGTTTGAAAGGTTCCCTGTCACAAGCGGGAGCTCTAAAAGCAACAAAAACTCTGCCAATCGTTGATCACTTCAAATAAAATGTAATCGAGGCTTCCATCCATCATTTTCGTTGAGCTCCCACACTGTGTTGTTCACATATGACATCGGGGTGAAGAGTCTGGGAAATTTGGCACTGAGCACGCCTTGATCAGTCCAATCATCAGTCCAAAAATGAAACCTCCGACCGCCCCCAGGATCAGCTGCACGAGAGGGGTCACACATAGAAGAATAGAGTCGACACCCTTCTAGAAGTTAGAAGGCACGTTTATCATCATCAGTTGGGTGGCAGGGTCCACATAGATGCCATAAATAGATCGAAGCAATCCACACTGTTGAAAAAGAATGAAAGAATAGAAAGGCTTGTTTTATTCTAGAGGTCTGAGGGTCCTTATATAGGACAAAACCCTAGAGAGCTCAAAGGAGAAATTACATAAATGCCTCATAGAATATTCGTACCACATAGGATATTCTCTTAACATATACTCCTACTACATAGAATATTCTCTTAACATATACTCCTGCTACATAGAATATTCTCTTAACATATACTCCTACTATATATAATATTCTTTTAACATATATACTCCTAACACTCCCCCTCAAGTTGGAGCATATTTATCAGTCATGCTCAACTTGGAAACAATCCAGGAGAGTCACTTCTTGGGCAGTGCTTTTGTGAAGACATCTGCAAGCTGAAGGTCAGTGTTGATGTGAGGAGTAGTAATCCTTCCAATCCTGACAGCATCACGAACAAAATGGCAGTCAACCTCTATATGCTTGGTTCGCTCATGGAACACTTGATTCGTGGCAATATATGTAGCAGATTTGTTGTCACAATATAGTGGAATATGAATAGTGACGATAGTACCAAGTTCTTGTAGAAAAGTTAATAGCCACATGATCTCGCATGTAGCTTGAGCCATCGCCATGTACTCTGCTTCTGTACTGGATCTAGATACAACAATCTGCTTCTTTCTTCTTTAAGTAACAAGATTTCCTCCAACCATCATAGCATAACCTGTGGTGGAGCGTTGATCCTCTGGTGAGCTTGCATAATCTGCATCAGCATGTGCAATAATATCGTTGTACCCATTTTCCCAATAGAAGAGGCCACTTCCTAGTGATTCCTTCACGTATCGTAGAATCTGAAGAACATCCTGCCAGTGACTGTAACAAGGTTGCTCCATGGGTTGACTAGCTCTGCTCATTGCATATGAAATATCTGGTCTGGTGACAGTAAGGTAAGGAAGTTTGCCAACGAGACTTATATATTGAGTAACATCTTCGAAGATAGGATCAGAGGATGTTAAGTGTTTCTTAGGATCTGCGGGAATACCAGCGGGCTTGCATCCAAGTAATCCAACTTCCGTAAGAACGTCCAGGCAGTATTTTCTCCGTGAAAGATGAAGACCCTCTGTAGTACGTAGTACTTCTATGCCCAAGAAATTTCGTAGTGGACCAAGATCCTTCGTAACAAATACCTCCTATAAGAAGACCTTGGTCTCTAGTATCCCTTTATCATCATCACCCGTGATGACCATATCATCCACATAAACTGCAAGAATAACAATACTAGATGTTCGTCTTCTGACAAACACAGAATAATTAGAGGTTGTTCGCTGGAAGCCAAGAGTGCTGATCTCTGCCGTAAGTTTGTCGAACCATGCCCTTGGGCTCTGCTTTAGGCCATATATTGCTTTGCGAAGTCGACATACACACTTCCCCTTGATTTCATAACCTGGAGACTGCATCATATATACTTCCTCATCAAGATCGTCATATAAAAACATATTTTTCACATCTAACTGAAAGATAGGCCATGCCTTACCATACACGCAATCGGTGAGAATGCCTCAAGTAATCTACTCTATATGTCTGTGTGAAGCCCTTTGCCATAAGACGAGCTTTCAACCTGCCAATCGACCCATCAGGTGATTGTTTAGTCGTGAAGACCCATTTACATGCCACAGGTTTAGTCCCTTTGGGACATTGCACTAGATCCCATGTTCCCCTGGAAATAAGAGCATTTATCTCGTCATCCATGACCTTTCGCCATCCTGAATCCTGCAAAGCACTATGGTGGTCTCTTGGAATAGAAATGGTCATGAGAGCATCTGCATATCTTCTATCAGTGGTTGATAAACTAGCAGTAGAAGTGAAATGAGACATGAGATGAAGTGTGCACTGCCTCTTAGTTCTGCATAGAGCAATGGCAAGCTCCTCAAGAACATCCGGGAAAACAATGGAGGGGACACTTAAATTAGGTATATCATCCTGCAATAAAGAAATAGGTAATGGAACATCTGGTGATTGGGATTTTTGTTTTCTCTTATAGACAATGGGTGGAGGTGTGAGATCAAGGGGGATATCGGTAATAGATTGTGTGAAGAAGCTGGTCTGCTCAAAAAAGGTTACATCTGCAGATATATAATAGCGACATCAATTGGATCATAGCAATTGTAACCTTTTTGAGTACGAGAATGACCAAGAAAAACACATTTAATAGCACGAGGAGAGAGTTTGTCAGTAGTGTGAAAGTTATGAACAAATGCCACACATCCAAAAATTCGTAAGGGTAGAGGAAAAGGTTGCTCAGTTGGGTAGGGCAGAGAGAAGGGGGTGGATCCATTTAGGGATGGAGATGAAATCCTGTTGACAAGATGGACAACAGTTAAAACAACATCCCCCAATAGGTTTTGGGAACTTTCATCTGGGTGAGAAGGGATCAGGCTATATTTAAAAGGTGACTGAGTTTCCTTTCGGCTACCCCGTTTTGTTGCGAAGTGTAAGGACGTGATGTTTGGTGAATGGTGCCCTGGGATGCAAAGAAATTGGTTAGATCATGTTGAGTGATTTCCAAAGCGTTATCTCTACGAAAAATTTGAACACTAGAGGAAAAGATATTTTTGACATAATGGAAGAAATTCTTAATAATGTTGCTAATCTCTGTTCTTTTAACAGATAGACCCAAGATTATCGACTGTAGTCATCGACAAAAACAACAAAGTACTTATGTCCACTTAGGGTACGAACCGGATATGGTCCCCAAATATCACAATGGACTAAAGAAAAAGGATTTCTACGGTGCGGTTCAGAACGAGCAGGGAAGGACGCTCGATGATGTTTTCCAAACTGACACACCTCGCACTCAAAGGGCTTGAGCGTAGAAAGCTCGGGGAATATTAAAGAGAGCTTTGGCGGATGGATGACCGAGGCAAAGATGCTAAAGAAAGGGATCAGTGGAAATAAATGTAGCGCTAGCAAAACCAGAATCAGAGGGGATATCAAGATAATATAGACCGTTCTTCTCATGTCCCCCCACCAATAATTTGTCTCGTCCGGTTGTCCTGAAAATAAGAACAGAACTCATCAAGAATCACACGACAGTTAAGTTCCTGGCATAACTTATGAACAGATAAGAGAATAAGCGGAAAATTAGGAGCACAATGCACATTAGTAAGTCGGAGTTCGGATGAAAACTCCATAGTCCCAACACTAGTGATAGGGATATGTGCTCCATTGGCAACCCGAACAATCCTCACAATGGAAGGCGAATGTGCAGAGGTGAGAACACTATCTTCTCCCGTCAGATGAGTAAAGGCACCAGAGTCAATGATCCATGCATGGTTGGATGCAGAGACAACATTGACAAGTGTACCTGAAGTAGTGGCTAGAATCGTAGTAGGAGCAGATGCACTAGTGTTACTGGCAGAATTTTGTAGAAGCTGACGTAGACGGGCATACTCATATGAAGTGAAGGATGTCTGACTATCACCAGACGGCTGTTTTGGTGAGGTATCTGTATTATCATATGGGCCTTCCTATGAGGATGCCTCATAGGCATTGTTGGCATTAGTAAGCATGCCAAACTTTGCCCAACAACGTTCAGATGGATGATTCCAGCGTCCGCAGTAAGTGCATGCTGGATAGCGGGCGGTGGCAGGATCTCATCCACATCCACGTCCGAAGTCACATCCTTGCCAGCCTCACGGCCACGACCACAACCAAAGTCACGACCACGTCCTCCTTGATAGTTAGGTCGTCCTCTAGCAAAATGTGTAGTAGTCTTCATAGATAGCTGATGAGAGGGAGAATCAAGTTCCTGTAGTCAACTATATATGGTCTGTAGAGTGGGTAGTGCAACAAAAGTTAGAAATTGGTCCTTCACAGTCTTGTATCGCGGATGTAATCCTGACAAAAAAAGATACATTTGCCATTCTTCACGCGCACCTATCTGCTTATCACAACAAGCAAGTTGAAAAATAAGAAGTTCCTCAAACATGCCTGTGAGGAGCCTGTAGTACTCGACCAATGATGTATCTCCCTGATTTGCAGACCAAATTCGTGTGTAGATATCTGAGAGCCTGGACTTAGTTGTCTTTTAGAGTAGGTGTTCTCAAAGCTGTCCCACATAGCCTTTGCCTTCTCCTTGTAAAGAAGATTTGATGCAATATTTGGATCGACGTTGTTCGTCATCCAAGGAATCACTTGGCAACTGTCTACGTACCAAGTATCGTAGTCTTTGTCTATCTCCTTGGGCGGATCTTTTGTGAGAACATAGTTCTTTCCTGACCACCAATAAACACCTTGAAGGATCTGGACCATAGTATGTAGTTCTCAGAGCCTTTTAGCTTTATAGAAGTACCTGTACCATCACAGAAGAAGTCGAGTACATGGACTTGGGCTCTGCAGATGACATGGTGGTCGAGTAGGTCAAGAAAAAGTGACCTAGTTAGTTCTTGCAGTCTTATTCAAGCATCACAGAGACCTAGCAGTGCATCGATTAGGTAATCGACATCAAGTGATGATACCCTAGGTGATCGACAAAGGAGAGAGAGATAGTTGATGCACATGGAGCAGCACAGGGCATCTGGGATGGCACCGGCGAGCACCTAAGACGACGCAGGAAGCCTGGGCTGGCGGCGCTGGGGGGCGCCTAGGGCGTGAGCAGAGGCGCAGGGCGCTTGGGATGGTGCAGGCGAGCGCCTGGGGCGACGCTGGGCTGCCTGGAGCAGCGAGCGGTTGCACGGGCTATGCTGCAGGCGCTTGGAGTCGTCGCAGGTAGGCGGCGACTACTTAGGGAGGACTTGGGGCTGGCGGTGCCGGAGGGATTTGTTCAGAACACTGGTCTAGGACCGCTGCTTTGATAGCATGTGAAAAAAGAATGAAAGAATAGAAAGACTTGTTTTATTCTAGAGGTCTAGGGGTCCTTATATAGGACAAAACCCTAGAGAGTTCAAAGGAGAAAATACATAAATACCTCATAGAATATTCCTGCCACATAGGATATTCTCTTAATATATACTCCTACCACATAGAATATTCTGTTAATATATACTCCTGGTATATAGAATATTCTCTGTTAGAGTATTTGGAGCATGCGTCACTTATGTAATAGGTGGGTAAATGGATCTCTCCAGGGTCCATTTACCCCACCACTGAGTTTAGTCCCACATCGTCCAGTGGTGGGACTTGGAGGCTCTGGGGAAGCTATATAAGGAGCCCCAGGCCTCCTGTAACAGATGAGAAAGTCAATAGACAAACACGCCCCGTTGAGGGCTTCTCCCGTGGTTTCATCCCGCTCCTCATGGAGTAGGGTTCCACGTAAAATCCTGCTTGTTCTTATTCTTTTATTATCTTTTCCATGTTTACGCTTCCGCTTCCGATTTTTCTAACATGGTATCAGAGCGGGTTCGTTCTTGGTAGAAGTTTGTTCTTGAATTTTCTTTTGGATCATTCCAAGTTCGAGTTTATGTTTGTTTAGGGTTTTCTTAAAACCCTGGTTTTTTTTCAACGATCGACAAGAAGGAATCTGCCATATTCGTGTTGTGTTCTTAGACTGCATATGACGAGGATATTCAGATCTGCATCGGCATTCATTTTCATCTTCGCAAAAATATCCAGACGGCATCACACAGTAAATTCCAGGCACGAAACCCCACGTATGGGCTCCTGTTCTCGAAGATAGGCGTTGTTGTGTACAACTTGGGGCGTTGGGTTTCCTGAAAACCCTAGATCTGCACGATACGGCAGCGCGCACCCTGGCTGCGCAACCTCGACATCTCTGTCTCAGACGCTGCCACTCTCTACTGCGCAACCTCCAGGCGGAGCTCGTCATCTCTCAAGGCGGCGGAGCCCTTTGTACCCAGGCGATACCTCCTTCCGTGCGCAGGCGGCGCGCGACACTCCTGGCCACCTTCACGACTCCTGGCCACGCTCTCTCCAGGCGGCTCTCTCCTGCCGCGAGCCCTCCGATCACGCCAGCAGACAGGCGCGCCTCCAGCAACCCCGCGCGCATCGCCAGGCATCTCCCAGGCGGCATCTCGCGCCGCGTCAATCCCCTTCCGGTCTCCCGCACAGGGCTGTCGGCCCATGGTTCAAGGCGCATGCCCTCCCGGCAGCGCAGACCTTCAAGCCTCCAGGCGGAGGCGCATCTCCAGACGATCCTGACGGCGCCCCACGATGCCTCCCTCCATCTCTTCTGCGGCGACGGCACCATGAGACCCCAAGGGGGCGCGTGATCGAGTAGGGTTCCCAGGGAGCCCTAAAAAGGGCGCAAATTCAAGGGGCCGAGCGGGCCCTTTCGTATTAAAAAAAAACAAAACGGAAGCCCAAGGGGGCTGCGACCGATAAAAAAAAATTTAGCCCAAGGGCCTGCCGAGCATGGTTTAAAAGAGAGAGAGAGATGGGGGGGTTATTTGACGGCTTTTGTGTTTCATTCTCTGCTATTTGTAACGGCCCAAGTAGGCCGAGACTTAGTAACAAAAAAAATGAAGGGGCTGCAATATTGTTGGGCCTATGTGGGTCCGAATTTAAAAAAAAAGAAGAAAAAGAAAAAGGCGCGTACAACTCAAAAGCCGTACGTATTAAAAAAAAGGAGAGTTGAAAAAAAAGGCGCGTATAATTAAAAAAGCCGTACGCATTCAAAAAAAATGTTTGCAAAAAAAAATGTGTTGCAAAAGCAAAAAGAAAATTGTTGGAATGGCTTATAAAAAAAATTGGACGGCTTATTACAAAAAAAATGAAGAAAAGCCGCAAAAGAAATTTTTTGAGAATATTCATTTTCCCCATATTTATGTATTATCTTATCTTCTCCCAACGTGGTCAACAATGTCATTCCGACCAGTTTGGGAGAAAGGGGGAGTATATATAGAGAGTCACAGGTCTTGTTCTAAGATTCAGATATCAAATGTTGCCGACTGGTCAGATATTCAGACTCTACAAATTTCAGATTCAGACT
Source organism: Ottelia alismoides (assembly GCA_037367405.1). Taxonomy (NCBI): domain Eukaryota; kingdom Viridiplantae; phylum Streptophyta; class Magnoliopsida; order Alismatales; family Hydrocharitaceae; genus Ottelia; species Ottelia alismoides. Next base: position 620,984 of record JAZKJV010008977.1, on the reverse strand, counting down.
CGACGATGACGCATGCCAATCATTTGTCATTCTTGTTGGTCGGCCAGAGCTTTCATGTGAACCATAGGGACTCCATAGCAGAGGACTATTCCCTATGCCATTAAGGACAAGGGTTTTCATGTGGTATCATAGGGACTCCACAGTAGAGTACCATTCTATGAGCCAGATAGACACTCCAGCCCCGTTCGTCCTCCTCACATGCACGCCATGAGAAGCAACGTCCTCGACTGCAGCAGCTGTGCGCGTTGGGTTGATATTGTCTGTAGTGTCATGTATTGTGAGTTGAGTTTCTTCCTGTTTGTCCAAGCTGAGCATTGCATGCTCCAGCTTGAGGGGGAGTGTTAGAGTATTTGGAGCATGCGTCACTTATGTAATAGGTGGGTAAATGGATCCCTCCAGGGTCCATTTACCCCACCACTGAGTTTAGTCCCACATCGTCCAGTGGTGGGACTTGGAGGCTCTGGGGAAGCTATATAAGGAGCCCCAGGCCTCCTGTAACAGATGAGAAATTCAATAGAATATCCGTCCCCTTTGAGGGCTTCTCCCGTGGTTTCATCCCACTCCTCACGGAGTAGGGTTCCACGTAAAATCCCGCTGTTCTTTATTTTATTTATCTTTTCCCATGTTACGCTTCCGCTTTCGATTTTCTAACATTCTCTTAACATATACTCTTGCCATATAGAATATTCTCTTAACATATATACTCCTAACACGCACAATAAACCAAAGTTGCCCTCCATAAACGAGCGGACCACTTAGCTATAAGGGAACTGTTCATTTCTTCCAAACTTAGAATCCCGAGGCCACCATCCTCCTTTATGCGCAACAAAGTTTTCCAACTCACCAAAGGCATCCCTGCGCCTTAGTGTCAAAAGCCCAGAAGAATCTTTGCATCAATACCTCCAACCTCTCCTCCATCCCAAAAGTCAACATGTGTACAACAACAAAGCCTTTTCCCACTTTAAGTAGGGATGACTACACAGATTTTTTGCCTCCATTCAGATCTATCCTGGGTCATTCTCGAACTTAGATCAAAAAACTTACAGTCTCATTCCAACACTTCTTGGGACTTCCGCACCATCTTTTAGCCGGCTCAACATTCCAAAACTCATATCTCCTCACTGGTGCATCAATTGACCTCCTTTGCAAATGGCCAAACCACTTTAAACGATTTTCTCGCATCTCATCCTCGATCGGAGCTACACCCACTTTCATTCTGATGGCATCATTCCGAATCCGATCTTTACGTGTATGTCCACACATCCACCTTAGCATTTTCATTTCTGCCATTGCCATTCTCTGCACATGTCTATGGTTCACATGCCAACATTCAGATCCCCAGAGCATAGCATGTCTCACAGCTGCTTTGTAAAACTTTCCTTTGATTTTCAAAGGGATTTTCTTATCACAGAGAACGGTAGAGGCTCTTCCTCACTTTAGACAACCTGCATTTATTCTATTTGTAACATCTCAGTCAATTTCTCCTTCGTGTTGCAAAATATATCTTAAGTATCTAAAATAATCTCTCTTCTGATGTTATCATCACTAATCTTAACATCGATTCCTTCACCATTGCTTCCATCAAAAGTACACTCCATATATTCAGTCTTAATCCTACTCATAAGAAATCCTTTATTCTCCAAAGCATGTCTCCAGACCTCAAGCTTCTCTTTTACTCCATCTCTAGTCTCATCAATCAACACAATATCACCATCGAATAATATACACCGAGGCATCTCATCTTGAATGTGACTTGTCAACTCGTCCATAATCAAAGTAAAAAGGAATGGAATCAAAGTTGAACCTTGATGCAGACCAGTGTTGATGTCAAAAAAAGTCAATCTTCCGAGACTGTATCTGTTAGAGTATTTGGAGCATGCGTCACTTATTTAATATGAGGTATGATCCATTTACTCCATCCATGTGTTTAGTCCCACATCTACCAGTGGTGAGACTTGGAGGCTTTGTGGAGGCTATATAAGGAGCCGCAGACCTCCTGTATCTATTGAGAAAGTGCAATGCATAGATCAACCCTTTGAGGCATTCTCTTGTGGTTTCATCCCGCTCATTAGGGAATAGGGTTCCATGTAAAAATCTTGTTATATGTTTCATATTTCTTGATTTATGCTCTGTTTATCATTTTGCTTCTGCATTCCTATTTTCTAACATGGTATCAATGCGGGTTCGATTCTCGAGGTTTTCATGTTCTTTATTTTTCGGGATTCGATGTTGATATTGAAGATGTTTTTGTTAAGACTATTGTTCTGTTCAAGTTCATGTTCTGTTCGAGAATTTTTGTTTTTATGGTTCTCTAGAACCCTAGATCTGTCATCATCCTGTGCCGCACACAAACAACCCTCTAGGCACATGTCTCTATCACACGCATCTCCAAGTTAGACTGTGCTGAAGCCCCAACCTCGCGTTGAAGTCCCAGGTGCAACCCTCCTTTCATGCCCCAGGTGGCTCCTGCCAACGAGCCCTAAGGCTCCCTTTCGGTGGAGCAGCCCTTCCAGGCTACTTGTGTGCCCCCAGCGGTGAAGCCCCAACCTCCGCCTCCTCTACTCCTCTTCTCGATCTCCTTGTGGCACTGACGACATCACATGTCGTTCTTCTCCCTCGCGTAGGCGGCATGAGCCTCTGACCGCTGCGACAACCCTCTTCATCGACGCGCTTACCCTCCAGCGTGCCTCGCGGCGACGCTCGAACATCCCAGGTGGCCTCGCGCACTGCCCATTCGATTTCCATCTCCAGCAAGCTCCTGGCGGAGCCCTTGGTATCATGCTGGCAGCCTGCGATGCAACCTAGGCAGGCGGAACCTCAGGCAGTAATCTCCCCAGGCGCGTGAAGAAACCCAGGAAGGCGCGAACCCTCTTTCACCTCTCCTCTCGGCAACGCTCCATCCTTCTCTGCTTGCGGGCGAGCTCCTCGCGTACCTTCGCCCAGGCGCATCCCTCCCTTTGCATAGCCCGCAAGGGCACCTTCGGCGGCAGTAAAGTGATGGGTTCCCAAATCGGGAACCCTAGTCGAGTGGGGGTTGTGCATGTTCCAACGATAGGGTTCTCATGGGGGGAACCCTAAACATTGGCCTCCTTACATTTATTACAATTTTTTGTAAAAGGCTCATTGGGCCGACTGCTTGGAATGTAAAAAAAATATTGAATGAAAAAAAGGAAGGGGTCAGACGTTAAAAAAAGGTAATTTGAGGAAAAAAGGTGCGCACATTTAAAAAAAATCGTATGACAGCTACTAAAAAAGGGGGAATGAAATATAAAAAATGATTTAAAAAAAGAGAAATTAATTGAGATATAGCCGAGACTAAAATTTTCATTGAGAAGAAAAGCCGAAAATGCGACGGCGTATTTTGTTTTGTTTCTCCATCATTGCTGTCTTCTCCCAACTTTGTTGATGTCATTGATTTCCGACAAGTATGAGAGAAAGGTGGAGTATATGTAGAGTCACAGGTTTATTCAGATTCTCCAGATATAGATTTCGGACTAGCCAATTGTTTAGACTCTACAAGTTACCAGATTATCCATGCGCAGTTCCAAACTTGACGTCCAGATTCCGAGTCCACAGTTTGATGCGCAAGTTCAGACTCTATATTCAGGTTCCGAGTCTACAGTTCAAGACGCGCAAGTGTGCGATCTTTAGTTTTGTGGTCCCCATCATTCTTGTTGTTTCGACTAGAGTTTTCATGTGAGCCATAGGAACTTCAGAGTAGAGGAGCATTCCCTATGCCATGTGGGTAAGGGTTTTCATGTGGTATCATAGGGACTCTAGTAAAGTACCATTCTCTGAGCGAGATGGGAGAGACCCAGTTCTCCGACGAGGATACGTTTCAGACTCCATTCTCCAGCGATCGTGGACTCCGACGAGGATTACACTCTACGGCCTTTCAATTCGACCCTTTTCAGAGATGGAGAAGTTGTCCACATATTGTGGTGGGCCAGAGTACTCCGACAAGGAGACTCATTTCCAGTTGCAGTGACTTTGACATGCGCAGTACAGAGCACATGCTCTCCGATGAGGAGATTCAGTTTGACTCACACTCCATCCCATTCGTCCTCTTCACCTGCACGGCATGGGAAGCAACATCCTCGACAGCAACCGACAATTGTGCGCGTTAGTTGATATTGTTTGTAGTGTCTTGTAGCGTGAGTTGAGTTTCTTTCCGTTTGTCCAAGCTGAGCATTGCATGCTCCAGCTTGAGGGGGAGTGTTAGAGTATTTGGAGCATGCGTCACTTACGTAATAAGTGAGTAAATGGATCCCTCCAGGATCCATTTACCCCATCCATGTGTTTAGTCCCACATCTACCAATGATGGGACTTGGAGGCTCTGTAGAGGCTATATAAGGAGCCCTAGACCTCCTGTATCCATTGAGAAAGTGCAATGCATAAATCAACCCTTTGAGGCGTTCTCCTGTAGTTTCATCCCGCTCCTTAGGGAGTAGGGTTCCACGTAAAAATCTTGTTATTTCATGTTTTATATTTCTTGATTTATGTTATGTTTACCATTTCGCTTCCACATTCCTATTTTTTTAACAATATCCTTATACAAGATGAATCCCTATCATACATATCTTTTATGAGGTTAATGCATAGGATTGGTACTTGTCTCTTCTCCAAAAATCTCCACAATATCTCCGTGGGACAGAATCATAAGTCTTCTCTAAATCAATAAAAATCATATGGAGGTTCTTCCTTTTAGCTCTGTAAATCTCCATTGTTCTCCTCAACAAGTGGATGGCTTCAATACTTGAGTGACCGTGCATGAATCTGAATTGATTTTCTTTTGGAAACTTGCCTCAACCTTCTTTCGGTCATGCATTCCCAAATTTTCTTGGTGTGACTCATCAGCTTGATACCTTTGTAATTTGAACAAATTTGAATGTCTCCTTTGTTTTTATAAATAGGTACCATGATGCTTCTCCTTTATTCTTCAGGTATTTTCTTGCTTCGCCAAATAACATTGAATAAATTTGTAAGCCAAGTCAAACTACGCTCATCTAAAACTCTCCAAACTTCTACCGGAATGTCATCAGGTCCTACACCTTTCCCATGTCTCATAACCTTGAAAGCCTCTTCTACGTCCTTCCTTTTTATTCGTCTGTAGCTTGCACCATTCAAGTAACTTTCACTACTTGCTAGATTTCTCAAAGTGATCTCTCTATTTCCTTCCCCAATGAAAAGCTTATGGAAGTATTGCTTCCACCTAGTCTCTATATCCTTCTGAGTAACAAGCATGTGACCTTCCTCATCTTTAATACATCTCACATGAGAAAGATCTTTGGTCTTTATTTCTCTTGCTTTAGCCAGCCTAAATATATCCTTCTGACCCTCCCTAGAATCGAGATTTTTGTACAAAACTTCATAAGCTTTTGACTTAGGTTCACTTACTGCCTTCTTTGCTTCCTTCTTAGCTATTTTGTAGCTTGTGACAGTTTCATTTGTTCTATCTTTAGACAGTTTTAAAGCAAGTTTTTTTAATTTTGAGCTTCTCTTGCACTCCTCCATTCTACCACCAAACCTCCTTTTGGCATGGTGTTCCTCCCTTTGACTCGCCTATCATCTCTTTGGCTATTCTTCGGATACAAGATGCTACTGCCTCTCACATCTCATTAGCACTTCCATTACAATCCCAAGATAAGTCTTCTAAAACCTTCTCCTTGAAGCTTGATTGCTTCAATTGAAGATTCCTCCATCTAGTTCTATTGATCTTGGAAACCTCCTTTTCTTTACTAGCCTTTTTATTTGCACATCCATAGCTAACAAGCGATGTTGGGTGGTCATGCTTTCTCTTGGGATTACTTTGCAGTCTTTGCAATACAATCGATCTCTTCTTCTCAATGCAAAGTAATCTTTCTGTGTTCTAGTCGAACCACTCTTATATGTAATTAAATGCCCATCCATCTTCTTGAAGAGAGTATTTGCAATGAAAAGATAATAAGCTGTTACAAAATCCAAAAAGACTTTTCCCTCTTCATTTTTATCCCCGAAGCCATGTCCTCTATGAACACTAGCATACCCTGAAGTATCCTTTCCCATATATCCCTTAAGATCTCCACCTAGGCAAATCATCTCTCTTTGTGGGATTCCTTGCATAATCTTATCTAAATCCTCCCAAAAAGCTTGTTTAATCCTATCATCTAAACCAATTTGTGGGGCATAAATTGAGGTGATATTCATAATTTGTTCTTCGAGCACCACTTTTAGCAATATTATCTAAACCCCAGATCTTTGTACCTCAAGCACACAATCCATTCAAATCCTTATGAGCAACCACTCCAACACCATTTCTGCCCTTAGCTTTACTGGAATACCTAAGTTTAAAGCATGTTTTCTCGGAAGGAAAAAATTGGGATAGTTTATCACACCTCCTTTAGGACCAAGCGGCCACCCCTCGCTGGATAAGCCACGCATCAACTAGCCAACTTTCTATCCAACTTCTCAAGCACATGCAATCAATGCGATTGCTTCAATCTACTCACCACCGAGGGCAAGCCCCACACCTCTCAATCTCCCCATCTGACATCTCACAAGGAACAATGCTCACCACTTGATGCTTATGTCCATCCTTATGACCGGATAAGAAGCCGTGTCTCTTCGATCATGTACGTGCCTGATCTGAGAAAACAAAGTCCATTTGTCAATACTTGCTCCTCCACCGTCTCTCAGAACCCTAGCCACATGCTCTTGCATTTGTTCTCGCCTTCTTTCTACTCCGGGGAGCCACATGCTCTTGCATTTGTTCTCGCCTTTTTCTGCTCCGGGTTTTGTTAACGGCATATGAATCTTAAGACCTTACGTGTATCATGATATGTGCACAAATCTGAACGTCTAGTAATGTATAGGAAATACTGGAAACTGGTAAAGCCTTCTTGATGCTGGTTATGCGATTTTTATCAGGCTTGCAATATTTATCTAAGTAAATTGCTGATATTAAAGACTCCTTTAAATTTGGAGTATCCTGTGCTTGCGGTAAAACTAAGCCAAAAAGGGGATCATTAATGGCCTGGGCCCAGCAAAAATCCCATTCTTTTAATATTTCCAGTTGGATATGACTTATTAGATATTGGTGTTACGTGGTCAGCATTTGTTGTTTGTATCTATTTCATTCTAAGCCACTCGAGTTCTTAACATTTAATTTTTTCTTAACATTTAAATTTGTCAATCCTAGTACAGATTATAAGGAAGCCGGGAGAGGAGCAGTGGCATCTGAAGATTTGAATATCGGGGATGTTGCACTTGAAGTCCCTGAGTCTTTAATCATCAATGATGATGTTCTTCATAAATCAAACATGGTAGGTTTACAATTAACGCACATATTTTTCATCCTTCGCTTACATTGTTCTCACTTCCCATGTTTTTTTCGTAGCTTGGCATATTAGAGAAAGTTGATGGAATGACTACAGAAACTATGATGTTATTATGGAGTATGAAAGAAAGGTATAACCCGAGTTCAAAGTTCAGGATCTACTTTGAGACTTTACCCCCAGAATTTAACACAGGTAAGTCAATATTAAACTTGGTTGAGTCTGGGCAGAAATGCCTACTTTAGTAAACAATATATACAAGTTATCTAAATCTGATTCCCCCAAGAGAACTTGCTTACTGTTTGTATTATGACGAACATTTATCTCAAATAATTGAATCTTAAGGCACTCACTTCAGATTTGCCATTGTTATCTTGTTTCTCGTGCTGTTATCATAACTAACTGGGTTGATATGGTATACCAAAAAAAACCTGTTTTGATGCACATGAATGAGCTTAGTGTACAAACGGAGCAAGTTCTCAAGGGAAAAGTCTTGGTTTATGATGATGGTGCTTCTGAAATTGGATATCTTAGCTAATAACTACACTACACTCTCACAAAATAATCAATTCCATAGGAATCACTCATCACAAGCATCCTTAGTCTCAAAACTTCACAATCAAGCCTTATCTCTTCACATGGTTCTCCATTAATTTCAATATCCTTGTTCCTTTCCATTATACTATTCAACAACAACGAGAAAGTCTTTTCTCACGTTAAATAGGGTTGGCTACATGGATTTTTTGCCTCCACCCATATCTATCTTGGGTCAATCTCAGGCTTAGATCCAAAAAACTAAGATCCCTTCGGATAGTCTCATCCTAACACTTCTTGGGCCTTCCTCGCACTCTCTTAGCCGGCTCAACATGCTAAAACTCGCATCTTCTAACTGGTGCATCAGCCGGCCTCCTTTGCAAATGACAAATCCATCTTAAGTGGTTTTATCCCATCTTATCTTCTATTGGAGCTATACCAACTTTCCTTTTGATTGCATCATTCCAAATCCGATCTTTACGTGTATGATTACACATCCACCTTAACATTTTCATTTATGCTGATGTCATTTCTGCACATCTATGGTTCACAAGCCAACATTCAAATCCATAGAGTTTAGTAGGCCTCACGGTTGCTTTGTAAAACTTTCCTTTCCATTATATTATTTGTTGAATAGATGAAATTCTTGGACTTCGATGTTTACACCATGACAAATTTTAACTTTTCTTATGATGCCCTATACCTCTTCATCCCCTAACATCACTCTTTGACAACTATGGATGCTGAAAGGAAGCTGGTAAATTTAAGTTCAAATGAAGCAAGTTCTTAAGGGGAAAAGTCTTGTTTAATGACGGGTGCTTCTGAAATTGGATATCTTAGCTACTACCTATACTCTCACAGAATAATCAATTCCACAGGAATCATTATTCACAAGCATCCTTAGTCTCAAAACTTCGCAATTAAGCACTATCTCTTCACACGGTTCTCCATTAATGTCGATATCATGGATCCTTTCCATTATACTATTGAATAGATGAAATTCTGGGACGTTGTTTACACCGCGATGCATTTTAACTGTTCTTATGATACTCTATTCCTCTTCATCCCCTAACATCACTCTCTGACAACCAAGGATGTCGAAAGGAAAAAAGCAAATATTGAGTTTAACAATCTGCACCTAGTTTCATTTTCAATACCATCCCTCCAATGGCAATGTGACTATTCGTTGAACTTATATGTTGCTTCCTTTGTTGCTATTTTAATGTCAGCCTGATTTTCCAGGATGTCGTACCTAATAGCACTTCTAAATTGAGCTTTATACAAACATGTTTTTTTTGCTTGCAGATCCCATCCATGCTTCATCTGCTGCTTAATTTTGTTGCCATCTTTGCCTGCAAATATACTTTGCTACAATAGAACTTTGTTTGTGTTGTATACTCACATGTTATGCATTTCATATGCGTAGTTTGAATCTCAACGTGCATCTTCAAGCACACAAGTTTGCCTGCTTGCTTTTTATTACTGCTAGTTATAGCATGTGCAGCTTATTTTCTTTGCTGTAAATCATAAAGCCACAAACTGAAAAAGGGCCGAAACCTGTTTAATCACCTGGTTATTGCAAGTTGGCATGATTAAAGAAATTCTCGTTTAGATGTTCTAATGCAGCATGGAACAACAAATTAGGGTAAAATTAGAATGTTTGTTCGTTTGATTTTGTTCCATTAGGCTTTCCATCTGTTTAATTAGAGTTTAATCAAATTAGGTATAAGGTGATTTTATTTACGGTCAATCGAGTCCATTGAAATTTTATTTCTATTTTATATAACAAGATCACATGAGATTTCGAATCAAGTAGTTAGTCGGTTTGATCAATTAATAGTCCATTTAGGGTAGGTTAGGATTTGATTTATTTCTCTTTCTATTTTTGTAATCCCACCTCTCTTATATAAAGGGGATGATAGTCTTTTGTTTTAAACAGTTGGAAGTTAAACCAAAATCAGAGTTTTCTCCAATTATCTCTCCCTCCTCTCTTCTCCCTCCACGCTATCTGCACTCTTCTTTCTCCAAATCCCTTTCAACATGCGAATTCTCTCTCCTTCTATCCTTATATTTCTTCTGCCATATTACTTTTTACTGTTGAATTTTTCTTTTACATCAATTGATATCAGAGCATGACCTTCATATCATCCTCACGAGGATGATTTGATGATCCATACAGAGATTCTGCAGACACCCAATCAAAGAATCTTGTTCAACGAACCGTGTATGGCGTGCTGATGTTAGTGAAGTACTCTCCAACATGCTCTAGAGCTGGGCGAATATCTAACGACAATAGGAGGAAAACTCCGCTAAAATTGCTGCCCAAATAAGAGCTATGGCTATGTTGCCCGTCCTGGAAGTCGTTGTCCAGGTAACCCCTGAACCTCCCTTACCTTCCCCAACACTACATCCACTATCGCTGGCCTTGTTCCCGGAACCACCATCCACGCCGCAACCATTTCCGACATTTACACTAGCCATAACACCTCCCCCACAACCCTTTCTCCAGCACCATCCCGCCACTCAACCACTCGCTCCCACTAAACAAGCCCCACCCACCCCTCCAGCCATCCCATCCCCTCCGCCAACTCCTCCAACCCCGCTGCAGCTCCCATTCGGAATGCCAACACTAGCCCCACCAACATCTCCAATGTCCATAATGGCATAATTGCCATCGCTAACACCTCTCTCGACTCCATCAACCCATCCTGCCGCTACTATGCCACCCATAACCGCCTAAGTCCCTCACTCATCCCTGCCAACCCTGCATAGAAGCCTCCATCGACTCCCATCGCCACTCTCGAGTGCCCTATTCTTGAGGAGAGACGTCGCATTAACAAGGGCTACCACCAATAACATCTCACCACCTTGCAATGAACGAACCACCCTCAACATCACTATCCACTGTTTTACACAATCGAAACCCGGCAACAACGCTTCCTTCATCGTCGTCGAAGCAGAGGTGGCCATTGTTAAGAGCTTCGACATTGCCATCTTTGGGTTCGGATACCCCAACTCCTAACAGGAGGCAAAGATGCCTCTTTCAACTATGCCTCTTTCAACTGCTTTCTTCCCAAGAGAGGAGATGCAAATACCTCTCGGGAAGCTTACAAAGGTATCCCTCTCCAAAAATCCCTTTATAAAAAAGGTTATATTTGGTAGAAAATCAAAGGGGGATTTTACTATATTGAAGAAGGGGTATGCAAATTGCATTTTACACCCCTCTTTTCCCAAGAATTACAAAAGGAACATGGAAGAGGGGAAATGATTAACCAATTATGGAACTAAATTGAGATCAATTTGTTACGCAAGTGGTCAGAAATAAAGCAATTCATCGGGAGGCGAATTTTTCGAACTGGTAGAGCGTTGATGCAACATGGAATGACAAATTAAGGCAAAATTAGAACCTTTATCCGTTCAATTTTGTTCCATTAGGTTTTCTATCCGTTTAATTAGAGTTTAATTAAATTAGGTTTAAGGCAATTTTAGTATGGTTAATGGAGTCCATTGCAATTTTTTATTTTAAATAACGAGATGGCATGTGATCTCAAATCAATTAGTAGTCAGTTTGATTTATTAGAGATATTTAGAGTCCATTTAGGGTAGGTTAGGATTTGATTTTATTTTTTTTCTATTTTTGTAATCCCTCCTCTCTTATATAAAGGAGATGATAGTCCTTTATTGTAAACAGTTGAAGTTAAATCAAAATTGGAGTTTTCTTTAATTATCTCTCATCCCTTCCCCCTTCTCCCCCATGTGATTTCCATGCTTCTTTCTTCAAATCCATTGCAACTTGCAAGTTTTATCCCCTTCTACCCTCATATTTCTTCCATCGAATAAATTATCACCATTGAAATTTTCTTTTCATCCATGTTCTATCACACTCGGTCGTACCCTCACCTGGAATGGATGTTGTTAACGATTCTAAAAGCTTGGAACTTAAAGTACTAATCGCAAAACTCTCACATGAGAGGTGGCAATGAGAGATAGAAGTGCAAGCAACAATGAGAGGGAGAGAGCGGCATCGTTGCGGTGACCAGAGAGAGAGAGAGAGCTATAATGGAGAGTTCTGCGAGCAAAACCTTGGGCGAGCAGGGAGACTGCACGCCAAAGGTTTTTTTCTAATTGGGGTGCTTATGATGTTATTTAATCGTGTACACCTAGATGGATCCATGTTTTAATTTTAATGAATATGCAGCCACATATACGAAATACTCGGAGTCTCGGACGACATTTGCACTTTTTACCACATATTGAGCGAATATGGAATATGCAGTACACAATAATGCTCGTCATCATATATGCAACTACATAGGCAATCGCCTGGACCGTCATTCTAAGCATGCTCTTAATTCTACAATGTACGAACGTCACTTTGTTCTTTATGGAAACAATCCTTTGGAGGCTAGGCACCTTCTAGCTATAGGTGATATCTTCAATGGTTTGCCTGGTTGCAGATCAGTAGACAGAAGTTGGCTTGTAGGTAGAATGGTATGTCCGAGGATGATGCAATTGAATGCCATCAATCATCGGTATGCCATACAAATTTCACCTCTACCTTATTTAGGGTTGTTGCATTTTTGGGGACACTCATACAATTAGATTGGTGTCCCTTGGTAGAGAAAATGGATTGCAAGTTGGTATGTTGAAGGTGAGATGTCTATCTTATAGCAGGTCAATGCTCCCAATAGGTAGAATGGTATGTCCGAGGATGATGCAATTGAATGCCATCAATCATCGGTATGCCATACAAATTTCACCTCTACCTTATTTAGTGTTGTTGCATTTTTGGGGACGCTCATACAATTAGATTGGTGTCCCTTGTTAGAGAAAATGGATTGCAAGTTGGTATGTTGTAAGGTGAAATGTCTATCTTATGGTAGGTCAATGCTCCCAAGTTCGATCTTCTCGGCGATACATGTGTTTTATCTGTTAGTACCCAGTCTTTCCGCGAGTCTGTGACAACGACTTGAGAGTTTGGTAAGGAGATTAATGTTCAAGTTTTGACCAGGATAGCTAGGGGATTGATATGTTCGACTAGAACTTTATCATAAATTTTGGAAGTTTGTGGCCTCAGTTGAAGTTAAATGAGATGAACAAAGCTTTGCTAATGAAATAGGTCCTAAAGTACTGGGGTGGGGGGTTGGGGGGGAGGGTAGTTGTAGGCTTCTTAGGACCTTGTAGAATTTCTCTTCCTCGTTTGATCATTTGACGTGTTAGCAAGGAACAAGAGCACTATTCAAGTTCCAAAAAGGTATCTACTCAATCATCTCGAATGCAACTTGTTTCTTGTAATCAATGTTGGGTGATGAAACAACATTGGATTCTAGAAATATAATTGAACTAAAGGGAGGGGGCATGGTCTCTATGAGGTTCTCTAGGTTTCTTGCATTAGCCGCGACAAAATGCTAAGGCTGCATATTGTTAGCCAAGGTCTGACCTTTGTGGCTAGGAGTAAACTTGTCATTCCTCGATGTGTTTTTAGAACCGAGACTGCATGATTTCCTTAGCCTATCAAAATACATGAGCATAGAGGAAGGGTCAACGGAGCAATGGTAGTGACATGCCTTGAATCATAACCACATGTTCTGCTGATCCTTGTTGAAGAATCATTTTTTGCACCCTCCACTAGAAGGCAAGTGAAGCTTGCCGTCGTACCATACCCCACTTTAGGGTGGAGCATTGGGATCAACCCAGCCTAACTCAGGAAGGCCTAGGCCGGGCTTGCCAAATTTTCGTGAGCTATGGGCCAGGTTAGGCCCACATTTTTTTCATTAAACAAGGGCTCCACCCTGACCCAAGGGATTGTGTGTGGGTTCGAATCGGGCTCGACATGTCCCCACATTGAGAACGACAACATTGCCATCACACTATATTTACGGGCGCTGCTCCTGAAAGACCCAAGAGCCTTGTTGGCTATGACTCTCAAGATATACTGGTGGTATGGAGCTGCCGTCGGAGCTCCCAAGAAGAGTCCAACCCAGAAGATCCACTTCACGATCCCAACTTTGCATCAATTCTCACATACCAATATGATCTAATCGAAAAAAAACAAGAAGAGATCAGGAGAAAAAAACTTTCATGCCCTTTTTATCAATGAATACCTCAGTGTCGGAGCTACTCACAGGGTTGATGCACATTTCAGTGTTGGGAATGATGGCCAAGTGCACCATGAAAATAAGGAATCCAATTGGAAAGAGCGCCATCACATGTAAAGGAAAAGACCCACATCAAAATTTCAGATCAAGAAAAGAAAAAAAGTGGGTACTTACATATAGTTGTACTTGACATGTCAGTGGTGCATTAGACAAGGACAAAGATGAAGACCTAAGGAATGCCAAGGGTGTTGATAGAGCCATATGGGGGGTCATGCTGCAGCCGTCGGGGAGGGATTTGTCTGGAGAGAGACACTTGGGAGGGGGTCTGAGGAGGGGCTCCCACCGAGAGGGTTATGAGTAAGGGGTGGTCTAGCGGGGAGAGGGACACCAGGGAGGGGGCCCCCAGGTGGGGTCATCGCCTGTCGGGAGGGTTGTGAGGAGGGGTCATCAGGTAGGGGCCTAGCGGGGATTAGGAGAGAGAGAGAAGGGGCGTGGAGTTTGGGTAAGGCAGAACCCCTACATGGGTAAGGTCGGGCTCGCTCGAGCTACCACAGGTTTGGACTGGGCTTGGCCCGAGCATGAAATTTCGACATTATGAAAACTTTGGCCCGATCCATATGTATATCAAGTCCATGTCATGCTCGGGTTTTCGTGGTCGGCTAAGGGTCACAATGCTCCACCCTACCCTATGCTACCCTTGAAATAACTGACTGACATATAAATGGATGTCTACAAAGGAGCCAAAGAGTGCAGTGCCAACTTTCATAATTGCATGTCATCATTGTATGGATAGCTCTTATTGCGAGAAGACTTATTATTATATAATTTATGGTAGAACCAAAGAGTGTGAACTGTACAAGTTACTAATAACATTGATTAAATGAGGAAGAGGGCTCCGATGTATAGAAATGACCTTACCATTTAAGAAGTAACCATAGAAATGATGGAACCTACTATTTATTTTATATCATTTTTATATTTAGTTTAGTATCAATAGAATTTTTCTTATTTCCACGTAAAATGATGAATTCCTGGAATAAAAATTCATGGTTAGGAAGATCATAGTAGCAGAATTCATTGGAATTTATATTCTATACATTGGAATAATTCGTTTTATTATTAATGAATATGGAGAAGGGAAAAGAGTAACCGAAAGAATAAAGCCATCGGAATTTATATTTTATATATTGGAATCAATTTATATTTTTATATATTGTATCCATTTGTTTTTGAGATCCATTTCTATTGGGATCATTATATAAACTCCTTAGGGTTAGGGTTCTCTGTATTCTATATATGGAATGCGAATACTAAATTGATTCATACCGAGGCCCTAGGGTTCTCTTATATAGAAGGAGAACCCTTTTGGGTAAATTACATAATAGAGACATAAAGAGAAAGGGATGTATAGAATATGAAAATATAAGATATGCGAAGTAGAGATAAAACCCTTTTAAATCATACCACGACTGTAGTGACAGTCGATTTCAATATGCTTGATCCTTTAATGAGAGGCATGATTGTTGGCAATGAAAAAAGCAACCTGGTTATCACATTGTAGATACACGGAAAGAGGTACGTCAATAGTTAGGTAAGTCAGAACGGATCTAACCCACATCATCTCAGTACTCCCCTTTGCTAGGGCTCTGTACTTTGACTCTGCAGTAGATCTGGCGACCACAGTCTACTTCTTGCTCTTGCATGACACCAAAGAGCTTCCTATGAATACTACAAAGCCTGAGGTAGACTTCCTATCCTTGGGATATCCTGCATAATATGGAGCTGCACATTTATATCTACGCATGCTGTGACGACCAAGGATGTTCTTTTGTTAACGAACAATCCAGTACTACGAGAGAACTTCATGTACCTTAGACTCATATGGACCACATCCATGTGTGCCTGTCTAGGTTGCTCCATGAACTGGCCGACTCTACTAACTACAAAAAAGATGTTGGGTCTGGTGATGGTGACTTATAGGAGCTTGCTAATGAGTTCCCTATACTACCTCTTGTCTACCTCCTCTGTATCATCATCATATAACTTCATGCTAGGGTCCATTGGAGTAATGGCAGGCCTGCAACCTGTCATGCCCGTCTCAGAGAGAAGATAAGTGACATACTTCCTCTAGGTCATAACAAGACCTCATTGGTTCTTGGCAAACTTAAGTCCAAGTAAAGTACATTGCCAAGGTCCTTGGTGACAAATTGCTTTGCTAATCCAATGAAATCCTTATCCGTGCGGATACATGTACATCAACTCATGTAATAATGATATCAACATAGACCAGTATAGCAACTATACCTCTCCGAACAACCAGTGAATGATCTGCAATCGATCTCATGAGCCCCTACGCTCTATCAAGTCCGAGAGCTTCTGAAACCATGCTCTTGGTCTCTGCTTAAGGCCATAGGTAGCTTTGCGAAGTTTGCAAACCATCTCACACTCCTCAACAGCAAGCCCATGTGGCTACTGTATGTAGACTTCCTTCTGCATGTCACTATACATAAATGCATTCTTCGCATCAAGTTGAGATAAGGACCAGCCCCATATCACTACAATTGAGAAAAGAATTCGCTGTGTAGAATGACGAGCCACGAGAGAGAATATATCTTGATAGTCTACCCCATAGATCTGGATGAATCCGCAGGCCACAAACCTCACCTTGTAGCGATCAACACTACCATCTGCAAAGTGCTCAATTGTGTACTTGCATCCTACCATATATGCTCTTGTAGGAGCTGTAATAAGACTCCACATACACGTGACCGTAAGAAGATAAACTGGAGATGCCACATGTAAGGGGAGATTGGCCTAGTGGGAATGGAAGAGGCACCAACTTATGGAAACAAAATCGGTATGTAGAGACCCTCTTGCTCACGACCTCATCCAACCTTCTTGCCGTGAGTATATCCTGAAACACAAGAAAAGAGGAATCAAAGATGACATGCCAATGTAAATCCTTGAAGATTTGCATAACATATAACAAATTCAATGAGAAATCAGGAGCATGAAAAACATTCTGCATGTGCATGAACTGTGTCAGTCTGATCATCGACCGAATTTGGATTTTGACAGGTCACCAAAATTCCATCGAAATGGCCGGTATTTCAGAAATATGGAGGGACATAATAGAAATCATGACCAAGATGATCGAAATTTCGATTGAATTTCGTTTCTGTCGAATTTGACCAAAATTCGATCATAACTTTGTTTCGATCAATCACCGATACAGTGATCGAAACTGACATTTAGGGCAATGAGTCTGAACTCCCCCTGTCCAGTAATTATGGAATGCGTGCCATTAGCAATAAATATTGTTCTGCCATTTGAATAGTTCTGTAGGATGCGAACTGAGTTTGTCTGCACACAAGTAATGAGTAACACATGAATCAGTGATCCAGTCCGAGAGGTCTGCCCTGCGATAAGTAGTAAGGCATATAGTGTACTTGAAGTATCGACACGAGCAGAGGCAGCGAAGTTGGTTGAACCAGATGGAGCACCAAAAGGTCCATAAATAGGAGGCATGATCTCCCTCAGTTGGGAGACGATGAAGTGAGAGATGTGCATAGGGTATATAGAGGGCGACCATTCTACTTAACGATGAAGATATCATGTTGGAGCTGCAATATCTTTGTTTCATTCCTCGCCTGAGAGCATGTGGCTACGAGGATGTCCCACATCACCTTTGCTGTGGTCTGATGCAAGATATAATTGGCTATCTCCACAACTAGGGTAGTGGATAGCCACATACGTGTGTATGCGTCATCTGCCTCCCATGAGGCATTAGGCCCAATCATGTCAGTCGGTTACTCCTATGTTAGAATATATTTTTTTTGTTGCGTTGCATAAGTCTCATGAACTGCATGACCATACTCGTAGTTAGTCCCATTTATCTTGACGATGGGCGCCGAACCTTTGAAGGCGTCGAGGATGGGATGTGTACCTTATTTTCTGACATGATACCGATAATAGACGAAGACTACGACTGTAGACTGGATCAAATGCTTCTATGTAGACATATGAGGAATCAGTTGTGTGAATAGACTCATAATCATTCCCATCAATCTTGATGTCCTTCCAAGGCATGTAGAGTAGCCTATAAGTCTGATTTCACCCAAAAACACCCAAAATCTGTTTGCTTTAGGTCAAAATCAGACCATTATGGGAACTTTTGAAGCGTGACGATGATCTGGGAGAGCCGACAATGAGTTGGCGATGCTAGGGTTGCTGGAGATGCCCCTACATAGTAGGCTTACCCCCTATGATGGCTTGGTCAGCACTCATAGTAGCCTTACCCCCTAATGGCTTGGTCAGCACTCATAGTAGGCTTACCCCCCTATGATGGCTTGGTCAGCACTACTGGGCGGTCCAGGCGGAGCTAGGGCTGTCGCCGTGACTATTGGGCAGTCCTAGATCACCACTGGTGATTGCCAGGTAGTCCAAGGCACTGTGCAGAGGTGTTGGGGCGTTTTTCAAGCGGCAAGTATCCCTTCGAGCGTCGATCGACAATGGAAAAGTGGAGGGTGGTGGTCGGCGACGGAGAAGAGGGAGAAGAGGGGGGGGGCGACGAGTGGGGATGGGATCAGGGTACTGAACTATGGTCTAGGATCGTCACTCTAATACTATGTGGAATGAATACTAAATTGATGCATACTGAGGCCCTAGAATTTTCTTGTATAAGAGAAGAACCCTATAGGGCAAATTACATAATAGACACAAAGAAAAAGGAATACATAAAGCATGAAAAGATAAAATCTCTCAACACTATGTATTTTCTCCTTCTCCATATATATTAAAAAGGATCGCCGCTACCCAAGGACGTAGCTATTTATGGGTAAACCGTTTAAAATCACATGTACATGGTTTGCTTGTTTGCATTTGTGCTTATTTGCTTTCACCACTTCCACCACATGGGATCACTGGGTTATGTATGATGTAGATTTTTTTGTCAAGAAGGCCTCAATACACTTATTACAACATTATTAGTTTTCTAATCAAATTAGGGATTGCGAAATTGATTTGGGATACAAGGCCTTGTCAAGAGTTGAGATCTTTATGTGACTTTATGTGGAGTATGGATAACAAGGGTAATGAAAAAGGTATTCTAGGCATTCCTCCTTAACCATGGACATTATGCATCCTTAATCCATATGATATAAATTGAATGTTTTTCTCGTGTGTTTTTGTGTGAAGGATATGCAGAGTGCCATTGTTTTCGACTGGTTGGATATCATTCAATAGAGAGCTCCTAAAGCATGTTGGGTTTGGCTGTACACCATAATGGTAGGGAGTAGATCAATTTTTTTTATGTGGGATTTGTGATTAGTAAGTGTTAGAGTTATTATACTTTCTATTTTATTCGATTCACGTAAGCCTTCGGGGCCATATATGTATTTTCCCTTTTTTGCTCTCTAGGGTCTCTCTCTGTATAAGAGATCCTAGACCCATGCAATAAATATAACGATTCATTCTCTTCTTCACATGGTATCAGAGCGGCAGTCGTATACCGGTATTCTGATCTAAATCCCACTGTCACCACCAGCCACGCTTGCGCGAGCCTCCCTCATGCCTTAGGGCTCCGCGTTGGGCATCTTCACGTTATCACAGGACAATTGCCCTACTGCTAGTTGTCGCCAACTTTTCCTCGGGTCTCATCTTACACCACCAACCCCTTTCGTTGGGCCTCATAGGTTGCCACCAACATCTATCATCGATTGCCGCTAGTATCTCCAATGGTGCCGACAGATGCAACCAGCACCTCCAGAGGTGTCGTCAACACTTCTTGGGCATAATCGGGCGCCAACAACACCTCCAGTAGTGCTGCCGGTTGCAGCCAACACCTCCAGAGGTGATGCTAGCCCTTCTTGGGCATCATTGGGCACCAACATCACCTCCAAAGGTCCCGCCAGGTGCAACCGGCACCTCTAGAAGTGGTGCCAACCCTTTTCGGATTCGCCAAGTCCTCTTATCCTTGATATGATGTACTACTATTTTTCAGACCTCCTGTATGCCAAAACATGATTTCTAGGGCACTTTTTAGCCCGCATATGCATACTCACACATGACTTTATTGATCTTTCTATCTGATCGTCGTGACATCTACTTCTTATACTGAGATAAAGGCCTTGTTCACTAACATGATGGCATAGGGCACTACTGTCAAACTTAAGGGTACAAGGTTCAGAAAGTCGGTATGCGATATTTGTTCGGTCAGGTGATCTGGAGCGAGTAAGTGGGTAGGCGGAAGTATATGCGAAAGAATATGTGGATTATGCGGTTTCTATTATTTTAATTAAAAATAATTAATATAATAATTTCAAACATTAGATATTTATGTTTAAAAAATATAACATGGAAGAAATATGAAGTGAAGACTTAATTGTACAATGTGATATTAACCAAAGCATTTTCAAAGGTCATCCATTTCCAAAAGACAAATATGTTAAGTTAACAGTGGAAAGAGTGAACAATGTTGTAAATTGATTGAAGATAGAAAAAATGGTGGATATCCTTGTCCAAATTGGAAGGTAACCTTTTTTTGAAAGTGTAACATTGTTAATAAACACAACCATGAACCTTCATATTTTAGTAAATGGTGTATTTGTTTACTCAAAGTCAAATATTAAAAAATTCAACCATTTAAATTAAATATATGTAATTTGTTCTGTGCAATTAAAATTTCCATGCAAATCTGGCATCTATATTCATTTTATCCTCAAAAAGATCTAAGATACACATGTAATTTATTCGATATTCATGCAGTTATGATATAATGTAGAAGTTAGAGTTGTTGTTGGAGAATCTAAAAAATAGAGATTCGTTGCTGCTAAATCTAAAAAATAGAGAGATTTAGAGCTAAATAAATCAATCAACAAACCTTGGCATAGGAGAAATGATGGCGGAGGAGCAACCCATGTGGAAGTCGAGAAGATGGCGGAGAAGCAAATAGTTACCTCTATTACATATGCAGCCACATATGCGGCTGCATATGCGGTTTACTCGACCGAGTATACCCCCTGACCCACATATTGACCGAGTATAACATACTCGGTGCGGTAGGGGGGCTGCCTCCTTATATGCGGCCTAGGCCGACTTTTTGAACACTGCTGAAAACTATGTGCTATGGTCTCGTTCTTTTAATGTGTCCATTAGCGGTCAGTAGAAAATCTATATCTTGACTAACGATCCTTCAGATGAGAAGGACAAAGACTTTGACAACTAACTCACATACAACTACCATGTTATCAACTGGATAACCAACAATGTTAAGCCACATAGTACCTCGAATCTTCATTTCAAGGACATACCAAGGAGATGTGGGAGGATCTTGATCAGACGCACTCCTAAAAGACGATGAAGACACATCTTGTTGACATCTATATGCGGATTTATTCTGCATCTCATGGTGATTCTACCATACTTTAGTACTATAAGTATCTCCTAGCCTGTAGGAGGATCTTGCGATCTTTCAGCCCGTATATTGTACCATACAAGTACATGAGCGTTCGGACTAGGTAGTATATTGCTTCCTTTATGGCATGCATCCTAGATATCGGGCAGTGATGGAGCAAATTCTGATATCTAACATACTACCAACGTTGAAGATTGTCTTTGGACGTCTCGAAGAACTGGAGACATCTGCTACACGACCTTCTACTTTACCTCATGTAGAGAACTTTGCTCTCGTTGCATCATATGGGAGAGGGGGATGATAGAGCTTTCGCAGAGGTCGTGGACGTGACTCTGGCCATGATCGTGGACGAGATCCCACTTCTCCTTAGTACTCATGGTGCATTCATTGTGGTTGCTGGAACTACTCGTCCGAACAATACTTGCAAAAGTTTGGCGTACATTATCTAGGCAATAGTGCTTGTGAAGATGCTTATTATGTTGAAGAGACGTCTCCTGTTGACTGTTACAAACCCTTGTGGAAAAAATGCATCTCAATGATGCAACTTGCTCCCATTTGATGCAGATTCTCTAGACTCCTGGGCTTGTTTTTTCTTCTAGTGAGACTACCACTGTTTCCTTGGCTACTCCTTCAGGTACTTTAGTCAACTCTGCCTCCCCTCCTGCTCCCATTTGGATCAACGACTCTGGAGCCTCTGCTCATTAGACTGGAGAAGGTTATCTACTAACCTTCTCCAAACCCTCTTCCTTGGTGAAGTCAGTTCAAATTGCCAATGGGATTCACTTGCCTGTTATTATTGTTGGAATCATGGAGTTCTCCAAGCTTCGATTGGCTGGGGTTCACCGTACTTCTGCTTTCCCTCTCATCTTATTGTATGTTTATAAGCTTTGTGTTGAGTTTAATTGATCTGTGATATTTGATGAATTCTGTTGCTATTTCCAGGGCATCCAAACGTGGTAGATTATTGGTGGGGGGCATGAGAAGAATGACCTCTATTATCTTGACCTATCGTCAGATTCTAAGTTCGCTGTTGCTGCATCCATCTCCAAAGACATGCTTGCGCCTTCGACGTCCTTTCGTCAAGGCTCTCTCCATGATGTTCCCTGAACTCTCTACTCTGAAACCCTTTCAGTACGAGATGCGTGAATTCGAGAAACATCATCGAGCTTCTTTTCTAGTTCGTGCTGATTCCCGTTGTACCACTCTTTTTAGTTTTGTTCATTGTGACGTTTGAGAACCTTGTCCGGTCCTAACTTTGAGTGGTCTTTGCTAATTTATTATGTTTGTGGATGATTATAGTAGATCCTCTCGGGTTTACCTAATAAATGGGTAAATACATGTTTAGAGATTAATAAAATTGTTAGAAATTTCTTTCAATATGTCAAAACTTCTTTCTCTACATGTGCTCAAATTATTCGAACCGGCAGCGCACTTGAGTTCACCCAATAGGACTTGACGTCTTTTTTTGCCTCTTAGGGACTGTTCATCACATATCCTATCCATATACCTCTCAATAATATGGGGTAGCAGGAAGTTGTGTTGTAAAAGTCTCCCGACTGGCCCGACTATTACATTAATCGACCGATTTTTGCTTAGAGATACCATATTTTATTAATGCTTTACTTTTTTTATAAGCAAACTTATTATAATATGCTTAATGTTTTATTTAAAGTCAATTATTTATTTTATTTTATTATGGTAGTATAAAAATGTACAAAATCTATGTATATATAAATGAGTTATATATTTAAAATAATTGTCAAATTCGAAGCCGAATAAAGTCTGACTAAATCTGATTAGTCGCCCGACTGCCAATTAATCCTTAGTCAGTGACCCAATCGATCAAGTACCGACTACTGACTTTTGCAACCTTGGCAGAAAGCAAACTTCGACATTTGCTTAATATTGCTAGGTCTCTCCTCATTCAGATGAATGCTCCCAAGTAGTATAGGTGGGATGCCATCCTTACAACTGTTCATCTCATCAGCAATGTTCCATCTTCTGTCCTCGAAAGAGGTACTCCTTTCTCTTTACTATACTTCATTGAGTCTCCTTTACCTCTTTGATTTTTAGGTGCATCACATTTGTTTACAACTTCTATGCTGCTGATAAATTGTCACCCATGGCTATCAAATGCATTTTTCTTGGGTATTCTCGAACTCAGAAAGGCTATTGGTGTTATGATCTTGTTGGGCATCTGTACTATATTTCCGCAGATGTCACATTCTTTGAGCAGACTAGCTTCTTTATACGGATTGTGGGTGGCATCCCTTTGGATCTTCCACCTCTGCCAATCGTCTATACACGTAAGCACACTGCTACACCTGCTTCTGTTCCTTTGCCTGTTTCTTTTTTGCAGGATGATAGACCCTCTTCAAATATTACCACCAGGTCCACCGCTGCTACTTAGATGTCCCTGAAGAGCTTTCGATAACTCTTCACAATCAAAAGAGGCAATGTACTTTTCACCCCATGTCACATTTTACTTCTATCGATGGTTAGCTGTGACAAGAGGTTTGCAGATGCACTGAATGTTGTTTCTATCCCTAGAGACCATCATAGTGCAATGCAGTTTCAGGCTAGAGACATGCCATGGATGAGGAGATTGATGTCGTTACCTCCCGGGCATGTGAGATCTTATGCCCATGGGAGTTCAACATGTGGTTTGCAGACGGGTTCATTGGTAGATTAGTTGCAAAAGGCTTCACATGAACCTATAGGATTTTTTTTGAGATCTCTCCAGTCGACAGCGTGAGGTCCATACTCAAAATTCTTTCTGTTGCTGCTAATAATGCCTAGCCCATTTTTCAGCTTGATGTGAAGAACAACTTCCTCTATAGTGACCTTGAGGACGTTTATACAATGCAATTGTCGAGTTATGTAGTTGAGGGGGAGAGTGTATGTCCACTGTATAAAGCCATCTACGGCCTGAAGTAAAGGCATGCTTTGGCATACTTACTACTAAGATAAGCAGTCTTGGGATTTAGAGGAATAGTGTTGTAGAAGTCGGTATTCAATATTCAATCAGAGGGGTCTCTTAATAAAGAATATTCAATATTTGGGAAAATATTTGGAATTATTCAGTTGCATTTTAAATTATTTTAAATATAAAATTATGTCTAATACATATATTCTTATATGTTTATACATATGTAGTCATCAATCAATAAGAGTCCAAGATAAAGTACCAATTACAAGTTACATACATGGAGTTTTAACATTTGTGGTGATACTGACATAAATGTGAGCCTTTAAAAATAAAAAAATAAAAATAATCAACAGTTTGTTGCAATAGTTGGTAGAATATTTGAACGAATATCTGAATATTCGGTCTGAATATTCAGGAGTATTCGGATTGAGCCGAATATTGATTGAATATCAATATTCTATTCTATTCGACCACCCCACTTAATAAGAATATTCGATTTATTCGCTCGAATATTTCAACAATGCAGAGGATGACATCCGACTAATTTGTCTTTATCAGACGGCGGTCTACTAGCACCTTGTTATTTATATTGATGATATGGTCGTCACTGGAGATGATAGAGCTGACATTTCAGAGACCAAGACCTTCCTGCAGAAGGTTTTGTCACGAAGGATCTTGGTCAACTCCGTTACTTTCTTGGCATTGAGGTGATACACACTACAAAGGGGTTCCGTCCCTCATAGAGGTAGTATTGCCTTGATATTTTGACTGAGGCTTGGATGCAACTATGCAAGCCACCTGGCATCACATTTACTGATCATGCATTTGATGATGCTACATGGTATAGAAGCCTAGTGGGTAAACTTTTCTATCTCACTGTTACTAGACTGGATATATAATATGCTGTTAGCAGAGCGAACCAACACATGAAGAGCTCCATTTTCATTCTTTGGCAGGATGTTTTTGATCCTTTGAACTTGAAGGAATCTCTTACATATGGACTTTTCTATGAGCAATGGTCACACCGATGTCTTCATCTACATATGCTAACTACGCTAGTTTTCCCGATGACTATCGATCCACTACAGACTATGCCATGCTCGTTGAGGGCAACATGGTTACTTGGAGAAGCAAGAAGCAGACAATGGTCTCTAGTTCAAGTGCATATGCAAAATACAAGGCAATGGCCCAAAACACCCATGAGATCGCAAGGCTTGTCTCATTTCTACGGGAACTTGGACATTCAATTACTACTCCTGTACCTTTATATTGTGACAACAAGTTTGCTACATACATTGCCACCAATCCTGTTTTCCATGAACTGACCAAACACATTGAGGTTAACAATCATGTCATTTGTGATGTCGTACGAGAAGGAAAGATCACCACTCCACACATTTTCATTGAATTTAAGCTTGCAGAAATCTTCACGAAGGCACTAACAAAGTACCTCTCGTATTTGATTTCCGAATTGGGCATAATCGACAAATATGCTCCAATTTGAGAGGGGGTGTTAGAGTTGTTGTATCTTTTATTTTATTTGAGTCTTGTAATCCTTCGAGGCCATATATTTATGTTTTCCTTTTTTGCTCTTTGGGGGTTCTTTCTATATAAGAGACCATAGACTAATGGAATAAACATGACGATTCATTCCCTTCTCCACAGTAAGAAATGGGTAGAGCTTTTGGGGTAAACACTTGCATATAGAGAATGTTATTGCTTACACTATGGCTCTTCTTGATTTTTGAATGTTGTACCTATAACTTGTGATTAAGGGTGTCCAGAGTGCCCATTACCTTTTTTTCATGAAGTACTGTCCTTTTCATCTTAAAAAAAAGGCAATTTCATTAACTAGATTTAGATATTTCCGATTAAAAACTAGTTCTTATGCTTTCCTTGGGATGAGAGATGTGAAATAAGCAAAAAGAAGCTTATGCGTCCCTTGGGATCCTAAAAAGAATCCACACATTTACCATTTCTACCACTTCATTAATTTAATTCATAATTTGTAGGATTAAGTTTTGGTATTGATGCACTTGGTGAGTTAGAGGGAACTTTGTTGTTCGATGAGGTTCTCCAAGTAAAAGAGGTAGGTTAGAGCCACACAATTTTGCAGCTTCTTCTGCTTAAACTTTAACTAAATGGTGAACTTACCATTCTCTCAACATTTTCAGCACTTGCGGAAACAATATGATGAGCTATGTGTTGTTTTATGCCATGATTATCCTGAGGTTTTTCCACCAGAGTTGTATACATGGGATCATTTTCTCTGGGCCTGTGAACTTTGGTATTCAAACAGCATGAAAGTCATATTTGGCGATGGAAAATTAAGAACTTGTTTGGTTCCTATTGCTGGGCTTTTGAATCACTCGGTATGACTCATGTTGTGTCTTCATCTTTGTTTCACAACTCTATTAGTTTCCTTTTTCCTGTAGATGGCATACTCATGTAGTGTATTCTATTCTTTGCTTTGTTGCTACTAATTTTTTTTTGTTTCTTGCAGATATACCCACACATATTGCACTATGGTAGAGTAGATTCAGCATCTCGTACATTAAGGTTCAAATTATCACGGCCATGCAGAGCTGGACAGCAATGCTATCTGAATTACGGGAGCCATCCTAGCTCTCACTTGATCACATTTTATGGCTTTATGCCGAAAGGAGATAACCCATATGATGTCATCCCCTTGGGTAATTCTTTCTACTGGCATAAGCTTGCCATTTTCTTTAATTTCTTGGACTCTCCTGATCCGTACGATCATTCCCGATGAATGTGATGCCTTGACTCTTCTATCTAGATATCTTCTTTGGGATGTGGATTTGATCCTGATAGAAGAAATACCATTAATTCTGTACCTTCTTACTTTACTTCAATTGGTGCGAATTATTCTCTTTTTTTGCTTCTGTTTCTTTGATTTGACTTTTCTCTTCGACTGTGAAGGTTTGTGATTTAGTTTTTCTATTTGCGATCCAGCAGAAAACATAAACTATCAAGACTTGTTGATACAAAGTATTTTTTCGAGATGAAAGAGGGTGCAGTCTCTAGAAAGGAACCCATGACAAATATATTCTTGTTGATACAAAGTTTACAGTCGACTTCTACTAAGTTGTCTTTCTAGTATATCATTTTAAAGCGAGAGATATCATATTTTGTTGCTAACCAAAAGTTACAATTCATCACACAAACCCAAAGTTTCCACCGAAGTTGGAGTTCCTCCAACATAGTTTTCTTGTCAAAAACTTATGTCTACAAATATCTAAGAAGTTTCTGAAGAGCTGAAAAAAGTGGACAGTTAAAAAAATGTTATTTTATTTTGTTCTAGCCCCAAATGGGCCATATCTGTCTTTCTTAATGCTGAGGCGTTAAAAAAAAGAAAAGAAAAGGGGCTCGTTGGAAAAAAAGATAGAATGAAGAAAAAAATTGTGAAGAAGTTTGCCTTGCTCAGTTGCTCTAGTTACCCTAGTTATTCTTCCAACTCAGTCAATTATTCTCATGAATTTGACAAGTACGGGAGAAAAGGAGAGTGGAGAATAGGGAATTTTTATTCTTCTACTTTTGATTACTCAACATAAACTCATCTCCGTTTATCATCCACTTATAGTGGCCCGTAGAAAAATATCTCATCTTTGAGGTTCCTTGAACTCAATTTATGAGTCCATATATGAGAGGCTCACTCTTTGAAGTCCCCACGTGTATGGGGGATATTCCTTCTCAGAGTTTCCATATAGGAGATGCCCACTCTCAAGATCTTCGTGTTGGAGTTAACATTTGATGCTTGGCATAACTACTTCAGATGGACTTCTACTACTACTTGGGAATGCTTCGGACTTTTGCTGCCCATCAACTGCATAAAGATCAATACTACAACCCATCTATCGCCAATCAACCATCTTCATTGAGCATCCACTCCATGCATGGGCCTCCTCCCTGTATTATCTCCTCCGTACAAGTCTCCTTCCAGCAACAATCACTTTGAGAGGGTCTCTTCCCAGCTCCTTAGAAGATGTATTGATTGAAGACGGTTAAGTTTTTCTTTTGTAATGAGCCTTGGCTTTTTCCAGCTCCAGCTTGAGGTTGAGTGTTATAATATGATTAGATGGGTAATTGGATATCTCCAAGGCCCAATTACACTACTCATGTTTGGTCCCATATTGTAATTGGTTGGTGTTGGAGATTGTAATAGAATGGTAATTGGATCTCTCCAGGATCCAATTACCACCTACTCATGTTTAGTCCCATATCTACTATATGTGAGACTCTAGTCTATCTGTAGAGCTATATAAGGGGTCTCACCCCTCTGTATTCATTGAGAAATTTCAATAGAATATCTAGCCCTTTAAGGCATTCTCCCGTGGTTTCATCTCTCTTTCGGGAGTAGGGTTCCACGTTAAATCCATGCGTTCAATGTTTATTCTTTCTTGCGTATCGATTTGCTTCCATTGTTCTAGATTTCAACATGGTATCAGAGCAGCTCAATCCCGTGGTTCAATTATTCGAGTTTCGATTTTCGTTATTATTTTTTTGAATCTTGAATATAGATGATTCTGGTTATTATTTGAGTTTTGATTTTGTCATGATGTTCAATTTCTACTGTTCAAAGTCCTGAAGATTAAGCTATCACAAGTCCTAACAAATCCAGGGTTTCTGCAACCCTAGAAAATTGCAGACTCCAAATCTTCAGGCCACATGAAACCATGGCTGCACACCTCCTACGCCAACACATCTCCAGCATGTTTATGGCAGCTAGGGTTCCCGTCTTGGAGCCCTAAAACTTCAATTCTCAGCCCTCTGCTCCACCGTACGGAGTCTTTCTCCCTGGCAGCATCTTCTTCGCATAAGATCCCATTCATACAGTGGAGCTCCTACTCGCAAAAGCCCCAATCATGTTGGATTTCTGGAACCCTACTCCATAAACTCCCCACGCAGATTCACCGTCAACCTCTGAGAGAAGCAACTCCCCACACATAGCCCTCCTTCTTGAGGGAAAGAAGGGGAGCACAATGGCGTAAATAGCTGCCAATCTACGTCAACCACATGCTCCCTCCTCTCCAGGCGATGGAGTCCCTCAGCACAACCTCAGCCGCAACAACAATAACCCCCTAGGCAGCAACACCGACCTTCTCCAGATGCACCTTCGTGACACTTCGGACTCCATCTCCTCCTCTTCGGTGTTCCCTATTCTGGAAAACCCATTTCCAGGTGTGCGATCATTTCCTTGCTCGCACCATCTCCGAGCAGTCCTCTCTTGTGGTGGTGCCGGCGGAGTCTCTTGTCCTCAAAGCTACAACCGACGACAATCAGGGCCTTCGAGGGAACCCTATGATATATAAGAGAATTGGGGGGACTCGATTACCCCTAAATAGCGTTTCTCCCTATTCTATGTGGCCCAACATGTCCTGTAGTAAAAAAAGAAGAGATGAAGTCTCATGTGTTTATTCATTCCTAATGGGCCCAATACAAAAAAAAGAAACAAGGTGATGTCTTAAAAAATGGAAAAAATGAGGTTTAAAAGAAAAAAAGTTTCGAAAAAAAGAGTCTACGTACAAGAAAGTTGTACATATAAAAACAAAAAAAAGAGAGAAGAGAATAGCCGGAAAAAGGAACAACTAAACAAAAAACATTGATTTGTGCAAAAAAACACAAAAATGCATGGTTTTTATTCTCCCAACTTGATTCACACTCTTATTCTATCATGGGAGAAAGGGGGAGTCAGAAATTAACATATTCTTCAGGACTTTTGCATGCCCACAATTGACAGACCGACACTGGAGACTGCTATTGATCACCCGTCTTCAGCAGACTGGCAAGCCCTTGCTTCCCCGGCTTGGGACGAGCATCGACTTCTTCGTCAGAGCGTACTTCTTCTACTACCCGACTACTATTACATGATGGATTATTTCTTTTATTGCGACTTTTCTCCATGAATGACAACATACGTGCCGGTTACCTAGTATTGCATCGACTCTTAGCAGAGATACGTTCCGATGACCTGAAAGTTGCAGACCGTAATTCTTCTTTGATGTATTGTTGGAAGAGTGATGCATACCTTTTCTTTTTGTTGCAAGTTGCATCTTTCTAAACTCTAGCTTGATGGGGAGTGTTGGAGAATGTAATAGAGTGGTAATTGGATCTCTCCAGGATCCAATTACCACCCACTCTTGTTTAGTCCCACATCTACTATCTGTGGGACTCTGGTCTGTTTATGTGGATATATAAGGAGCCTCACATCCCCTGTACTCATCGAGAAAGTTCAATAGAATATCCAGTCCTTTGAGGCTTTTTCATGTAGTTTCAGCCGGCTCCTTCTAGAGTAGGGATCTACGTTAAATCCCCGTGTTCAATGTTTATTCTTTCTTGTTTATTGATTTGTTTCTGCTGTGGCTTTCGCTTGTGGTCTCATCCCACTTCTTAGGGAGTAGGGTTCCACGTAAACCTATATGTTTTCTTTGTACTCTTGACATATTATATTTTTTTTATTTTCACATAATGTAAGACAGCATCTCAACTTCTCAAGACAGACAAATTTTTTACAATCGTTGAAGTCAAATTGCGGGTTTTGAATATTAAAGAGAGGGTTTTTTATAATTTGTATATCCGTCAAGATGGTTTGTACTTTCATCTGGATATAATTATCTAGTGGAATGATATCAGCTAAAAAGCTAGTTATGTTACTTATTCGTGTGGCATCTACAACCTATCTCACTAGTCTTTAGTTTCTTCAAAACTATCAAGACCTTTACAATGTGTTTACAAATAGACCCCAATGTGCAATGCTCCTTTTGACCTTTTTGGTTGTTTTCTTTCTTATAAATGCACTGGAAAGCTGTTCACATCTTAAATTTTTGTTTGGGCATAACCAGTTTTTCTTCTTTGATTAAAGCTTTCTGTTTCTACTTCATCACAAATAGCTTAACCAGTCTATTGCCAATTATTCCAGATTTTGATGGTCAAGATGGTTCCAATTCTCAATCTCCGAATCACAGAACTGGTTGGACCACCCACATGCTTCGCGGGACGTGGTTGTCTAAGAATAAGATGCCTCCTTTTTATGGTTTACCTTCTCCCTTGATCTCACAGCTTAGCACTCTTCTCAAAGATGCTGGAGACGTGCAGCTTCCAGAGGCTTCTGAACAACTTGATGTGAGATTCTCCCTTCTTTTAGAAGCCACTTGGAATCTTCTAGCTGCATCATAGCTTGATAGATAAATTTTAGATTTTTTTCAGATAGTCGGATAAATTTTGGATATGCTCAGCGCTGTAAGCTGAGCCACCATATTTAGTTTCCACTTCTTAGACAATTTATTTCCATCTATTTTTTTATTTTTATGCCAAAAATCTTACTTTTACTTACCCAATTTATTTTGTTAATCAAAGGCATTCATCAACAACTTTTTTATCTCACTAAAAATATTGTAAAAAAGGAAGTTGATTAAACTAAAATCCTTCACAGAAGTAAAGAAATATAAAAAATGTAGAAAAACAAAATAACAAATAACATCCAGTAACAATGCTTTCGTGAACTTCTATTGATCTCCTTATGTACTTGGAGGCCTCACTTAGCTGAAATAAGAATTTAGGACACAAACATGGTATAAATGTAACAACTTGTTGCATATTTAATCTGAATAAAAGAATAGATAATTTAAGATGAGGAAGAAACGAAACAAAGAAGAAGCAGAAAACTTCCTCCAAATTTCCAAGTAATCTACATTGCATATGCTATTCACCGTATAGTTTATACCATTTGCTTGATTAAATTGCTATTCTTCTAACTGGGACATCCCGTCAATCATACGGCATACCGATGTTCATGCATCGCAGCATTACTAAGTTACCACTGATTTGAGATTCCTGTTTGAGTAACGAGACGCAGAATGCCTTCTTTTTCGTGTGGTTTTGTATTCAAAGAATTGGATGCTTCCAATCTAATAAAGTGCACTGCCATCTAGGAGGGAAAATTTTACGTGCAAAGTTAGAAAAAAATGGGGAAGATTTTCACATAAGTTGGAACACAATTTTGATTTGTTCATGTACAGGTGGGGGATGTCGGTGACAGGGCAATTCTGGAAACCATCATATCCATCTTCAATCCCATGATGGAGGGTCTTGGGCAGCCGGATTTCGAAGACAAGTAATCTAACCGGCATGGTAAACTGATATAGACATTATTCCGAATACTCTCTGATTTCAAATTTAATCATGCAGCGAAAACTCCAACTGGGATGTAAAACTGGCGCTGAGATACAAAGAACTGCAGCGCCGGATTGTCTCATCAGTCCTGTCATCATGTGCTGAGGGCCTGGGCTTGCTGGGTGCTTCCTAGCCCTCGCAAGTTGAGTTATTTTATAATTTAACGTTTTTGAGCAGGTGCTAGATTTTAGAGATCCCTTTTCCCGGAAGGAGACTACGAAGAAGGATATGGCTTTTCTGCTTCTAAGTCTGGTTATGAACCAAATTAGATTTGTTTCGAAGCAAAGAATCAATGTAGCCGACCTACTTAAAGTGGGAAGAAACTTGGTGGTGGGCCCTGTAACTTTTTTTTTGACCGTTGCATATGTTCAGATGCTGTTTAGATGGAGCTTAGTAAACACATCTTCTCAGATGAAGTTCTTACATTTGGATGTCGGTACTAGATGCCTTGTTCCATCTCTGTAATGAAAATAACATCTGGAAGAACAACGATGATGTCGATATCATCTGTTTGAATAATGGAGTTTGTGGTGTCCTTTTTCTTTTAGAGGGAAGAAAGGGCGTTGGTATGGTTTGCGGTAAATTGTGTTCATCCAATGACTTGTATGGTTCATGTTTCCCTTGTTCTTTGCCTTCCGTCACTTAGAAATATGGGATTTTTACTCCAGAAACCCTATAAACTTTGTCAATTACCTCAACGACCTTTGAAACAACCTAATTCCCCTTGGATCTCATAAACTTTCTCCGTCTTACCTCACAGGCCCTACCGTCAACTTTAACTTTATTGAAGTCAATTACTTGGGTTAAACTTGAGTTAATCTTCCCAAAGTAAATTAGACGGTGGATCTTCAATCTCCATCCCATTCCTTCTCCTACCCCATTCTTTGTCCTTTTCTTCTACCAAATCAAACGTGAGCCGTTGCCACAGACCTGGAGGGTGGTAGACTTGGATGAAGAGGTGGAGGTCAAGGAGGAGGAGGGTGCCCTCATCGCGGTTTGGGAGCTGTTGCGACGGACTTGTTGCGGGCATAGGCGGGGCAGGAGGGTGGTGGGGGCAAAGTAACAAGGGGAGGCAGTGGAGGGGGCGGTCCTGCTGCGGGCGGAGGCATGAGAGGTGGGTGGGTGGGGGGGAGCGATGGAGGGGGCGGTCCCGTTGTGGGTAGAGGCATAGGAGGAGGTGGCAGGGGTGGAAGAGCAAGGGGAGGAGGGTGGCGGGGCTGGAAGAACAATGAGATGAAGGGGAGGTAGTGGAGGGGGCGGTCCTGCTACGGGCGGAGGCATGGGAGGATGGTGGTGGGGTGGAGGAGCAAGGTGAGGAGGGTGGTGGGATCAGAGCAACAACGAGAGGAAGGGGAGGTGGTGGAGGGGGCGGTCTTGCTACGAGCGGAGGCATGAGAAGAGGGTGACGTGGGTGGAGGAGCAATGGGAGGAGGGTGGCGGGGTTAGAGGAACAACGGGAGGAAGGGGAGGCGGTGGAGGGGGCAACTCATGCTGCAGGAGTGGCTGTGTGCTCACCCGCAAGATGTGGGACTTGGGCTTGGAGGTTGATGGTCAGTCGGAGGAGGAGGAAGAGGCAGAGGTCGATGATAGGGTGGGGTGGAGGGGGGGGGGTTTGGGAGAGGAGAAGGACGAGCGCCGATAGACGAAACATAGGAGGGGGAGGGGGTAGGGGAGAGGAGGTTAGTGTTTGGGGAGGCCGGAGTAGTTGCGACTGCTGGTGGAGGAACAACTACGGTTGCATGTGGTCTGGAGGGAAAGAGGGGCTGGAGGAACAGTTGCTGTTGCGAGTGGAGGAGCAAGGGGAGGATGAGGGGGAGGGGGAGGATTTGGATGTACGGAGGGGAATATCATTGTTTGTAAAATTTTTAAACAAAGAGGTCAATATATAGCTCATTTTAACGGAATTCGGTTACATTTATCTGGCAACTGGATGAGAGTTAACCACGGGGTTCGTGGGGGCAGGGGTTAGCAAGTTTACGGGGTCGAGGGTAGAGATGAACATCGGGTCGGGTCGTGCCCACCTCGACCCGACCCGAGCACATTTAACGTAGAGGGCTAGCGGGCCGGGCCTAAGCCCGAATAAATTTGGAAAACTTAGCCCAAGCCCGGGTCCAACCCGATGATACTTGGGTCGGGCCTGGGTCGGGCCGACCCAATTAGGAACCAATTAGTACTTGTGAACTTCATGTCCTTGAAATATAGATAGGTCCAAGGAAAAAAAATTCTTCTTCTTCCATGCTTGTATTATTTGAAGCTATTCCTATTCCAATAATCCAAGCTCCAATACACATAACAAATATATAGAGTCAAGGCTATATTTTAGTTTTGGATCTTTTGTAGGCATGATAGTTCTGTCAATATGCGTTGGTGTTCCCTCGTTTTATCTTTAAAAAAAATCAAGGTATGAAATCCCTTTTTTTGCATCATTCTCAATGGTGTAGAGTCCACAAAAGATACCTTCCTAACACTCTATATTGGCTTACCAAGGCACGTTCATCAAATTAGCCATGCTCTCTACCTCTTTATTAGTTCAAATCCACCTACTTTGTTCCTGAGGGTAATACACCACATTTATTAATCGGGTCAGGCCTTCGATGGGCCTAGATTCAGGTCGACCCACGGGTTTCGGGCTCGGGCCCATCGTTGCCTGAGCCTGGCCCGATAAGAGAATTGGGCCAAAAATTAAGGCCAAGCCCACCCGACTATTGTTCGGGCTCGGGCCTGGGCCGAGCTTTATCGGGCCGGGCATCGGGTTGGGTCGGGCCGGCCCGACCCAATGATCATCCCTAGTCATGGGGGAATTAGGTTCTTTCAAAGGTCGAAGAGGTAATTGGCAAAGTTTATAGGGTTCCTGGGGTAAAAATCCATAGAAATATATACATGGTTGTCGTCCATTAGAGAAGGAGTTAGTGTTGAGCATATGGATTCCATTGTTCTACTATCTTGACAGTCACAACTTCCAAGGTCCATAATTCAGTAGTCAGTACTCGGTTGTTCAGGTCACCGTCTAAGGATTAATCAACAGTCAGGCGGCTAATCGGATTTAATGAGGCTTTAGTCGATTTGAATTTTTAATTATTATGAATATATAAATCATTTTTATACACATATTCTTATATATTTATATAGATTTGCACATTTTATACTATCATAATGAAATAAAAGATAATTGAATTTAGATTAAACATTAAGCATCTTAGATCTAGTTTGCTTTTAAAACAAGCAAAAAAAGGCATCCATGCAAAAATCGCCTGACTAGTCGATCAACCAATTGGGTCGAGTAGTTGACCAATTGATTATTGATCTATTAGTTAAAGTTAATTGGCCACCCCCATCAATTTCATTTGTCAGTTTACTTTTACAACACTGACGATTCTATCGTTCTTATTTTGACTTTTTAATCTAATTCATGCATTTTTTGTTTACATGATCTTCATTGAGTAGGTTGGCTGAAAAATTTGTTGTTCTAGAAATATTTCTCCTTAACCTACTAGAGGGCTGGCATGTTAATAAAAGTTCTCCAGCAGCATGCTCTCTGCAAATCATATGGTTGATTTTTTTTTGAGAAAAATCATATGGTTGAAATGCTTAAACACACAATACAAGCGCCAATGAATTGCCATAATCACATTCAAATTGCTCAAGTGGCAACCTACGCATCTTCTACAATGAATTTATTAGGGTTTTTACACTTGTACTCCAAACTTATCAATAATACTCGGGAATCTGCTTATTTTATAATGACATGGATATCCCTACAAACATCCATATTAACCCAGGTGCCCTTGTGATGTTGACAAAATGATAAAAATAAATATATTATACTTCAGAGATTGATTTATAAATATTTCCATTGCATTTTATTCCTTTGACTAATCTGTTCAATGTCACTAGTCTTAACGGTATAGACACAAGAATCAATACATATGTTTTCTATTAATCACCATCTAATTATTTTTTAAAGGCTCATCATATAATTATGGATATATAGGGTCACAAGTATAACACGTAAAGTTGGGAAAAAAATCCAAGCGCAAATATCTTAAATTTGGAAGCGTAAAGTGTTGTTATCTGCCAACTTTGTCCTTTATAAAATTTTCCCATAACACTCATGTTCATAATTTTTTTCAATTACATTTATGCTTTATATTCTTACAAAATTCACAATATTACTCTTGTGCCCTTACACTTAGTAGACGACAATACGTCAAAATGGATTGAGACCTCTGTTTACACACACATACGATGTTTCGTAATCCTCTTTGCTGCCTTCAAAGCCTTCATCCTATTATTTTATGCAGACTCGCGTTGGCGACATGAGATGAGACCGGGCGGGATTAAACAATTACATGTCCTTCATCAAAGCCTAGGCATCAACATGAGACGAAAACTACGGAACAACTACTACTCTCACGAGGACTATGAGTAAATGAGCTATAGTCGAAAATCATGTGGACGTCTGAGTGCGTCGATCCTTTCCTTTGATCTACCATAACAGACGGGTGGTGAAGCTATTTGTCTTCCTTTGTCTGATTATAAGCCTAGTTTTTTTCTTTCAGCTATTAAGCCACCTTTTGATGCAAGTTCATTGAGTAATCGTGGATCGACGGTACTTGGAATGACTCTCTCGCGTCAAGATGGGTTAGCTTTCTTCTTGTTGTCCGGATAGCTTATTACAAAGAAGTTTAAATGTTATGGGAAAATCTTGTAAGGAAACAAGTGTAAAAATCCAAAAAAATAAGACGAAAAAGAACAGGAAAATAATGCATCGCCTCCTCCTTCGATTGACACGCCATTGCCGCGCCTCCTCTTCCCCCACGTTACTTGTATCTCCACTCCCCAAAATCCCCCAACCACCAATGGCGCCCTCCTCCGCTGCCGCCATCAGCCACGTCATCTTCGACATGGACGGCCTCCTCCTCGGTAAACCCCATCTTCCTCCTCCTCTCCTCTTTAATCACCTACTAATCATGATTGTTAATCACAATCTCGACGATTACGGCGCAGACACGGAGGGGTTCTACACGGAAGTGCAGGAGAGGATCCTGGAGAGGTTCGGGAAGACCTTCGACTGGTCCCTCAAGGCTAAGATGATGGGAAAGAAGGCCATCGAGGCCGCCCGCGTCTTCGTCGAGGAGACCAGCATCTCTGCTGAGCTCTCCGCCGAGGACTTCCTCGTCGAGAGGGAGGAGATGCTGCGGGAGATGTTCCCCTGCAGCGAGCTCATGCCCGGTGAGCGAATTTGGAGCCCCTTGATCTGATCTGATATGATCTCATTATTTTTTTTCTGTTTTTTTTTGGTTTCGATGAAATGGATGCGCGTAAATGTGGAGAGAAATATCCTTATCTTTTTTAAAATATAAATATGAATGAGTATATAGATATTGATGAATATGAAAAATGTATTATCATGTCCTTGAATGAAGATCTGAATCGGATGCTATTGGATACAATTACATATAATATCATAAGTATTTTATAGATTAGCTTAAATGTACATATACGGATTACGTAAATATGAAATACATAGACTAAATGTATTCATTTATTTCGTAACAATTATATTATATACAGTGAGGAATATATCCAAATTTGTTAAATATAGTTACAAATAATTTTGCATGTATATTTATATATTTTTTGAAAGAATTGTATATTTATATGTTAAAGCGGATTATGGATACGTATACATATGTTTATGGATATGAAATTGATATCTGCAGCTGTATCTATTTTATAACGGTTAATGATACAGCTGTTGAAACCTGTATAAGACAGATACGACAATGGATTAGATACATAAATATAATAATATCCTTTTGCATCCCTAGTCTGATCTGATAACCATCCAAAATGTTCAGGTTCAAATTTTAAAGTAGAAGACCCTTACTCTTATAACCACAATCAATTACTTTTGAGTCTACATGTGATTTTATGTTTTGGAGTGTGAAAGTAGTAAACAAAGGTCGAACACTAGCTAAGAAATGGGGTATTCAACTCTGTAGGCTCGTGCTATGCTTCCATAGACGAGATGGATGCATCCACTCATTCGACGAGATGTAGATGTTGGGCGAAGTAGTGAGTTGAGGATCGGGAAAGGAAATGTTGGCAATCAGGCAGAGACGGGTATGAAATGCAAGATGACATGTTAATGAATAGGGGAGTGTTAAGTTGTTTTCTAGATGCAATATCTAAGTGGAGAAGTTGTGGATTCTTGAGCCTATGTTTGAGCTTACAATCCGCACTTCAAATGCGTTTGATTTCAAGATTCTGACATAGCTCATCACCATTGAAGGCGATAATGGGATATGAGTATAATATATCATTTCTTCATTTTTCTTCCATTCATTTGCACAAACTAAATATAAGAAACTACTATGCTTTTCCTCTGGTCCTGATCTCTCCATCTACACTTGAGCTTAGACATGTGAAGTGTTGGCTATTGCGTGGACATTTTTTTTGAAAGTCTGCAAGGTAGAGGGTAACACTCGATGGTGTCCGCCCCTTCAAGATTTATTGATAACCAAAATTAGAGTTACATAAGTAGGATGCTGCAACACCGCAAAAGGAAAGAAGATCACCAAAGATAAGGAAACTATATCACCCCAAAGCACTCTAAATCACCCAGTCGTCCACCAACCTTTTGGCCAACACCCCTGCATTTTCCTTATAGAACCTGTGACCCGAGAAAAGCAGGTCATTCCTCCCCCTCCAAATCGCCCAGAGGATCGCGAAGGGTAGCAACCGATCACGCCTAGCTCTGTCCCTATTATCGTGAATCGAGTTCCAAAAAGCCTGGAAATCGTCAGCGCGGCACCACGTGACATTCATCTCAACCCAAACCTGCGCAACCAGGGGACAAGCGAAGAATAGATGCTCCGCCATCTCAATGTCGTGGTCGCAAAGAAGGCACCTATTCGCAGTCACGCCCAGAAGTCTGACGCAGCGGTCACGCGTCATCAATCTCTTCCTCCGAAGAAGCCATAAGAAGACTCCAATCCTCTCAGGAGGCTTTGGATCCCAAATAGATTTACAATCCCTGTTCATCAGCTCCGAATTCATAGCCGGCGGTCTGGAAATCGCCCCATAAGCCCCCCTGACCGAGAAGGGGCTGCCCTTCCAGCTCCAATGATCTCTAACCGCAGAGGGAGCCCCAAACTCCCGCAAAGCATCCAACATCAGCAAGAACTCCTCAAGTCTTTGGTCCGAGAAATTAGCGGCGAAAGAAGGCCACCAGGATCCGTCCACCCAACAGTCCATGACCGGGCACTGCTTGTTGTCAGCCAAGGCATATAGCCGAGGGAAGCGGGAGCAGAGAGCCCCCGCCCCAGTCCAATTGTCTTCCCAAAATAAGAAGTTGTCTCCTCTCCCACAGACTGGTGCTGACAAACTGACATATTGAGTAATATGTCACAAGCCTCCTGCCAAATCAAATCAACATCATGACCAAATTAATCCCCAAAGAAGAAGAAAGTGAAGAAAAGAGTAAGACGAGCATAATGGAATAAAGCGATTAAAGAGAGAGGCAGGATGAATTAAATTGCGAGCAAGAAAGAAGGAAAATGACTCATTGTGCATATTTGCATGCTCGCAGCAGCTCCTAAAGTTCCAAAGTCTTAAATTTCCCGATACTAGTGGCATGCACCATCTCACATGCTGCTTATATCAGTAAATATTATGGATTTTTATGATGGTTCCACTTTATTTCACTTGTTGCCATTTTCTCTATAAACATCGCATACCCCTTGTTATTCGTTGGACATGGAGGAATGAGCTTACTATGGTGTATCAATAGGGAATAGTTGGGGTGCCACATGGCAAAGCCTTGCTGCACGTTGTGGGCATTTTCGCATCACATGAGCATGTTTTAGCCAACACATAAGAAGCAAATTTTTTTCGATTTGGTGAGCTTTGGTACAGAGATGTTTTTGTTTTAGAGAATCTGATGAGGACTGAACACTCTGGGTAGATGGTTATTATCTATTAATCAAAGAGTTAGAAGTACAAAAGCCAAGAATCGTGAATAAAATTAGCATGAGCCACAATGTTTTCTCTATACAACCACTTATTATGAAAAATCTACACATTCCTGGCTGGTCAGAGTGCCAAAAAAAAGGAAACAATCTTTCTCTCTTTCTTGCAAATCTTGCCAATTTGTATTTGAATCTGTGGTATCATACAATGCATTTGCACTCTTTTGCAATATAATTGAAAATTTCTCTTCTATCCCAACTAAAGCCTGACCAAAAGAATCTCCTCATTAGATTCTCCATTCTCCACTGCACCCCCTCCCCCTGAATAATCTATGTGCAAACAAGTACAATACAAGGATGACTGAGGATCATATTTTAGGAGCGCAAGCATAATTCTGAGATTAGATTCTCGCCTTCCAACCAAGCTCCTCCTACATGGGAAATGATGTTGAGAATGATCATCACAATGTTGAGAACATTGATTCTGGTGAGTAGATCAACATTGGAGAAGATGGCTAGATTGCATAGAGAAGATGGCTACTTTGCATAGAGATGTACATTGTATTGATTAAACTACTGTTGGAATAATCGGCCGACCAGGCTGATCATACTTAACTTCGAGCTATGATTAATGCAGTTCATGAGCGTGATAAAGTCTATTGACAAGGAGCATATTCTGATGGAGTTTGAGCCAACAAAGAAGATTGAGATATATGCATCTTCGAAGAAGAATGATGCCCTGGCTAAAGTGTCGTTCACAGGGACCATGATACATGCTTGCTTTTTTCTGTATTATTGACATTGTGTTGCATCATTTAATCACTAATCACTTCATTACTGTAGAGAGAATTATGTAGTGGGTGTACCTTTTGTGCTTTTTTATTTTCTCTGTTCTATCTTATGTAATTTACTCATAGGTTTTCTCTATATAAGAGAGCCTAGGGTTCCCTGGAATAAACAACTCTTTTTCTTCCAACATGGTATCAGAGCCAAAACTCTAGGCTCCTTTTACACAATCGCCTCCCTCCTTTCTCTCCTCTCTTCTCGACGCCACCCCTCCTTCCCGGAGCCCCTCCCGCAGCCCCGCCCCGCCCCGCCGCTCCATCGGGTCCCCGCACCGCCGCCCCCCTCCACCCGTCTTGTCGGGTACCCGCCCCGTCGGGTAACCTTTCGCCGGCTCCTCCCTAGCCGACGACAACCCGTCGGCCCCTCTGCACCCGGCCCCTGTCGTAGCCGCCTCCTCCGTCATATCCATGGATTTGGGTGACTCTCGACTTGGGAGGGCACCCCCGTCTTTCTTATTCAAAAAAAAGCGTCTACATACGTACTCAAATCCTATGAAGTTTGTGTAGACACTTGTTCTTTCATCTACAAGCCCTAGTTCTTGATCTTCGGCGAATGTCAGAAAACAAAGTCGATATGCCCTCCATAGGCGCATTCAAAGGTCTCGCGCCAATAGTCAAGATGAATGGGACGGACTATGAGCTTTGAGCGATGCAGTTCATGAGCCTCATGAAGTCAAACGGTAAGAAGCATATTCTTACCAAGGAAGAGCCGGCAGAGAAGACTGGGATCTATGCCTCCTGGGAGGATGATGATTCATATGCCAAGGTCTGGTTGTCAGTCACACTGTCGATGGAGATTGCTAATGATGTCCTCCATCAGCCCACCGCTAAGGCGATGTGAGACATACTAGCGGCGACATATTCATAGGTGCAGAATGAGACCAAGATGTTACAACTTCAGCACGACATATTCACCATAAAGCAGAATGGGCGACCACTTCATTCCTTGTATACATCCCTGAGGGGGATGTTTGAGAAACTCTACAACACTATTCCTCTCACGACCACACCCGATCAGCAGAAGACATTTCAGAATGCTACCATGGTAGGAGTCCTGCTTGTGGCCCTTGATCCCGAATATGATGCGGCCCGATCACAGATACTTGCAGATGCTACCATTCCTCCTATGGAGGAGGTCTACTGGAGGCTTAGCCACATCTCTGTCTCATCCAATGCTTCTTTACCACCCCCCTCGGCGGTGGCTGCTTCTAGAGGGAGAGGTAGTTCGTCTTCTTCATTCCGTGGTCGTGGAACTTGAGGTCGAGGTGGTCGGTTTCGTCAGCCCTGCAGTTTTTGTCACCATACAGCTCACTCTGAGGAAACATGCTATTCTAAGCATAGATTTCCAGCGTCGGCGCGGGTAGCAGAACATGTTGCATCCCCATCAGCATATACTACGGATTAGAGGTTTGAGGAGCTAGTTGCTAGATTACGCGATATTATGCCTCCTGTTTCTACATATTCTCCTGGAGGCCCTTCGGTTATTGCTGCATCAACTTCCGCCAGTACTCATGCCATGGCTAGCACCTCAGGTAGTGCTTGTGCTTTTACCACATGTTATAGTTCAGATGTCTCAGATTGGATCATGGACTCTAGTGCCACGCACCATCTCTGTCGCGACAAAGACAGACTTATGTCATACAGGGAGATTTCACTAGGGCGGTCAGTGGTAATAGCTAATAGGACTCATTCACCCATTGTTGGATAGGGGGAGGTTATTTTGTCTTATTCCATGCATCTGAAGAATGTCTTACATGCCCCCGAATTCTCGATGAACTTACTCTCTATTAGTCAGATTACAAAGGATTTACACTGTCGCGCTATATTTGACCCATCTTCTCTTATATTTCAGGACATTCTAGCAGGCAGGGTGATTGGCTATGGCTCTGAGCAGGTTGGTCTTTATCGTATGAACCGGAGTTCATATGTTGGAGTCTCTTCTCATGTAGCTGGATCTGTCTCTCCCTATACATGGCATCTACGCTTTGGTCACCTTCCCCTTTAGAAGATGCGTCGTCTTTTACCTCAGATATCTCCGTGTTCTTCCTTCCGGTGTGAAGCTTGTCAGTTAGGGAAGCACCACAGAGCTAGCTTCCCTAGTCGTCAGAGTCGGAGCAATAGCTCCCCTTTTGAATTACTTCATGTTGATATTTGCGATCCCAGTCGTGTCCCTGATCACCAGGGGCAC
Source organism: Ottelia alismoides (assembly GCA_037367405.1). NCBI lineage: Eukaryota > Viridiplantae > Streptophyta > Magnoliopsida > Alismatales > Hydrocharitaceae > Ottelia > Ottelia alismoides. The sequence continues at coordinate 577,496 of JAZKJV010008977.1, read as the reverse complement.
ATGTTTTATCTTGGGGTGGTCAATGATTTCTCTCGTTTGTCGTTGGTTTTCCTATTAAAGAATAAATCTGAAGCTGGTGATGTTATCATATCAATGAAGTGCAGAATGTTTTTTCATCCCATGTGAAATAAGTTCGTACTGATAATGCTTTGGAATTTTGCACTCGCTCTCTCTCCCAATATTTTTCGTCAAGAGGCATTATTCATTAAACCACATGTGCGTACACCTCTCAACAAAATGGAGTCGCTGAGAGAAAACATCGTCACCTTCTTGGCATTACTCGAACTCTACTTATCCAGAGTTGTGCTCCTATTTCTTTTTGAGGAGATGCCGTACTTACAACATGTTATCTGGTCAATTGTATGCCATCCACGGTACTTGGTGAGAAAATTCTTCCTTTTGTTGTTTTTCCAGATAAGGAATTGTTCTCACTCACCCTTCGTGTTTTTGGTGTTGTTGCTTTTGTTCATCAGTTATCTCCAGGTCTTGACAAGCTCTTGCCTAGAGCTGTCACACGTGTCTTTGTGGGTTATGCTTGGATTCAAAAGGGATACCGTTGCTATGATCCTGTTAACAGGAAATACTTTGTCAGTGCTGATGTTACATTCTTTGAGTCTGTTATGTACTTTTCTCCAGCAGGTGACAGATTGGCCTCTAACACATCTAATGATGAGTTCTATGTTCCTCCTCCTCCTACTGTGAGTCCACCAATGTCCATTCCAGTTCCTGAAGTCACGCCAACACCACCACTACCACTACCTCCACCACTGCCACCACCACCAAAATCACTTATCTCGCCATTACCAAAATATTATACACGTTGGTCGGGTCCTGCTCATGCTACACGTCAATCATCCAGCACGCCTTAGGTATGTCCAGATGTTAATACTAATGATGGGTCGGATAGTGTGTATATCCAGGGTTCATCATTGCAGAAGGAATACGAACCGACGAGTACTGTGGTTGATGATCTGGATGGCCCTATTGCTATAAGAAAGCAGAAACACACTTGTGCTTCATATCCTCTTGCCTCCTGGGTCTCCTTTCATCGCCTCATAGGGGACTTTCAGAGATTTGTAGTGGCTTTTTCTTTTGTGGAGAACCCACGAAATTATCAGGATACATTGAAATTTGATTGCTGGCGTTCTGCCATGGAGGAGGAGATGGCTTCCCTACAGTCACGGGGTACATGGAGCGTGGTTCCCGCTCCCTTAGGAGCATATGTTGTTAGCTGCAAATGAGTTTTTACTGTCAAGTATCATGCAGATGGTAGCCTTGATCGTTACAAGGCAAGGCTATTGGCGCGAGGTTTTACTCAGAAATATAGCGTGGACTATATGGATACCTTCTCTCCAGTTGCCCGTCATTCCACTCTTCGTATTCTTCTGTCATTAGGCCTGGTACGCGATTGGCCTTTGTTCCAACTTGATGTTAAGAATGCATTTTTGTATGGCGATTTGCAGGAAGAAGTCTACATGCAACAACCTCCAGGGTTTGCTGCTGAGGGGGAGAATCATATGGTATGCAGACTTCATAAGGCAATATCGCCTTAAACAGAGCCCAAGGGCATGGTTTCAGAAGCTTTCCCATCTAATTGAACAACAAGGATTCAAGAGATCTAATGCGGATCACTCGTTGTTCATTCATAAGACTACTCGAGGTACAATTGTCATCATGGTGTATGTTGATGATATTTTGGTTACAGGAGATGATGCTCAGGGGATAAAGATTACAAAAGCATTTTTGGGCCGTCAATTTGTTACGAAGGACCTGGGTACGCTACAATACGTTCTGGGGTTGGAGTTTTCCAGGAATGCACAGGGTCTTGTGATGACCCAAAGGAAATATATTACAGATATGCTTATCGAGACGGGCATGGTTGGATGTAGACCTTCTACTACTCCTATGGACCACAGCATAAAATTATATGATAATGATATAGAAGAAGTTGACAGGAGAAGGTATAGAAAAATGGTGGGTAAGCTTCTTTACATCACTATAACTCGACCTGATATTTCCTTTGCAGTTAGTCGAGTAAGCTAATTTATGGAACAACCGAGACATGTACATATGGATACCATGTATATGATACTCAGGTATCTAAAGTCGTCTCCAGGCACATGGCTGTTGTTTACAAAGGAAACAAATTTATCTGTCTCGGCATGTGCCGATGCTGATTATGCAGGATGCCCTAAGGATCAGAAGTCTACTTCAGGCTTTATAGTGTTTGTGGGTAACTCTCTAGTTTCTTGGAAAAGCAAGAAACAAACAGTTGTGGCTAGATCCAGTGCTGAATTTGAATATAGGGACATGACACAAGCAAGTACGGAGATGATGTGGGTTCGAGCTGTACTAGAAGACTTGCATATAGATGTACTTCTGCCCATGTAGCTACAATGTGATAATCAAGCCGCGTTGTTCATTGCCAATAATCCTGCCTTTCATGAAAGAACTAAACACATTGAAGTAGATTGTCACTACACTAGAGACATGATCCAGAAGGGCCTGATTTCTACTTCACATGTTAGTTTAGGAGAGCAGACTGTCGACATCTTCACCAAGCCATTGCTCAGAGGACCATTCCAGAAGCGTACTTTGATGCAGCGAGGAACGACAATATAGGGCCGAATATTTTTTTAATTTTAATTGTCAATTTTATTTACGTTTATTGAGTTGTCATAATTTTAATTAATTAAATGAGATCGCCTGTGATCTCAATCAATTAGTTGTCGATTTTTGAATTTCAAATTAGGTAGTTAGTCGGTTAATTAGTTAGAGTCAGTTTAGGATTATTGGTTGTCAATTTAAATAAATTTCTATTTTTGTAAGGTCATCCCTCCTATATAAAGGGATGAGAGTCCAATGTTTTAGTCAGTCAAGTATTAATGAAAAATTGAGATTTTATCTCTCTCTCTCCCTTGTTTCTCTCCTCTCTCCTCCCGCGATCTCCACGTTCTTCTTCTCCAACCCCGCGCATCCGACGTGTTTCTTCTTCTCAACCCCTCTCTTTCTCCACCCAAAATTCCACCGATCAATTATTTCAATTTTATCGTCGACGCCGATTTCAATTTGCATCAATTGGTATCAGAGCATGGCAACCGAATCGTCCCTACAGTTCGACGATCCCGTCGCGTATTGGAAGATGCAATATGATTTGAGTTGCATATCTCATGGTTCACGTTCACGTGCACGTCAACAAAAGTTCAAGAAGCGCCTTATGTCAAGCATCAAGGTTCAGGCATGGCTGGATGCGCAAATCGAAGAAGACTCGCTCGACGACGACAAAATTCAGATCATCGAAGCGGCTGACCAAGGGCCCATCTTCGACGAAAATCCAACCGTCTACGACGAACTGCCCGTGGTTCAGATCAGTTCGGAAGAAAAAGAAGCCGAAACGGTCGCTGTCCTGGAGGTTTCAGATCAGCCCCCATCACCAACAGCGTCCCCGATGGCAGCCCCAACCCCCCCAGCGGTTCCCCAGGCCGTCCAACCCCTCGCCGCACCGCCGGCGGTCCCTCCCGCGACCCCCAAACCCCCTGCGATACCACCCCCAGCCCCAGTTTCTCCCCGCGCGTTCTCCCCCTCGCCGAACCCGCCCCCTCCGTCCACCACTCGCTGCCATTCCCTCTCGCCAGCCCTCCCACGCGCGCCGCCCCCTCCCTCCCCTACTCCCGTCCTCCCCCGCGCCACCCTTCCCTGCCTCCCACCTGCGCCCTGTCAAACCCCGCCCGCGCCTCCTTCTCGCCGACCCACCCCCCCGCCTACGGCTCCTCCATGCCATCGCCGCCTCTGGCCCCTTCCCCCGCTCCTCCAGCGTCCGCGGTTTCCCTCCTCCTCTCCTTCACCGCCTGCACCCTGCCGCCCGCGCCTGCGTTTCTCGCCCAACGCCCTGCACCCTGCCCTCCCCCTCCCGCTCGCCTTCGCCGCCCGCCACTTCCCTTCTCACGCGCACCGCCTTTGCATCAGCCAACAACCCCCTAGCATTCAACATCGGCGCCACCTGTGCCTACGGCCCTGCACCCGGTCCGCGCCTCGCGCCCTGCCCTCCCTCCAGCTGCCGCTACCGCCGCCGCGAAGACGCCACCCCAGGCCGCGCTATATGCGCTAGAAACTCGGGCAAACCCTAACGGGGGTCCCGCTGGTTATAGGAGTTGAATCCCACGACATGTGGGATTGGGGATTATTTGAAAAAATTTATAAGAAGGCCCCCCTGCAACAGATTTTACTTAAAGGGACTGTTCAAGAGTTCCACTTACAAAAATTGCTCAAATGAAGGGGTACGAAAATTGCGAAGACGCCCTCCGATTGGAAAGAACTACAAACGTAATGTTGAAATGGCTCTAATTGCAGGCTACAATTTCAAAGACGATTTCTCCAACGATGCATATAGACCAAGCAATTCGTCGGGAGACGAATTTTTAAAAGCGGAGGAGAGTTGATGCAGCGAGGAACGACAACCGAATATTTTTTTAATTTTAATTGTCAATTTTATTTACGTTTATTGAGTTGTCGCAATTTTAATTAATTAAATGAGATCGCCTGTGATCTCAATCAATTAGTTGTCGATTTTTGAATTTCAAATTAGGTAGTTAGTCGGTTAATTAGTTAGAGTCAGTTTAGGATAATTGGTTGTCAATTTAAATTAATTTCTATTTTTGTAAGGTCATCCCTCCTATATAAAGGGATGAGGGTCCAAGTCAAGTATTAATGAAAAATTGAGATTTTATCTCTCTCTCCCTTGTTTCTCTCCTCTCTCCCGCGATCTCCGCGTTCTTCTTCTCCAACCCCGTGCATCCGGCGTGTTTCTTCTTCTCAACCCCTCTCTTTCTCCACCCAAAATTCCACCGATCAATTATTTCAATTTTATCGTCGACGTTGATTTCAATTTGCATCAATTGGTATCAGAGCATGGCAACCGAATCGTCCCTACGGTTCGACGATCCCGTCGCGTATTGGAAGATGCAATATGATTTGAGTTGTATATCTCATGGCTCGCGTTCACGTGCACGTCAACAAAAGTTCAAGAAGCGCCTTATGTCAAGCATCAAAGTTCAGGCATGGTTGGATGCGCAAATCGAAGAAGACTCGCTCAACGACGACAAAATTCAGATCATCGAAGCGGCTGACCAAGGGCCCATCTTCGACGAAAATCCAACCGTCTTCGACGAACTGCCCGTGGTTCAGATCAGTTCGGAAGAAAAAGAAGCCGAAACGGTCGCTGTCCCGGAGGTTTCAGATCAGCCCCCATCACCAACGGTGTCCTCGATGGCAGCCCCAACCACCCCAGCGGTTCCCCAGGCCGTCCAACCCCTCGCCGCACCACCGACGGCCCCTCCCGCGACCCCCAAACCCCCTGCGATACCGCCCCCAGCCCCAGTTTCTCCCCGCGCGTTCTCCCCCTCGCCGAACCCGCCCCCTCCGTCCACCACCTGCTGCCATTCCCTCTCGCCAGCCCTCCCACTCGCGTTGCCCCCTCCCTCGCCTACTCCCGTCCTCCCCCGCGCCACCCCTCCCTGCCTCCCACCTGCGCCCTGTCAAACCCCGCCCACGCCTCCTTCTTGCCGACCCACCCCCCCGCCTACGGCTCCTCCACGCCATTGCCGCCTCCGGCCCCTTCCCCCGCTCCTCCAGCGCCCGCGGTTTCCCTCCTCCTTCTCTCCTTCACTGCCTGCACCCTGTCGCCCGCGCCTGCGTTTCCCGCCCAGCGCCCCGCGCCTGCGTTTCCCGCCCAGCGCCCCGCGCCCTGCCCTCCCCCTCCCGCTCGCCTTCATCGCCCGCCACTTCCCTTCTCACGCGCACCGACTTTGCATCAGCCAACAAACCCCCGGCATTCAACAGCGACGCCACCTGCGCCTACGGCCCTGCACCCGGTCCGTGCCCCGCGCCCTGCCCTAACCTCCAGCTGCCACTACCGCCGCCGCGAAGACGCCACCCCAGGCCACGCTATATACGCGAGAAACTCGGGCAAACCCTAACGGGGGTCCCGCTGGTTATGGGAGTTGAATCCCACGACATGTGGGATTGGGGATTATTTGGAAAAATTTATAAGAAGGCCCCCCCTGCAACAGCTTTTACTTAAAGGGACAGTTCAAGAGTTCCACTTACAAAAATTGCTCAAATGAAGGGGTACGAAAATTGCAAAGACGCCCTCCAATTGGAAAGAACTACAAACGTAATGTTGAAAAGGCTCTAATTGCAGGCTACAATTTCAAAGACGATTTCTCCAACAACGCATATAGACCAAGCAATTCGTCGGGAGACGAATTTTTAAAAGCGGAGGAGAGTTGATGCAGCGAGGAACGACAATATATGGCCGAATATTTTTTTAATTTTAATAGTCAATTTTATTTACGTTTATTGAGTTGTCGCAATTTTAGTTAATTAAATGAGATCGCCTGCGATCTCAATCAATTAGTTGTCGATTTTTGAATTTCAAATTAGGTAGTTAGTCGGCTAATTAGTTAGAGTCAGTTTAGGATAATTGGTTGTCAATTTAAATTAATTTCTATTTTTGTAAGGTCATCCCTCCTATATAAAGGGATGAGGGTCCAATGTTTTAGTCAGTCAAGTGTTAATGAAAAATTGAGATTTTATCTCTCTCTCCCTTGTTTCTCTCCTCTCTCCTCCCGCGATCTCCGCGTTCTTCTTCTCCAACCCCGCGCATCCGGCGGGTGCTTCAGGAGCGATGTCGACGTATTATATTAGCCTTTGTTAATCATCCTCTCGAGACCTCCCTAATGTCAAAGATGCAATTGAGAACCAGTGTTTGACTTACGTTCGCGGAAGCCGTGTTTCTTCTTCTCAACCCCTCTTTTTCTCCACCCAAAATTCCCCCGATCAATTATTTCAATTTTATCGTCGAGGGACATGATCCAGAAGGGCATGATTTCTACTTCACATGTTAGTTTAGGAGAGCAGACTGCCGACATCTTCGCCAAGCCATTTCATCAGAGGACCATTCCAGAAGTGTACTTCCAAGCTGAGCATGATTGATATCTATGCTCCATCTTGAGGGGGAATGTAGAGAGAATTATGTAGTCGGTGTACCTTTTGTGCTTTTTTATCTTCTCTGCTCTATCTTATGTAATTTACCCATGGGTTTTCTCTATATAAGAAAGCCTAGGGTTCCCTGGAATAAACAACAACTCTTTTTCTTCCAAGAATTACAATTTTCTTTTTGGGCTCACGTAGTTTCAAAAGTTGATACATGCCTTGCTTTATATGAGTATTATTGTAAAGAATATGGCATAATAGGAAGAGGATGGGGCGTATGCACCCTGGTGTATATAATTTTACATGCACTGAGGCCTATATCTCCCTTTTTTTTACTTTTTTTTTAAAAATATCACCGTCTATATTCATCTATATATCCCTCCAATACAAGGTTCGAAATCTCAATTTCGATCTCGTTTCGGTGACCTGGAAAACCGAAATTTCGCCGAAATTTCAGGAAATTTCGACAATTTCGGTGGAAATATCAGAAAAGCCTCAAAAATCCGATTTTCCCAGTTTTATTGGAAATTTCGATATTCCAAGTTATTAGAACAATAAATAACATACAAATACACAATTATTTTACCCATATTGGTCATCTATACCCCTTATATAGACATATCGGTCATATCGATCATATCGGTGATATTGTTGTAACATTGTCAATACATAATAAAACAGAGTAATAGTTTTACAACAAGTTACAACAAGTGAAAATTATTAAGAACATGCATATTAATGATCAATGCAATAAAAGATTAAAATATAGTACCTGGTGACATGTTTTGTTCAGAACCAAGAGTTCCGTGGTGGATCTGAATGGCCCCCCCTTTCTTGATGTCTCTCATAACGCATCGCAGATTCAATGAACTCGCAGTAGTTCTCCCATGTCATGTACGAGTACATGACCTTGTAATCCATCACATACTGCCTGTATTGGTGGTCATCGATGCCTATGAGTACCCCGAGACGAGGATAAGCAGCACTGGATCAGGTATCACGAGTGTTACGACGAGGCTGTGAACTACTGCCCTGAGACCCTCGGGACGACGACGACGAAGTAGGAAAAGATGTCTGCGGAGGAGGAGGAGGAACTGGCGTGTACTCAGGGAAGAAACCGTAGCTGTCACCCGCAAAGAAGCTGTCCTGGCTCTGCTCAGGTTGGCTACCTTGGTAGTTGTCTCCGCTGTAGCTACTGTATCCCCCATACCCACTGTAACCACTATAGTACTGAAGAGGAGGAGGAGGTCTTGGCGGAGAAGCATGAAAGTATTCCGGGAAGATGCCAAATTATCTCTCATCATGCGACGATCCATATCCGCCTAAAGGACTTGGTGCTCCTCCGCGATATGGGCTATCAATGTCCATGGAGCTCAAAGAACCTACAGATGATGTCAAATCATCCATATAGCTGTCGGTTGGACGATGGCCTCGACTGTACTCGTAATCCGTAGGCCCTGGACTCGGACTTGGAACAAATTGTCCATGTGTGTTCCGCTGTCGCTCCATATATTCACGTCCTGCATATAGCCCTTCCTGAAGTCTGGTATCCTGTGGTCCACGAGCACTCCCTCCTGACCCGCCTGAGTTTGTCTCCCCACCACCACCAGGTCCACCACGACCAACATCATCATCATCATCATCATCATCTCCACTGTCATCCTTTGACCTTGATTTGGATTCGGAGCTACTCGAGAGGATTTCATCAACATCCGTATCAATCTCGCCCTCCAACCCTCCAACAGGGTCTGTAATCCGCCCGGATCTTGCTAAATAGTCACCAACGTCTGCTCTCATTTGCTGGCTTATGTTCTCATTTGGTCTTCCACCTGGCTGATCGAGAACGGGGGTACCATTGGAATCCATCCACCTCTGGAGAACGTCTTCATCAGCATCGTCATCGTGCATCTTGAAAATGTATGCAAGATCAATAGGGTTCGTGTAGTCATCTTTGTCTTGTCCCTCCCCTGCATCTTTCAACTTCAGCCTCAAGTTGTAATGCACGTAGACAAGGTCATTGAGCTTCTTTTCTCCCAACCTGTTTCGTCTCTTGGAATGGATCAAATTGAACGTGCTCCAGTTCCTCTCACAACTGCCAGCAGATGCGGTTTGAGACAACACTTTCACTGCCACACTTCGAAGGTTGGTAGCTTCCATCCCGTATAACAACCACCATTCGGCTGCAAAAAAAGAAAAAGAGAGAAATCAATAGTAGGAATAAATGAACACACAAGTAATGGTTTTATTTGCCTTCGTCCCTACCAGGAAGAGTATTGCCCCGTCCGTTGACCGCAGTAATCCAACCGAAGGAACTCAACGCATCCCGAAAATACTTAACCTACGCAGTGCACACATAGGTTTAAGTCGTACTACATCTTTACGAAATTTCTTGTGACTCCAAAGTTATCTAGAAATTGAGGATTACCTCGTTCATGCACATGATCTGTAACTTCTCGTCCTCGACGAGCTTCTCCACCACAATCTGTACGACTGCTAGAAGGTCAGCATTTGTACCAAGTTCATTCTTGTACTGCTACTTAGGATTGAAGTAATAAGCTGCACACAAAGTCACGAAGAAGCTCATTTATGATGTCCAACCATAGAAATTTAAAAAATGGAAAAAAATCCATTTTTACATAATACATACCGGCCTTGTGAAGATGATGTGAGAGCATCTTGGACCATCGCTCGTCTATGATGTCCAACCATGCTTTCGATCCCTTTCCAACCGCTTCTCTGACCTTCTCTCTCATGCAGCGCATTGCCTCGTAGATGACTCCCATGGTGGGCTTCTTGTCGCCATCCACGATCCACAATGCAGAAATAATTGGATCCATGATCCTCGTGACCCGAGTCACGTCATCCCAAAAGGAGATATCATTGATCAATATCTCCACCTTCCGTCCTCCTTTAGTTCGAGCTTCAGGTATCTCGTACCACTCACCCTGGCAACACATGGTTTTCAAACCCGTCTTGTGTTGCTTGAGGCTTTGCAACGCTATAAAATTAGTTGCAAAGCGTGTGATGCCATGCCTCACCAACTCCCCATTGCACATCCGCCTCATCAGTGCCAACACTTTGCCGTGGTTGCAGATGAATGTGGTGATCATTCGTCCTTTCTCCACCACCCTTGAGACGAGCTTCCTCTTGCTGAAATCCTTAAGGATCAAATCAGTGCAATGCGCAACACACGGTGTCCAAAAAATTCCGTAGCTGCTAGACTTCATTATTGTTTCACCAGCCTTCTTGAAGTTGCTGCCGTTATCCGTCACAATTTGCACAATGTGCTCTTTCCCAACCTCCTTTATAACGTCCTTCATCTACTTCAGAAGGTACCTGTGGTCCTTCACATGCTCAGATGCATCAACATATTTCAAGAAGATTGTCTTCCCTTCATAGTAGACAAGGAAGTTGATGATCTGCTTCTTCGTGTAGCTCGTCCACCCATCGCACATCAATGTCACCCCATACTCTGGCCATCTCCTCCTCAACTCGGTGATGTACTCATTCATCTCCTCTTTCTCCATGGAAAGGGTCGTCGATATGCGAGAGGCGATTCACGGGGCGACTCGCGAGGCGAGCTTCCATGCGGTTTCGAGGGTTGCGGGGTTTCTGAGGGTTCTGTCTCGCCAGGCGACTCCCAGGGAAGCTTCGTGGGCGGCGCGGTGGCGATCTCGCGGCGGATACGATTGCTTGTGATGCCAGGGGCAATCCACTCTCCACGCGTCACCTCTGGCTCCGCGTTTCCGATGGGGGTTCGGGGGGGCTACGCGTCATCACGAGCCTTGTGACTCTCAGGCGGCTCGGTTTGGCGCATGGGGTGTGCCTGTGCGGGGTGGCTTTCGACCTAGGGCTGGCGCGCTTGAGTCCCTTATCGGGAGGAATGAACCCAGCTTTCAGGGGCATGAGGGACTGCTTGTGCAGGGGTGTGTGGCTGACAACACTTGTGCGGCGGGCAGGCGGCGATGACGTTGGCGCCGGGGGGTGGCGCCTTGTTGAGAAGCGTCGTAGGAGGCTCCTTGCTGGTCTATCTTCACGGGGTCGTGGTGCGCCGCGGCTATCTCCTTTCGGCCGGGGATGCTACCGGTGTGGTGGAATGGATCATTGGGCGAGGACGTGCCGCGATCCCCTTCGTTGTTTCTCGTGCTGAGGTTTTGGTCATTCTAGGCGGTCTTGTCCGTTGGAAGAGCACCGGGGGACGATCTTGATCGGTGAGGGAGCTGGTGAGGAGGCTCTTTTCCTCGCGACATCTGACGTGGGGTTTGTGTCCAAGGCCTCCTTCAAAGGGGATGTGGCGCGCCTTTCTCCATGGAGGGCGATGGTGAGGGGGCTTCGGAAAACCGAGGTGCGAAGTTTGGTGGGAGGATCGGAGGTTGGGTCTTTGTGTCTGAAATGGCGAAGGTCGAAAGATTCGGATCTTGCGGTGAAGCCTGCGGTGGTGGAAAGAGTCATTGTTAGGGGGTTGCCGTCGAGGGCGAGGACGAAGGAGCGCATTTCGCGCTTGCTGCAGAATGTTGTTGTGGTCGACTCTGTCGAGTTCTCGGGGTGTCAACCGGGACAACCTTTGGATGTTCTTCTTCGGGTGGAGCCGGTCGTAGTTGAGGAAATGGGTTGTTGGAGTTGTGGTTGGATGACAGGAAGGTTCTGTTAGAATTGGTGGTCGCGGATGTCTGGGCGGCTATCCGGGCTGCCGGGAAGCGTAGGGGGAGATTCAAGTGATAGAGAATTCTTTGGGAGGTGGAGATGGAAGGTCGGAGCGGGTTTGCGAGGTGCAGACTACGGTGGAGTGGGCTTCGTCCCTGATGAGGATGCAGCCTTCTGCCGGGGTGCGACCTTCGAGCGCGACTCACTCTCCAACGTTGGCGATTCAATTCGGCACCATATCCGCGACGGGTGCTTCGAGGCCAATGGCGGATTCTATACCATGTGATCCTGCGGTTGACGCGGGAGGAGGTGCGACGGCTGGTGGATCCCTGCCTGTTGTTCCTCGGGAATTGTTGCACCTTGTGGGGTCGGTTCCTGAGCGGACGTGGCTTGAAGGTGCGGGTCGGCCAGGCTCGGTTATCTCTTCCTCTTTTTTGGCTGGTAAGATGGCGCCTGCTCAGCTGGGGTTGGAGGATGTGGTTGGGGGTGCGCCCGAGCCGCGGAGGGTTGGTTTTGCGGTTGTGGGGGAGCAGCCAGCGGGGAAAGGGCTCCACATTGCAGGGAGTGGGGATGACCTGCAGAGAGGGGACGCGGGAACAGATGGATCGGAAGTAAGGCACGTGAGCTCGGCTTGTGGTGGGGCCGACTTGGCTGGAGTGGAAGGGGCGGCTGGGGACTCTCCTTTGCTTGGTCTTGGGATCCTTGTTGAGGGGATGTGTTCTGGGCAACATCTACCGGAGGGGGTGGGGCCGGGGCAGCGACGCTTCGGTGTGACATATGAGAGGGAGGGAGGTGGGGGGAGAAGGGCCGGGAAGATGGCGAGGGCGTCGTTGAGGGCCGCTTTGGCGTCGGGAGATCATGCTGAGTTTGTGACTCCGGGGGCGGCCAGTCCAATTGTGGTGCGGAATCGCTTTGCTGCCCTCGACCGGGGGATGGCGCGACGCTTGGGAGTTATTCCCCCTTCTTGGATGGATGCTCCGTTGTTGAAATGAAGCTACTATCTTTGAATGTGAGGGGCTTGGGCCGGCCCGAAAAAAGGCTCGGGGTGCAAAGTTTGGTGAGGGAGGCTGGCGCAGATATCTTCTTTATACATGAGACAAAGCTGCGGACAATGGATGAACAGATGTGGTGGGAGATGAGTAGTGGGGAGTCTTTTGCGATGGCAAAGAAAGAGGCTGCAGGTGCATCTGGTGGGCTTATAACTGGCTGGCGGTCCGCTTCTTTCGACCTGTTGGGGACTTTTGTCTCTCTCTTCACCCTCTCAGTGAGGCTGCTGCGGAGAGCGGATGGCGTCTGCCTGTTCGTCACTAATGTATACGGCCCGTGCCGGCGGGAGGATGGTAGTCTGGCTGCGGACTTAGACTCTATTGTGCCTGAGGTGGGCGATGGAGTTTGGATCATCGGTGGAGACCTGAATGTCACTTTGTTCCCTGAACATAGGCTGAGGGAGGGAGGTGGTTCAGATGCGGGGTCTGCAGATATGAGGGAAGTGGTCCGTTCTCTTAGTTTGTCAGTTGTGGATGCGGCCGGCTGTAAATACACTTGGAGGAACATGAGATCGAAGTCCAGGCTCGACAGGTTTCTGATGTCCGTTGAGGCGGGTGAGGCTTTCCCGCTGGCGAGGGCTTGGGATCTTCCAAGGACGCTCTCTGATCATACTCCGGTTTTATGGTTCTCTGGGAGGAACGCCTGGATAGGTTCTACTTCCGGTTTGAGAAGAAGTGGCTGTTGGAGGAAGGATTTCGGGACCTGATGAGCCAACATTGGCGATGGTTCTCGGTGGCAGGTGGACGCTCTTAGGCGGTTGCTGTTGTCCTTTGGGAAGGATGTTGCCAGGAGGCGGAGGGCTACCAAGGTCGAGGCAGAGGCAGGGATAAGCAGGTTAGACGGGCTCGATGATGACCAGGGGATGACTCCAGAGGAGGTGGAGGAGAGGGCAGCTTGGTTAGAAGTGGTATATCAGGAGGACAGGAAAGAAGAGGTCCATTGGAGACAAAGATCGAGACAGAAGTGGCTAAGGGAATGTGATGCCAACACTCGCTTCTTCCATTCAGTGGCGTCTGGAAGGAGGAGAAGGAGCTTCTTGCATGAGGTAGAGGTGGGGGGTTAAAGGGTATCGGGAGAAAGGGTCATTGAGGCCGCCTTACGAGAGCACTTTCTTAGGGCGTCGAGGAGATTGGGTGAGGGAGAAGGCTGGGGTTGGACGGGTCGCGGGGCGGGGTCCCTGACTGGACCTCAGGCTGACTCGCTGGTGGCAGATTTTACGGAGGAGGAGGTGCGTAGGGCCATTTGGGAGTTGAATGCGGACGGGGCTCCGGGCCCGGATGGCTTCTCTGTCTCCTTTTACAGGGAGTTCTGGGACCTGCTGAAGGGCGACATTTTGGAGGTTCTGATTGAATTCAGGGATGGAAACAGGGGTTTTGAGAAGGTTAACAGGGCTTTGATTTTTCTACTGCCGAAGAAAGAGAACCCTGTAGAGGTTGGAGATAACAGGCCTATTTCGATCTCTAATGGCATTTATCTCATTGTGGCCAAGGTATTGGCGAGCAGGCTTAGAGATGTTTTGTCTTTCGTGATCTTGCCAGCTCAGTCTGCGTTCATTCCTGGCAGATGTATGGCAGATGGAATCGTGACCGCCTCGGAAGTCACTCGTGAATGGAAAAGGTCTGGGAAGAAAGGGGCTATTTGGAAGATTGATTATGCCAAGGCCTATGACTGTGTCTGTTGGAAATTCTTGTGGGTAACGTTGCAGAAAAGAGGATTTCCGGAAAAGTGGATTGCTTGGGTTAAGAGATGTGTCACTACTTGCTCCTGCTCTGTGTTGGTTAATGGCAGACCAGAGGGAGGATGGTTTCAACCACAGAGGGGGGTGCGTCAAAGTTGCCCCTTAGCTCCCCTGCTTTTTGTGTTGGTGGCGGATTGCCTGACAATACTGTTTCAAAGGGCGGTTGAAGAGAGCTGGTGCGAGGGATTCAGATTAGGGGACATCTCCGTTCCGGTGCTGCAGTATGCGGATGACACATTGATCTTCTTGGGGGGGACGGAGGAGCAGAACCACAATGCGACTGTATTGGTGGACATGTTTGGTTGCCTTTCTGGCTTGCAGATTAACAGGCAGAAGTCGACTCTGGTTACCCTTGGGATGCAGGATGAGGAGAGTAACAGGTTAGCCATTTGGGCAGGTTGCCGTCTAGGGCGCTTGCCGATCACTTATTTGGGGTTGCCTTTGGTTGACGGCAGGCTGAGGAAGTCTGATTGGGACTGCGTTCTTCGGAGAATGGAGGAGCGACTGCAGGGATGGAAGGCTACAACTTTGTCCAAGGGTGGAAAGCTTACATTGCTGAAGCACGTCCTCTCCGCTATTCCGATCTTTTTCTTCTCGACCCATCTAATGCCTGTTGGGGTCAAAAGGAAGGTGGAGTCATTGATGAGATTCTTTTTCTGGTCAGATGGGAGGCAGGTAAAGAGGGGTTTGTACTTGGTGGCTTGGAAGGATCTTGTTGTACCGGTTTCGGAGGGTGGCCTCGGAGTCAGGGATGTGGAAACAATGAACAAGGCTTTGTTAGCAAAGTGGGTCGTGCGTATTTGGGGCTATTCCGACTCACTGGTGTTGCGGTTGTTGAGGGTGATCTATGGGGTCTCGGGAGAGTTGGTTGCTGCAAGAAAGCGTCATGAGTCTTCGTTGTGGAGCGGGATCCGTGCCGTGATTCCGGGGCTCAGGGCTTGCCTTCGGTCGAGGTTGGGGAATGGACTCCGGTTTAGATTTTGGCAGGATGATTGGACGGGAGAGGGGGCACTGGCGATCCGCTTCCCTAGGTTGATTGCGCTTGCCGTTGACAAGGAGGCACTGGTGGCGGAGGTGGTGGACTCTGGCTCGTGGGCACCGAGGTTTCTGACAGCTCTCTCGGATCAGAAACTGCACGATTATTTGTGGCTGCTTGCGGAGATTCCCTCTGTCGGGGAGATGTCGGGCGAGCCTGATCACTTTGAGTGGGCAGATGGTAAGTTCTCAGTAAAGATTGCATATAGGAAGTTGAGTGGAAGTGTGGTGGACCGAGACGAGGCTCTATGTGCGGATATGAAGATGATCTGGGCAGCAAAGATTCCTATTCGGGTTAAGGTGTTCCTGTGGTGTTTAAGAAGAGATCGGCTCTGTGACAAGGTAAGAAGGGGCAGACTGCTGGGCGTGACAGACATCGCATGCGACAGATGTGAGGGAGGTCTGGAGGGTACGGATCACATCTTCTTCGGCTGCAGGACTTCGGAGAATGTGTGGGCCTCTTTAGGGCTGCCATGGGTACATGCATCCTGTGCAGATCAGTTTTGGAGATCTATTCGGGCGGTGGGGCTTGGGTCCTCTGGTGATGTCTCCAGAACTTTTGCCGCGCTGTGGGCTATTTGGCTCGGCATGAATGATGTCATCTTCAAGGGGCAGTGCTTCTATTATGAAAATGTATTAGCTCAGTGTAACGCTCTGTACAATTTCTTGGTATCCAGCTGATGTACTTTCCCGATAATTAATGAAATTTTGGTGTGGTGACTCCCATCTTGGGAGGGCTCCCCCTCGTTATTATTCAAAAAAAAAGATATTTGTTCATGATCTCGTAGGATGTAGGAGCCTTCACTCCCGTTCCCGCTGCAGCGATCTCATCATTGGCATGCTGCAAGAATGGCCTGCCTGCAATGTTGGCAGGAATGCTCTCACCAAAGAAGAGCTTGCCGATGGCTTTTCCCACCCTTTCTCGTGCATTGGTGAACATTCCCTTCACCGTTTTCTGCCTCGGATCCTTGCTTGCCTTGTATTGCATGGATCCGCTCCTCGTCAAGAAAGGCTCAATTCCCTTCCCCTTGTGTTTCTTGGTGGGTGGTGGTATTGGTGTGCCTCCAGAACCACTCCCACTCCCACCTGCACTATAGAAGCCGCCCCGTGCACCACCGAGTTCTCTCCTCCCGAACTCGCTCCCTAATGATTCTTGTGTAGCCCTTCTGTATGCCCTCCTCTCCGCTGCAGTCTTAATGTCGGCGGGGTACACAAAATCATCGTCGTCTGAATCAGAAATGACGTTGAATTCTTTCTTGAACATGAACTCCTTCATTTGTTCTTCCATTCGTACTCTCTCCGTCTCCTTTTCCTTCTTTCCGTCTAAGCTCGCCTTGACCTTGTCCCTCACATCTTTGAGACAACGCATGCACTTGGCAACATTTTTGTTGTTGCCAACAAGATGTTGCTTCATCCTTGTGATATCGCCTCCTCCCAACTGCTTCCCACAGAAATTGCATTGTGGCTTCGCCTTATTTCCATCAGGAGCGGAGGCATACCTCCAGCCAATGTCCCCACTGAATTCGCCCCTCTGATCATCAGAACTGTCAGATCCAGAACCAGAATCAGAATGTGCCATGGTGATGATCGTCAAAATCTGCGAGGAAATTCAAGAACAAACATTAAGTTAACATACAATGCAATCGCTTATGAATATGCAAATTATTTTATGTTTTAATTTCGGAATTATTATGTATTTAATTTTTATAACACCTACTTTTCCGATTTACAGAAAAAGGACCTTAGATCTATACATTAGGATCTTAGATCTACAAATTAGGGGACCATTTTCAAGAAAGACTACCTAAGTGACACAAAATATGAACAAAAACCTAAATATTTAACAAATGATTTCGGATTTTCTATATTTTTAAATTTTATTAATCCAAAAAAAATCCTGATTATGATTTCTACTTCCAAAACTCAAGATCTGAATATTTAATACCCCAACTCATTATCGTTCCACATTAAACCTTGTTGGGAAAAATAGAAGAACTGTTTATTCCATCAGCCCTAGGCTCTCTTATATAGGAGAGTAGCATATGGGTAAATTGCATAAAGCATACGGCAGAAAAGAAAATAACAGAGAAGTACAAAAGAAACTAATACGTTTACACTCTCCCTCAAGATGGAGCATAGATATCAATCATGCTCAGCTTGGACGCATACTTCTGAAATGGGCCTCGTAGTAATGCCTTGGTGAATATATCTGCAGTTTGATTATCTGAACTAACATGGGATGTAGCAATGAATCCCTTCTGAATCATGTCACGTATGAAGTGACGGTCAACTTCAATGTACTTGGTTCGCTCGTGGAATGCTGGATTGTTTGCAATGAACAAGGCCGCCTGATTGTCACATTCTAAGGTCATAGGAAGTGGGACTTCTATACATAAATCTGTAAGCACAGCCTTTACCCACATCATTTCTGTGCTAACCTGAGCCATAGCCCTATATTCAGATTCAGCACTAGACCTGGCTACCACAGTTTGTTTCTTGCTCCTCCATGAGATTAGAGAATCTCCAACGTAAACCGCAAACCCAGAGGTGGACTTCCTGTCCTTGGGACAACCTGCATAATCTGCATCTGCACATGCTGAGATAGAGATCACCTTGCCTTTCTTGTATAGCAAACCCGCACCTGGAGATGATTTGAGGTACCTGAGTATCATATGTATAGCATCCATGTGAACCTGACGTGGTTGCTCCATGAACTGGCTCACACGACTCACTGCAAGGGATATATCGGGCCTAGTAATTGTGACATACAACAGTTTGCCCACCAGTTCTCTGTATCTTCTCCTGTCCACCTCCTCTGTATCATCATCATATAGCTTCATACTGGGGTCCATTGGTGTTGTAGCAGGCTGGCAACCGAGCATTCCTGTTTCACTCAACAGGTCCGTAACATATTTTCTCTGCGACATTACTAGCCCATACGGATTTCTGGCAAACTCCAGCCCCAGAAAATATCTAAGGACTCCAAGATCCTTAGTAACAAATTCGCCACCCAGCATTTCTTTCGCCTTCTTTATTCCTTGTGCATCATCTCCTGTAATCAAGATGTCATCTACGTAAACCATGATTGCAATAATACCTCTTGAAGTCTTTTGTACAAACAAGGAATGATCAGCATTAGAGCGTTTGTATCCCTGTCTTTCAAAGAGTTTTGAGAGCTTCTGAAACCATGCTCTGGGGCTCTGCTTAAGGCCATAGATAGCCTTATGAAGTCTGCACACCTAGGAACATTCCCCCTCAACAACAAAACCGGGTGGCTGTTGCATGTAGACTTCCTCCTGTAAGTCACCATATAAAAACGCATTCTTCACATCCAACTGATATAGCGACCACTCACGAATAACCGCAACTGACAGCAAGATCCGTAGAGTAGAATGACGGGCTACTGGCGCGAATGTATCAAGATAGTCCACCCCGTATGTCTGTGTAAAGCCACGAGCAACAAGGCGAGCCTTATATCTGTCAATACTGCCATCTGCATTCTGCTTGACTGTAAATACCCACTTGCAGCTCACTGGGGACACATCTGCAGGTATAGGAACTAGACTCCAAGTTCCTCTAGATTGAAGTGCTGCCATTTCTTCCTCCATTGCTAGACGCCATCTACTATCCTTCAGAGCGTCTTGGTCATTCCGTGGAATATCTACAGCTGACAAAGCGTCTACAAAGTTCCTGAAATCCCCAGATAGTCGTTCAAATGACACAGAAGCTGCTAAAGGATATGAGGCGTAGCTCTGCTTCGATTTGCGTATAGCAATAGGAACATCTAAATCAGTTGTGTCCTCATCTGTCCTCTGTAACACATCCTGCTCAGAAACAACATCAGATCCATCAAGAGTAATATCTTCAGAACATACCTTAGGCGAGCTAGGTGATGAGTCATGACCATGAGCTGGAGTAGGCCTGCGGATATAATGAAATAGTAGTGGTGAAACAGGTATAGTAATAGGAGGTGCATATGATGGTAAAGGAGCTGCTGCTTGGTGGTACTGGTGGTGGTGGTGTCGCATAGATGGCATCGGTAGTAACTGGAGGTAGCAACTGATCACCTGAGGATGAAAAATACATTACGGATTCAAAAAATGTAACATCTGCACTAACAAGATACCGCCTGCGCAATGGATCATAGCACTTGTACCCCTTTTGAGTTCTGGAGTACCCAACAAACACACACTTGACAGCCCTAGGAGAGAGCTTGTCAGTACCGGGAGACAACTGGTTGACAAAGGCAACCGAACCAAACACACGAGGAGTCAGGGAAAATAGATCTTTACCAGGAAAGATAAGGGTGAAAGGAATCTTTTCACCTAGGACAGATGCCGGCATACGATTTATTAGGTAACATGCTGTAAGAACCGCGTCACCCCAGTAAGAATAAGGAGCATGGCTCTGTATAAGAAGTGACCTGGTGACATCTAGTAAGTGGTGATGTTTCCTTTCAGCGATCCCATTCTGTTGGGAGGTATAGGCACATGATGTCTGGTGGATAATCCCATGGGATGAGAAATAACTGGCTAGGACATGAGTACATAATTCCAGGGCATTATCACTTCTCACAATTTTAACAGATGTGGAGAAAACATTACGAATCTCATTAAGAAAATTGATAATAATATTCCCTGCTTCAGATTTATTCTTTAACAAAAACACCCATGACACACGAGAAAAGTCATCCACAATAACTATATAAAACCTGTCCCTGATGATCAGGAACACGACTCGGACCCCAGATATCAATGTGAAATAACTCAAACTTGGAGGTACTACTCTGACACTGACGACTGGGAAAGGTATACCGATGATGCTTTCCCAACTGACAAGCCTCACATTGGATAGATGTGTGAGGCAGACCCTGGGGTAACACACGACGCAGCTTTTGAAGCGGTAGATGTCCAAAGCGCAGATGCCATAGCAGAGGTGATACAGGTCCAGTAGGTAAGGATGAGGTTCCAGCAAAAGGAGGCTGACTGAGGCGATAGAGGCCTCCTTGCTCATAGCCACGACCAATCACGTTGCCCGTAAGGATGTCCTGAAAAACAAGAGAAGATGGATAAAAAATCGCTCGACATTGTAAATCCTTGGTAATTTGGCTGATAGATAACAAATTCATTGAAAAATCAGGTGCATGTAACACATTCTTTAGCTGCATAGATGATGTCAGTCTAATCTCCCCTTGACCAGTAATTGGGGAATGTGTGCCATTAGCAATGACCACTGTTCGACCTGGAGGGATCTGTCTGTATTCTGTAAGTAGACTTTGATCGCCACATAGATGATGTGTGGCTCCAGAGTCCATAATCCATGCTAGAGTATCTGATCCACTACAAGAAAATGCAAGTGTGCTACCTGATGCACTGGTAGAGGCAGAGGCGGATGCAGCAGTGTCATACTGGCTCTCAGTAGTATGTGCTGGGCCGGATGGAGGAATAATGCCCCTTAGACGAGCAACAAGGTCATCAAAGCGCTGATCCAAAGAGGCAGCAGATGGAGGCTCTATCTGCTTAGCGACTCGTGCAGATGCAGGAAATCCATGCTTGGAGTAGCATGTGTCTTCAGTATGTCCGGTACGATGGCAGAAGGTGCTTGTTGGCCGAATGTGGCCTCCTCTGCCACGAGGACCACGACCACGAGTATGATGGTGACCTCTACGACCTTTGTTGGCAGCCATGGCGGAAGCAGTCTGATTCGTAGTCGTAGAGGGAACAGTGATCCAACTCAACCTGTGAAAGGCTTCCTCCATAGGAGGAATAGTAGAGTCCGCCAAGATCTGAGATCGTGCTGCCTCATACTCAGGATCAAGGGCAACAAGGAAAACTCCTACCATAGTAGCATTTCGGTAGGTCTTCTGTTGCTCTGACGTGGCTGTCAGGGGCATGAAGCTGTACAGCTTCTCGAACATCCCACGCAGAGAAGTGTAGAGTGAGTGTAGAGAGCGACCATTCTGCTTAATGGTGAATATGTCATGCTGGAGTTGCAGAATCTTTGTCTCATTCTTCGCTTGAGAATATGTGGCTGCCAGAATATCCGACATGTCTTTAGCCGTGGGCTGATGAAGGATATCATTGGCAATCTCGATCGCCAAAGTTCCAGATAACCAGACTTTGGCGTATGCATCATCTGCCTCCCATGAGGCATTAGCTCCAGTCTTCTCAGCAGGCTCTTCTTCGGTAAGAATGTGCTTCTTACCAGTTGACTTCATCATACTCATGAACTGCATTGCCCACAGTTCATAGTTCGTACCATCCATCTTTACGATAGGTGCTGGACCACGAAAGACGCCTATAGATGGAATATCCGTCTTGCTTTCTGACATATTGGAAACAGAAGACTGGAGCGATAGACTGAAGGGGACATAGACGGGTTTAGTTGCATGTGTAGACTTCAAGCAACTAAACCCATTTAGTTCACGGTGTGCGTGCTAGAAACATGTAGGGCTGATTCAGGAGTTACGCACGCACAACATATAGCGCGAGAGAGAGCACATGGGCGCTAGGGCATGCGCTTTCAGGGGTGCACGCACGATGGGGCACGCATAGGGGCGCTAAGGGGCGTGCACGGGGGCGCACAGGGGCGCGCTGGAGGGCGCTAGGGCACGCACGCATGGAGGCGCAGGCGCGCAGGCGCAGGGGCGCGATGGGGCACGGGCGCAGGGGCGCAGGCGCGCGATGGGGCGCGCGCGGTGTGCGGTTCACCGCAGGCGAGAGGCGCACATGACCAGTGGCGTGGGTAGGCGCCGGCGGCGAGAGAGAGGCACGCGGGTGGGGGTGGGGATAGGGTTAGTGTTTCAAGAACTCCGGTGTAGGACCGTCGCTCTGATACCATGTTGGGAAAAATAGAAGAAGTGTTTATTCCATCAGCCCTATTCTCTCTTATATAGGAGAGTAGCCTATGGGTAAATTACATAAAGCATACGACAGAAAAGAAAATAACAGAGAAGTACAAAAGAAACTAATATACGTTTATAAACCTCAAAAGCCCCAATTTCCTCTAACATAGATCCAACAAAATGTTCTCCAACTATGTTTTACTTTATGTTAACTTCAGATCTGAGATACAATGATTATAGCTAGCACTATTGTGCAATAAAAACATAAAAGCCCCAATTTTCGTCTCCAAATTTATAGCTATTTTTGGGGAAATGTCTCAAATTAAACACCATGGCAAGCTATATCGACATCCTAACAGTGAAACCTTAAAAAAATATTAATTTGATGAAGAATTCGCCTAATTTGACTAACCTCGAAGGAAGAAGAGCTTGGAAGAGGAAGGAGAAGCTCCTGGCTGAACTCGGTCGAGATGGGGTGGATTCGACCGAAATCTCGACATATCCGTGACTTTTTTAATGCAAGATTCCATATGTCCGTCGATATCTCGAGATGGGCCGATATCTTGCCGAGATCTCGCGAGATATCGCTCGAAACCGTGTATATCGATATATGTAGTAGTTTCTGTTAGAGTATTTGGTTATGCGCCCATGAGTTGTAGAGAGGGTAAATGGATCCTGGAGAAGATCCATTTACCCCCATCCACTGTTTAGTCCCACATGGACCAGTGGTGGGACTTGGAGGCTCTGGGAAGGCTATATAAGGAGCCCCAGGCCTCCTGTAACAGATGAGAAATTCTAATAGAATATCCGCCCCGTTGAGGGCTTCTCCTGTGGTTTCATCCCGCTCCTCACGGAGTAGGGTTCCACATAAAAATCTTTGTGTTCTTCGTGATTATTCTTCTTTATTCTGTTATTCCGCTTCCGCTTTCTATTTTATAACATGGTATCAGAGCGGGTCGATTCTCGAGGATTTTTATTCTTTGTTTTTGTTCGTTCGAGATTCGATGTTGAAGAATTATTTGTTCATGAAGATTTGTCCAAAAAGTTCTAGGGTTTCGTGAAACCCTAATCAGGCTCCCCTTGCGGCGTCGCCCTCCTTCCCAGCAGGCGACAAAGGCCCGCGCCCCCAGCATTCAGCCCGCAAGCGGCGAGCGATGGCGCACAAAAGCAGGAAACGCCCAGCAGCAGAAGAAGCGACCTAGCCGTAGCGCAGGCCTCCCAGGTCGCGCTCCTCTTTCACCCCCAGCATCAAGGTGGGCGCAAGCAGCGCCTAAATCATCCGAGCGGACCCACAGCGACACCCCGATCGGCGCGCATCCTCCTGGCGACTCCAAGCAGCGTCGCCTTCAAGTATCGTGCACAACCCTTGCGCGGCGTCCAGGCACGCAGCCTTAGCATGCGCCTCTCCAGCCTCACGGCAAATCTTCCTCGCCTGTACGCGTTGCACCTTCATCCTCACACCATCACGGCGCGTCATCTGACGCATCCTCCTCTACGTGAAGCAGAAGGCGACAATTCATCAGGCGGTGGCATCTCCTGCGCACTACTCCTGTGATCCCCCCAGCATGCGAAGGCGATCCTCGCGCAGCCCAGCAGGCTACGCGCGTACGAAGAACAAACTCGCTCCAGGTCTCGACAGCGCCGAAGTCAATCCCCAGGCGCAAACGCACGCAGTTCCGCCCTCCTCCCAGTCCATTGCCGTGTGTCATGCCCTTCCATCCTTCTGGCGGCGAAATCCTTTTGGCGGCGGCATTTGCTGCACCCGAAGTCAAGGGCGGCGGGTTATCTCTTATGTCGAGGGTTTCCAAAACCCTAGGGCTGCCTTATATTTAAAAAAAATGGCAGAAGCGTTGGCCCTGCACAGGCAGAGAGCAGAAAAAAAGAGGAGAGGTGGTTTTTTTTACAAAAAAAAAGGTACGTGCTATTTACATGAGAGCCCAAGAGGGTCGTGTGTTAAAAAAAAATTGGGAGAGAGAGATTTTGTAAAGCCCAAATGGGCGAAGGTTTCTTTGAGCCCAAGTGGGCCCGACGAGAAAAAAAATTTTCGAAAAAAAAAGAAAAAAAAAGGCGCGTACATTTGAAAAAGCCGTACGCTGTTGAAAAAAAAAGAAAAAAAAGAAGAAAAATTGTAAAATAAAAGAAAATCAAAAGCCGAGAAAAAAAATGGAACGGCTTACGAAAAAAAAATGTGACGGCTTATATAAAAAAAAAAGAAAAAAAAGAAAAGCCGCAAGTTCATGTTTATTTTCCCCATTCTGTTGTCTTCTCCCAACTTTGTCGATTTGTCTGTTTTCCGACAAGTATGGGAGAAAGGGGGAGTATATATGTAGAGTCACAGGTCCTGTATTCCAGATTGCAGATTCAGATTTCCAGACCGATCAGATTCCAGACTCTACGGTTCAGATCCGGACTCGACGATTGTCTTCCGAGTCCAGTTTCAGACACGCACGAGTGTGCGGTCATTGTTAGATGAGCATAAGTTGCCATCTTTGTCAGAGGTCCCCATCATTCTTCTAGTTGTCAGGCCAGAGTTTTCATGTGAGCCATAGGGACTCCAGAGCAGAGGACCATTCCCTTGAGGGCAAGGGTTTTCATGTGGTATCATAGGTACACCAGAGCAGTGCACCATTCTCTGAGCCAGATGGGAGAGACCCAGTTCTCCGACGAGGAGACTCCAGGCGCAAGTTCAGACTCGATGGTCAGGTTTCGAGTCTTCAGTTGACTCACACTCCAGCCCGTTCGTCCTCCTCACCTGCACGACATGAGAAGCAACGTCCTCGACTGCAGCATGTGCGCGTTGGGTTGATATTGTCCGTAGTGTCCTGTAGCGTGAGTTGAGTTTCTTTATGTTTGTCCAAGCTGCGCCCATGAGTTGTAGAGAGGGTAAATGGATCCTGGAGAAGATCCATTTACCCCCATCCACTGTTTAGTCCCACATGGACCAGTGGTGGGACTTGGAGGCTCTGGGAAGGGTATATAAGGAGCCCCAGGCCTCCTGTAACAGATGAGAAATTCTAATAGAATATCCGCCCCGTTGAGGGCTTCTCCTGTGGTTTCATCCCGCTCCTCACGGAGTAGGGTTCCACATAAAAATCTGTGTTCTTCGTGATTATTCTTCTTTATTCTGTTATTCCGCTTCCGCTTTCTATTTTATAACAGTTTCGAAAGCCTAGACCCGTCAAAACCAAAATTTCGTCGAAATTTCGCGAAATTTCATTCCATACTCCAATATACCATTCGAATTTTGTCAGAAACATAGAACCCTATGCCCTCCATCTAGAACATGTAATTTTAACGGTCTTAGAATTGTTGTAATCGACATGTTCTAGATGGAGGGCATAGGGGTCTCTTTTTCTGACGAAATTCGAATGACATATTGGAGGGTGTTGGAGAAAATAAGAGCACTTGTCATTTCTGAGAACCTAGTCTCTCTTATATAGTAGAGAGGCCTATGGGTAAATTACATAAAGCAGAAAACAGAAAGCGATAATAAGAAAGAGATACATATGGAATATGAAAATATCTTCACACTCCCCCTCAAGCTGGAGCATAGATGTCAATCATGCTTAGCTTGGATGAACACTTCTGAAATGATCCTCTGGGCAGTGGCTTTGTGAAGATGTCCGCGGTTTGCTATCCAGAGCTGACATGGGAAGTAGAAATCAGGCCCTTCTGAATAATGTCTCTGGTGTAATGGCAATCTACCTCAATATGTTTTGTTCTCTCATGGAAGGCAGGATTGTTTGCAATGAATAGAGCAGCCTGGTTATCACAGTGTAACTCCATAGGTAGAGGAACGTCTACATGTAGATCGCATAGCACTGCTCGAACCCATATCATTTATGTACTTGCTTGGGCCATAGCCCTGTATTCGGATTCGGCACTTGATCTTGCTACAACAGTTTGTTTCTTACTTTTCCAAGACACAAGAGAAGTGCCAACAAATACTGCAAATCCCGAAGTTGATTTCCTATCCTTAGGACAACCTGCACAATCCGCGTCAGCATATGTGGATACAGAGAGTGTGTCTCCTTTCTTGAATAGCAATCCTGAGCCTGGAGATGATTTTAAATATCTCAATATCATGTGTATTGCATCCATATGTACCTGTCGAGGTTGCTCCATGAATTGACTCACTCGACTCACTGCAAATGCAATATCCGGCCTGGTAATGGTAACATAAATGAGTTTTCCAACCATCTCTCTGTATCTCCTCTTATCAACTTCATATGTATCATCATCATATAGCTTCATGCTAGGATCCATAGGAGTCGTGGAAGGCCGACATCCAGTCATGCCTGTCTCAGCAAGCATATCTGTAACATACTTCCTTTGGGTCATCACTAGACCCTATGCATTCCTAGCAAATTCCAACCCCAAGAAATACCTTAGGGTGCCCAGATCCTTAGTGACAAATTTACTGCCCAAAAAATCTTTCGCCATCTTGATTCCCTGTGCATCATCTCCTGTAACCATGAAAGGCCGTATCGGCGATATATGGGGTATCGAAATCGGAGTGTATATCTTTTAGAGGGATACCGGCGATATATCACCGATATATCGGTAATATATCGCCATATCGGTCCATATCGGTCAAAAATGAATGGATTCAGTACAAAAATTACAGGATATCGACCGATATCGCCGATATTTCGTCGATATCCCTATATATCAATGTTATTATTCATGCAAGCTTGATTCCACTACCTATCTAGCTACACCTAGTATTAAAACAATCTATGATTTATATACTTTGTTCCGGGTCGGGGGCACTGCCCCTACACACCCGTAAGGGGGGGCCAACCTGGGCCCCCCTAGCCCCCCAGGCTCGCTGACTGGGCAGCGAGACCCCCGTACTGGTAGGGTATGGTGCGACAGGAGGGTGCATACAACGGTTCTTCAACTTGGTGTATATTTACAAGTTATTTATTGTTGTAAAACTTGAATGAAATCCATTTCCAATATATATAAGTCAATTCTTCAAAAAAATCTGCAAGTCAAGAATCAACATTAATATCGATATGTTCGAAATGATCGATATATGCAAGATAAGCTTTATAGATGATCGACATGTGTGATCTAAGAGTATATTTGTAAGTTATTTAGTGATCTAAGAACTTGGATAAACTCCATTTTCAATATATATAGGTCAACAACTAACAGTACCGTCGTATCGATATATACGATATAAGGTTCATAGATGATCGATATGTGTTATCTAAGAGAGTAAGAGTATATTTGTAAATTATTTAGTGATCAAAGTACTTGGATGAACTTCAGTTTCGATATATATATAGTATGTCAACAACTAACAATATCAGCGATATGTTCGATATGACCGATATGTGCACTATAAGGATCATAGTCATCATAAATGATCTATATGTATTTTCTGTGTATATTTGTAGTATTTCATGTTATAAGAACTCGAGTGAAATCCATTTCCAATATTTATAAGTCAAGAATCAATATTAATATCGATATGTTCGATATGACCGCCCGTAGTCTCTGGCCGACTAGCTCTCTAGGGATATGTGCGATACCGATATGTGCAATATATGGTCTATAAATAATCGATATGTGTGATATAAGTGTTTATTTGTAGGTTATTTGTTGGTTTGATATTTTGGATGATGTTAATTTCTGAAAAATAAAAAAAATTGGGTTTTTTGAACCATTTTCGACATTTCCACCGATATCGTCGGACCGGGCGGCATCATACTCAGGATCAAGAGCCGCAAGTAGAACACCCACCATGGTGGCGTTCCGAAAAGTCTTCTGTTGTTCAGGAGTAGTAGTGAGAGGAATGGTACTGTATAGCTTCTCGAACATCCCTCTTAGGGATGTGTATAGAGAATGGAGAGGTCTGCCGCTCTGCTTCATCGTGAAAATGTCATGCTGAAGCTGCAACATCTTTGTCTCATTTTGCACCTGCGAATATGTAGCGGCAAGAATGTCCCACATTGCCTTAGCAGTGGGCTGATGGAGTACATCGTTAGCAATCTCCATCGTCGATGTACCAGACAACCAGACCTTTGCATAGGCGTCATCAGCCTCCCATGAGGCATAGATCCCTGTCTTCTCTGCAGGCTCATCCTCGGTTAGAATGTGCTTGTTACCATTAGACTTCATGAGGCTCATGAATTGCATAGCCCAGAGCTCATAGTTAGACCCGTCCATCTTCACTATTGGCGCAGGACCTTTGAATGCGCCGATGGAGGGCAAATCGACTTTTGATTCTGACATACTGCTGCTTGGAGAATAACAAGGGTATATAGACACGGTGATGAATGTCTACACCAACTGCATCGGATTTGAGTGCGTATGTAGACGTTTACGCACTCAAATCCACATATCGGATGAAGAGAGGGCTAGGGCACGCCTCAGAGAAGGCTTACAGCCCTTGAATCGGCTAGCAGGTGCCGACTGGTGGGACCGCCAGGACTGGGAGCCGCTGATCTGCTTCCCGGCTGGGCTGGAGGCCTAAGGCGACAGCTGGGACCTCCGGGGCTGGGCTGGGGGCCGCCTTGTGGCCTAAGACGGCAGGTGGGACTGCCGGGGCTGTGCTGGGGGCCGCCTGGAGGCCAAAGGCGGCGCGGGGCTGGGGCTGGGTCCTTCAACGGTGGTCTGGGACCGCTGGCGATGGGCTGGTGCTGCTGGCGGTGGGCTGGGAGCGAGACCTAGGGCGGCGCGGAAGCCCTAGATCGGAGCCGGAGAGAGAAGCGACGGCGTGAGAGAGAAGCCGAGGAGTGGGCGACGGGTGAGGAAGGGGACGGCGCGGGAGCCCTTGGGCGGCTCTGATACCATGTTGGAAAAGTGTCTTCGATGATTAATTCAGGAAAAACCCTAGGCTCTCTTATATAGGGAGAGACCTTAAGGGTAAATTACAGGGACGTCTATATAAGATAAAGAAATAACAATGGGATATATAAAGTGATATAAAACAGACTATCTCTACAATATCCTTTTTCGGACAGACCGAAACGATATCGATATCGATACGGCCTTCCATGCCTGTAACAACAATATCATTAACATACACCATGATAGCCACAGTACCTCTATACGTCTTCTGCACAAACAGTGAATGGTCTGCATTCGACCGCTTGAATCCCTGTCATTCAATCAAGTCTGAAAGCTTTTGAAACCACGCTCTTGGACTCTGTTTAAGGCCATATATTGTCTTATGGAGTCTACAAACTTGCTGACACTCCCCCTCAGCAGCAAACCCTGGAGGCTGCTGCATATAGACCTCCTCTTGTAGATCTCCATACAAAAATGTATTTTTCACGTTTAGTTGGAATAGCGGCCAATCACGTGCTACAACAACTGAAAGGACACGTAAAGTAGAATGTCGAGCAACTGGAGAAAACATGTCCAAGTAATCAACTCCATAGGTCTGAGTAAAACCACGTGCCACGAGCCTTGCCTTGTACCGATCAAGGCTGCCATATGCGTGATATTTAACGGTAAAGACCCATTTGCAGCTAACAATAGACGCTCCTGAAGGAGGAGGAACAAGTGTCCAAGTGCTACGGGACTGCAATGCGGCCATTTCTTCTTCCATAGCAAGACACCATCTGCTATCTTGTAGTGCCTCCTGATAATTGCGTGGAATTTCTACTGCAGATAGAGCTGCTGCAAATCTTTGGAAATCGCCTGTAAGACGATGAAAGGAGACCTGGGAAGCAAGGGGGTAGGAAGCACAAGTACGCCTCTGCTTTCTAATAGCTATAGGCACGTCCAAATCTCCATCATCCGCATTCTGCTGTGTTCCCTGTATCAAGAGATCCTCAGACTCATCGTTAGAAATAAAGTTATCAGAACCAACATGAAGGATGCTGGATGACTGACCATGACCTTGAGAAGAGGAGGACCGACGAGTATACTACTTTGGTAACGGGGGAACAATAGTCACTGGCAGTGTTCAGAAAAACGGCCGAGTAAGCCGCATACTCGGCCTCATACTCGTACTCGGTAGCCTTGCCGCTCCGAGTATGATGAAACGGTCATGTATGCGGGTTGACCCGCATACTCGGCCGAGTATACCCCCTATGCGGCCGCATACTCGGCCGCTTTTCTGATAGAACTTTTTTTATTTAATGTAAAGCCAAATAGCCCCACCCACATAACCGCATACTCCCCACATAAAACCGCATACTCCCCGCATAAAACCGCATACTCCCCGCATACTCTCCCTACTGAGGATATTACCATAATATTAAATATTTATTTATATTTTTAATAATAAAAAATACCAAACCGCATAAAACCGCATACTCGCATACTCTCCCGCATACCGCATACTCTCTATGCAGTGACCCCTCCGACTGAATATCGCATAGCGCCTTCCTGAACATTGGTCACTGGGGGTGGTAAAGGTGGAGGTGAAGGTATAACAGGGGATGGTGGTGAAGATGGCACCGACGGTAACTGACTCATGGGAGGTGGTGGCATGAATACCTCAGTATCATAAGGCGAAGTAGTCAGCCTGTCACTTGTAGGAGAGAAAAACATCACAGATTCAAAGAATGTGACATCTACGCTAACAAAATATTTTCGACGCAGCGGATTGAAGCAACGATACCCCTTCTGTGTCCTGGAGTATCCTACAAACACACATTTGATAGCTCGGGGAGAGAGCTTATGAAGACCTGGTCTCAACTGATGGACAAAACCAACACAACCAAAAACACGGGGTGGAAGTGAGAACAACTCCTTCTTAGGAAAAACTAGAGAGAGAGAGAGGAGATTTCTCACCCAGGACAGACGAGGGCATGCGATTTACCAAGTAGCAAGCTGTGAGAACAACATCACCCCAGAACGAGCGTGGAGCATGACTCTGAATAAGTAGGGTTCTGGTGATTTCCAATAGATGTCGATGTTTTCGCTCTGCAACACCATTTTGTTGTGATGTGTAAGCACATGAAGTTTGATGAATTATGCCACGAGAGGAAAAGAACAAGGACAGAGTTCTAGTACAAAACTCCAATGCATTGTCAGAACGCACAATTTTCACAGAAGAAGAGAAAACATTTTTAACTTCATTGATAAACATTTGAATCACATCTCCTGCTTCAGATTTATTCTTCAATAAAAACACCCACGACAAGCGAGAAAAATCATCTATGGCAACCATATAGAATCTGTGTCCCTGGTGGTCAGGAACACGACTTGGACCTCAAATATCAATATGGACTAACTCGAACAAGGAGCCACTGCTCCGACTCTGACGACTCGGGAAAGTAGACCGATGATGCTTTCCTAACTGACACACTTCACATTGGAAGGACGACTTCGGAGAAATCTGGGGCAAAACACGACGCATCTTCTGAAGAGGGAGGTGACCAAACCGGAGATGCCATATATAAGGAGATTATGATCCTGTAGAATGGAGAGATGCACCAACGTAAGGAGTATGGATCAGATGATAGAGACAATTCTGCTCACAGCCATAGCCAATCACATTGCTCGAGGGTATGTCCTGAAAAACAAGAGATGATGAGTCAAAAATAGCTCGACAGTTTAAATCCTTTGTAATCTGGCTAATGGACAACAAATTCATAGAGAAATCAGGAGCATATAACACATTCTGCAATCTCAATGAAGGTGTTAAATTAATCTCTCCATGTCCTGTGATTGGGGAATGTGTCCCATTAGCTATCACCACCGTTCGTCATGAAGAAACTGGTCTATATGACGTGAGCTGTTCTTTCTCCCCACAGAGATGATGTGTCGCTCCAGAGTCCATAATCCAGTTCGTAATCATAGATCCATCACAAGATGCGAGAGCATGAGAACTACCTGACGTACTAGTCGTGGCAGGTGAACTGGCAGATGCTGAGACGACCACTTCTGATTGAACTTCAGGAGTTGTATCAGGGGGCATAATATTCCTCAGTCTGGCAACAAGATCATTAAATCGCTGGTCCAATGAGGAAGGTGCAGGAGACTCATCTTGTTCTGCTACCCGAGCTGATGCAGGGAAACCATGCTTTGAGTAGCATGTGTCTTCGGAGTGGCCAGGTCGACGATAGTAATTGCATGGTTGACGAATCCGGCCCCCACGACCCCGGGGGCCCCGACCACGAAAGGTGGAGAAGCCACCTCTGCCCCTAGAGGTTGCCATCGCTGAAGGTGTCTGGCTAGCAGTCGAGCTAGGAACAGTGATTCGACTCAGTCGGCGAAAAGCTTCTTCCATTGGAGGAATAGTAGCGTCATCTAGAATCTGAGACCGGGCAGCATCATACTCTGGATCAAGAGCAGCCAGGAATACGCCTACCATGTTAGCATTCCTGTACGTCTTTTGCTTTTCTGGAGTGGCTGTCAATGGCATGAAGCTATGGAGCTTCTCAAACGTCCCTCGTAGGGAAGTGTACAGTGAGTGAAGAGGGCACCCATTCTGCTTGACTGTAAAAATATCATGTTGCAGCTGAAGTATCTTGCTCTCCTTCCGCACTTGTGAATATGTCGCCGCTAGAATATCCCACATAGCCTTAGCCGTGGGATGATGTAGTACATCGTTGGCGATTTCTATCATCAACGTCCCAGATAGCCAAACTTTGGCATACACATCATCTGCCTCCCACGAGGCATGCACCCCTGTCTTCTCCACCGGCTCATCTTCGGTAAGAATATGTTTCTTATCATTCGACTTCATCAGGCTCATGAACTGCATGGCCCAGAGCTCATACTTTGTCCCCTCCATTTTCACCATAGGCGTTGGACCTCTGAATGCGCCAGTGGCGGGTACATCTACCTTGTTCTCAGACATCTTGTCGAAAGAAGACTGCTACGGGTGCGAGAAATCAAAGCTTGTGTGTCTACACAAACATATATGGGTTTGGGTGCACGTGTAGACTCATGCACGCCAACTATCAACCAACTGAGGAAGCCGAGGCGGTACTCAAGCGCGGGACAGCACGCGATGCGTGCGGTGCACGCAAGTCAGACGCGTTGTGCCCGCAGAACACATGCGCGATGCGCTCGAGGATGTGCGCGTGGTGCGCGCTAGGGCAGGCACGCTGTGCACGCAGAGCAAGCGTGCGGTGCGCGTGAGGACGTACGCGCGGTACGTGCGAGGACAGGCGCGCTGTGCGCGAGGGCATGCACGCGATGCATGCGAGGGCAGGCGCGCTGTGCGCGGAAGGTTTGTGCGGCGGCACAAGGCAGCGGCGCTGGAGAGGCGCCGGAGAGGAGGTGCGGCGCCGGAGAGGGTTGGAGGTGGGGTTAGGGTTTCTTGGGAATCGAGAGCTTCGGTCTAGGACCGCCGCTCTGATACCATGGAGAAAATAAGAGCACTTGCCATTTCTGAGAACCCTAGGCTCTCTTTTATAGTAGAGAGGCCTATGGGTAAATTACATAAAGAAGAAACAAAAAACGATAATAAGAAAGAGATACATATGGAATATGAAAATATCTTCACAGAGGGATATATAGATGAATATACACGATGATATTTTCCAAAAAAATAAAAAATGTGGGAGATATAGGCCCCGGTGCATGTAAAATTACATGCACCAGGGTTCCTCTAATAGGAATATGAATTAGTGCTCGATAATTGCAATCTTTCCATTATGATTTTATCCTATTATTGTAAATCTTGCAGTCTTTGGTTGTGGGATCCTCCAGAGTCCATAGACTATCTATGGTGAATAAGAAAACCCTTCATATTTTCTGCTACTACGGTTTATGGACCCATTGCTCGACTTTCTCAGTTTTCCCTCCTATTATAGATATTAACTGCGAATGCATTTTTTTGGATGATCCTCATTGTAGGTTTATCTTAGTTAACTTAATATAGCTACAATTTTGTTGTTTATTCTTTTTAGGTGCTGAGCGCTTGATCAGGCACCTACATGCAAGTGGAGTACCTATAAGCATTGCAACAGGGTAAAAAATCTATTCAAGTTAGATTTCTATTTTGATTCCACTCATTTACTGGTTTTCTACGAGAAAGGGAAAATGACTCCATCTTTCCAGTAGGAGTTTATGGATTTTCATTCCGAAAATTGGAGTTGTAGGATTATGGTAGTCACATCCTCTTTTTTGTTTCTCTGAACTCTTGCTTAGGTCAATAGGGCACACTATTTATTCCGATACTACGTATAAATAGGGCTGATGTAAAAATAATAATTATTTTGTACTTCGTGCTAGCCAGTAATCATCGAAGGACACATGTTTTAGAAATGTTCCCAATATGTTATGGTATAAAACATTATTTTCATTGGAAAGACATATTTTGGATGTACCAAGTGCTTCTGTTGTTGCCTACCGAAAAAATGTCATGTTTTTACCTGAAATTTTCTTTGTTGCTTGATTTTACACAGATCTCATCAAAGGCATTTTGACTTGAAAACCCAAAAACATAGGGAGCTTTTTGGATTGATGCATCATGTTGTCAAGGGTGATGATCCTGAAGTGAAGAAAGGCAAGCCATCCCCTGACATATATCTTCTAGCTGCCAAAAGATTTGAGGTTATTTTCCTAAATGACTAATCAAATACTTGAATGTGTGTTTTCATAGCAACTCTATTATCTTCTATGGATAACATGCATTTGATATTTGTTGATTCATCTCTTACAGGACAACGTAGATCCTACTTCAGTCTTGGTGTTTGAAGATGCCCCTTCTGGAGTTGCTGCAGCAAAAAATGCGGGAATGTAAGATTAACCACCATTAATACAATCCATTAATTTCCCCCTGAAGGTTTCACGATTTAGGCACATTCATTATGGTAAAATGCAACTGCAGTATGTTGCTTGGAAAAAAGATCAAATTGCCGTAGGTGTTCTTTCATTGTCAAGTGTGAGCTGCATTTTGTTATGATAAATGACTTGTATGTGTCAAATGGAAACTGGGAAGACCAACAGACGACAAAACCACTTGCTAAAAAATACATGTGGTGTTCTATCATTGGTTGGCTCCAGTATCATCTGACTGGGGTCTTCGAGTGCGATTGAGAAAAACCTCTGGGATATGGAGTTTCTCAACCGAGCACAATAGGGAAAATTTCACTAGGTTCCATCTGTACTAAGTGGAGTGTACATTCTGGGGAGAACATTCCTCCGAAAGCACCAAGAAAACTGATTCTGGACATTCGTAGGATCTTTTTGGTTGGTAGGTTTAGAGATCATGGATAGAGGTCCATGGCAACAAGAGCATGCGAGAAATGAAATTCCACATACATCACTAGATGAACATGTGCTACTGTTTGTGTTTGTGTGCAGGGGGGGGGGGGCTGGTGAATGCAATCTTCTACAGGTTTCACCTGCACTCATAGTTTTAAAAAGTGCCGCCTCGAGGCGCTGAGGCATATGCCTCGAGGTGAGGCGAGCCTAAAGCGCCTCGAGACCTGTTACTGGTGCGTATGCCTCACCTCTTCGTGAGGTGCTCGAGGCATGGGGCGCTCGAGGCAAGGTGGAGGCGTAATCCTTAAGTATGAAGTTTTTTTAGCTTTTAAGTTATGTGCTTTGCACATGACCCTATTTTCACCCTAAGCATTATTTTTTTAATGTTTGTGTTTTTGTTTCCATGTTAAAGCTTGCATATTTCTATATGTAGCTACATGCAAAGAGAAGAGATAGCCTGAAACAAACAAAATCCTGTGAACTTGTATATATCATGTTCAATTTATCATGCATCTGCACATACTAGTTCTATTGCACACATATTTGAGTTTGAATTATAATAAGTATTTTATATTAGTTGCAAGTTTGAATGTTGCTGGCTCCATGGTCAACATCTTTTTCACCAAATCTTTAGCATATACCATATTGAGAGCCATGGCTTACTTTCCAAATATATGGGTCCATCTAGTTTGGCTTGGAAATTTTTCTTATCATTATCTGCGACATACATTACCAAAGTTGTGAATCTTAGAATATTTATTCTAAGATCGTTAGTTGCAAATCTTAGAATGATCGCTTATGTATTGCATCTCTTACTAGTGTGGAATTATTTTTGAATGTGTTTTTTTTTGTAAAACGTAATATTATTATATGCTTTTCTAATATAGTTTGCTTTAATTTTATTTTATTTTTTCAAAAAATTGAGGCTTACGCCTCAACCGCCTCGAGGCTTACACCTCGCCTCAATTTTAGAGGAAACGCCTCAAACCGTCTCGTGCTTTTTCAAACCTTGCCTGCACTAAGTAGGCTGTATGTTCTGGTGAGGACATCCCTCCTAATAGTCTTCTGAACAATTAAGTTTATCCTTTTTTTAGAATCGGAAGTTCTCCCTTTTTATAGGGGAATGTGAGAGCTCAGCAGATGGGGAATAGTAGATTCACCCTCAAGGCACAATTTTTAATGTGTTCCTTTATTCTTTTCCATTTCTCTTGTTGCTATTTCTGATGGACTCACAACTGCATGTTTTATCCTTATTGGAGTTGTGGCTGTAGATGGCAGGAGGGTGAGGAGCAGACATCTCTAGAAGGGTGTAATCTTGTTTGTTTTTGTACCTCATATCATCTTCATCGCAGCCTCTCTTTGCTGGTCCAAGCAGGCTTGTGGTAGGTGACATGGGAGTGGTACACCATTCAGTTTGTTGACTCCTTGATTTGCGTGTTCCACCTATGTCATGCATTAGTTTTCTTACATCTCCATTTGTGCAGTTTTTTAGCTTTATATCTTAGCAAGGCACCTTGGTCTTTGCGAGGACTTGCGAACCCGGACATGGTTGTCTCTAGTGTGAATATAGCACAAGGAAAGGGGGAGGGGTTTGAATTGCGAGGAAAAAATTCTACAACACAAATGTCTACAACCGTAAAGAATGCAAATATTACAAACAAAAACCTATGCTCGAATCTCGAATTACTAGAAAATTTCAGAGCGCCAGGAAAGCTATAAATGAGAGCATTAAATGCTAGAGAGGGGTTTAAATCGATTCTCTTGAATTCAGAAGTTCAATAAGATTATGAGTTTAGTGAGTAGCCAAGAAACATCTAGCATTAATTTATAAGTAAAATAGTTGTTTAAATTAGCCGTGGGTTGTACCTCTTCAAAATAAAATGGCTAGAAACACTAAATAACTCTTCTTGGATTCCAGCTAGCATGCTTACAAAAGTCTACCAATAGTCGAACATAGCTTTGCATTTCGGTATTGGGGTTGACCATGCAGAATAGTCTCTATTCAGTTATTTGTCGGCTCGACTAATTGCTTAGTCAGCAGGGACCTACTAGTGGGGAAAGGTGACTTTTTATATTATTTTATTTAATTACCAAAGTTTCAAAGCAAATAAAAAAAGATGAATAATGTCTTTGATTGAACTTCAATTGTTGTGTTATATTAATATTATAAACGGTAATCAGAAAGGTGGTTCGAGCGGCCTTATATGGGGTCTGTATATGCGGAGTCAGACATTATTCCGAACTGCATATATTATACTGGCTTTATTTGTGGGAAAGTGGAGTATGCGACCGAGAATACTGAATATGTGGCCGCATATGTATTAGAAAAACCCAAACCCAACCCTAATTTCAACCGTCCATCACAACCCTAGCTTAAAAAGAACCTAGTACTCAATCAAACCCCCGAGCCCCCACCTTATAGAAACCTCTCTGCTCCATATACGCCTCCACGAGAAAAGCAAAACCCTAGGTCAGCTGTCCAAAAACTCTGAGCGCCATCGCATCGGCTCTGATCATCATTGTGTCGCCTTCTAGCTCCATCACCTCCACGCTGTCATAGGTCAGTTACCGATCCCTCCTTCCCTCTCTTGCCTAGCTTTTTTTTTAATTTTGATTTGTTCGTTTAAGACATATTTTTGTGAATATTATGTTCATGTTCAAAATGCAGGTATTTTTGAGAAGTACCCACTTAATGGTCTAGTGGTAGTCCAGTGTGTCTACCATACATAAGACCAGGGTTCAAATCCCACTCTTGCATGGGTTGCGTTAGGTAGTCGACGACCAGCGTAAAAAATAGTCGAATCTTTCAACATAGATTTGAGCAAGAATCGATGTAGCTGACCCTACTTATAGTGGAAGAAGGCTTAGTACATTTTTTATGATGTTTATGTCCAAGTTGGTTCTTTGGTTGTTGCTCAAAGCTAATCTTCGGCACATGCTGCACATCTCAAGCATGCCCAATCGTTGATAAAACTATGTTGTGAAGGATTGCTTTTTCTGGTTTTAAAAACATTTTTTATCTTTATGTTACCTCGATCGATCTCATTTCCCTAAGTCCGTGGCTTTTTACTAACAATTGAAATTAATCACCGGGCAAGTTTCTTTATGTTACTTTATAAGTAAACTAGTAACTTAATTTTTTTAGGTTTCCCATGCACCTCATATCTCTCAGTTTCCATGCACCTCATATCTCTCAGTTTTTCATCAATACAAAAACACTTCCACTCGCCTTTACAATGGATTTAATTAATAATCCTTGTAGTTGGATTTGTTACTGAAATATTGTTCTTTACTGGACATTGTGCTCTAACCTTACGACGTGACTTACCAGTATGAACTAAGTGATCATTTTAAACATTGTGATGCGCAATCTTTCGTCAAAGAAGTGTTGGATCTTATGTTTTTATGCTCGGTGACTACATTGTGTGTCTATGTTATATTTTTTTGATACAAAATATCTAATATTGAAATTTATTATAATTATTTTTAATTAAAATAATATAACCGCATAATCCACATTTACCTTCGCCTATCCTCTTATTCGCTTCAGACCGCTTGATCAGATGAATACCGCATACCGACTTTCTGAACCTTGATCATAAATGATTAAATATATATAACTATATAAGAATTAATATATTTGGATATTCATATTTAAAATAATAAAAATATTCAAAATGGAATATTTTTGTTTAGTCATATTGAAGAGGATTGGAGGGTGGTGGGTTGCTTTAAAGCTTATAGCGTCATGAAGATGCTCTGTGCTTTCTGGAGGGAGCTTCACTTAAAGCGCGATGAGGGGAAGAATGTAGCTCATGTCGAGTTTGTTTGATTGGATGGGGTGGAGGAGAGCATGAGGTGAAGAGAGAGTAGATCTAGACTAGGAACGAGTGTAGAAGATTATTATAGAGGAAGACAAAATGAGGAAGGTGGAGTAGAAGTAGAATGCAATCCTGGATAAAGGTAGTGAAACCCACATTCTTTCATGTTATTCTCACACACTGTCTCTACAGGCGAGAAATGAGTCTATGGTGAGAAGAATGTTCAAGTTGTGGTGTATCACTTTCGGGCCATTAGTGGGTGTGTTCACACATGTCCATGGTTGTAAAAATAAGTGATTAAGTTGTCACAAGAACATGTTGACGGTCAGATTCATGAGTTTGAATTGTAGGAAGAGTCTCAAGGTGAAGGGGATTCTTTGAGAGTTATGCTTTTTTAAGTCCGATGATTGTGTGGATTAGAAATTTATTTGGGTTTCTCTTTATCGCATGGATGAAGGGGTGCACACCTGAGTGCATTTTTTCCCCAATTGTTATGGGGTTAGGCAATGATTTCTACTTACACCTCTCCTTTTATTCTTATGACATATTTCTTATCTATGATGGCCGACTTGGTTGTGCATGGTGAGTTTGTGTAGTTATAATAGTATAATCGTGATGAGCTTTCCATCAATTCTTAATATGCGATGATACAATTTACTTTGTGGAGGGTGGGATGTCAGAATGCAAAAGGACCTTGACATTCTTTGACATTTTTGGTAATATATTCGAGCTTCGGGTTAATGACGGGAAACTTGAAGGTTATGGAGAAAACCTTAAGCGCATCAAGGAAGTGTGAAGATCGCATCACATGTAATCGAGAACGACTAGTCGCACTAGTTGCACGAGGTAGCGGAATTTTAAAAAAAATTTAAAGCAATGAAACCATATGATCCAAGAACACTTCTCGGATCATTTCATCTAAACCACAAACAAGATATAGGAAGACCTCTTGAAGGGTAGTTGTGATTATGTCTCTAAAGAGACCTCATGTCTCAAGTCCGATCCAATGGAGTAGACAC
Source organism: Ottelia alismoides (assembly GCA_037367405.1). Taxonomy (NCBI): domain Eukaryota; kingdom Viridiplantae; phylum Streptophyta; class Magnoliopsida; order Alismatales; family Hydrocharitaceae; genus Ottelia; species Ottelia alismoides. Next base: position 537,224 of record JAZKJV010008977.1, on the reverse strand, counting down.
TTGTAAGCGCGTTGATGAAACGTATGCTACTCGCAATCCAAGTTGATAATCCAAGCGGTAAATCTCTCGATCTCGTCACGCGAGATCCGATGTTTTCTTAACGAGCGAGGCGTACCGAAGGAGACAGAGATCTACGAGCAGTCGAAGCGGCAGCACGACGACATAGCAGCGATGACGACCACTCTATCTAGGACACCAAGGTAGATGGCCACAATGAGAGAGAGTAGAGATGTAGAGAGAGAGAATCGTGTCTCCTGTTGTGTGTAAAAAAAGGCTAGGGCTACCGTTCTATTTATACTAGTTTGGATGTCTATGGATCACAATCCATGTGCTCACAAATTTAATGGTTGAGATTGGTTTGTACTTCAATCAATGGCCATGATCTTGTTGTGCTTTAATTACCAACAACAAATTTGTTGGCTTTTAATTAAATTAAATATATTGAAATCAATCAATATATTTCAATTTAAATTATACAACCAAGGATGGAATTAATTGGAATGAATGGAGCCCCATTCCATGGGGTGGACGACCACCAAGTTGAGAGAGCTCAACTTAGCCGTCCACCTTTGTATGGCAAGAAGGTTTCTTCATTCCAATTTTATTGAGATATTATTCTCCAATAATAATTCCACATATGCAATAACTTTTATTGCATAATTATTCAGCATAATAATTCCAAATTATTTTGTGATAATTTCAATCATTTCCTTAACAAATTGTGAATCATATTCACACATCCAAAATAAAATTAATTGTTCAATGTCAATTGCATTTACAATTAATTGTTCAATGTGAATCCAATTCACATCAACTATTAATTCCTAAATACAAATTACAATTATCTCTCTCTAACATATTATAAATCACATTTATAATATCCATAAATAATAGTGCTATCCACATTATTCACATCCTTGATAATTAAATCACATTTAATCATTTTGGATGTCTATTCTCACGAGCCCAAATAATATGAATCAAATTCATATTATTCATAATAATTAAATCACATTTAATTATCTATTTTTCTTAATGGTTAGATACATTATCAACAATGAAATTATTCTTGAACTCTTCCAAGAATAATGTGCTTTCTCCGCATATACTTGGAGATAAGGACATGGTGATTGTACGTTGCACGCATAGTGACATGGATATTGAGGTCACATCTCAAATCCAGATATCTAGGACCTCCCAAAGATGTTTGATTAAATCAAAGTCGTAAATCTAATCTTCTCCTTGCATCTGAATCGTATTCAGATCAATGTCCAACATTTGGACTAAGATTAGATGACTTCTCTATTGAGAGGAGTCACTAAAATCCAAACTTATTTCATCACTCCCTCGGAATGGAAGCGTCCTGCTTATACACTCGTTTTTTTATCACATCACCCTCAAGTATTTCTAATACATTTATATCATGCATACTGGAAGACCTGGAATAAACCTGAATTTTAGATCTTATTTATATTGTCTCCTTCAGGGTTTTATCATTAAGTTTCTTATTTGATCATTGGGAGTTGGTATCGATCATATACTTTTCAAAAGCATATATCATACCCAGATATTGATCATATACTTTCCAAAAGCATATATCAAACCTACAAATTCAATCAAGCTTTCAAAGTGAGATGACCATGTATGGAGTTTGATTCACAATATCTCATGAGTGAGTTCAGGTCTTCCGGTTCAGTAAATGGACCTGTATGATCCCTTTGAGAGATCATATTGCTAATATGCCCTTATATGCACACCATCACGCCGATGTATAGACCTTTATTAGGCCATCAACCTATCGGTCTGCCAAATGTACATACTCAGATATATAGTAACACATCTGTCTCTGGTCAGAGGATGCGTGCCTATATCGTGACAGCATACGACATAGGTCTTGGTTATCTCAATCTCGCTAAGTCAACTCTTTGACCTAACTTATCTAACATCTCTGAATCTCCAATCCTATGCAGAGGACATGCATTAAGAGGTCGGTCAGATATCAACCAAAAAGAGATTGGATTGCCATCTCCTACTCTGGCTGGAGATCATTTCTTAATAATCATTTGACGGTATTTGATGAATCCTCAATCTAACTCTTTAGATATTCACCCAAGCTACAACCTCTATGCTTCAACAATTGAATCAACAATTGTATAATCATTAAGATGGTCATGGTACATAATCCTAATTGTACTAAGGGATCTATTATACAAATTAGTTATTCTTTATTTCAGATCAGGGAATGAGTTTGCAAGTTTGTAATAACATTTATTGCATAATGACTTATTGTGGGCTCGCATGTCTAACAAACTCCCACTAGCCCAAAGAGCCATTAATGGACTAATCTTTAAACCCACACTCATGTGCTAATCATAAGCTATTTAGAAAAGGGATTTTTATCCGGCAGATCCTATATTCTTTGCCAATTACCTCTACGACCTTTGAAACAACGTAATTCCTCCCTGGACCCCGTAAACTTGCTCCGTCTTACCTCATGAACCCTGCCGTTAAATTGACACATCTTGGGCTAACTTGGGTGGGTTAAAACTGAGTTAATCAAACCATATAAAATCTAACGATTGGAATTCTTCTTCTCTTCCTTGTTCCTTCTTCTATCATCTTCTTCATCTTCACTTCCCTTCTCCAATCCACTGACAACAAAACCTTAAAACACAACAACGTCGAGGAGACTTTAACAGGAGCGGAGGAATCGAAGCCACGAGGGAGGGCAAGGGCTCACAGGAATAAGCGGAATCGTAGGCGTTGCGGTATGTCCGGTCATCGGTGGTGGAGCAGAAGAAGATGAGGGAGTAGCCAATGTCTGGAGGAGGTGCATGGAGGGGAGGAGATTCGCGGCCTGGGTTAGAGGAGGTGCGTGGAGTGGAGGAGGTTTGCGGGGGTCGAGGGAAGAGGCGTCCTGGGCTGGAGGGGAGGAGGTTCTCGGCCTGGGAGCAGTTTGATCGGGGCGGCGATGCCGCGGGGGGGGGGGGGTGTCGGGAGGAGGTGCGTGGAAGGGAGGAGATGGAGGAGGTACGTGGAGGGGAGGAGGTTCGCAGGGGTCGGGGGGGGGGGCTTTCGATCGGGGTTGCAGCAGGGTGCTGCGCTGCCGAGGCTGGCCGATGCGTGGGCGAAGGACGAGGCCGGAGGTCATAAATGAGGAGGTCGAGGGTGGAGGCGGGGGAGGAGGAGGATGCGGGCGGTGGAGGTGGTGGATGCTGGGTGTTGGGGTATGGAGGGTGAGAGGGAGTGGCAATTTATGTAAATTCGATAAATAAAATAGGTATAATATAAAAGAATGTAACAGAATCTGGTTAGTTTTAACGGGTAAATGGATGGGGGTTAACCATGGGGTTTATAGGGTAAGAGTTAGCAAGTTTACGGGGTCCATGGAGGAATTACGTCGTTTCAAAGGTCGTAGAGGTAATTGACAAAGATTATAGGGTATGCCGGGTAAAAATCCCTTTAGAAAAATAGCTAGGTAAGATGAATAGTTACTTTATTCTCGAGAGACGACACCAAGTCTTTTTTATTGTACTTGCATATCCCATAGTAATAGTGCTCGCATCCAATATGAATGTTGTATATTATGCAATCAATACTCAATCTTGTTAAAGCAGTGTCTTTGATACTACAACTCAATAATCGTTATAACTTGTAATTTATATTATCCTTATCAGAATACCTTTATTCTCGGAGATCTCTTAAGACTAAGACCAAGTCATAAGTCTTATAAGGCATATGCAATTAAGACCTTTTAGATCATTATCTATAAAGTCTTATGTTCTTGAAGATAAGACTTACAGATCACTATCTCTAAAGTCTTGTCATCTTTGAAGATATTGTTATTACTACAATCAAGTGTTTTATCTTCATAGTAGGATTAGTAACAGTTTAGTACTCCCACTGCATGACAGACATCTAGTTTTTGTACACATCTAGTATACACAGAGCTTTTCATAGTTAATGCACTAGAGCATGTAGCTGTGGCGTTTACATCCTCACCTCTTTGAGGTGCTATCCCTTTAGATAGGTCTGTACAATATCTTAAGGGAAGGAAGCCTTCCTTGAAGTTTACAAAAATGGAATATGTCCAAGGTGTACTACTAATATGATGACCCAAATGTCCTCTTTTTTTTACTTCTAAACAACTTTAGAATTAAGATATAAGAGGCATCCTTGAGATCATATCTCAAGGTATAGAACAACCTGATCTTAAAACACTTATTATCATCCTTATATCATTCAAAATGATTAGGATGTTATCTACATTTAACATGATAAACACAATGACACTCCCAATGAGATTCACACGGTTCATCAAGATTTTATCTGAAATCATAACATTTATAATTTCATCAAATCTAGTGTTCCAACTACAAGAAGCTTATTTGAGTCCATGGAGTTCTTCAGCTTTCACACCTTGTTTTCCTCAACTATGAAGCCATGGGGCTACTTCATATGAATGTACTCGGAGAGGTATTCATAGAGGAATGCAATATTGACTTCTATCTTGTAGATGTCATAGTCGAGTTGTGTAGCTATAGTTAGCATTATTCTGATGGGTTTAAGCATGGTCATTGAAGAGCAAGTCTCATCGCAAGCGATGTCGTCTCTTCATGTGTATCTTGTAGCTACGAGCCGTGCTTTGAAGGTCTCTACCTTCTCATTAGGTTCCCTCTTTCTCTTAAAGATCCATTTACACCTAAGGGGTCTTATCTTTATAGTGTCGATCCTCGAGAGTTCATATACAACACTTGTATATGAAGTCTGCTTTAGACTTTACTGCTAACATCCATCTCTCTATGTCATGATCCTTAGAAGCTTCATCATATGAAGTCAGATCATTGTCAGACTAATCTGACACATGGAATCCATCCTCAAACTAGTTTGAAGAGGTATGAGTGTTTCATCTTTAATTGTCCTTTTAGTTTCCGATTTCAAGAACCTCATTATCTTCTCAAGATTTAATGAGTTCCTTTACTTCATTTTCATCTTGATTCTCAAGAAAGTCATCATATAAGAATCATATCCTTAGAGATGAAATCTGAGAATCTCAAGATCATAAAGTAGGTATTCAATACCATCCTTTATTTTTCTAATGAAGTAGCATTCTCTAGTACTAGATTCCAGCTTACTTGCATCCAACCTTAAATCTTCAAGTGTCCAACGCTAGGCTAGGTTCCAAACCGCAGCTCATGAGTTTATTCGGATTCAGATTTACATGGAATCTTATTAATGAGATATATATATATATATATATATATATATATTGTAGTCTCTACTGCATATATACCTGGAAACTAAGAGGTAGTTATGCTAATATTCATCATTGATCAAATCGTGTCTTTCATCTAATAAGTACTTGCTGCCTTGGTTAGATCAAATTCATTTCATCTTCCTTCAAACTTTGGTTCCAAACCAAAAAGTGAAATCTTTGAACATTTCAAAGGTTTCTAAGGTGAAGGGAAGAAATCTCATATCACAAAAATCATCAATAGATATCAAATATCATTAATGTTTATTATGATATAGATGATCCACATGCATTAATATGTATGAGATCTTGAATACCATAGCATTTAACACCATTCTCAGAGAAGGGTGCATTGGACATTTTTTACTTTGAATACAATATTCACAAGTATGTAAGATTTTTGAAGTTTCAGACAGTCTAAAATTTCATCTCTTACTACTAGTTTATTGATCTCATCAGTAACATATGTCCAAGGTTTGATGCCAGATCATTGTCAAATGATTATCTTCATACTCCTATTGATCTATTAAGGTTTAAATTTTCATATTTAGAAATGTTAATGAACCATTCATTAATTTCTAATTCAGTAGAGTCCTCTAGATGTTAGAGTACTTTCTTAAATATATTCATCATAACTCTGTATGATAGGTCTATTCCAGAATTCATGTTGATTACCAACATTTAGAAATAACAATGAGTGTATTCTAATATCTAGGTTATAGAGACATTCTCTAAGACTAAGGGCTCTCAACTGAAAATATGAAGTTTGTCTATCCAATAGAGATTGTTGCAACAATTGCATTAACATCCATGTGTATGACTATTAAACCTTAAGATCAAATTTTCCATTCTTCTAAAACATATGCAACCAATTGCAAGTGTTATTAGAAAAATGAGATGCAAGTCTTAGACTTTGATCTTATCTAATAAGCAAGTCAATTTCAATGATTATATATAGATGTATATTATTCTGATGCACCATCCAGATCATTCTCTAAAGATCTTAGATAGTCTAGATAGCCAAACTATCAATACATCGGCTTGTTGCAGTATTGGCATTCATCCGACCCTTTATATGTCATATGTATGGAAGTCACAGAAGTACAGTCAACTCTTTGACTTTCCTTCTTACATGGGTCAGACCCATGCTTCCACTGATCTTCCTTGATCTATAAACAAACATTGCTTAAGACAAAGTATCTCTTATGTTAATTTCAAAAGATTTCAATATAAGAGCATTTCAACATTTATATATGCTTCATTCAATTCATACAATATGAATCTTATGATGCTTCATGAATGACTTGAGTATAGACAGTAGAATGATGACACTCATCGTATCTACATCCATCTAAACTCTAAAAGAATTTGGTTCTGGTAGGTACTCAAAACATTTTTGAGTACATAATCCCCCTTATCGAGCCATCATTCTGCATAATGCAGTGAACCATGTCATTCATGATTAAATGTCGAGAGCACATATGTATGCCAAAACATCTTTGTTGAGATAGTTGTATCTCATAATACCTTTTATGTTTACATTTTCATCATGTACCGTTTGTGTAATTTATCCAGGGTTTTCCTCCTATATAAGAGAGCCCTTGGCTCTCAATTATAGTCATGAACTTATTTTCCACCAACGTGGTATCAGAGCAACGGTCCTAGATCGGGGTTCGCGTACCCAACCCTAACCTTAACCCTACACATCCAACCACCCCCCTCTCCCGGCGCCGCCCAACCCTCCCGACGCTGCCCACCACTCCCCGCGTCGCCCAGCCTTCTTACCGCCTAGCGCCGCCCAGGGCCCCAGCTGCCTCCCCTGATCTGCGCGCCACCTTAGGGCTTCCCAGCCCCTCCGCAACAACCCCTTAAGGCTGCCCCGAACCTGCACCGCTGCCGTAGGGCTGCCTATTCCAGCCGAGGGTCCCGCTCGGCCACTGCTTCTGTGCGACGCCACCAGCCACACGTCCAAACCTACTTTGTGCGCCTAAGTTGTATGATTTGAAGCCTGATTTGAGGCGAAGCATGTGATATTTCTCATCTAAATCACGTTTCAAGGCTCTAACCTTCAACAAAAGGATATAAGGATGGTTGTATGACTCTACGATACAACCATTCCTCCTTATGATTGTGTAGACATTATCTAACTAGTCTACTATCCTGCTTCTCCATGGTTCTGATCGTTTCTATCATGTCCAACGCCAAGAGCGATGTGTTTTCTTCTTCTAAGGCATTCAAGGGCCCGACTCCCATCGTAAAGATGTATGGGACCAACTACGAGTTATGGTCCAAGCAGTTTCGTACACTTATGCAATGTCATAATAAGGAACATATTCTGACAGATGCAGAACCAACGGATAAGATGGGGATATATACGACTTGGAAGCAAGATGATGCTTATGCCCGTATCTGCTCTCAGAGACACTTATTACTGAGATTGCCAACGATAAAGTGAATCAACCCACGACCAAGGCGATGTGGGACATACTAGCCGACAACCCGACACCTATGGGCAGACAAAGAATGAAGCAAGATCCTCCAACTACAGTTTGACATTTTTTCGACCAAACAAAATGATCGACCACTCCACACTCACTTCTCCCATTTGAGGGGCATGTTTGAGCGTCCACATAGCTTCATGCCTATTTCCACCAGTATTGAGCAACAACAACAATATCGGAATGCTACAATGACGGGAGTGTTTTTATCGTCTCTCGACCTTGAGTACGATGCAACACGTACTCAACTTCTGATGGGTGAGACGATCCCACCGATGGAGGAGGTCTACAAACGTTTGAGCAAGATCACTACCACGCCTACTACTACACAGCAGACGACTTCCTCAGCAATGGCTGCCTCTCGTGGACGAGGAAGTGTCTCCCATCTTCAGGGCCGTGAACCACGTGGTAGAGGTGGAGGACGTCAGCGTGGTCCATGTTCCTATTGCCAGCGTCCTGGTCACTCGGAGGAGAAATGCTTTCAGAAGCATGGATATCCGCCAACTGCACGTGTGGCTGAGCAGACTGATCCTTCTCCCGTTTCTACTACAGATGGACGCTTTGATGATTTTGTCTCCAGACTTCGCGAGATGATGACCATACCTACGACTTCGACTACAGGTCCTGATGATGCAGCAGCTTCCGCCAGAGCATCATCTAGTTCATCAGGTATTTCCTATGCATTTACCAGTTGTAGCAGTTCTGATGCGACAGAATGGATTATGGAATTTGGAGCGTCTCATCATATGTATGGAGATCGAGCACATTTTAGCTCTTACAGGTCTATCCCTCATGGACGATTGGTGGTAATTGCCAATGGAGTTCCGTTGCCTATAGTTGGTCAGGGGGAGATTATATTAGCTCATTCTATGCACTTACAGAATGTCTTACATGCTCCTAATTTTCAGATGAATCTTTTGTCTATTAGCCAAATTACAAAAGATTTACATTGCTGTGTCATCTTTGACCCTTCTTCTCTTGTATTTCAGGACATACTGACAGGCAGAGTGATTGGTCATGGTCGTGAGAAGAGAGGCTTGTACAAGCTTACCATTTCTTCGTATGCTAGAGCAGCCTCTATTCCCTCTGGATCCATGTCTCCATTTTTGCGGCATCTTCGCTTTGGCCACCTTCCTCTTCAGAAGATGATTCATGTGCTCCCACATATATCTACTTGTTCTGCTTTGGACTGTGAAGCCTGCCAACTTGGGAAACATCATCATACCTCTTTTCCGAGTTGTTCGAGTCGTCACAGTAATCAGTCTTTCGAGTGGTTCCATTTTGATATTTAGGGTTCGAGTCGTGTTCCTGATCATCAGGGATATCGGTTTTATATGGTTGTTGTGGATGACTATTCTAGACTATCTTGGGTTTTTCTGTTAAAGCATAAATATGAAGCTGGCTCCATTATTAAAAATTTTCTTCTTGAAGTCAACAATATTTTCTCTGCTAATGTGAAATTCATTCATACTAATAATGCATTGGAATTTTCCACTTTACATTCAGCGGACTTTCTCAGTTCTCGTGGTATAATTCATCAGACTTCTTGCAATTATACATCCCAACAAAATGGTGTAGCTGAGCGTAAACATCGATACCTTCTTGACGTCACGAAGACTTTGTTGATTCAAAGTCGTACACTTCACTCTTTCTGGGTGGATGCGGTTCTCACCGCTTGCGACCTGGTGAATCGTATGCCATTCACTGTCCTTGAAGAGAAAATTCCTTTCTTGACTGTGTTTCTCGAGAAGGAATTATTTTCTCTTACTCCCAGAGTCTTTGGATCGGTGGCCTTTGTCCACAACTTTGCTTCTGGCCGTGACAAGCTCTCACATAGAGCTGTCAAATGCGTCTTTGTTGGTTATTCTCGTACACAAAAGGGATATTGGTGCTTTGATCCCGTTGGGAGAAAATATTATGTGAGTGATGACGTCACATTTTTAAGTCCATTATGTATTTTTTCGTTACAGGACAGGTTGTCAGGTACTAATGCTAGAGAGGATGTTGTGGTTCCTCCTCCTTTGTTACATGATCCTCAACCTTCTTCACCTCTTCTACCACCGCCACCACCTCCTCCTGCGCTAAAATCCATGTTTTTACCACATGTTTATACTATCAGGCCCTCTACTCGCACCTCTGCTCATGCGCCATCCACATCATTCAGCACGCCACAGGTATGTCCTGAACATACTATTTCTACTGATGGCACTGAAGCTTTGAATGATACACAGGAATGATCAAATGTAGAGGACATAGATGCTGATGACCTGGATATTCCTATTGCTCTAAGGAAGTTTAGGCGTGGATGTGCCAAGTATCCACTTGCTGCGCATGTCTCCCTGGATCATCTTTCAGAAGATTACATGAAGTTTGTAGTGAGACTATCTGCTATTACTATCCCACGTACATATCAGGAGGCACTTCAGGATAGCCGGTGGCATATTGCTATGAAGGAAGAGATAGACGCTCTTCAGTCACGGGGTACATGGAGCATTGTTTCTGCCCTGCCTGTTGCATCTGTTGTGAGCTGCAAATGGATATTCACGGTAAAGCAAAAGGCAGATGGTAGTGTGGACCGCTATAAGGCAAGACTTGTGGCCCGGGGTTTACCCAAACCTATGGGGTAGACTATCAAGACACCTTCTCTCCAGTAGCAAGACATTCGACACTATGCGTTCTTCTGGCGGTTGCAGTTTGCAAGGACTGGCCTCTTTACCCGCTTGATGTGAAGAATGCATTTCTATATGGCGATCTACAGGAAGAGGTGTACATGCAACAACCTCTGGATTTTGCTACTGAGGGGGAGTCCCATAAGGTGTGCAAACTTCATAAGGCGATTTATGGTCTGAAGTAGAGTCTGAGAGCCTGGTACCAGAGGCTATTAGAGTTGATAGAGCGTCAAGGGTTTGTGCGCTCCACTGCGGATCATTCTCTATTTGTTAGGACGACACCAAGAGGTACGGTGGCTATACTTGTTTATGTGGATGATATAGTCATTACAAGAAATGATGAGCATGGCATTCATAATGCCCAGGAATTTTTAGCCCAACAGTTTGTGACTAAGAACCTTGGCAACCTTCGTTACTTCCTTGGGTTGGAGTTTGCCACGAACACATGTGGCCTTGTAATGACGCAGAGGAAGTTTGTTATGGATCTTCTTTCTGAGACAAGTATGATAGGATGCAAACCTGCTACTACTCCTATGGATACAAGCATGAGATTGTATGATGAGGACACTGAAGAAGTTGACAGAAGGAGATATAGAGAGCTAGTTGGGAAGCTTCTATATGCCACTATCACCAGGCCAAACATTGCATTTGCAGTAAGCAAAGTTAGTCAGTTTATGGAGCAACCCAGAAAGGTACACATGGATGCGGTACATATGATCTTGAGATACAGAAAGGTACACACGGATGCGGTACATATGATCTTGAGATACTTGAAGAATTCACATGGTTCGGGTCTTATATTTTGTAGGGATGCATCCCTTGATGTGACAACATGCGCAGATGCAGATTATGCAGGTTGTCCAAAAGATAGGAAATCCACTTCTGGGTTTGCTATTTTCATTGGCAGTTCACTTGTTTCATGGAGAAGCAAGAAGCAGATAGTGGTGGCTTCAAGTGCAGAGTCTGAATACAGGGCGATGGCCCAAGGAAGTGCTGAAATGATGTAGGTGAGATCGGTGTTGACTGATCTTACCATTGAGGTTCCTCTACGTATGCAGCTTGTATGTGATAATCAAGCAACTCTATTTATTGCCTATAATCCTGCCTTTCATGAACACACAAAGCATATAAAGGTGGATTGTCACTACACTAGAGATATGATTCAGAATGGTCTCATATCTACTTCTCATGTGTCCACTGGAGATCCGACGGTTGACATTTTCACCAAAGCCCTTGCTAGAGGTCCATTTCAGAGGTGTTGTTCCAAGCTGAGCATGATAGATATATATGTTCCAGCTTCAGGGGGAGTGTTGGGATAGTTGTATCTCATAATACCTTGTATGTTTACATTTTGGGTAAATTACAAAAAAGAGACTGAGCTTTACATATATTCCCAAATTAGGGACTGATCTTTATTTCGTTACGAAGAGGGGATCAAATTTTAACTTAACGGTTCAGTCCCCAACTTCATCAATGGGTTCCTTAATCTATAAATTTACTTGATGAAATTGCCCCTAACGATGGTTTGGGGGAGGGGGGCTAGCAGCCTGAAGCGGGTTCAGTCCCCCCTGCCAGCCTCCACCATCCGCCGCCAGCAAGAACCCACCCCTGTGGAAGTGACCCCCGCCCGTAGAACCCCAGGCAACCCCCTCCCCCTTCCCCCGCCGACCCACCTCCTTCTTCCCTCCCCTTCGTCAGCCTTGACCATCTGCCGCCAGCAAGAACCCACCCCCTGTGGAAACCCAGCCTCCACCATCGTCGCCCCCTCCCCCCTCGTGGAAGTGACCCACGTCGTGGAAGCCCGACCCCCAACCTCCGCCTTCGTCGCCACCCTCCCCCTACCGCCTCCACCAGCACCGATCCCTGCTAGCCTCTACCATCATGCACCGCCTCCAACTGCAAGCCCCCTTCCCCCAACTACCTCCGCCGGCCAGCAAGAAACCCCCCTCCCCCACCGACCTTCCCCTTCCGCCGCTGACCTACCTCCTTCTCCCCTCCCCTCCGTCAGTCTTGACCATATGCCGCCAGCAAGAACCCACCCCCTGTGGAACCCCAGCCTCCACCATCGTCGCCCCCTCCCCCCTCGTAAAAGTGACCCCCATCGTGGAAGCCCGACCCCCCAACCTCCGCCATCGTCGCCACCCCTCCCCCCACCGCCTCCACCAACACCGATCCCTGCTAGCCTCTACCATCGTGCATCGCCTCCAACTGCAAGCCCCCTTCTCCCAACTACCTCCGTCGGCCAGCAAGAAACCCCCTATGGAATTGACCCTCGCCGTAGAAGCCTGGCCCCTAGTCTCCACCATCGTCGCTAGCGAGCACCCCTTCCCCCATCGCCTCCACCGGCACCGAACCCCGCCAGCCTCCACCATTGTGCACCGCTTCTGGCTGCTAGCCCCCCTCCCCCCAACCATCGTTAGGGGCAATTTTGTCAAGTGAATTTATGGATTAAGGTGCCCATTGACGGAGTTGGGGACTGAACCGTTAAGTTAAAATTTGATCCCCTCTTTGTTACGAAATAAAGTTCAGTCCCTAATTTGGGAATCTATGTAAAGCTCAGTCCCTTTTTTGTAATTTACCCTTACATTTTCTTCATGTACCATTTGTGTAATTTACCAGGGTTTTCTCCTATATAAGAGAGCCCTTGGGTCTCAGTTATAGTCATGAACTTATTTTCCACCACAATCTTCTTAGGTTTCATAAGGATTTTCGATAATTACAATCATTATTAACATGATACTTCCAAAGCACATTTGATGAGTGTTAGGAATATATATTAGCGGCTATAAGCCCATGCTCAGTGTAACCCTTATAAGGGTATTTCTGTATTTTTTCTCCATCCTGTACCCTCTAGGGTTTCTAGGGTTTTGTCCTATATAAGGACCCCTAGACCTACTGGAATAAACAAGTCATTGCATTCCTTCCAACATGGTATCAAAGCAGCGGTCCTAGACTGGTGTTCTGACGTACCCTACCCCACCATAACCGCCTCCCCCCTTCCTTCTCGATGCTCGAGCCCTAAAACCTCTGCACGCCCGATCAAGGCCGCTGCGCCGCCTTCCCTGCGTCATCACACCCTCCTGCGCATTCCAGGACTCGCACGTGCACACCTTGTGCGCCCTCAACATTGCGCCCTAGCCCCCCCTCGCGCACCCTGCGCCGTCGCCAGCACCCTCGCGCCTCGCGCCCTCCCCTCGCGCCCTCGCACCCTCGTCATCTGTCTGTGCTGCCGCGCCCTCTCCTCGCGCCCTCGCGCCCCTCCCCTCGCGCACCCTAGCGCCCTAGCGCGCACCCTGCGCCACCGCCACTGCTACGACGCAGCCGACTCCCGCCGCTGCTACCGATCAGGACAGAAGTCTGTGTTGTCGCCCCAGCACGCCCTCACGCCCTCGTCATCTGCCTGTGCTGCCGTCCTGGCTACCTCTGGCCATCACGCCCCAGTCCTGCATGTGCCGCCCTCCCAGGTCGCAGGTGGCAGCCCTGCCTGAGTCGTCCAAAGACTCCAAACAGGCTGCAGATCTGCGTCCTCCAAGGCCGCACCTCTGCCTGTGCCGCCCTCCCAGGCCGCACCTCTAGGTCTCTTAAGCTTGTGCCGCCTTCCCAAGGCCACACCTCTGCTCCTCTATCGGGTGATGTTCCACTAGGTACTCATGATCTCTGATATTCCAAATATTATCTAGGAATATTCTTCTTGATCTGTACATCTGCCATGACATCTACTCCCACAACTATGGACTCCAAGCCCCTATACCCGACCTCATCTATGATGGTCCAGGGCAATACTATCAAACTAAAAGGATTTGAAAACTATGTACTATGGTCTAGGTCCTTTAAGGTGTTCATTGGTGGCCAACGTAAGAACTATGTTCTTGCCAAAACTCCGCCTGCAGAAACGGACAAAGATTATGATATGTGGTATGTTGATAACTGTCAGGTCATCGCTTGGATGACAAACAGTGTTGATACATCTATTGCATCCAATCTTCTGTACAAAGAGACTGCCAAAGCAATGTGGGAGAGTATTGAGAATACCTATTCGTAGAAAACAACCAAATCCAGGATTTCAGACATATATACTATGATTTGGTCTACAAATCAAGGCGATGCATCCTTAATTGACTATTACAGGCTGCTGACAGGTTTATTTGAAGAGCTTCTTATTTTTCAACTGGCCTGTTGTGATAAACAGGTAGGTGAGCGAGCAGAGTGGCAAGTATATCGATTCTTATCAGGTTTACATCCTCGATATAAATCTGTGAAGGATCAGTTTCTGACCACTGAAGCATTACTTACTCTTGAGACCATCTTTGGTCGTCTTCAGGAACTTGAGTCTCCGTCACCTCCTCCTTTCTCTGAGACATCAGCTCATTTTGCGAGAGGACGATCCATCCACTACAGGGGACATGGACGTGAAACTGGTCGAGGACGCGGTCGTACCTTTGGACGAGGACGAGACTCATCACGTGGCCAAGGGCGTGATCATCCTACTGCCCGCTTTCCACCTTGTATCCATTGTGGTCAAATGAATCATCCCTCGGAACGTTGTTGGGCCAAATTTGGCATGCCTCCTAATGCCAACAGTGCGTATGAAACACCTTCTGATACTTATTATGAAGCCACTGCTGCACCCGAGAATCAAGAACAGCCGGCTACTCAGCCCTCTTTTACAGCATCTGAATATGCTAGTCTCCGTCAACTACTACATAATTCTCATAATAATGCCATTACTTCTGCTTCAACCGCCAGTCTTGCCACAACTTCTGGTCCAGTCGCCAGCACAGCTTCTACGTCTACTCCTACATGGATCATCGATTCTGGAGCCTCGACTCATCTAACAGGGGAAGGTAGTCTTCTAACCTCATCACGTCCTTCTTCGATTGTGAAAACTGTACGTGTTGCCAATGGAGCTCATTCGCCTATTACAAGTGTGGGCACTATGGAGTTTTCTTCCTAACTCCGATTAACAGGGGTTCACTGCGCTCCTGCCTTTCCTCTTAGCTTATTATCTGTTCATAAGCTGTGCACTGAGCTTAACTGTCAGGTGATATTTGATGAATTTTGCTGTTATTTTCAGGACATCCGGACGAAGAAGATTTTTGGTGGGGGACATGAGAAGAATGGCCTTTATTATCTTGACATCCCTTCTGATTCTGGATTTGCGAGCGCTGCATCTATCTCCACTGATCCTCTGCTATGGCATTTTCGTCTTGGTCATCCATCCGCCAAAGCACTCTCCATGATGTTCCCTGAACTTTCATTGCTCAAGCCCTTTGAGTGCGAAGCGTGTCAGTTTGGGAAACATCATCGAGCATCGTTTCCTTCTCGTACGGAGCCTCGTCGTTCTGTCCCTTTCTCTTTAGTCCATTGCGATATTTGGGGACCTTGTCCGGTCCGAACACCGAGTGCCCATAAATATTTTGTTGTTTTTATTGATGATTTCAGCAGGTTATCCTAGGTCTATCTTTTAAAAGAACGTTCGGAGATTAATATTATCATAAAAAATTTCTTTCATTATGTTAAAAATAGTTTCTCTTCTAATATACAAATCTTTCGTTCTGATAATGCCTTGGAATTCACCCAGAATGACCTTGCCACCTTTTTTGCCTCTCAGGGGACCATACATCAAACTTCGTGTCCCTATACATCCCAACAAAATGGGGTAGCGGAAAGAAAATTACGACGTCTTCTAAATGTTGCCAGGTCTCTTCTCTCTCAAATGAAAGTTCCTAAAACCTACTGGGGTGATGCTATATTAACTGTTGTCCACCTTATCAACAGGGTCCCTTCGCCTTCTTTAAATGGGTCCACTCCATTCTCGCTACTCTACCCCACTGAGTCTCCATTCCCTCTTCCTCTATGGATTTTTGGTTGTGTGTCCTTTGTTCATAGATTTCAAAATGCAGATAAACTCTCACCACGTGCTATCAAATGTATTTTTCTAGGTTACTCTCACACTCAAAAAGGGTACAGATGCTATGATCCCACTGGTCATCGCTACTCGCTATTACATCTCTGCAGATGTCACTTTTTTTGAGCAAACAAGCTTCTTTTCTCAATCTATCACTTATATTCCTCTTGATCTCCCACCTCCATCCATTCTACACAAACGAGGACACGTATCTACACCACCAGAAATACCGTTACCCGTTCCTTTTTTGCAGGATGATATGCCTTCTCCGATTGTTCCCCCCAAGGATGTCCCGGATGATCCTCTGGAGCTTCCCATTGCTCTACGCAAAAGTAAGAGACAGTGTACTTCTTATCACGAGATCACAACAGTGCTTTACAGGACCCTGGTTGGCAACATGCAATGAATGAAGAAATGGATGCGCTTCTTTCTAGAGGGACATGGGACCTCGTTCAATGTCCGAAAGGGACTCGACCAGTGGCATGCAGATGGGTTTTTACAAGCAAACAATCACCTGACGGCTCAATTGACAGATTAAAAGCTCGCCTTGTGGCTAAAGGTTTTACACAAACCTATGGCGTTGACTATTTTGAGACATTCTCACCCGTTGCACGAATGGGGTCCATCAGGACTATTCTCTCTTTAGCAGTCAATAAAATCTTGGCCTATCTTTCAGTTAGATGTGAAAAATACCTTTCTCTATGGCGATCTTGATGAGGAGGTGTACATGATGCAGCCTCCTGGTTATGAAGTCGAGGGGGAGTATGTATGTCGACTTCACAAAGCAATATATGGTCTCAAGCAAAGCCCAAGGGCATGGTTTGACAGACTTACCACTGAACTAAACACTCTTGGATTTCAGAGAACATCATCTGATTACTCTGTTTTGTCAGAAAATGAGAAACTGGTACTGTCATACTTGCTGTCTATGTTGATGATATGATTGTCACAGGTGATGATCACAATGGGATATCAGAAACCAAGACCTTCCTTCAAAAGGTATTTATTACTAAGGATCTTGGTCCTCTACGCTACTTCTTGGGCATAGAAGTACATCGCACCAATGAAGGACTTCATCTCTCACAGTGGAAATACTGTCTAGACATTCTTACTGAAGCAGGAGTTCTCGGATGCAAACCCTCTAGTATCCCTGCAGATCCAAAGAAGCAAGTCACCTCGTCTGATTCTACCTTTGACGATGTCACCCGATACAGAAGTCTTGTTGGTAAACTCCTCTATCTTACTGTCACCAGACCAGATATCTCCTATATAGTAAGCAGAGCTAGCCAACACATGGAACGACCATGCTACATCCACTGGCAGGATGTTCTACAAATTCTACGATAGTTGAAAGAATCTCCTGGGCGTGGCCTCTTTTATGGGGCAAATGGGCACACAGATGTTATTGGATATGCCGATGCTGATTATGCAAGTTCTCCAGAGGATCGACGTTCTACTACAGGCTATGCTACGATGGTTGGAGGAAACACTGTTACATGGAGGAGCAAGAAACAAAACGTTGTGTCCAGATCCAGTGCAGAGGCAGAATATAGGGCAATGGCTCAAGCCACCTGTGAGATCACATGGTTATTGGCTTTTCTTCAGGAACTTGGTATTAATGTCACTATTCCTATTCTCTATATTGTGACAACAAATCTGCAACCTACATTACCACGAATCCAGTGTTCCATGAACGAACCAAGCACATCGAGATCGACTGTCATTTCGTACGAGATGCTGTCAAAATTGGATGAATTACGACTCCGCATATCAGCACTGATCTTCAGCTTGCTGATATCTTCACGAAAGCCTTACCCAAGAAACACCTGTCGTGGATTATTTCCAGGTTGGGCATGGCTGATAAATATGCCCCAACTTGAGGGGGAGTGTTGGGAATATATATTAGCGGCTATAAGCCCATGCTCAGTGTAACCCTTATAAGGGTATTTCTGTATTTTTTTCTCCATCCTGTACCCTCTAGGGTTTCTAGGGTTTTGTCCTATATAAGGACCCCTAGACCTATTGGAATAAACAAGTCATTGCATTCCTTCCAACAATGAGAGATCAAGACTATAGAGACATACAAACCATGGTTGTTCTCCTATCGTGTATTTAATTATCATTCATCATTATTATGAGGAAACTTGCACATTGCAACCACATACATTATGTGTCCAACTGCAAGTATAATATCTTCATCGTGAATCTAATCCATGATATTTTATTGGTTATTATTGCGTATAATTTTGAATGGGTTTAACGTAGGTTATCTGAAATAAGATAATTTGCATAGATACATAATTTTACTTTAATTTATGTTTTTTTATATCAATGTTGTCTTGCCTTGTCAACTCCAAAAGTTCATTCCCTTGTTCACTTTCAAAATAAGAGATATACTTACACATCTCAAGTAAGATCTGGGATCTCCTTCTTACCTTTGTTACATCCCACTAATATGAGAACCTGTAACTCGGATAAAAAAAGCGGGAACTCATTTCGCCTTGCAAGTCCAACTTGCATTTCCCGATTCGGTCTTTAACACCCGGGTCCACAACCTCTAAGGCGATGTTAACCCATCATTAATTGAACCAACCATCAACAGAAATAGAACTCGTTATGCACAATCCAATATCGTCCCAATAATACGAGGACTTGATCCAGTTCTCGACTTTTCTTAGCCAGGAAAGAGATACATCTTGTGCCGCGAGTCACCTGAGAAGTCGTGGTCTGCTATCAGATGTTCCGAAAGAAGGGAGAGAAAGAGGAGAGAATGGGGATGGGGAATGAATGTTACCTTCCCGAACTCATGATTAGCTAGCTCTAGCTTAAGCCCATGTAGACTCAACGTGCCTAACCTACCTGCTCTACCTATTCTAATGACAGCGCGGATCGGATTCTCGTTTAGCCGGCTTAATATAAAGGCCCCGATCAGGCAATCTACAAGGTGCCTCATTAGAGGGGGAAAGTCAAGGCATAGGCTTCGCTCCGGCTCGCTTCTCGACTTCCCACCTGCTTGCTGGAAGCCCTTAGGGAAATTGCCTTAGCTAGACTATCAGTCAAGCTTGCCAAGACCTAGCCTTCTTTCTTCCCTGACTCTTTCCCCTCGCACCTTCCCTACCCTCCTTTCTTTTCGCAGCCAGGGCAAGAAGTCAAAAGATGAGCCCAGAAGTCCTGAGTTAGCACTTTGACTACTAGGATATATACCTGGCGACTTTCTAGCCCACTATAGTCCAGAGCTTGTTTACCCTACCATATTTGACTAGCTTGATTTTCACCCTCACCTATGTCCTTTTCTGATCCCTGAAGACTGAAAAAAACCAACCGATAGAGAGGCATCCCTCAGAGTATAAGAACGACTTATATTATTGATAGAGGCTATGTGGATATCTGACTCGATCAAGGCGACCAGGCCAGGCTATAGTGACGTTGGTCAGCTTAGAACCCATTGGACCAGAAGGAGGGGGAAAAAGAATCCACTTGGCTACATCTGCCCCTTTCCCTGTGGAGGGCTTTCCCTATCTATCTGAGATCTGATATCCTGCCTCGATCCTTTTAGCAGTCAGTCACGTCCATTGGCACTGGTCCTACCTAGCACTCACCTGCACTAGCCCACGGCAGATGCAGCGAAGACCTGAGAAGGTAGTCTAGAAGATTTCGCAGAAGGTAGTTGGCATATATGATAGTTGTTGCTGTCCTCTTCCGAGGGTAGGGGGATTTTCTCAGCATTGGAGCCCAACTTTGCTAACTCCCCCTTCTCAACCCCCCTCCTCTTTGTTCTGGAAACACGTCTTCTTATTCCATCTTTTCCCGAATCCCCCTGGACTGAGAGGGTTGGTGTGGACTCCGACCCCCCCCCCCCCGGGAGGGTGCGGGGGAAAGACCTGAAAGGAGAGGAAAGGAATTGTTGAACTTAGTAGTACTGAGGAAGGGAATTCTTCACTCCTGAATCCGCGGGGGACTGGCTCGCCCCACACAGCTTAACTCAACTCGCCGAACTCTCTCGCTACTATATATCAGGTGAAACGAAAAAGAAGTCTACCACAACCGGCTATAAGCCCCCTCACTTAGCAAAGACATCAATTGCCTAGTTCCCACTCCTCCGCTCCGGGGTCAGCTAACTCTGTATAACTCTGCTATTGAAATTTAGCTGATCGTTTTGTCTGGATGTTGTGGTTCCTCTACCTCCATCTTCTCCGTCACATACTCCTCGGCCTTCATCACCTCCACCACCATCTCCACCACCACTACCTCCGCCTCCTGCAATCAAATCCATGTTTTTACCACATGTTTATACTCGCAGGTCTTCTACTCGCACCTCTGCTCATGCGCCATCCACATCATCCATCACGCCTCAGGTATGTCATGAAAATACTATTTCTACTGATGGCACTAGAGCTTTGAATGATACACAGGAAGAATTGATTCCAAAGGACAGAGAAGTAGATGACCTGGAGATATCTATTATCCTAAGGAAACCTCAGCGCTGTTGTGCTACGTATTCTCTTGCTACGCATGTCTCCTTAGATCATCTTTCAGAGGATTACATGAAGTTTGTAGTGGGGCTATCTGCTATTACTATCCCACGTACATATCAGGAGGCGCTTCGGGACAACAAGTGGAGACTTGCAACAGAGGAGGAGATGGCAGCCCTTCGATCTCGTGGTACCTGGAGCATTGTTTCTGCCCCGCCTGGTGCGTCAGTTGTGAACTGTAAATGGATATTTACGGTAAAGCAACGAGCATAGGGTAGTGTAGAACGCTATAAGGCAAGGCTTGTGGCCCGAGGGTTTACCCAAACCTATGGGGTGGATTATCAAGACACCTTCTCTCCAGTAACAAGACACTCGACACTCCACATTCTTCTATCGGTTGCAGTTTTCAAGGACTGGCCTCTTTACCAGCTTTATGTGAAGAATGCATTTCTCTATGGTGATCTACAGGAGGAAGTATATATGCAACGGCCACCAGGGTTTGCTTATGAGGGGGAGTCCCAAAAGGTATGCAGACACCATAAGGCGATTTATATCCTGAAGCTGAGTTTGAGAGCTTGGTACTAGAAGCTATCGGAGTTGATAGAGCAACAAGGGTTTGTGTAGTCTACTGCGGATCATTCTCTGTTTGTTAAGAGGACATCGAGAGGTACGGTGGTTATTCTTGTTTATGTGGATGATATTGTCATTACATGAGATGATGAACATGACATTCATGCTGCCAAGGAATTCCTAGCCCAAGAGTTTGTGACCAAGGACCTTGGCAATCTTCGTTACTTCCTTGGGTTGGAGTTTGCCAGGAACAAGCGCGGTCTTTGTGATGACTCAAAGGAAGTTTGTTTTGGATCTTCTTTCTGAGATAGGTATGGCAGGATGCAAACCTGCTACAACTCCTATGGATACAAGTATTAGATTGTATGGTGAGGACAATGAGGAAGTTGATAGGAGGAGATATAGAGAGCTTGTTGGGAAGCTCTTATATGCCACTGTCACTAGGCTAGATATTGCATTTGCAGTAAGCAAAGTCAGTCAGTTCATGAAGCAACCCAGGAAGGTACACATGGATGTTGTTCATATGATCTTGAGATACTTGAAGAATTCACCTGCTTTGGGTCTGATATTCAGTAGGGGCACATCCCTTGAGATGACAGCATGAGCAGATGCAAATTACGCAGGTTGTCC
Organism: Ottelia alismoides; assembly: GCA_037367405.1. NCBI lineage: Eukaryota > Viridiplantae > Streptophyta > Magnoliopsida > Alismatales > Hydrocharitaceae > Ottelia > Ottelia alismoides. Next base: position 515,223 of record JAZKJV010008977.1, on the reverse strand, counting down.
AAGAGATAGAAAGTCCACTTCTGGATTCGCTATTTTCATCGGCAGTTCACTTGTTTCACGGGGAAGCAAGAAGCAGACAATTATGGCTAGATCTAATGCAGAGTCAGAATACAGGGCGATGGCCCAGGGAAGTGTTGAAATGATGTGGGTTAGATCGGTGTTGACTGATCTTACTATTGAGGTTCCTTTACCTATGCAGCTTGTATGTGATAATCAAGTAGCTCTATTTATTGCTTAGTGGCATGTAGATCGATTTCACTAGCTTACGAGTCAGGTTTTTGCAAACGACATCAGCGGATCTAAAGACCTTCTTCCCTCACTAGATGGGCAAATGAAAGATGTATACTTGTGCTTGCTTTAAAGAGAAAAAGTGAGTCAGGGCTGAGTTTTAAGCTCTTTCCCTACTCACTCTCTCAGCCTGCCTGAAAAGAGCAAGGCAGTCTTTGAGGGTTGGAGTGCTGGCTAAATAAGGAGCACCATTCTGACCTCCCTCTTATCCTTGATTTCTTTTATGAGAATACCTTCTCCCTGCAGCCTCTGCTCTCGTTCGGGCCCCTCTAATGACGCACCTTGCTTTTGCCTGACTTTTTGACCCTTTTTGCACTCTTCCTTCTAAACTAGCTGCTCTCGCTTGACTCTTCTAGTGAGCAAGTGTCAGGCGAGATGTCGAGGTTATTATCGAAAGTCTAGTTCAAAAACAAAAGAAAGACTTTTGCGAACACTTAGGGCCCGTTCGGTTCGGGAATAAGCTGGAGTAAGGATGGGGAATAAGGAGAATAATGATCTATTCTTTGTTCGTCTGGAGGATAGGAATAAGGAGAATAAGGTGAAATAAAGGTATGTAAGGTGGGATAAAGATAGGAATAAGAGTGAAATAAGATAGAATAATGGGGAATAGTCGTACCATTGGGAACCGTGTCGGAAGGAGAATTGGTCCCTTAGTCCTCGGCTTATTCTCCAACCAAACAGGGCCTTAGTCAGATTCCGAAAGTTGGTTCTTTTTCAGGGTTTTCAAACCTCAGGAGTAAGCAAGCTTTTAGAGAGCAGGACTATGTCAATTGAAAGAAGGGAGAGTCTTTCTTTTTCTCTTTCTCTATAGTACATCTAAGCATATTGAAAGTGAATATATAGCATCTCCCCTATTTTTGCGTATCGATTCGAGTGTTTTAGGGCCCAGAGTCCAGAGTTGATATTACAATGATCTGGCTTCCTTATATTATACGGTATTAGATCTATAATAGATTAATCGAAATTTCTTTATTGATTTTTGCGACCATGATAATATATCGCGTAGCTATTTTCTCTCTATAAAATCTTATACGGTATTAAATATAGCTTAGATGCTGGATAGTCACCCATCACACGGCTCTCAAACCCAACCCGTGGTGCGGGGGACAAAGTCAAAGCGCTGGATCCTTTAAAACAAAGCCCCTGATCAAGCAGCGACGCAGCTCATGAGGGAGGGAGCCGCCTTCGGGATTATTAGCTCGACGTGTCCCAGCTATATATAATACGGTTCGCCCAGGTGGTCTTCCCAGGCCAGGCTTCTGGGGAAAGGGAGGGGTGGGGGGTGGGCTAGCCTGACGGCCCCCCGGGGCGCCCTGAATCTGAAATGAACAGCCAGCTGCCCTCACCTAGTCTCGCCTCGCATTCCACTTCGACCGAGGAGAAGCTTCCTGTCTCTCTCACACAGGTTGGTAAGAACTGATGAGGGGTAATGCTCCCCACGTGGGCCTACCAGCGAAGCCAGAGGGGGTTGAAGGGGGTCGATTTAGGCTCCTTCCCTGCCACTGCGGCTTCCGCGGGTACTACGAGCCTTCTGCCCCACGCATCGTAACTGCTCGCGTGGTTCACCGGTTCCACTGAGAACTCTCATTTGTGGAAGTGGAGTATAGTGCGGCGCCGAGCGAGAAGGGTCTCTTCTTCTTTCTCCGAAAGAAGGGCTCACAAGGAAAGGTCTTGTTTGATTATTTCTTCGGGTCCCGACGTTCGCAGAAGTCAGTAGGACCTTCCCGAAGACGCACTTCTCAGATCAGGCCTCTCCAGCTCCGCTGGGCTAAGGGGCCTCGGATGCTCCCGTGATCGGCACCTCCGGGGAGTGGTTGCCAGGCTTGATCGGCCTGGTATCCTGCGCCTCGCGTTCATGATATCTACAACCTACATTCTCATTCTCAAGATTCAAAGCGATTTCTTTGACACCGCTGGCAAATTCTACCATTTCCCCAGCTTGAATCTCCTTCAATCCATAAACACGTGCCATCCCGTCTCCAACTGAAATCACGCGACCGATCTCAGCAAGGGAAAAGGAATAAGACGACATTCTTTCACACTTCAATCCTACATCAGTCCTAATTCCAATAAAGAGTTCCAAAGCTTTTTGCGTAAATACTCAATGTCCTAAATAGGAGGAGGAAAGAGAGCCCTGATCTCTCTTCTTATTATCTACGAGACTACAGAGTACAAAAAGAGGGCAGAGAAGCCTGCCTCCAGCAACTAGAGCAACACCCCACTAAAGTGAGGGAGGTATGCGCCCAGGTTTTGTGTCCCACTCGGCTCCGAGCGCCATCTTTCCAAAAAGAAAGAATGAGATCACCGCCTAAGAGCACCCCACCTCCGACATCCCTTGCCACACAGGACGTCACGGCCTACTGCGGCATCGCAATTACGGCCCCTAATTTCCGCGTTTGCTGGTTCGGCTCTTGACGAAGATGATCAGAACATCATTGTGGTTAAGCCAAAGGCCTTTGCCCCCAGAACATAATCCAGCAAAGCCCTACCGCAACACAACCCAGCACTCTTCTCATGCCTTCTTTCCTTGCTAATGTCAAGGACTCGCGAAAAAGTCAGGGAGGATTTGGCCAGACTTTACAATATATACGAATTCTATCGGCTCGTTAATATCCTCGATAATCGAATTAGAAGAGCCCGCTACGAGCAGTTTCTCATTGGTCCTCATTCACCCTCTGATGTCTATGAGGGACTAGATACTCTCCCCTTGCTGAAGTTTTTGAATAAGATATTGGGAAGATGCTACAAATCCCCTACTATATATGACGCTGGGGGGTGGCCAAAGAGAAAGATAAGGACGAGTGGCAGCTTGAGACTCTTTCCCGCTCCCGCGTGGGTAGTAGCTCTCAGAAGGTTGGAAAGGAGAGGACAAAGGCAGGGTTCTATCTCTGTGGTCTTCTTACGTCTGTATTGTTGCCCCCTGATATATATAGTAGCATCATTCTCACCCTCGAAGGTCAAAGCATCAAATCCCAGCATCAGAGTGATAATGCCAAGCCACTGACGCGTTATGCAAGCAAGGTAGGGAGATTAGGCTTCGACCCAAGTCTCACATTGGGGTCACTACGTTTACGGTATTTCTCTTTCGAGAAGCAAAAAGCACGATACATGTGCGTTTGTATGCAGGAGCTGTCACTTCGGATATGCGTCTCCTACATATAATCCATGGCGACAAAACCCTTCATCTTGACGGGAGACCATGAATGTCACTTATGTGATCCTCCATATCATATTCAAATTCTAATTAGTTATTATGGATCATGTTCACATAATTAATTCTTCTAAGGGAAATACTACTCTATTCATAATAGAGTGTTTAATTGGATATAAATAATTTAATCATATTAAATCAATTATCAATACAATTCAAACAGCCAATAAACAATCTTGACTATTGCTTGAAGGATGGTATAATCTCAAAATACGTATTATTCTAATTTTAATAATTAGATAAAACCTCATGATCATTTCAAGCATTATCCTTTCCTTATCCGCTATTATGGCCAGTACACACAGGATGTGAGACATACCGCTTACGGAGCAACCTGCTACCCCAACGATCCCCGACTAGATACCATATCCACCTCAGGTCAGGATAATGTGATTTGATCATATTGTATTTGAGATGATATTCGGTCTTTCAATCAAAATTATACCATATAATATTTATCAAAACTATTTTGATTAATATTATAAGGAGACTTGTTAAACAAATCCCCAATCCTATTCAAGTATCAATGTTTGTTGGAAAGTTCATTATAACCAAATCGATCAAGATCAATTATCTTATCATATTGGCTATGGTCATTCAAAAATAATTAACTTTATTAAATATTTCATAAATATTTAACAACTAATTATTCCTTGAGATTAACCACTAATTTCCATATATTAATTAAATGACAATCACAAGATTCTTGTTCAAATTTGTTAAGTTTCTAGCAGTGACACATGTTTACTAAAACTAACAAATTTTGAGCAAATAAACTCTAAATCAAGCAATCTAAATTTTCATGGTTTGCCAATTTGAGTTGCAACCGAATCCAAGTGATAGACATGCATTTCTAGGCATTTTAAATTCGTGGTTATCTCTTGATTGCGTTCTAAAATACTAGTCCTGTAACAGCGGACACATGCCCACTAAAACGATCATAACTTGAGCAAACAGATTCCAAATCACGCAAACTCAAGTCCTTCGGTTTGATAAGAAGATGAGCAACGTATTCCAATGATAAACTCATGTTTTAAAGCACTTACATAGGGTGAAAAAATCGCACAAAACAGGGCCACGTGAACAAAATGCTATAAAAATTAGCACAACCAAAAATGCCCATGTCATCTTAGGTTTATGGACCATATCTAAAACCTCCGTCCTATGGCTCTGATACCACTTAAATGTTATGGAGAAAATGTTAAGCGCATCACGGAAGCGTGAAGACCGCATCATATGCGATCATTAGTTGCTCGGGGTAGTTGAATTTTTTTAAAATAAAGCGATGAAACCACATGATCCAAGAACACTTCTCGGATCGTTTCGTCTAAAACACAAACAAGATATAGGAATACCTCTTGAAGCATGGTTGCGATCGTGTCTCTAAGGTAAGACACCACCTGTCTCAATTCCGATCCAATGGAGGAGATGCTTGCAAGCGCGTTGATGAAACACATGCTCCTCAGGGATGTAAAAAAGGCCTAAACGACAGTTTAAACGACCGTTTACACGTATGCGGACCTGAACCGCACCGACTATGCCCAGTAGGGCACATATGCGGCCAAGCCGCTTAATAAGCATTATACATCCATTTAAACGCCATTTAAACCCTGTTTTTTACATCAACCCTTCAAGATTATGTTTGTGTTCTCCCTAACTTTTATGTTGCTTGATGGAGATGAAAAGCTAATGTTGTTTGATAACGAGTCTAATGAAGAACGACCATCTTGATTTTACTACTTATTTACCAATTCTCTATATAAAAATGCATCATGATTTATATATTTTGTTTCGGATTCCCCGTATTCTGGCAGGGTATGATGCAACAAGGGGTGCATATAATGGGTCTTCAACTTGAGGAGCTTCACCCCCTTTGGATTTTTGCAATGGAGATGAAACAATTCTATAAATTCTAGATATCTAATATAGCTTGTTCGCTTCATTCCTTTTGTTGTTTATCTTCATAAATCGAAATCGAGATTCCAAATCTTGACTATGGATTCTACTTGTTTATGCTATCTTCTTTAACAATTGATAGAAAAATCCATGAATATGACAATATTTGATATATATTGTGAATATGTGATTATGTTTTATAACTTATTTATGTTTCTTATTAATTATATCTATGTAAATATTTTATTAATTAAAAATTAAAAATACAAAACCGCATAACCCATTTAATTTTTGTTTGAAGTCCCGCATACCATTTAAACAGTAACCAATGACCCTACCAACTGAATACCGCATACCACTTTTTGCAACATTGGTGCTCCTTCCAATCCAAGTTTATGATTCAAGCGGCGAATCTCCTGATCTCGTCACACGAGATCCGATGTCTTCTTAACCTAGTGAGGCACATCAAAGGAGACGGAGATCCATGAGCAGTTGAAGCGACAACACGACGATATAGCGGCAGCGACGACGGCTCTCTCTAGAGCAACAAGGTGGATGGCTACAATGAGAGAGAGTAGATATGAGAGAGAGAGAGAATGGTGTCTCATGTTAAGTGTAAAAATAAAATGCTAGGGCTACCTTTCTATTTATACTATTTTAGATGTCTATGGATCACAATCCATGTGCTCACAAACTCAATGGTTGAGATTGATTTGTGCTTTCAATCAATGACCATGATTTTGTTGTGTTTTAATTACCAACAACAAATTTGTTGGCTTTAATTAAATTAAATATATAGAAATCAATCAATATATTTCAATTTAAATCACACTACCAAGGATGAAATTAATTGGAATGAATGAAGCCACATTCCACGTATGGGGTGAAAGGTCACCGAGTTGAGAGGGCTCAACTTGGCCGTCCACCCTTGTATGGCAAGAAGGCTTCGTCATTCCAATTTTGTTGCAATATTATTCTCCAACAATAATTCCACATATGCAATAACTTTTGTTGAATAATTATTCATTAAAATAATTTCAAATTATTTTGTGATAATTTCAATTAGGCCATTAACAAATTGTAAATCATATTACACATCCAAAATAAAATGTAAATTGCATTTACAATTAATTGTTCAATTTGAATCCAATTCACATAAACTATTAATTCCTAAATTCAAATTACAATTATCTCTCGCTAATATATTATAAATCACATTTTAATATCCATGAATAATATAGATAGTGTCATCCACATTATTTACATCCTTAATAATTAAATCACATTTAATCATCTTGGATGTACATTCTCATGAGTCCAACTAATATGAATCAATTTTATATTATTCATAATAATTAAATTACATTTAATTATATATTTTGCTCAATGCTTAGATACATTTATCAACAATGAAATTATTCTTGAACTCTTTCAAGAATAATGCTATTTTTTCGCGGATAGTTGGAGATAAGGATAATGCGATTATATGTTCTACGTATAATGACTTGGATATTGAGATCACATCTCAAATCCAGATTTCGGAGATCTCCTAAAGATGTTTGATTAAATCAAAGCCGTAAATCTAATCTTCTCATTGCATCTGAATCGTATTCAGGTCAAAGTCCAACATTTGGACTAAGATCAGATTACTTCTCTATTGAGAGGAGTCACTAAAATCCAACCATGTTTCATCACTCCCTCGAAATGGAAGCGTTGTGGTTATACGATCGCTTATGGTCACATCACCCTCAGGTGTTCCTAATACATGTATATCCTACATACTGAAAAACCTAGAATAAACCTGAAGTTTTAGATCTCATTTATACTGTCTCCTTCATGTTTTTATCGTTATGTTTCTCATTTGATTATTGGGAGTTGATATCGATCATATACTTTCCAAAAGTATATAACATGCCCATGTATTGATCATATACTTTCCAAAAGCATATATCAAACCTACAAATTCAGTCAAGCTTCCACAACGAGACGAATGCGCACGGAATTTGATTCCCAATATCTCATGAGTGAGCTTATGTCTTCCGGTTTAGTAAATGAACATGTATGATCCCTTTGAGAGATCGTATTACTCATATACCCTTGTATGCACATCAACGTGCTCGTGTATAGATTTTTATTAGGCTATCAACTTATCGGTCTGCCAGATGTACATACTCAGACATATAGTAACACATCTGTCTCCGGTCAGAGGATGCGTGCCTATATCGTGACAACATATGACATAGGTCTTGGATATCTCGATCTCGCTAAGTCAACTCTTTGTCCTAACTTATCTGGCACCTTCGAATATCCATTCCTTATACAGAGGACATGCACCAAGAGGTTGGTCAGATATCAGCCAAAAGAGAAATGATTGCCATCTCCTACTCAGGCTGGATATCATCCCTTAATAATCATTTAACGATGCTTTATGAGTCCTCAATCTAATTCTTTAGATACTCATCCAAGCACCAACCTCTATGATTCAACAATTAAATCAACAGTTGTATGATCATTAAGATGGCTATGGTACATAACTCTAATTGTACTAAGGGACCTATTATGCAAATTAATTATTCTTACTTCAGATCAGGTAATGAATTTGCAATAAAATTTATTGCATAATGGTTCGTCGTGGACTCACATGTCCAACAAAACCCACCTTTGTTCCATTCGTTATGTCTCTCGAGGTGGCAATGACTTGTAAGGTTATTTAATGGATCTTGAGGGTTGGTTCATATTGTACTTATTTGGACCTAAAGTTGGTGTATAGTAGGTCTCTTCAGGTAAATAAGCTGCCGTTGGTTGAGAAACTTGAGAAGAACCTCGTCCGTGATGACAATTATTTTTGATTTTCTTTTCTTCCTCTCCTTTCATTTGCAACTTATAAGAGTGCAGATTCACCTTAAGGTCTTTGATGAGCCCTTTCTTTTGGTTCTCTTCGAGGGAGTCACATGGTATCCTTTTGGTGGAGTGGAAGGTGGCGAAGAAACATGTCGATGATGTGGTCTAGGTGTGATGAGCCTTAAGGAGATCAACAAGGTTTGTTGGCATTGCTGCCTGTTGGCGAAGTGAGTCCCTATTATCTTTGGATTTGAGTAAGAATCAATGTAGCAGACCCTACTTATAGTGGGAGAAGGCTTAGTACATTTTTTTATTTTAGCATATGTTGGTATCACTAGCTTATCGTCTACTTTCTGGAAGGGGATATGCGACATCTCGCTCTCATTGATGCTTGTGGTGGGAGCTGTTGATACCTGATGGTTTCAATTTTTGGCAGGTTGATGGTTCAAGGAGGGAGTTCTTTGTTATTGTTTCCGACAATTATTCACACTGCTAGCTGTTCAAAGAGTGTAGGTTGGGGACACTTGATCGAATGGTGTTTGGACCTTTCTTCTGCTTTATTGTCTTGGACCAAAAGATGTAAGAATTCATGAGGATGTTCGAGCTTCTGGCTACTTAAGGAGCCGTTGATGGTGGGGGTGTTTATGGACATGGCATGATAGGATATTCTCCACTAAATAGACGTATAAGGTTTCAAATGCTTGAGCGATTTTTGATCCCTGAATCTTTGCTCAAGATTGTAAGAGGTTTCAGAGCTAGAGCTAGAACATTCATCTATGAGTTAGGATCTTTCCATGGCTTCTTAGACATGGTCGAGTATTGACCAGTGTTCAGAGGGTCATGAGCTTTCAGGGGGTGGATGTTGCCTGCCCATTGTGTTAGAATAATTTGGAGGATATGGGTGACATGTTCTTTATTTGTGCTAACTTAAGAGAGATCTGTGATGCATCTCAGATCAATGAGGCGGACAAAGCAATGTTATGACATTTTGAGACTTTATATTAGTTTGAGAATTCTGTTGTCTCTACTCATTAGACGGGAAATATGTGCCACATGGTGTGTAGGGATTGAGCTGAAAATGTGCCAGCTGCATGTGATGTTGGGAGGGGATGCATGCTTTCTTGTGTGTGTGTGTGGGGGGGGGGGGGGGAGGGGGGGGGATAATGGGGTTGAGAAGGATATTAGAGGTACAGGAGAAGAAAAAAAAAGAAGAAACAAGGATATATTCACATGCATCACTCACTGTCACTACGTAGGAATATATTGCTTTATATCAGGATTTAACCCTTCACAGGAAGCAACCATTTTGCCAAAAGACTCATCAAAGCCAATAAGCATTCCATTATCACAATTTTTGAATGTTAACAAAATTGAAAATTGCATCAATAGAATATTTAATTATAAAATAATTGAAAATTACATCAATGAAATAAGAAATGGAGATTTGAAATTTAAATAGATGATATAAGCTGCATCAAAAGGGTTTTATCCTTTAATTGAATTTGATTTTTTTGTGTTTTTATCAAAAGCTATTTCACAAAAAAAACTAAATAAGAAGAATATATCTAAGTTATTTTTCTTGAAGCTTTCCTTTTCATTTTTACTTTGATTATGTACGAGTTGGCTAATCAATTCAAGATTTGATACTTTGATATGAGCTGTTTGTTGGTGATATTGTGTTGGTTGATGAGACAAGCAATGGGGGTAAGTAAGAAGGTTGAGATTAGAGACATGTGTTTAAATTCTAAAGGATTCCATATAAGTTGAGATAAGACTGAATATATGGAATGCACATTTGATGAGAGTAATGGTGAAGGAATCAAGGTGAAGATCGGAGAAGATAACATGCACAAGACAAATATCTTTTGAAAATCAAAGGACCGTATCACAAAGTAGCTTTGAGACCTGCTATGCTCTATTGATTTGAATGTTGGCATATGAACCATAGACATGTGCAGAGAGTGACAATAGTGGAAATGAAAATGCTAGGTGGAAATCCGGTCATACATGAAAATATCAAATTCCAAACGCTGTGATGCGAAGGAAAGTTGGTGTAGCTCTGATTGAGGATAAGATGAATGAGAGAGAACCGTTTAAGGTGGTTTGACCATTTCCGAAGGAGGTCTGTTGATACACCATTTAGAAGATACGAGGTTTGGGATGTTGAACCAGGTAAGAGAAGACGAGGAAGTCCCAAGAAGTGTTGGAAGGAGACTATCCAAGATTATTTGGATCTAAGTCCGAGAATAGCCCAAAAATAATTCTGGATGGATGCAAAAAGTCCATGTAGCATACCGCCACTTAATGTGTTGTAGAAAGAGAAATGTAATGTTTCGTTCTCCCTACCTTGAAAAAAGGGTCTCTTCCTCCCTATTGATTGTTTTGTTTGCCAGATGGAAAACATCCTGAACTTGTGATGGAGCATTTGACCTCTGCAATTGTTAGAGCCGAAGTTCTTCTGAAATTGAATTCAACTTTATTTGCTTAATCTGAATACCGTGCCTTGAGTACAAAGCTGATTTGCAATCCCGGTAAAGTTGATCTTAGATCTGGATCTGGAGGTACTCATGAACATAAAATAGACATTTGATGTGAGCTTCTGTGCCTTACAAGGGTTCGAAAGTATTCCCGAAGTCAGATGTCTGATTGAGGAAATTTGACCATTTGCCTTCCTGATTTGTTGTACATTTCGATCATTGCCCAATCCAGCAGGATTGAAGGGTGATCCTCTCTTTGCTTTGTTTCTAAGACTTCATGTAACACCCTATAACATAGTCCCTTATCGAATATTCACGAAGTTGAGTGGAATATAAGTGGTGATGATTACTACCTGACAACTTGAGCTTAAGCATTTTGGGTGGTTGTCTACGGGTTAATTAGCTCGAACCCAACATGTTGTCCTTGTCAATTTTTGATCGATAATGAGGATGTAGGCTCGAGACGTTACAAATGATATCAGAGTCCGTTTCTCTCTAGTAGTGGAAAGAGCTACCCGAGAAGTGGAGCCAAATCTTTAAAGAGATAAGAGGAAAATGCTATCTGGAGCCTGCAACTGCCACTATCTCTAAGAATAAGTGATAGGTCTTATCACAACGAGGACATAGCAAACATAAGTGAGGAAAGTTGCAACACCCCAACATTGTCCCACATAGGATACTACAAAAATTATGAGATCATGTTATAAGTAGTAGAGGTTACTTGACATCTCGGGCTTAAGCATTTTAGGTAGTTGTCAATGGGTTCAATTGAGCCCAAACCTAACAAGTTGTCCGGACCTGTTTTCCTCGATAACGGTGCTGAGATATAAACCTAGGACGTTACTTACAGTTTAGGACTTTTGGGTGCAGATTGTCTGAATTAAGGCCTCACGAATATAAACAGCGCAGTTTTGCTACTAGCTGAGAACCAAAAGAACTCTATCAAATGATTTACATCGTGACTAAGAATCCATCTTTGAGAGACTATGCAGTATATTCTAATCTTACTCATTTTATGGAGTTCATAAGAAGTTGGCATTCCGTCTTTTAAAGCGATTTCCTATTCTTCTCAGCAGTGTCACGCCGGTAATTTTGGTTATGCAACAGGTGGGCAGTGATGGTCCCGGATCCACGGTTAGATGTCTCCTATCACAAGGGCGCCGATCAGGTTTTGGGTTCCCTGCTGGATTTCCAGCCCAGCTATTGGGGTTTGCCTCCTTTTGAGCCCAATGACGATGAGAAGTCAGCATGAGCCCCTCCATTTTCAACCTCTACATGTGGTCCTGAGGATCATGCAACATCGATTCTGATATCACACTCGATGCCTGCAAGTCTTACTTACAGAATGATTATTTATGTGATTTTGTTTCCCTGATGTTCTTTACGTGCTGTTATTTTTTTTGTTTCACAACCGAATGTGGCGCCCGAGAAAACATCAATCAGCCTGCACGCCGAGTTATCCGAAGAATCACAACCCGGTAAAGGAAGTGCTCGAATGGGAGATCTGGATTTTGATTATCGCATACCGCCCCTTTGATTTGATAACTTCTTTCAAAGGCGAAAGTCGTGAATTCGTAAGAAATGACGCAGGTTGCAGAAGAATCTTATGTTAGAGTTTGCGAACTCATCTGATTGGAGATTAAATGTACGATAGTTTCAGTACAAGCTGAAATGTGAGCACCACATCTTTAGATGCTGTTCTTCTTAATGCAGACAAACATGTAATTATTTCTCTAGTCGCAAATTTATATTTATTTTTTTATCACTGAAGCATATTTTGTTTCTTTTAATAGCATTTAATATGTAAGATGATGCAGTACCTATTGGTTCCTTCAAGGCTTCAACACATTGCCTGCGTCTATCAAATCTTATTTCATCGTGAGATGGATGGATTTTATGCCGCCGGACCTACCTGGAAAGAGGAGGCTATGTTGTGGTCGATATTCAGCATAACCTAAGCAATGTTGCAGTAGTTGTTCGGCTAGACTGAGTAGTCGATCTGACTACGCTATTGGCTGGGGTGACTACATAGAATCTCTGACCGACTAGTCGGCCAACTAATGAAAAATAATATTTATTTTTTAATTTTCCATATTTTTTTGAATGTAAAGTAAAATTTATATGCATACACATTGGTTGTAAATCAAGTGGATTTTTTATCTTGTTAATTAATGATCATACCTATGTAAATATTACACATAATTTTTATATTTAAGAATTATTAAAAACATCAAACCAAATAAGTTTAGTTAGTCACTAAAGTACCTTTTTTCTTTATTAAGAGGCCTTTTGACTGAATACTAAAGGATTTTTTTTTGAATAATGATCAATTTAATCTAAATTAAATAAATAAGCATTTATTTTAAATAATTAATATTTTAGGTATTAATTGACACTTGTGGTGTCGATTTAGAGAGAAAAGCCAAAACAGTTTGAGAGCAGAATTGCACCTATGTCCAACCATTTGCATCTAGACCCTTCTTACAAAACAATTATAATAATTGGATTCTCTAATATCAACTATTAAAGAGATGCATATTTCATTGTATATTCTTGTTTAATGCATTGATTTTTCATATTCTAAATGAAAATAATTATTTGTTATATGGGATATAGATATTGATAACTATTATTCTCAACCTATGTGTATGTGGTATCGACATATATTATTGTGTCTATAGCCATGTATTTGAATACATTACATTTTTTTTCACATAACATAGGGAATAAACATATAATTTTTATTTGTAATTTTCAATATCTATAACAATATCCTAAAAAATGAAAAAAAAATTACATATTCGTTTTAAAAATAGATATGATAATAGATATATATAGATTATCTGGTTGCATTTATAATGGCAAGTGCTAATACATATAAATCAATAACTAATACTAAGATCAGTGTTCATATTCAAAAAAATCACAATGATATTTTTTTGTTTTATTATCACATAATTGTGGTTATCCTTATCCATATCCACCTAAAAAAGGAAACGTCACTGGGCGAATATGAGTTATCTTTATTTATTTTTTAAATACGAATACCAATGTGGATATCTATATATTAGTTATTGGTTGATTTATGTCTGTTAAGCCCTTATCATTACGAATACAACATGATAATCCATATAAATTTATTATCATATCAACTTTTAATTGGATATGTTATGTATTTTTATTTCCTATATTATATGAAAAGATGTAACATATATTTGCTATACACATGATAATATGTGTCAATATGATGTATACACAGATTAAAATAATATATATCAATATCTATATTCGATATAACAAATAATTATTTTTAAGATTATGAAAAATAGATGTATTAATCAAGAATATACAATGAAATATACATCTCTTTAATAGTTTATATTAGGGAATTATTTATGGTAATAGCTTTGTGAGAGAGGGTATAAATGCCAAATGATTGGACATGGGTGTAATTCTACCCTCACAAATCGGCACTTGATGTGTCCTTTTGGGTTTTACCCAAATTAGGTGTTGAATGTTTGTTCGTGATCACATAGACTACCATCTCTCGACCTTCTCGTTCTATCGATGCTTATTCCATTCTAATCTATGAAACACATGTTCCATCAAGTAAAAAAGACTTTTGGAGTAAAATAAATAACAATTAATATTCTGAAAGGATATATGGGGTTTATCTAATAGACCTTGTGTCCATTTGAGTTTAAGCATGTATGATCATATGTGCGATGATGATCTTGTGGTTTAAAATAAAATTGATTTATTTAGCACTAATAATGAGTTGCCATAATCTCTTACCACATGTTACTTGTGATTTAATTTTTTTTTTTGAGTCTTAATTTCTATAAGAGTGAATTTCTATTTTTAGCGTTAAGAACGAGTTTCCAATTGTGTATTCAGTAAGATATTACGCAATTACGTTACTTATACTGCGAAAAGTTACTTATGTATACTAACAAATTACTTATCCTACTAAAGGTGTTACTGATGACAATACTAAAAGTTACTTATCATATATGATCTTTTTATTATATCAAAGTTGCGGATATTAAAGGTCTATGTTACAAAAAATTTTAAGTGCTCTGGTCTTACTCTCAAGTTACTGATACAAGTTATATTACCTTTACTTACTTACTTACGTATGTTTAAAAAATACTTATACTACGAAAAGTGGTACTGACGGCAACACTAAAATTTACTTGTCATATAAGAGCTTTTTATTATACTAAAGCTATCGATGCCAAAGGCCTATGTTAATTTTTTTAAGTGCTACTGGTCTTTCTCTCATTATTACTAATACAGGTTATATGACTATACTTACTTATATATGCTAACAAATTGCTTATACTACGAAAAGTATTACTGATGGTAACACTAAAAGTTACTTGTCATATAAGATCTTTTTATTATACCAAAGTTATTGATGCTAAAGGCTTATGTTACAAAAATTTGTTAAGTGCTACTGGTCTTTCTCTCAAAGCTACTAACCTTTCTCTTATTCTTATTGATACTATTAACATCTTCTGTAGCTTGATACTATTAACATCTTCTGTAGCTTGTTACTCTCATTTCAAAGAAATACTTACTGAAAATAAATGCTTTATGTTAAGTGATAATAATCTTTTCAACGTTCTTACTGATACATTCATATTATCTTGGTTACTTACATAACTTAAAAAAGCGATTTGTGCTTCCATTTGGTTACTTATAAAATATAATGGTTGCAAGCCCTCCTTGCACTGCCACCACCGTGCTACATCCGTTGTCATCCCGATCTATGTGTTGTCGTCGTCGCGTGCGTGAAGAACTTCTACGATAGTCACCATTGCATTGGCCTTGGACATATCCTCCATTGTCGTTGTCGTTGCTCATTGCAGCCTTCCCCTTTTTTCTTCTTTGATCCGCGTAAACGAAAAAAAATGGGTTAGCCAGTGGTGATCTATCATGCGCAAGTATGGCGTGATGAGGGGCAATGACAGTAGTCTGCACGATGGTGGGTTGCACGTAGGACGTCTCTCCTCGATCGTGGTCATCCTCCTCTTCCTCCTGCTCGCCGTCGTCAAAATAACAAAATGACGTGTATGCATACCAAAATAATTAGGATTTCCAATTGGAATAAGCAAGTAAGATGATACATTAATGGAGGAGATAATTGAGGTGGATAGACACTATATTTTGATAATGTATAAAGATCAAAATTGATTTTTTTTCTTAAGTTATAAATAATATTAACATACTATTAATAACCACCACAAGAATAACAAAGGATGGCCGGGATTGTTGACCTTCCTTAAAGATGGAAGGTCTCTGCCCCATTGGAAAGATATCCTATATGTATGTATGTATGTATGTATGTATACGCACGCACTCACACATGTACACATGCACGTACGCATATGTATGTATGTATGTATGTATGTATGTATGTATGTATGTATGTATGTATGCATATATATAGGGGGTCCTTTCAGTAGGATGCGTCCTTTCTGAGTTTGAGAAGGTCACCTCTTTTTGTAGAAACCACGAGCACTTTAGTAGAATACATATACAGTTTGTATTATAACTGCACACTAAAAATACAAAGCCGCACACAAAATTACATATTATAATACAAACATTAAAACTGCACATTATAATACAAACTGTATACAAATCCTATATACATACATACACACATGCATGCATGCATTTATACATATATGTGTGCATACACACACACATAGGGTTAAATGGGGCTGCCCCATGTTTGCCCCCCACCCCGCCTCATTTCGCTCGTTTTTTTTATTTTTTTTGAAATTTTCTTTCGTGGAATTTCATCACTATATCCCTATAATATGTCATTAAAATTTCGTGCATCCAGACAATCATTTTTTAACAGTAACAGAATTGCTAAAAACGACCACGTCCGGATGGAGGCCGCAGAAGTCTTTGTTTCGCACGAAATATTAGTGACAAAATATAGGGATATATTGATGAAAAATCCATGGATGAAATTTAAAAAAAATAAAAAAAACCGGGCGAAATGAGGCGGGGGGAGCTAAGTTAGCTCCCCCCATGGGGGCAGCCCCATTTTACCCAATCTCATATATATATATGAGATTAATGGGGCTGCCCCCGCACCATTTTCAGCATTTTTTTATTTTTTTTGAAAAATATCACCATATGTATTCATCCCTATATCCCTCCTATACGTCATTCGAATTTCGTCAGAAACAGAGACTCATACGGCCTCCATCAAGACTGTCATTTTTTAACGGTAACATGATTGGTTAAATTGACACTATCTCGATGGAGGCCATAGGAGTCTCTGTTTCTGACGAAATTCAAATGACATATAGGAGGGATATAGGGATGAATGTACATGGTTTTATTTTTTCAAAAAAAATAAAAAATACATCGAAATAGAGGGCGGGGCAGCCCCATTAAATCCTATATATATATATATATATATAGAGAGAGAGAGAGAGAGAGAGAGAGAGATGTATGTATGTATGTATATGTGAGTTATCCAATGGACCATGTGCCGATTTGAGTTTTAGTGAGCACCAAACATGAGCTCACCATGTGTATATGTCGGTTCTATTTGGTTGGAGACGGTTTTGGCAATAACAATATCCACTTTGCATTTTTAACATAATATGAATTTGAGTTAAATCTTTTCCACAAAAAGGGATGGTCGATTCTTGAAAGATAAAAAATTCCACGTTTAAATTATTGATGGCATGTTGTTTATTTATGAAATGATCATTGCACCTATAGGTTAGAAAAGGTAAATTACTGAATGTCAATATTACTGAAATCATTATGATTGTTACTGAAGTCATAGTTACTAATGTCCATCCAACAATTATCAATTAGATAGATTATTAATGTCCATACAATAATTATTGATTTCAAATGTCCATATTACTAGACTCATTGTGATTGTTACAGAAGATATATTTACTTAGAACTTCTGAATAATTACTAGATGAATGATTAGGAATATTGCTGAAGTTATACGAACAATTACTAAATATTCATGTCCATATTACGGACTCATTGTGATTAGTTACTTAAATTATAGTTACACATCAATTATTTATTTGATAATTTTATTTGTTAATTACCTCTTGTATTAGTAATAAAATGATTAGTTACTGGAGCTATAGTTGCTAATGTCCACATAACAATTACTGATTACCAAATCAGGCAGAGGCTGTATTTTATTTCCATCACTCATGACTGAGTTTTCAAACTCCGTTAAACTTGATAATGTCATATCACTAGTTTTAATTGTTGGAGGATATGCAAGTTCGGTGGCATTCCTCTTAAATGCTTGTTTTTTTTCTCCGATACAGATGACTGTTTGAGAGAAAATTTTTTTGACAATACAAAAAATAAGATTTCCGATTGTGTTGAAGAACCTGAAAACACTTCGTACTCTCGATACAATATGCACACCTTTTATGTCCATGCGTACTCCATTTGGATAACACTACATAAGCTGGGAAGTCATTTATAGTCCAGAGTAAGGCTACTTTCATGTTGAATGTTTGACTTTTGTTTGCATCATATGTATCCACTCTATCGAAACAGAGCATCTTCAACTCATGTATGAATGGACGTAAATATATGTCGATGTATTTTTCCGGATGCGTAGGTCCTGTCACCAACAATGATAGAAAAAAGAATTGTCGCTTGTTACATAACCATAGAAGTAGATTGTATGGTGTTGTCATTACTGGCAATGAAGAGTAATCATTACTTCTTCCATGAAGATTAAATCTATTTGTAAATAAACTTATAACACATTTTTTCCCTCTGAAAATGAAGGAAATGTTGACATCAATTCCTTCCAACAATCAGACTCTGATAGATGCTCCATTTACTCTTCACGACTATGCTCTGAATGACATAACATATTTTTTGTTGTTTCTTTATAATAATGTAATCATTTTAATCTCAGAGTTAGTGTGAAATAATGTAATTTTTTTGATATTTTTTCCTCACTTAATTTCTTCAATCTTGGCTCATCACATTCAGGATAACGTGTCGAAGTACTCATGTTTTCCATAACATTTACTTGTAAGCATGGCATCAAACTTACGATGTGTCATATTATACTCCATCCTCATCGATAGAAGTTATGAAATTGTTGAGAGTTTTGAATATGCCTTACAACTCAACCATAATGGCTCTTCGACCTTTTTAAACAACCCGTAGAAGTTTGCTGTCTCATAATGTGGTTGCTCCGCGTCTGGACTATCAGTGTTAAAATCGGGACCTGCAATGTCCGTAAACGTATCTACAAATGGATTGACAGTGTACACATGATTTGACTCATTAATCGTGTCATCGAAGACCTCACTGCGCCTCCACCAAATTTTATATCCTTAAATGAAATCATTTTTATAAAGATGCAACTGATTTTCATCCTTAGATATCTGATGAATCCCTGATTCTAACTCTTTATTTTAACTACGTATCTAATCAAAACATCATGTAAATAGGTGTAAATACAATAAGTTTGCATTGTACATGCAGTTGTTAACTTTATATAGTTAGCATGTATTTGTACAAAAATAAAACAATAAAAGAAAAGAAAAAAAGGAGGTATTTAGAATAAAAACAGAGTGACCCGAATCCCAAGAAAAGGTCAAGCCTTGACCTGATCGCCAAAGAAAATAAGTAGAGAGAGATAAGCTTACTCTATGTTGTACCTATCACCTATTTTTGTAAATATGTATTTTTACAAAATAAAATTAAAATATTATTTTCACCTCCTTGTACATATTTCTAAAAATAATATAAAAATAAAATAGAAATCAGAAAAATTAAATTAAAAAATCAAATCCTCTTTTCTTGTACAAAATATATGTATATATACCACATCTCCTATTTATTTTACATTTGTAAATAACTCATAAAAATAAAATAAAAATTATTTTTTACTCCTAAAATTATGTTGAAAATAAGTAAACTATAAAATTGAAATATTAATGTAAAAATAATAAAATAAAAATAATTGTACGTAATACATCTGTATATTATACATGTACAAAACACCATATACTGTGGAGACACTAATTTATTTTTCCTAAAAATAACTAAAAATCATAGAAAAATTCCTTGACAAATAATAAACAATTTTCTTTTTATTTATTTTTTATTTAAATTCATTTATTATTTTTAATTTATTTATCTTTATTTTTCTTCGTTATTTTGTCCTGTAGCCTATTTTGTCCTCTTCCTCATCCCCTTCTATTTGGGCCATGTCAGATTTGTTGACCAAGGTCAACTGACCCCTCTGCTACCTTTTGCTCTCGGACCGGGTCTACGTCGCTTTTCGCCGAATTATTCCGACATGATCCGATCGATTTCTTCCCCCATTTGCAGCTCCGACTACAAAGGGGTGATCCACGCTCGATATCATCCCTAGGGATCCGACCCTCGGTCCGCACACCCTTGTTCCTTCTTTCTCGAACCCTGCAAACTATATAACCTCATGGAGATCCATCTTCTTTTGCACCTTTTGGCTGTGCCACTTCTTCCGTTGCACCCGTCTACCTTTCTTCGAGTGACAACAAGAGAGAGAGGGGACGAGGGGAGCGTTTTGTGTGTGCAAACCCTAGGTCTGGAGAGCTCTACCTTTGCTCTGCCGCAAGGAGCTCTAGCCTCTTGAACCGTCGTCCATTGAGGCCATCACCTCTGTGGGCTCTATCCACAACTCCTCGACGACCTTCCTCCACCTCCAGGTACCCTCTTTACCTTTCCTTTCAATCCGAATCCATATTTTTATCGTCGAACAGAGTAGCTCCGATGAGCCTTCGTTCTCCATCTTTTCACGTACCTCTGACGTGACTGCACCCCGCTCCGACTACCTTCCACTTCTACATTACTCCTCGCATCCTTCCATTGATTCCAATCATCAGATTGGATTCGCGTAGCAGGTCCAATCCTCCGCTTCACATATGACATGCTTCATTCGCTGACCCCCTTGGTTCATTGTGCTTTTGGATCCCTAAACCTAGCCAGAGCTTCATCTCCGAGCACAACCCTCTTCTCCTACAGGGTTAGCATGCTAAGAGGCCTCATCTGGAGGCATCGCGGAGTCCAGGAAAGCCCCAGCTCACTAGTTTGTCACATGGACCTCTCTCCTGGTCCTGAGCATTGGAGCCTTCCTGCAGTTGTAGAACGTTAACATCAACCGATTGTACTTCTCCGAAGCTTGAGAGAATGTTGGAGCCATGCGTAATAAACGGAAGAAACTCACCAGAGGCGAGTTCTTCCCTGCTCTTCCAGACGATCCCTCTGATGTCCCATCGAAGCTCGCCCCCGGTCTAATCTTAGCCATTTAGCGTCGAGGATCTCTTGATCATCTGATCCATCTGAGGATCCTGTGTAAGTTGTCCATCGCCGAAGATGCACCCGAGCATCTCAACCGTCCATCAGTTATGTGGATACTCTCGGCCATTGGATCACTTATAAAAAAGGATAATTTGTACTTAGGCCCTTTCACGTTTTGTATTTACTTTCTAGTCCTATAAATATTTGTTACAGTTAGTTTTATTGTGGACCATTTGAAGTTTAACCTCAGTTTTTATATTTGCATTTCAGCCCCTCTTCATGTGTAGCACGTGGCCTGACACATGATTTTGTGGGTTATTTGCACGTTGCGCCCTTAACTTTTGTTGTTACGGGTTGAATGTTTATTAATATTATTTGGACTTATGCCCCTCTGAGCCTATGTCATGTATGGCACGCGTGTTGATTCGGACTCTTTACATTCTTGGCCCCTAGATTTTTATTTGTGTTACTCTTTGGTCTCGAAACTTTCAAATAATTGCAAGTAGGTCCATGTGTTCTGTGTGCCTTATTTTGAATCAAATAATTACTAAACTAACTTCAAAAATTCCATAAAAATTACAATTATCTCTTGCTAACATGTAATATATATGGTAATTTTTGTGAAATAATTTAGTTTTGTTTGATATTTTCTAAAAATCGAAAACATCTAAAAATAGTTCTGTCTATTTTATAAAATACATAAAAATTCGAAAAATTATCTGAGAAATTCCACAAAAATTTATGTGTGTATGTCTTTATATGTTTTTCTTTAGTAGCATTTTTGCTTGAAAATTCCTTGTAAATGCCTAAAAATTACAAAAGATAAAAAAACTTATAAAAATTATTAAAAATTCTTGAAAATCAAAAAAATATAATTCTAGTTGATGTTGTTAGATAATTTTATTGACGTTTTCATAAAATTGCTACTTAAGACACTAAGACACTTTAAATATTTTTAACTTGTCATTTTGTCCTGGCTATGCACTGTCTCACTGTTTAGCTCTTGTTTGATTTTTATAATCATATAAAAATTGAAAAAATCCCATAAAATCACCATAAACATCTGAATATTTGAAAAACATAAAAATACTTTTGTTTCATATTTTTGAGCATTTTTGACTCATAATAAAAAATGTTGAAGTTTACTTATCCTTTATTGCCTTGTCTTATTTTCTTATTTTGAAAATATAAAAACATTGCAAAATTTAAAAAGATCCTTGATTAGGACTACTACATATATTTCCGTACTCCTTGTGTTCGACCCGGGTCGCTATGCCGAGTTAAATAAATAGAGGAGACCGCTGACATTCTCTCATTTTGATTGATTTAACTGAGTGGTTTCTGTTTTCTTGATTGACCGATTGATTGGCTAGGAACAACGACACTTGCTTATTTTCCCATCTTAGTCGATCAGATTTTTGTGTCGTCAGAATGGCACCGTTGTCAGGGAGCACGACTTAGTAGTTTTTTCAGGCTTTTTGCATATTTTGATATCTATATGTTATAATTGTTTCTGACCCATTTCTGTTTCACTTTTTATGTGAGGAACCACCCGAGGATGACTTGGAGGAGCCTCGTACCTGAGGAGGAGAAGGAGTATAGAGGGAGTAGTTATAGGAGATAGATTAGCATAGAGTAGTTTTATTTCCAGCACTTATTATTGTTGTAATAATACATGGATACTGATACACTTTTTGGACTTGGCTTATTGGGGTTTGTTTCACCGGGCACCGGTGTGCTCGAGAGGCCTCAACGTGGTTTTCGTCGGTTTTGATTTCTTCGCACTTTTATTTCCATTGATTCTCGAAGAATTTGGCCCTTAGATTAGGAATTTCTTTGATTGCAACATAATTTCTTAAGGCCCAATCCCTAATATATTTCTTGCACCTATAGATTAGTAATTGGACCTTATTAATAATTCATAATAAAAAGTTAGATTATTTAGACTCGAGTCCACATGCTCTGATGAAACACAAACAACGCTAGCAGGACCCTTGTGGTGGGTACTAAGTGGTTCCCAAGATCGAACTTCGGACTTGATCTAGTTAGCCAACTCTGGTTCTTCGTGATTATTAGAAGTTGCTCATCTAAGGTTGTTTTCTTCTTGCATCGTTTAGATTAGTTTACATTTTTGTCTTTAAATTTATGCACGGATCACCCTACATGCAGAGTGCTGGCGACAGGTACGCATATCTTACTTTGCATGCATCATAGTTTTTGATCGTGCATCAACTTTTTTGACTTCTCCCCCTGTTTTTGGACTTAAAATAACCAGGAGATTGAAAATTTTGTTAGGCATTTATTTGTTACCAAAAAATACCATAAAAAGAGCAAATCATAAAATTGGGAATGCTAAACAAACTTGATCCTAAAAGACACCTCACTTAATAATCTGTCTTGAGAGAGTCATCCCTTCATTATTTGGTTTGCTTGCACGAGAGAGTGACCCGCACACTAGGCTAGAGCTACACCTGAACTCTTGTTAGATTAATGGTCTTAGGGTTAGTCGTTCCCCAGTGAGGATATCTCCGATATCCGGTAATGCGGGCCGTGACATCCTTAGCAGAGCGAGTTGATCGGGTAGCCGGTAAACGGTCTGCAACTTGTACTGGATGGGAATGATCTAGCTTTGGGATTGGGCCAGTCTCTTGGGAGCATCGGGTACCTAATAGCTCGCTTAATCTCTCTACTAGACTGAATTATCACCTAAATAAAATTGACAAGATAAAAGACCGAACCCTTGTGGTCATTAACTCAACGTTGTGTAGGTGAATTGGGGGTTTGATTGCTGGTCTTATTTGTTTTTAGATCCCATCTGCACTTCTACCAAATCAAGATGATGGGTCGGATGTCTCATAGGCTACCCTTATCAGCACCTCTCCCGAGCACTCTGACTCACTCATCTAGGCATGTTCTGGAGAGCTTTGACCAGCTCTATGGACCCGAGTTCGATTCTGCTCTGTTCCCCGTCGATCACCCTTCTTCCAATCTCGAGGTTCCCAACCAGAGACAAACACAGATATTTATTCATTTGACAGCACCTGAGTTGGGGGTCTTTTGCCTTTGCAGAGACCCAAGAGATAGCCATCAGCGATGGACGCATCGATGGACAACCCAGAGCACCACCTAGACCAGAGCACCATTAACAATACCCTGTTAGCCTTCCTAGAGATGATGCAGCATCAGATCAGAGATCAGGGAGCTTTTATGGTTGAGGTCCGTCAAGAGTTAGAGCAGATGCAAGCTAACAAAGAGGAACCACAACGAGTAGCTGGTGGAGATATCCCCGTAGGTGGAGGAGGAGCGGAAGACCAACCAGAAGAGCCAAAGGAGTAGCCGGAGCCAGCCAGGAAGCCACGACTGATGAGACAGTTGTACAACCCTGGTGAGCTTCCTCCTCAGACCATTCAGCTCTGGCCCAAGTTCCATGGTCTTGCCGCCGAGAAGCTGCACATGTACCTACAAGAGTTTGAGTTGATCTGCAACACTGTCCACGACCGATTTGTGGATGAGGACACCATCAAGATGATCTCATTACCTTTCTCCCTGGTAGACAGAGCAACCTATTGGCTAAATCATTTGGGTAGATACATCACTACGTGGGAGAAGCTCTGGACTGAGTACTTGAACAAATACTATCCACTCGACTGGATGAGTACAGCACGAGCTCTGATCAACAATTTCTTCATGAGTTCGAATGAGCAGTTCCATGAGGCATGGGATTGATTCTGTAATCTCATTTACCAGTGTCCACATCATGATATCTCCAAGCCCAACCTAGTACAAAGCTTCTTTTGTGGGCTGACATCGGAGCTGCAGGGGCTAGTAACACTTCTTATGGCGGCTCCTACTTCGCATGGCCAAGAATTACACAGTGATGTCCCAGACCCAGTTCTACACTCAGGGGAAGACCTCACCCCATGTTGTGTCCTATCAGAGGATATCACGAGTTGATGCAGGTCCATCCACGTCTTCAAAAGCCACAGCACAATCATAGTCGCTGACCATTGATACGGGCATTATCAACGAGAAGCTGTACCACATCGAGATCATTGAGAAGAGGCAGTGTCAGGGCATGACTCAAATAGATCAGTTGGCACAAACTTTGATTGACATGAAGACCCATATCATGTGTCTTCAAGAGGCACGGACGGCTTCTCAGCCCCGTCTCAGGTCACGGGCTGATCCTAGCAGCGGCAACTCGTCCAAGCACTCCGTCCCATTTCGCCAGGTTCACCACATCCAGGCAGGGTTGTTCCAGCAGCTGCAGCACCAGTACTCTCAGTCACCGCCATCTCAGGATACTCAGTTGGTGGTGTATCAACAGATCATCTACTAGCAGTTCTCCCTCCACATCCCTACGAGAAGGATCTGTTGGTGGAAGTCAATGAGATGTGGTATGACCAATGACATCTCAGGATCCGTCGAGATCATCCTGGATTCAGGTGGTCAACCGGAGGTACCTCATCCCAGAAGCAACAGCCTCCATCTCAGGGTGGACAGTTTGGCCAACAGTAGCAGCAACCCCATTTCTCCCACTAGCCACAGCAACAATTTTAGTCGGGTCCTTATCCTTACCAGCAGGGACAACAGTGGAGGCAGCACCAACAATAGCTTCAGCAGTATTCTCAGCCTCCCTTTCACCAGTTCCAGCAGCAGCCTCACTTTCAGCAAGGCAACCCGTCCGGTTCTCATGGGCCAGCCTATGAGAACCCAACCATTGATGATTTATCTCGCCTACTCGTAGATCAGATCCTTTAGGCAAGAGATGGGTGAGTTTCGCCAGCAGATGAGGGAGATCATCAAAGGAAAGGTCACCATACCCACTCAGATCGAGCCCAACCCGAATAACCTAAAGAGAAAATATGAGCAGGTACAGTTTACAGAGACAAGCACTCTTAGAGATTTATTGGATGACATTTCTTCATACACATTTTATTCTAATTTTGTGTCACATAGGAGCGCCAGACTAGGAGGATAGTGGTGTCGATGCCACTAAAGATGATGATAACGGTGGTGCTGATGCCACCAAGGATGTTGGATCAGTCGACGGTATTGATGCCGTCGTTTCTTCAGATGCCGTAAGCGGTACTGAGGACACCCCTTTTATTCCCATTGTGTCACCTCCAGTTCTTATATCTCGAGACATTATGAAAAATACCAAACAAATTAATAAAGGAAAGGTTTCTTCATCTTCGAGTCCATATGTGATGATTGATGATACTTGTATGGATTCCATGTCTTCTTAGCAGCAGGAATCTCTTCCTACCCCTCTATTTGAGGAGGGCCCAACCATCCCCTTCCCTCAAGCACTCCGCATGGCAAAGGTGAATAAAAAAGAAAATAAAAAAGATTAGCAGTTAGAGTTCAACCAGCAGATGATTGATAGATTCCATATCCAGCTGGCTCTACAGGAGGCACTTGAGCACATCCCTCTCTTCCAGAAGAACTTGAGAGAGAGAATACCACTATCCGCAGGAAGAAGAGGAACCATCATACAGAAATCCGTGTGCTGACCCATGCCACCTACTTCGCTATTCAAAACCGTCTGCCAGCCAAGAGGCCAGAGTTAGGATCTCCCTATGTCAGATGCCACATTCATGAGCAAAGATTCGATTGTACTCTATTAGAAAGTGACTCTTCTATCAACCTCCTTTCGACAACCTTACTCGACCAATTCGAGTTTGGTCCTCTTCGACAGAGCAGGACAGTCCTTCGGTTTGCTAATAGATCTGTTAAGAAGCCAAAGGGGTTGTTGAAGTACGTAGTCATCATAATTTAGGGTTTGAAATTCCTTGTGGACTTCGTTGTGTTGGACATGGAGATCCCTGAATCTGTGATCGATACCCCCATCATTCTAGGATGTTCATTCTTGGCCACATCCAAGGTATCCGACCATGATAGTGGGAAAGTATACTTTGCATCGAGGGCCAGAGTATACAAATAGAGATGATTGATGAGAATAGAGTGCGAGATTCAACTTTCTCAAAGCAGTTTAATGAAGCAGAGTAGACGACAGAGGCAGAGCAAGACAACCACCAGGAGTGCGGCTTTGTGATCACTGATGATGATGCCTCTTAGTTTGACCTTGTTTCATGAGCCCTTCTCTCACCTTCAGATGTCGCAGATTCACAACTTCTATTAGAGGAGAGCCCGGAGAGAACACTCCTGGCCGAGGACACTTTTGAGGCCGACGATCACATTCAGGACAACGAAGCAGATTTTATGTCATGTGATTTTGATTCAGATCCCTCCAATTCAGACATAGAATGGGCAGAGTTTGATGATTTATTCCCTTGTTTGATTTCCACAAAGACAACAGCTAGGGTGGAGACAGCCAATACCTAGTACAGACATATCAGCAGAGCCATCTTCGCTAATTTTGCATGATCAGTGAGAGTTCTCACATTTAGATCTGATTGCCTTCACTCAGACCTTTTAGAGCCCAAATTTTCCAGCTCCCAGTTGTCCGGAACTAAAGCCTTTACCGCAGTCATTAAAGTATAGATTCCTTGCGGGTGAGAATGAGATGTACCAGTCATTATCTCAGCAGACCTCTGGTGCACTCTTTCCCTCATTTCACCGATAAAGAAGAAAGAGATAAGCAATGATCGAAATAGACCAAGCAGACCAAGGTTTTTTCCAAGCGTGCCTATTACTGCACCTCTATTACAGAAGCAAAAGCGAGCACCGAAGAACATCCTTATAAAAGAATGAATCGGAAGCAGGCATATTCTCTTCCTCTGGTAGCTGACTAAGAACGGAGCAGGCAAGCTGGGTTTTTCATTTACCTTTCTTTTTTCTTGTTCAAGTCGAAAGTCAGTATATGTGTGGATGGGATGGTGGGTGTAGGATAATAGTAGCAAATGATATCAGCTATATAATTTTTTAAACTCAGGAGTAAGCTTCTCCCTGCCAGGAGGGCTACTCACTAGATATATAGTTGGTTGTCGACCAACAAAGTAGTCTTCTGAGGTTTCTCGAGGGAACCTTTTGGCGTGTGGAGTCTTTGGGGCGGCCTGGCTTGATTGGTTCGATGGATCCAGTCGATGTGATTTTCGTTTACCAGTGCGTAGGCGGTCCTCCTATGACCGAGTCTTTCTGGCCCATGTGAACATCTTTTTTGGAGGTCGGGAATCTCATAGACCAGTTCCCATGCCGTCCTCACTGATAACCAACTGACTGTCCTAGCTTTCCCCACAACTCATGTCTTGAAGCTAGGGTCGAACTACAAGACCTGGTCGAACATGTGACAATGTGCCTAGCTCGTAGGCGGGGCCTCACTCATAGACAAGGAAGACTATCCCACCCAGATAGAATTTCCAACAGCATTCCATCCGCATCCCCGGGAAAATGATTAGAAAGGCTAGTCCCTGCCCACTTAAACAACATACAGACAACAAAATAGATGTCGCCTTCTTCCTCATCATCTTCCATCTTTTAGTATTAGTGGAAGGTGATGAATCTACGTTTTATCATCTTTATTCTATCATTTTGGCCTTAAAAACCCTGGTAAATGTGTGTAAATAGGCTTAATTTAGGCATTTTATCATTCATTCATTATTGTGTAAATAGTGTATAAAATGTGATTTTAAAGCCAAAATTATAGAATAAAGAAAAGAAAAGAAAAAGAAAAAGAAGAAAATATTGTAAATATTTTATGACTCGAAACCCCGAGTCCTAGGCATCTCGATGACTAGGTCGACAAGGAATAAAGTATGGGGAGATAACGGCCAAAATACAATAACAATTCCTTTTATTTAATTCATTATTTATTCATTTTGGGACCTATTTTTAGTTCCACTTTTTATACCTCAAATAAAGAAACTTTGTACATGAAAGTTGTAGAAAATTAAATAAAGAAAAATACGAAATTGATTACACACAAAAATATTGTACAAATGAAAAGTTATGATCTGAATAAGATTCCAGAATCCCAACTTCCCAGACCTGTATCTCTCAAATAAAAACTCGAAACGCATCAAAATCACCTTTAATTGTATATAATTTTAAATAATCTATTTAATGAAGGTGCTTTCGCATTTGGCGGAGCTACGGTTTGAAAGTTGAGTTTTGGACCACTATTGTATACTTGTACATATTAAAATATTCCTTTTATTATTTATTCATTATTTTCATAATTTTATATTTTTTATAATTTTGTAAATATTATTTATAATATATATACATTAAAATAGGAATAAAACCTAAAGAGAGTACAAAAATAAATTACCTGAGTACAACACATAGGCTAACATCTGTACATATACTTGTATAATTAATACTTCTATTTTATTAAGTGTACAAAACACTTCAGAAAATAAAATAAAAATATATTTAAGTGTATAAAATATTTCATAAATTTATAAAATGATAAACAAAATAAATAAAATTAAATGTACAAAATAAAAATAAAACAATAAAATATATAGATGTATATACCTATAGGCCTATAAAAGGAAACTTGTAATTTAATACCTCAAAAAAATAAATAAAAATCATAATAAAATACTTTTTAAAATAATAAACATTTTTTATTTAATAACCTAAAATAATAAAATATTGTATTTATTTAAAAAAATTTACAATTCTTTTTTCTAGGGATCTTTCTGGTTGGTCCACGTGGACCAACCAGGTTCTTTCCATGGTTGACCTCGGTCAACTCTCTGACCGAGGTCTGGCCGGATGTCAGGCTACATTTTGGCTCTTTTCGTGAATTTTTCTAGGCAAAACCTTTTATCATTTCGTGTTGGGGCCTTCTTGACTATTGTCCCTCAGGGAATGGTGATTCATGCCCAAGAGTTTCCTCGGAGAATGGATCGCTGAATCGAGAGATTCACATCAATCTTGGAAGCTGCCCATCAACTCCTCAAAAACACCCCCGACTTTCCTTCCCTCTTTGATTACTCTTCCACCACTCTACCCTCAACCTAAGACGTCTAAGATCTTCCTGGTGACAATAGGAAGCATTTCCACGCGTCAGAGAGGTCGGAGAGGCATTGAATCGAGTGTATCCCCTTGGGGAGCATCTTCCAGCATCGCCTTGGGGAGGTCTTCTCCATCCTTGTTATGTGGTTTCTTTGGTTCTTAGATTAGCTGCAAGACTACCTCGTGTTTCACCCTCCATTATCTCTCGTTTAATCATTGTCAAATCCCTCGGATTTCGCATCGGACGGCATCGAGTTTCGTCGAGCGATGTCGAATCAATTCCACACCGTCGCTCTCACCTCTTCCGCCACTATGGGGTCGAGGCACCTTGCCCTCGACCCTCTCTCAAATTTTTGCAGGTCCAGAGATGTCACGAGGAGCCTGGGGCTCGTTTTGCACCTCGCTGGAGGTACTTGGGTACCCCCAGCTCTGCCACCTCTTTGCGCGAGCACCGGCCGTTGCCGGAGGGTTCTGGAGCCGCCAGCACCAAGAGGAACGCACGTGGGACCGTTCCAGCCAATATGGGAACTCGGAGCAGCGGAGAAGGCCGAGATCGAGGGCAGGGAAGGTCGCTTCGTCGGCGACGCTTCCCTGTTCTTCGTCCAATCTTCTCTGCTGTCGGATCAGGCCGGATCACCCAGGTGTGCATCCACCGTCCGATCTCCACCAGCCTCAACTGTCAGATCTATTTGGGAGAATTTAATCTCAGCGGTCCATGCCAACCATCATCGTCTCCTCTCATTGCGACACGTGGCAAGTGGGAGGCGCACAACCATCCGATCCGTTGGGGTGAGGGAATTTTGCAATAACACCCTCTCCATTTTTTGTATTTTCTATTTCGCACTTAAACTTTTATTTGCTGCTTTAAATATTTTTTAATATTAACAACTAGGTCCTTGAACTTTTCATTGTTGCACTTTAGTCCTTGTCCATGTCACATCGTGTGACTCACACATGTGGGGTGTGGGCTTTTTTCTCAAGGACCCTTGAGGATTCTGGTATTTCATTCTAGTCCAGGACTTTCTGTTTTAAGTGTTATATTTGTGGAAAAATTGCAAAGTTGCACCTTAGGTTTTTGATATTTACAAACAGGTTCTTGCTTGTCAGGTGCCATGCGCACGTGGTCTTTGGAATTTTTGCACATGTACCCATGGATTTTTGGCTATTGGTGAATGGTCCTGGAACTTTATTAATCAATTTATATTTCTGGAAAATTGCTTTTGGGACATTAACTTTTTGGATATTTACATAAATGCCCCTACCAGAATTGATTTTTCTCTTTGTTATTTGCACTTATTTAATGCATCTATAAAACCCCAAAATTCCCAAAAAGTTTAACTTAAGCTCTTGTTTAGTTGCTCTTTCACACCATATTTTTGTTTTCATTTTTTATTGCATTTTGATATTTATAAAAAAATCAAACATGCATTTTCAGCTCTGTTTGCATTGGAAAATAAATAAAAATTATCAAAATTCCTTGAAAAATTCTAAAAAATCACATTCTGTTTGTTTGAGCATCTTTTATATTCAGACCGAAAATCACAAAAATTTCAAAAGAAAACCCTTCAAAATAGAAAACTCTTAAAACTTCATAAAAATCTTAAAAATTCGAGAAAAAAATCCTAAAAATATAAATTTTTGTCTCTAAATTTTCTCCTTTTTATTCTCTTTATTGTAAAATTAATTTGAGGAGTTTTTGACTTTGTTAGATATTTTTCATCCTCATTTTAATTCGACTAGCAACTTTGTTCATTATTTTCAGTATTTTTGGACCTTAAAAATGCCAAAAAAAATTTGGAAAAATATAGAAAAATCACAAAAACACTAGAAAAATAGAAAAAGCCAAAAAGATTATGTTTCCTAAACTTTGTATATTTTTTCCCCTTTTTATATATACAGTATCATGTTTTTCTTATATTGTGTACTTCTTTTATTAAAAGAAAATAAAATACAAAAAATATAAAACATAAAAAGAAAATAAAAAAATTAGAAAATTAAAAAAACCAACATAAAAATATAAAATCAAAATAAAAAATGATTGAAATTTAAAACCCACAAAAAGGTCCACTTTGGCTAAGTGATACACTAGACGTAGAGTGTTTGACTTTTGTTTAGCCTGCTTTAGTCCTTTGCTTCTTGTGTTCGACCCCTACTTGCTTGCCATTATACATTCTTAGTAGGTATAATAAATTTGAATCCTTGCTCTTAATAGCCTAATTGATTGTGTGGGTTAATTGTTGATAAACGAGAAGGTTAGAGTAGTCGCCTCAGCGATAGTGAGCCTGATTTGTCATGCCATTACTTAGCGACTGTCGTCTCTTCATTTTTCAAATGGCACCGTTCTCGGGGAGCATCGGCTTGTAGAGCAGATCTTTGTCTTTGTATTTGCTTAGCCATTTTTACTTATCTCTACCTATTGTATAAATTGATTGCGAACTGTCTGACATTTTCTTCTTGTTTTCTTGCAAGGGACCATGGACCGAGGAGGATCGCCTAGGGGATCCTGAGCAACCTTGGGAAGCGAAACCAGCTATTCTATCCTAGCCGACAGGAGAGAGAAGGAGGAACTCTAGAGAGAGATAGGATAGTTAGTCTTTAGTTTTGTGAGAGAGAGACTTTTGCTTATTAATTTGTAATAATACAGGTACCCTGGACTTTGGACACTCGGGCCCAATTTCCAAGTGTTTGTTCACTTGGGGGCTCACCGCAGTTTTGACGTGAAAATCGCTTTGTTTATTTTGTTTCCCGGTTTGGTTTTCCTTATTTTGTGGAATGAGCCCTTAGTCTTTAGGCATTCTTGATCGTGTAATCTAAGGACAAACACCTAATAACCATTGCATGCACCTATATAGTTTTCTCATTTGGACTTAGAATTAATTAATTATTTAACACATAATTCGGAACCACCGCACCACGAGAGTCTCCGTGCAGCGCTGGCAGGACCCATTGTAGTGGGCACCGAGGAGATTCCAAGACCGGACTACTAGGTTTCGCTTTGTGTGTTTAGCATTTGGTTCTTCACGTTAGCAGTTGCTTGCTTAGGGCGGTTTCCGTGTGCATATCGGTATTTAGCATAGATTTATAAATTCTTGTTTTGCATCCCGCATGGAGAGAGCTGGGAAGCATTGTAAGTCTTCTAACTGAGCATTCATCATTTAGGCACTAAGGTGAGATTTACATCTTAGTTTCACCTTGCATTGCTTTGCCGACCTTCTCCCTCTGTTTTTGGATCAATAGGAATCAAAGAAAAGACAAAAACGTTGGGCGCTTGTATTGAATTGACTCAAAATAAGTGATAACACAAAAAAAGTAAGAAAAGGGACTGTTAAAAATACTTGACCTAAATAAAATTGATTAATTGGACTCATTGCATTGGGGTGAGCAAAGCCCTCATTTGTTTTCAGGTTGCATTGGAAGGTCTCCTTCCCGGTGAGGTGAGCGATGTCGTAAGGATTAGAGCCCAAAACCCAGTCTGTGGCTGCCTTGTGTATCGCCTAGATTTCCGAAGTATTGGCGCTTCTCTCGTATGTAGACGAGTAGGGCTTGGTCGGCAATGATGACTCTTTATTATGTAGAGCATTGACCATGTTCGAAGTATCGAGCATAGGCCACACCTTAACGGGGGTGTCTGTCTCATCGTCTTGCGTCCGAGTAGGTTCTTGCACACTCATGAGTGATTCGGCTGCGAGCGAGTTCCGAAGTATTGGTTTCACCTATCGGCTTCCTCCCTCTATTTCTTTGGCTGAATAGGGATCCAAGAAGGGTTACAAGGACCTCAAAAAGTGCAGACTACAGGTTACAAAGGAGGAGGACAAGTATGGGATACTTTTCCGGCAGTACTCTCGCTCCTATAGGCGTAGCGCTCTAAGGACTTGTTACAAGATATATGCCTGAATTCAAATCTAAAAAAAATTACAAAGATAATTGTCGAACCTTCACCGCTTCACGCGTCGAGTTGGTGAATACATTGCTTTGAGGTTTGATTGATTAGTTTTATTAAGGTCAAGATCAAAAACATCGTGTATTTGCGCAATTTTGCTTCCCTCACCTTTGATCCCCGCTCATTGTGAGCCTTCTACAGTTTTACACTCCCTTTGTTTCTTGTTGACCTCTGTATCTTTCATCCACATCGATCTTCTGCTTGACCCTCGAGATGGTGACGAATGGATGGTTTAGTCGAGACTCTGTCGACACCCACATCGGTACTATCCACTCATCTTCTCCAATAATTCGAGGCGATTCTCGAGAACCCGGTTTGAACTCCGTGGACCGATCTCCAGACTCCCCATCTTCTTCAATAAATCGAGATCACTCTTGTCTCGAACTCTGTCCGTTTTGGATGGCCATTGATTTCACTCCTTATACATCACCATCCTTAACAAAGTTCTGTGTTGACCTTAACACGGAATATTTCTCTCCATCTGGTGCTGCAATTCAGACTGATTGAGGCATTCTTCCATGTGCAGACCGTGAGACCGAGTCCGAGCCAGCAAATCAAGCAGAATCCAAAATGGCCGGTGGAAGAGGAAAGGGACCACAACCCCAACCTAAAGCTGAAGCCAATCCGAGGGAAGGGCAGTACACCACACAGAATGATGTTAACAGTCAACTAATGGCATCCATACAAGCAATCGAGAAGCAGTTGACCAACCAAGCCCTGGCCCAGACCGCTTTCCAAGACGTACTGAATAATCTGAGGAGGAGGGCCGATGCAAGAGATGGCCGAAGGGAGGACGAACAAAATCTGGACCATGAGTTCAATCGCGAGGATGAATTCTTAGAGCGAGGACTCGAATTTGATAGAGTGGATGCAGGACCCCCGCTGCCGAAGCCTACTTTAAAGCAGACATACAACCCTGGAGCTGGGTATATCACGGAGTGGATCCAAATTCCACAAATCCACACCCACTTCGAGCTAAAGCCACAGTTTTTGTCTCCGCTCCCTACTTTCCATGGGAACACCACTGAGGAACCATACATTCATCTCAAAAAGTTCGTCTGCATCTGCGCTACTGCTCACTACCCTGGAATTCCTTTGGGGGTAGTCAAGACGACTGCCTTTCCCTTCAGCCTGCAAGATAAGGCCCTATATTACGTCGACCACCTTGGGAAGGTAGTCACGACCTGGGAGGAGTTGAAGTCTGCATTTCTCCACAAGTTCTACCCTCTCGGTCGTCTGAATCAGATGCGTGCCCGTATCTCCAGTTTTTATCAGCAGCTCCACGAGACTATCCATGAAGCGTGAGAATGATTCAAGGATCTTCAGGAGAAATATCCCCACCATGAAATTCCGAAGACTAGTCTCGTACAACACTTCTTTGGGGGGCTCACACTTGAGAGACAAAAACTTGTCGATGCCGCTTGTGGTGGTTCACATTTTAACAAGGACGAGGGCGTGGTGTGAATGTCTTAGAGGAAATGGCTGAAGGAGAGGCCGCTCAATCCTTGTCCTGAGCATAAATGAAGGTGCCAACCACCATCAGTAAGCCAGTGAACATGGCTTCTCACACCGAAGATAGAGATGATAGCTCCAACTTGAGTATCATTGGGAACCATTTGTCTAAGGCGGACATCATCGAGAAGAGGTCGTAGGACCTCGAAAATTTGTCAGTAATAGAGAATAGGACCCTGGGCTTGGAAAAGCTCGATGTGACTTCCCAGCAACTGAAGCAGCTTGTTCGTGCCTTGAACGCCAACATGTGCAACGCTGTGTCTACTACTGCCGAGCCGATCGTTGAGAAGAAGGAACATGCAATGCATCAAAATCCTCAGCCGAATCCACCGCAGCCCCAACCTATCCAGCACGTGTACTACATGCAGGTTCCGGAGAAGCTCCCGCAGCTGCAGACACAGATGGTTGTATACCAACCAGAGTTCAGCAAGCTTACTCCGAGTAGCTCTCTCCACCCCCGCCACTGATCCAGGAAGTCAATGGTGTATGGAACAATGAAACGCAACGGACTCGTCCTCAGGGACATCCCCAGGGTCAGAACATGGGCAATAGGCCCTATCACCAACCGCTGTAGGGTGGGAGACCCTTCCAGCCCTCGTATCAGTACCAACCTCCGTCTCAGGGAAATACCTGGAGGTAGAATTATCAGCATGGTCCTCAGCAGTCCGGATATCGCGATTAAGGATATCATCAGCAACCAGCTACTCCCTAGCACCAGCAGAACTCACAGTATTCCTCCAGCCCTCCTCCTCACCAATTCTCTCAGGGTTGCCAGTCACAGTCTCATCCTTCATACCAGCACTCTAGGCCCCAGCAGGGGGATTCTTTTGAGATTGTGCCGGTTAATCCGTCTCGTGCCTGCCTCGAATAGTTGATGAAGAACATGGCTGAGATGAACCAGAAGATCGACAACTTGACGACTGCAAAAATAGCCATCCCAACTCAAGTCAAAGCTAACCCGAACAACTTTCGTCGAAAGGAGCAGGTAGCCAGTAGTGTCCAACCCAAATCAGGTGAATTAAATTACTTTTTATCTAATGTTGTTACTCTCAGGAGCAGTAGGACGCTCAAGCCATCGGCAACAATGAAAGGAAAACATCTTGCATCTGACGGGGAATTGTCAGCCCGGCCGATGCAAGGGCCACAAAGCATTTTTGAAGCAGCACCAACAAATAGAAAAACACAAAAAAATGAAGAAAAAAATAACAGCAGTCCCTGTGGAGATAGGCCAGCATTGGAGACATCTGCACCTGCTACAAAGCCATCTTCAGATAGAAGAAATCTTGCACCTGCAGCGAGTCCAATGCCAGCACCTGAAGCCGAGCCTGCTATTTTTGGTCCACATCTTGTAGATGATTCTATTTCTTTTTACCATCTACCTTTAAACAACAATATGGACAATACTTTGAATGACATTGGTGAAGATTTTGTAAATATTCCTTTCTCAGAAGCAATGAAGAAACATAAAAAAAATGATAAATTTGAAAAATGCTTTGTCTGATCTTGCTATCATAGAAATTATTCAGAATTTAGTATTGAACATGCCATTGATAAAAGCTCTTGAGTACATGCTAGCTGTAAAGAAAGGATTGAAAGATGCATGCACAACAAAGCACAAGCCTCACCCTCATAATTCCAGGAATAAAGGTGGAAAGTCCGAAAAGCATATCCTCACAATGGTCACAGTTAATGCCATCAGCAACCTCTCGGATAAAAAGCTAGATATGGGAGCACCTCTTGTACGTTGTCAGATGTTTAATCAGGAATTTGAACGAACACTACTCGACAGTGGGTCTTCTATCAATCTTATGCCAGCCTCACTACTTACAGAATTCAGGCTAGGACCGCTCAAACCTACAAAGATGATTCTACAGTTCGTAGCCAAATCAGTTAAGCGGCCTAGGGGCCTATTGGAGGATGTAATAGTCACAGTTCAGGGTAAGAAGTTCCCGGTCGATTTTGTGGTACTAGATATGGACGTCCCCGCTCCATTGCTCCTTACCCTAATCATACTTGGATGACCATTCCTGCGGACGTCAAATGCAGTGGTGAATTATGGGACTGGAGAAATCATTTTTGGCGCTGGCAACGAAACAATCAAAGTAGGGACCCTGCCTGAGGGAGCACCAGCAGAACGAACATCTGCATCATGCACAATGATGATTGAGTATGCTGATGACCGCGACGTTCTGGCAGAAATTCAAGATACCAACTTATTCTTGGATGACAATGAGATCCATGAACTCCTCTGCCCCGAGGAGGGATTGGAGACCGCAATCGAATTTCCCCTTATCGATCAGGATGAGGTGTTTACTGACACGCTGCATGAGACTTCTGTGGGGGTGATGTGCCTTCAAGATCAAGAGCAAATTATTGAAGAGCCTTGTGATGAAGAGGAAATTATTGCAACATTTTGTCAAGTCTGAGTGAAGAGGAGACCCCGCCAGAGTTAAAACCCTTGCCCTCCAATATGAAATATGACTTTCTTGTGGGAGAACCTAACATGTACCCGGTCATTATCAATGTGCACCTGACCGAAGACTAAGAATCTCGTCTGATGGAGGTTCTTGAGTGCAACCACAAGGCGATAGGCTGGTGAACCTCAGATCTCCATGTTAGCAATGTGAGCCCCGGGCGAACCATTTCTACAATAAATGTTATTGTAATGAATAAATTATCAATAAAAGTTATTGTTTATTTTTCACTCCCCTTCTGAGATCTTAATGAATGAATGCACTATAGGGTCCCTCTGTACAATAAGGGTTATGTACCATGGCCAACTTGATGATCATACAGCTGTTGATTCATTGGATGGATCATAGAGGCTGATGCTTGGATGAATATCTAAGGAGTTAGATAGAGGACTCATCAAGCATCATCAAATGATCATTAAGTGATGATCTCCAGTCTGAGTGGGAGATGGCAATCCTATCTCATATGACTGATATCTGACTGACCTCTTGATGCAGGTCCTCTGCATGGGAATAATGATTCAGAGGTGTCAGGTTAGTTAAGTCAATAGGGTTGACTTGACGAGATCGAGATAACCAAAGACCTACGTTGAATACTGTCACGACTTAGGCATGCATCCTCTGACTAGAGACAGATGTATTGCTATATGTCTGAGTATGTACATTTGGCAGACCAATAGGTTGATGACCTAATCAAGGTCTATATACCGGCGAGCTGGTGTGCATGTAAGGACATATGAGTAATACGATCTCTCAAAGGGATCATACAGGTTCACTTGTGAACCGGGAGACATGAGCTCACTCATGAGGTATTGGGACTGAACAAATTCCATGCATGGTCGTCATGCTTTGGAAGCATGACATGAATTTGAAGGTAAGATATATGCTTTGTGAAAGCATATGATCTATACCAAATCCCGATGACCAAGATTGAGAAACTTAATGATCTAACCCTGAAGATGACAGTGTAAAAGCGATCTTTATCTTCAGGATGATCATGAGTCTTCCAGTATGTAGGATGTGCAGGTATTAGGAATACCTGAAGGGTGATTTGATCATATACGATTGTATAACCATGACGCTTCCATTCCGAGGGAGTGATGAAACAGGATTGGATTTTAGTGACTCCTCTCATTAGAGAAGTGACCTAATCTTAGTCCATGAACTGGACATTGGTCTGAATAAGATTCAGATGCAATGAGAAGATTAAGTCTACGGTCTTGATTTGATCAAGCATCAGTGGGAGGTCCATAGGATCTGGAGTTGAGATATGATCTCAACATCCAAGTCACTATACGTGGAACAATACAATCGCCCTGTCCTTATCTCCAAGTATCTGAGGAGAAATAGCATTGTTCTTAAATGGTTTAAGAACAATTCCATAAGATCTAAGCAAAGAGAATTTGATAATTAAAAGTGTTTTAGTTATCATGATGTATGAGAAATTATCCAATATGATTAAATGTGATTTAATTAGTTTGGATAAGAATAATGTGGATAGAGATATCCAATTATTCATGATATATTATAAATGTGATTTATAATGTATTAGAGAGAGTTACTTATAATTTATATGTGTTGATTAATTATGATGTGTATTGGATACACATTGTGTAATTAATTAACAATATGAATTACATGTTGTTTTGGGTTGTGAATATGATTCACAATTTTTCCATGGCAAGATTGCAATATTCTCAAAGATAATTGTGAATTATTTTTTGAGAAATAAAACCCAAATTATTTTGTTGCAAATAAATAAGAGAGAGATTACATGGAGATTACAATCTCCATGCAATCCATGGTGGACGGCACACCACTCCTAATTGGAGTGGGTGTGCGCCTACATGGAAGGCACATGGAGATGAAATCTCCATGTGTCTTCTCTCCTTATTTGTTGGGTTAATTTAGGAGCAAATTATATTTGATTTTATCAAATATATTTTGACCTAAATTTGTTGCTTTTGACAACAACAATCTCAGCCATTGGATGAACATAAATCAATCTCATCCATTGATTTTATGTGTCCCATGGATTGAGATCCATGGATCCCAAAACCCTATAAATAGAGAGGCATTCTTGGCTCTCTCTTTACACATGCTATTGTAGCACAAAACTCTCTCTCTCTCTCTCTCATATACACGACAGCCCTCTCTCCCTCTCTTCTTGGTGGCCGTCCACCTTGGTGGAGAGAAACGTCGTCGCCCGCGCCATCGTGCTGCCGCTTCGACTCTCTGCGGTTCTTTGTCTTCTTGGAGTGCTTCACTCACGAAGGAGACGTTTGATCTCGTGCGACGAGATCAGGAGCAACCGCGCTTGGATCATCTTGGATTGCGAGGACACCGCGACTCATCTCCGCGCTCGCAAGCCGTTACTCCGACGATCGGACTTGAGACAGGAGGTCTCTTTTCGTAGAGACTCGATCAACCACGCTTCAAGAGGTATTGCATTATACTTGATGTGGTTATAGATGAAACGATTTGAGAATGGTTCTCGGATCATGTGGTTTCATCGGTTTAAAAATTTTAAAATTCCGCTGCTCCGAACAACTAGTACGACTAGTTGTTCTTCGTCGTATTCGATACGACGATCACGCTTCCGTGATGCGCTTGAGGATTTCTCCATATCCTTCACTCCATGGGATCAATCCATCACTATTCTCGCATAGCATTTTCTTGGAGGAAGATTCCAAGCCCTCTTGAGAACTTCAGAGAAGATTAATCCTAATCTGCGGGAGGTTGTTATGAAAGAAATCCAAAAATAGTGTGATGCAGGATTTATTTATCCCATCTCCGATAGCAAATGGGTGAGCCCTTTGCATGTGGTGCCAAAGAAATCGTGGATCACCATTGTAAAGAATGACAAAGGAGAGGAGATCGCAACTAGAGTACCTACTTCTTGGTGAGTGTGTGTGGACTACAGAAGACTTAATCTCGCCACCAAGAAGGACCACTTTCCTTTACTCTTCATCGACCAGATCTTGGAGAAATTGGCCGCGAAGGAATACTTCTGCTTCTTAGATGGATACTCTGGATACAATCAAGTTGCTATTGCTCCTGAAGATCAAGAGAAGACCACGTTCACTTGTCCTTTTGGTACATATGCCTTCAGACGGATGCAATTCGGGCTCTACAATGCACCAACCGCATTTCAAAGGTGTATGCTAGCAGTTTTTGCCAGCATGGTGGGCAATTTTCTTGAAGTCTTTATGGACGACTTTTTGGTCTAAGGGGATTCATTCGATCAATGTATGGATTATTTAGACCGAGTCTTACGGAGGTGCTGCGAAGTAAATCTTGTGCTCTTGTGGGAGAAGAGCAACTTCATGGCGACCGAAGGAATTTTGCTGGGTCACGTTGTTTCTAAACGTGGCATGGAGGTCGATCCAGCCAAGGGGGAGGTAATTTCCAAACTTGAGCCACCTACAACAATCAAACAAGTAAGGCCATTCTTGGGCCATGTCAGTTTTTACCGACGATTCATCAAAGATTTCAGCAAACTGGCCAGACCGTTGACTGAGTTGCTCGGCAAGGAGAATGAATTCATTGTGGATGACCGTGTGCTCCTCGCCTTCAATTAGTTGAAAGAACTTATCATGCATGCCCCTATCTTACATCCACCGATCTGGACTTAGTCTTTTGAGATAATGACCAATGCATCAGATTATGCCATTGGTGTTGTACTTGGACAGAGGAAAGATAATGTACCATTTGCGATTCACTACGCTAGTCGAACGCTCGATGAAGCTCAGCGAAACTACACTGTCACTGAAAAGGAGCTGCTAGCAGTAGTTTTCACCTTGGAGAAGTTCAGATCATGTCTTCTCGGATCCAAAGTGATCATCTACACTGACCATTCGACCATCCGGTACCTACAACAAAAGAAGGACACCAAACCATGCCTTATTCGGTGGATCCTCCTCCTCCAGAGATTTGACTTGGAATTTAGAGATAAACATGGTGTAAAGAATGTGGTGGCCGATCATCTATCGAGGCTTCCTGTGCCGGAATCTCCTGAGCTGAGCTTGCAGCCAATCACAGAGACCTTTCTAGAAGAGGCAATTTTGTAAGTCACCTCGCTTCCATGGCATGCAGACATTGTAAATTATTTGGTGACCAAGAAAATCCCACAAGATTGGACGAAGTTGAAAAAAGACAGATTCTTGTCTAAAATCCATTTCTACCAGTGGGAGGATCCATACTTATTTCGTGAGGGGGCAGATTGTATCTGGAGAAGGTGCATTCCTCAGGAGGAAGTTCTAAGTGTCCTCGCCTTATGTCATGATCAATATTCTTGAGGACATCATTCATGTAGATGAACAACAATAAAAGTTCTTCAGAGTGGTCTCTGGTGGCCTTCACTATTCAAAGATGCAGATGGCTATGTCAAATGCTGCACCGACTGTCAGAAGATGGATGAGACCATAGGAATGAGAGACACGATGCCTCTAAAATTCATTCAGATATCAGACGTATTCGACGCATGGGGCATCGACTTTATGGGCCCATTTCCCAGCAACCAGGGTTATGAATACATTCTGCTTGATGTCGACTATGTAAGTCGCTGGGTGGAGGCTATCCCTGCTCGAACTACCGACAGTAGGACTGTCTGTCGATTCTTGAGAGATCACATCATAACACGATTCAGGATATCCAAGATTCCCATATCTTACGGGGGTAGTCATTTCATAAATAGAGAGGTGAAAAAGATGACTCAGGAATTCTGTATTGAACATCGTGTTGCTTCACCCTACCACCCGCAGTCCAATGGCTTAGCT
The DNA here is from genome assembly GCA_037367405.1 of Ottelia alismoides. Classification (NCBI taxonomy): domain Eukaryota; kingdom Viridiplantae; phylum Streptophyta; class Magnoliopsida; order Alismatales; family Hydrocharitaceae; genus Ottelia; species Ottelia alismoides. Next base: position 472,555 of record JAZKJV010008977.1, on the reverse strand, counting down.
GATGTTCAAATAGGGAGATCAAGACAATTCTACAGAAGCTTGTGCGTCCGGATTGCAAGAACTGCTCTCAGCTGCTTGATTCCATTCTTTCGGCTTACAGAACATCGTACAAGTCACCCTTGGGAATGTCTCCCTACCGCCTTATGTATGGCAAGACATGCCATCTGCCCGTTGAATTAATTCACAAATCTTTATGGGACATTAACATATGTAATTTGGATTCGGAGCAAGCAGGGAAGAATCAAAAATTGGATCTGAACAGACTATAGGAATTCAGAGATTATGCATACGACAATAGCCTGATGTACAAGGAGAAGATCAAAACATGGCATGACAAGCATATCCGTACAAGTCCTTTGAGCCAGGTTAGAAGGTGTGGTTGTTTAATGCAAAATTAAAGATCTTTCCAGGCAAATTGAAGAGCAAATGGACTGGGTCGTTTATGGTTAAGCATGTGGGTGATAATGGAAGTGTATTGATATCTAATTTGTCAGTTGACGCACATCCATTTGTAGTCAATGGACAGCTTCTGAAGCCTTACCTTGAACATGATATATTCATGTCTGTTGTTGACTCTATTCAAGTAATTTACAAGGATGAGTCGAATATTTCCAAAGCGGTAGAAGAAGGCAAAGTGGAACAAAACATTTTTGAATGACTATAGGAATGAGACCATAGGAATGAGAGACACGATGCCTCTAAAATTCATTCAGATATCAGACGTATTCGACGCATGGGGCATCGACTTTATGGGCCCATTTCCCAGCAACCAGGGTTATGAATACATTCTGCTTGATGTCGACTATGTAAGTCGCTGGGTGGAGGCTATCCCTGCCCGAACTGCCGACAGTAGGACTGTCTGTCGATTCTTGAGAGATCACATCATAACACGATTCAGGATATCCAAGATTCCCATATCTTACGGGGGTAGTCATTTCATAAATAGAGAGGTGAAAAAGATGACTCAGGAATTCTGTATTGAACATCGTGTTGCTTCACCCTACCACCCGCAGTCCAATGGCTTAGCTGAATGTTCAAATAGGGAGATCAAGACAATTCTACAGAAGCTTGTGCGTCCGGATTGCAAGAACTGCTCTCAGCTGCTTGATTCCATTCTTTCGGCTTACAGAACAACGTACAAGTCACCCTTGGGAATGTCTCCCTACCGCCTTATGTATGGCAAGACATGCCATCTGCCCGTTGAATTAATTCACAAATCTTTATGGGACATTAACATATGTAATTTGGATTCGGAGCAAGCAGGGAAGAATCAAAAATTGGATCTGAACAGACTATAGGAATTCAGAGATTATGCATACGACAATAGCCTGATGTACAAGGAGAAGGTCAAAACATGGCATGACAAGCATATCCGTACAAGTCCTTTGAGCCAGGTTAGAAGGTGTGGTTGTTTGATGCAAAATTAAAGATCTTTCCAGGCAAATTGAAGAGCAAATGGACTGGGTCGTTTATGGTTAAGCATGTGGGTGATAATGGAAGTGTATTGATATCTAATTTGTCAGTTGACGCACATCCATTTGTAGTCAATGGACAGCTTCTGAAGCCTTACCTTGAACATGATATATTCATGTCTGTTGTTGACTCTATTCAAGTAATTTACAAGGATGAGTCGAATATTTCCAAAGCGGTAGAAGAAGGCAAAGTGGAACAAAACATTTTTGAATGACTTTTCTTCTTTTCCTCTTTTCTTCTTTTCCCTCTCTTCTTTCTTATTCTACTGATATGATGTCCGCCCCTTCATCACTGCTACACTTAGGATGCACTTTATCCTATGTATAGGGGGGATGTGCATCCCAAGTTGTTCATACTCCATCTTCTGATCTCTTTTCGTCTTTTCTTCTTTTTCTTCTCTATCTTCTTTATCTATCAAAAAGTTGTCGCCCTTTGTAGACAATCTTCCATACTTAGGACGTACTTTGTCCTAAGTATAGGGGGGTGTGCACCACGAGTTTCTCCATTCTTTGATCCTCTCCATTGTCTCCTCTTCTTGTCTATACTTAGGGATATCTTACCCTAAGTATAGGGGGAGACAGTCTGAGTACGATTTGTTCATTCTCACCCTTGACCCTCCCTGCTTTGTGTACAGTCTGCTATACTTAGGATTATTTGATCCTAAGTATGGGGGGACGGTCGACTTCTCATTGGTTTATTCATTCATCTCTTATTCCTTTATTCTTTAGATTTTTCTATACCCAGTACGAGTTATGTCTTCTCTTTTCTCTCTGATCTATGAGGACATAGCTCAAGCTAAGTATAGGGGGTCATATATACTACGTACATACTTTAGCCATAACTCATACTTTCGTAGTTTTACTAATAAGTATGACTAATTATTACTTATAAATTCATTAAAAACCTTGATAAAAATATGCGATTATTCCTCAAATTCTTTGTGTATATATTGATTAATAAATCAGGTGAAAATATTTTTTTGCAAAATGTTTGAAAAATAGTTTGAAAACCCTTGTGAAAAATCTTTTGAAAACTATTTGGAAAACATTTTGTTACATGTTTTCAACCATTGTAAAAACATTTTGATTGTAAAATTTATTTTCTTTGTGTTAAATAAAAAGTTTGAAAAACGATTTGCAAATAGGTTGAAAAATAGTTGCAAAAATATTTGAAAAATCTATATATACTGTTTGGAAAACCTTTGCAAATTAATTTTCAAATGTGAGTACATGTTTGTAAAAACTGCTTGTAAAAATTATTTTAAACTATAGTATTCAAAATTGTTTGAAAAACCCTTATCAAATAAGTTTGAGGAATACTTACATTTCACCTAAAATTCCCTATGTATATACCTAAAAAATCGACCACTTACCCTTGTAAATTCTTAAAATCCAATTCTTGTAAATAAAAGATGCATCCTCGTGTAAATATTTGTACCTAGTTTTTAGCCAAAACCTTTTATTTTCAAAAATCCCAAAAACATTTACAAAAGTAAAATACCAAAAAACATTTGAAAAATCTTTTTGAAAATCTAAAAAATGCATATGCATCTTCTTTTCAAAAATCCATAAAAAGTTCAAAATTTTTGAAAATTGCATCACAAAAATATTTTCTGCATAGCATTTGCATGGCATTCGCATTTTTCAGATTGAGTTTGATAATTGAACAAGTCTAAGTAAAATCCGAAAATTGGAGCTTAGTTGGACCTTAAAATCTACCTAATTAACTGAAGCCTTATAAGAGCTGGAATTGAGGTACTTCAGGTCCAGTTGACTTAATTCTTCGAGGATCATGAGACTTGGTTCAATGGATTCTTGACTGCCTAGGTAGAGTATTTCGAATCACACACACGACTCTTGTTGATAATGACCTAACTTGGACACCTGCACCTTTCACCTGGCTTAACTCAGTTGAAGTGGTAAGGGGGTTGGATTTGCCAGTATGAGACGCACACAAGTGGAAACATTTGTCCTCCTCTAGGGAGGGAAATGCACCCCAACCCATCCGGTGATGATGAGTTTTGAGGACAGGAGATTGTGGGTTGCAATAAAGCTTCAAAAGAGGGATAGTCTACTGGCTCAAGAGGAAAAGCTCCCTATGTAAATGTTATTGTATATAGTATTCAAAAAAACTCCAAAAAAGTGGATAGGCTTGTAAAAAAATAAAAATGCTTGCCGGAGTGTACATATGTGTATAGTCAATAAGAAAGCTTGAGCTTAAAGTCAAATCATGTGAGCCTGCAGCTGGATGACTTGACTACACTGGTCTTGCATCTTAGGATGGGTAGCTATACTGGCTACCGTCCATTCTTCTCCTCACCCCCTCCTCTTGATCTCGTTGCCACTTGAACTTAGAAGGGAATACCTCACTCCTCGATGAATGAGTTGTTGGATCGGGGAATCATTGGGTTGTCATATTGGAGAAGTCAGTCTCTTTGTTATTTCAGTTGGGGAGAGCCACCATAACTTACACTGTACAAGTCAGATTCATAGTCGTAAGGGTTTGCGTATGAGTTGAAATATTTCTGACCTGGTTGTTGAGGAGACTTGAGCAGAGTTTTGGGACTCTCGAAGCTGTTGGATTTCAAGTCCGGTTCTCATTCAGGTTCCAACCACACTAAAATTCCAAAGGTCTGACTTAAGCTCCAAACTTTGATTTTGTGAAAATGAGTTTGCTAATTAAACTTAATCTAATTTTCTTCTATCTATTTTCTATGTTTTTCTTTTCTGCACTTAATGCATAAGTGTTTGCTAGGGACTAGCAAAGGCAAGTATAGGGGGATGATGAATCTATGTTTCATCATCTCTATTCTATCATTTTGGCCTTAAAAACCCTAGTCGTTGCTCGCACCTCTTCCATCACTGCAGCTCACAAAATTTTCCCGGTTCAGAGACATCACGAGGAGCCTGGGGCTCATTTTGCACCTTGCGGAGGTACCTGGGTACACACAGCTCCGCCACCTCTTTGCGTGAGCGCCGACCGTTGCCGGAGGGTTCTAGAGCTGCCCGCACCAAGAGGACCACACGTGGGACCGTTCCGGCCATTTTGGGAATTCGGATAGCAGAGAAGGCCGAGATCGAGGGCAGGGAAGGTCGCTTCATCGGCGACGCTTCCCTATTCTTCATCATATCTTCTCCACCGTCGGATCAGACCGGATCGCCCAGGTGTGTATCCACTGTCCGATCTCCGCCAACCTTAACCGTCAGATCTATTTGGGAGGATTTAATCTCAGCGGTCCGTGCCAACCGTCATCGTCTCGTCTCGTCGTGCCATGTGGAAAGTGGGAGGTGCACAACCGTCCGATCAGCTGGGGTAAGGGAATTTTGCAATAACACCCTCGTTATTTTTGTATTTACTATTTCGCACTTAAACTTTTATTTACTGCTTTAAATATTTTGTAATATTAACAACTAGGTCCCTGAACTTTTCATTATTACACTTTAGTCCTTGTCCACGTCACATCATGTGATCACGTACGTGGGGTGTCGGCTTTTTTGCACAGGGACCCTCGAGGCTTCTGGTATTTCATTCTAGTCTAGGACTTTCTATTTTAAGTGTAATATTTGTGGAAAATTGCAAAGTTGCCTCTCAGGTTTTTGATATTTATGAACAGGTTCTTGCTTGTCACGTGCCTTGCGCACGTGGTCTTTGGAATTTTTGCACATGTACCCCTGGATTTTTGGCTATTGGTAAATGGTCTTGGAACTTTATTAATCAGTTTATATTTCTGAAAAAATTGCATTTGGGCCGTTAACTTTCTGGATATTTACATAAATGCCCCTACTAGAATTGATTTTTCTCTTTATTATTTGCACTTATTTAATGCATCTATAAAACCCCAAAAATTCCCCAAAAAATTAACTTAAGCTCCTGTTTAGTTGCTATTTCACATCATATTTTTGTTTTGCGGTTTTTATTGCATTTTGATATTTTCAAAAATCAAAACCATGCATTTTCTGCTCTATTTACATTAGAAAATACATAAAAATTATCAAAATTCCTTCAAAAATTCCAAAAAATCACATTATGTCTGTTTGAGTGTCTTTTATATTCAAACCGAAAATCACAAAAAATTCAAAAGAAAACCCTTTAAAATTGGAAAACTCTTAAAAACTTCATAAAAATCTTAAAAATTCCGTAAAAATCCTAAAAATCTAAATTTTATCTCTAAATTTTCTCCTTTTTATTCTCTTTGTTGTAAAATTAATTTGAGGAATTTTTGAGTCTGTTAGATATTTTCATCCTCATTTTAATTTCAGCTAGCAACTTTGTTCACTGTTTTCAGTATTTTTGGACCTTAAAAATACCAAAAAATAAGGAAAAATATAAAAAAATCACGAAAACACTAGAAAAATATGAAAAGCACAAAACGATTTTGTTTCCTAAATTTTGAGTATTTTTCCCCTTTTATAAATATAGTATCTTGCTTTTCTTATATTATGTACTTCTTTTATTATGAGAAAAGAAAATACAAAAAATATAAAACATAAAATGAAAATAAAAAAATTAGAAAATTAAAAATCCAACATAAAAATATAAAATCAAAAATAAAAAAATTGACTGAAAATTAAAAACCCACAAAAAGGTCCACTTTGGCTAAGTGATACACAAGACGTAGAGTGTTTGAATTTGTTTAGCCTTTTTTACTCCTTTTCTTCCTGTGTTCGAACCCTACTTGCTAGCCATTATACATTCTTAGTAGGGTATAATAAATTTTAATCCTTGCTCTTAATAGCTTAATTGTTTGTGTAGGTTAATTGTTGATAAACAAGAAGGTTAGAGTAGTCACCTCATCGACATTGAGCCTGATTTGTCAGGACATTACTTAGAGACTCTTGTCTCTTCATTTTTCAGAAGGTGAGTGAGGTAGCCTCTATATGGATGGGGGTAGGCTGGAGCTTTGAATGACTGCAGGGAGTGGGTGGACGAGGACGCTCAAATGAAAAAAAGAAAGAAAGAAAATAAGGCTAAAGTCACCCGTTAGGGAAAGCAAGTGTGATATAATAGGGCAATAGCGAGGGCTTGGTATACAAGCGCAGGCAGACAACAAGAGTGAGAGGGCAGTGAGAATAAGGTACTGAGTGGCTGACTGAGGGCTTTAACGAGAATATCCTCCGGGTGATGCAAGGTAGTCAACTTTGGAGTTCAGATGTGTCCTCCTCAAGCCCTCAGTCAGGCTTGGTCATTATCCTTGTCTCTGTCTCCACCTTGTTCCGAGGGTCCCTCGTACCCGCATCGAAAGTGAACAACCTGTCACAGATCAAGCCTCTGTTAAGGAAGCCCTATTGCTGGGTTTCTTGAGACCTCTTTTCTGGAAGGAGAGCCAGAGGGAGCTAGTATCCACCTGCTTAGGGCATTCCTAGGCAATAACAGAATGTCTACTAGACCCTCGCTGCGGATGCCAAAGCAAGACTGACCAGATGGATCCTTCTACTCCAAAAGTTTGATATTGAGATTAAGGATAAACCTAAAGTCACGAATGTGGTGGTGGATCATCTCTCCCATTTAGAAAATCTTGAGGAATTTGAGAAGACTGATCCCTTTACAGAGACCTTCCCAAATGAGGCGATCCTTGCTATCGTCTCTCTCCCATGGTACGCCGACATTGTGAACTATCTTGTTACCAAGAAATTCCCACAAGGTTGTCCCAGACACCGACTTGAGTTTTTCCTTGCGAAGGCCAAGTCTTACCATTGGGAGGATCCCATCCTTTATCATGAAGGAGGGGATAGCATCTGGCGTCGGTGCATTCCTTAGGAGAAGCACCATAGCATCCTCACTTATTGCCACAAGCTTCAGGTAGGGGGACATCATTCTCGGAGGAGAACAACTCACAAAGTGCTCCAATCCGACCTACGGTGGCCTACTCTCTTCAAGGATTCTTATGAATTCGTGAAGAGGTGTATTGACTGTCATAGGATGGGCACATGTGGACAACGTGATATGATATTGATGCAGCCCATTCACTTCTGTGAGGTTTTTGATGCATGGGACATTGATTTCATGGGTCCATTCCATGAGAGTCAGGGATTCAAGTACATTCCGTTGGCTGTTGATTATGTGAGTCGTTGGGTTGAGGCCATACCTGCCCGAACCGTAGATGCTAAGATTGTTTGCAGATTTTTGAGGAAGAATATCATTTCACGGTTTGGGGTGCCTAGAGTATTGATATCTGACGGGGGGTATCACTTTATCAACGACAAGGTAAATGCCTTGCTAACGAGTTCAGCATAGATCATCGAGTTGCCACTCCATATCATCCTCAGACCAATGGTCTTGCTGAAGTGTCGAACAGGGAGATCAAGACGATACTATAGAAGGTAGTCCGCCTAGACTGAAAGGATTGGTCATAGCTTTTGGACTCACTCTTGTGGGCATATCAGACTTCCTTCAAGACTCCTTTGGGTACATCTCCCTTTCATCTTGTTTATGGCAATCCATGTCATTTACCTGTTGAGATTAAGAATAAGTCACTATGGACTGTCACTGAGATATTATTGGATTTAGAGAGTATATGAGATCAAAGAAAGGTCGAATTGGCAGCTCTGAAGGAGCTTAGAGATACAACCTTTTCAAACATCCTACAATATAAGGAGTGAGTAAAGGAATGACATGATTCTCATATCATCTATAAGAAGTTTGAACCAGATCAGAGAGTGTGGTTGTTTGGTGCTAGGCTTAGATTATTTGCAGGGAAATTATAAAGTAAGTGGAAAGGACCATATCTAGTCCGAAAGGTGCATGACAATGGTAGTATTGACATAACTGAGATGCCATTTGAGTCCACCTTTCATTTCCGCGGTCAACGTCTCATGTCTAATCTAGATCATGATCCGCTGATTGTTGATGTCATCCCGATTCATTTTGCATGAGATGTGATCTTTGACTTACATTAGTTGCATCTCGTGCCTGATTGTCATTGTCTTCCACCTTGTATAGATGTCCATATCACCTCATTCTTTAGTCTAACATCCCATCTGCATCTTGTGATTATGCTATACTTCGGGTGTGCTTTACCCTAAGTATGGGGGGTGTCAGATCTTTTATTATTCTTGTGATTCTTTTTACTTATGTTTTGCTGCCTATACTTAGGGATATTTTACCCTAAGTGTAGCAAGGTAGACCATGTACATTCTTTCACTCGATTTTCCCTTTGTGTACAATCTGCTATACTTAGGATTACTTGATCTTGAGTATAGGGGGATCACCGACTTCTTTTCATTACATTCTTTATTCGTCGTTGTAGTATAGCTTTTCTTTTCACTTCCCTATACTAAGCACGAGTTATGTCTTCTTCATCGCTCTTTGATCTCTCTGAGGACATCGTTCGAGATAAGTATAGAAGGGTGTCATATATATTACATATATACTTTAACCATAACTCATACTTTGTGTGAGTATGTCTATAAGTAAAATCGGCTAAAAACCACAACTTAAAATCACAAAATTTAAAAATTCTTTCTTGTGCAGAAAATTCTTTCTTGCACATATATAGATATTTATAAAAATTGTTTTTTACAAATGTTTATAAAAATGTTTCGCTCGTAAAGTGTTTGTAAATATTTTTGTATCAAAATTATGTATATAGTACAAAATTTTGTAAAATATTTGAAAAATAAAAGTTTGCAAAACCCCTTATGTAAATGTTTATAAATAGTTTGCAAAACTTCTGCATCCATGCACACATTTAAACATTTTATAATTTTTTGCATATTTTCAAAAACTTTGCATAAAAAGTTTTTTGTATATTTTTGTATATTCTTCCCAGTTGACATTTAAACTAGTCTGGAATTAAAATGAAAATTGGAGCTTGGTTAAGACCTTAATCCACCTAATGATAAGAGGAACCTTATAGGATTAGGGGTTAAGACTTTTCAGCTCTATTGGTGATTTAATTCTTTGAGTCCACTAGGCTATATTCACATGTCATGTTGATGAGCCTAAGTTGAATACTTAACAACGCACACATGACTCTCACAGACAATGGCTTTACTTGCACCAACACCTTACACATTGCTCTCTACGGATGAGGTGATGAGGAGGTAGTTTCCTTTGGTTTGGAGTAGCATACGAGGGTAGTACTTCTAGGCGTAACCTCTCGTCTTCCTTTAGGGAGGGAAGTATGTCAACTTGGTCTGGCGGTGTTGAGGTCTAAAGACAGGAGTTGTGGGTTGAAATATTGCTTCAAAAGAGGGATAGTCTACTAGCTCAAGAGAAAAAGTCCTTATGTATAGATGTTTCACCATGTAGATATGTTTTACATATGCATATTCAAAAAAAATATGCAAAAGAAAACTCCAAAAAAGTAGACTGGCCTGATTGAAAATAAAATGCCTACCATAGTGTATATAGTCAAATAAAGCAAATCTTATGTTACACCTTCGTATCTCATGGAGCTTGCAGCGGAGACTTAGCTACACTGGTTGGGCTCCCAAGGATGCATGGCTACACTGGTCATGGTCCATTCTCTTCTTCCCCCCTCTTCTTGAGACGATTGTACTTGAACTTAGAAGGGAATATCCCGTTCATCGAGGAAAGAGTTTCTAAACTGAGGAATTAGAGTTACCTTGTTGAGGGAGATTGTTTCTTTGTCATTTCTGAGGTGGGGAGCTACATATCACTTACACAGTACAAGGAAAGATTCATGGTTATCAGAGTTCGTGTATGTAGACTTTCTCTGATCTGGATTATTTTGGAGTTTTGATCATAGAATGGTGGAACTTAGAGTATGTTGACTCTTAAACCTAGGTCTCAATAAGGTTCCACCAAACTAATAATCCAAAGGTCTAACTAAGCTCCATACTTCAATTTAATGAAGAAAGGTTTAATAATCAATCTTGATTCTCCTTCTTTCTCTTTTCTTTCTTTTTCACTTCTTTTTCAAATAAGTGTTTGCTAAGGGACTAGCAAAGGTAAAGTATAGGGGGATGATGAATCCTTGATTCTCACTCTTTATTCTTTTATTTTAGCTACTTATCTCGGCAAAGAATCATGTAAATAGGTGTAAATACAATAAGTTAGCATTGTGCATGCATGTGTTAACTTTGTATATTTAGCATGTATTTGTGTAAAAATAAAAGCATAAATGAAAAGAAAAAGGAAGGAGGTATTTACAATAAATAAGAGTGACCCAAACCCTAAGAGAAGGTCAAGCCTTGACCTGATCGCCAAAGAAAATAAGTAGAGAGAGATAGGGCTTACTCTATGTTGTAGATATCACTGATTTTTGTAAATATGTATTTTTGATAAAATAAAATTAAAACAGTATTTTATCTCCTTTTACATATTCCAAAAAATGAAATAAAAATTAGAAAAATTAAATTAAAATCAAAATCAAATCCTCTTTCCTTGTACAAAACACATGTATATATACCACATCTCCTATTTATTTTAAACTTGTAAATAACTCATAAAAATAAAATAAAAACTATTTTGTAGTCCTAAAATTATGCTGAAAATAAATAAAATATAAATTGGGTTATTTGTGTAAATAACAAATAGAAATAGTTTTACATAATACATATGTATATTATACCTGTACATAACACCATATACTGTATAGACACACATTTATTTTTCATAAAATAACTAAAAATCACAGTAAAATTCCTTGAAAATAAAAAATATTTTCCTTTTTATTCATTTTAATTTAAATTCATTTATTATTTTTGATTTATTTATCTTTATTTTTCTTTGCTATTTTATCATGTAGCCTATTTTGTCCTCTTCCTCGGCCCCTTCTGATTGGGCCACATCGGATTTGTTGACCGAGGTCAACTGACCCCTTTGCCACCTTTTGCTCTCGGACCAAGTCTGGGTCGCTTTTCGCCGAATTAACCTGACCCGATTTGATCGATTTCTTCCCTATTTGCAGCTCTGATTACAGAGTGTAGATCCATGATCCACGCCCTATATGATCCCTATGGATACGACCCTCGGTTCGCACATGCTCATTCCATCTTTCTCAGACCTTGCAAACTATATAACCTCCTATAGATCCATCTTCTTCCACACCTTTTAGCTGCGCCACTTCTTCCGTTGCACCCGTCTACCTTTCCTAGAGTGACAGCAAGAGATAGAGGGGACGAGGGGAGCGTTTCATGTGTACAAACCCTAGGTCTGACGAGCTCTGCCTCTGCTCTGCTGCAAGGAGCTCTAGCCTCTGTAACCGCCATCCATTGAGGCCATCACCTCCGTGGGCTCTATCCACGACTCCCAGGCGATCTTCCTCCATATCCAGGTACCTGTTTTACCTTCCCTTTCAAATTGAATCCATCTTTTTATCACCAAACAGAGTAGCTTCGATGAGCCTCCGTTCTCCATCATTTCACATACCTCTGACATGACTCCACCCCGCTTCGACTACCTTCCACTGCTACGTTACTCCCCGCATCCTTCCATCAACTCCAATCATCGGATTGGATTCGTGTAATAGGTCCAATCCCCCGCTTCACATATGAACTCCCTCGTTCACTGACCCCCTTGGTTCGCTATGCTTTTGGATACCTAACCCTCATCGGAGCTTCATCTCCAAGCACGACCCTCTTTTCCTGCAGGGTTAGCATGCTAAGAGGCCTCATTTGGAGGCATCACGGAGTCCAGGAAAGCCCCAACTCACTAGTTCGTCCCCTGGACCTCTCTCCTAGTCCTGGGCCCCTTGGAGCCTTCCTGCAGCTGTGGATTGTCAACACCAACTGATTCCACTTCTCCACAGCTTGAGAGAATGTCGGAGCTGCACGCAATCAATGGAAGAAACTCGCTGGAGGCGAGTTCTTCCAGACGATCCCTCCACCATCCGATCGAAGCTCGCCCTAGGTCTAATCATAGACGTTCAGCATTGGGGAGCTCCTGATCATCTGATCCATCTGAGGATCGTGTCAGCCATCCATCACTGAAGAGGCACCCAAGCATCTCAGCCATCCATCAGTTAAGTGGATACTCTCAACCGTTGGATCCTTATAATAAAGGGTAATTTGCACTTAGGACCTTTCACGTTTTGCGTTTACTTTCTAGTCCTATAAATATTGTTGCAATTAGTTTTATTTTGGACCATTTGCAGTTTGAATCTCCAAATTTTTGTATTTGCATTTCAGTCCCTCTTCAAGTGTAGCATGTAGCCTTACACTTGATTTTGTGGGTTATTTCCACGTTGTGCCCTGAACTTTTGAGTTGTTACTGGTTGAATGTTTATTAATATTATTTGCACTTATGTCCATTTGAGCGTGTGTCACATGTGGTGCCCTTGTTGATTTGGACTCTTAACATTCTTAGCCCATGGTCTTGAAACTTTCAAATTATTGCAAGTAGGTCCCTATGTTCTGTGTGCCTTGTTTTGAATTAAATAATTACTAAACTAACTCCAATTTTTTTATAAAAATTACAATTAGCTCATACTAACACGTAATATCTATGGTAATTTTATGGATTAATTTAGTTTTGTTTGCTATTTTCTAAAAATCAAAAACACCTAAAAAAATTTTGTCTATTTTAAAAAATACATTAAAATTCAAAAAGTTGTCTGAAAATTTCCACAAAAATTTTTATGTGTATGATTTTATATGCTTTGTCTTCAATACTATTTTTGCTTGAAAATTCATTGTTAAAACCCTAAAAATTACAAAAGACCAAAAAACTTATAAAATCATTAAAAATTCTAGAAAATAAAAAAATATAATTCCGATTGTTGTTAGATAATTTTATTGACCTTCTCAAAAAATTGCTACCCAGAACACTAGGACACTTTAGATATTTTTAAATTGTCATTTTGTCCTGGTTGTGCGTTGTCTCATTATTTAGCTCTTGTTTGATTTTTATAAAATCATATAAAAATTGGAAAAATCCCATAAAATCTTAAAAAACATTTGAATATTTGAAAACTATAAAAATATTTGGTTTCATGTTTTAGAGCATTTTTGAATCTTAATAAAAATTGTTGAAGCTTACATTTCCTTTATTGTTTTGTCTTATTTTCTTATTTTGAAAATATAAATAAATTGCAAAATTAAAAACCACAAAAATATGCTTTCTATTCCCTGATTAGGACTAGTTCGTACATTTCCGTGCTCCTTGTGTTCGACCCTGGTCGCTATACCAGGTTAAATAAATAGTGGATACCGTTGACATTCCCCTGTTTTGATTGATTTTTCTGAGTGGTTTCTATTTTCTTGATTTACAGAATTGATTGTCTAGGAACAACGACACTTGCTTATTTTTCCATCTTAGTCGATTGGATTTTCGTGATGTCGACCTCTTATTCATTAAATGACACTTTTTGACATGATCACAATACGATCCCATTGGATTCCACCACACGAGAACCTTATGCATAAGTAAATTCCATAAATTCTTGAATACCTTTCTGAAAGGTCTCTATTACATATCCATCTACTAGATGCTTGTACATCTACTCTCTTATAGCCATCGATTTCACCTGAATGTAACAATTCATAAGGTCAAATGAAAGGAGAAGATTTAAGGTTGGCTTTAATTCAGAGACAAGACATAGAAAAGCTAAACCAAAACCTATTATTGCCCTAAGCTTATTTTACTAATTTTAGGAGATGAGACGAGAAATGTTTTCATTAAGTTATCATTGAGACCACCCATAAGGATTCAAACTTACTATAAGACGATCATTGTCGCATGTAGCTTATTTCTGAGGAAAACTCGATAGCATAACCTTATACCCTTCTAGTATACCCCATAAACCAATCACAATCAACTCTCAAAACCTTTACTGTAGTGAAAATTTCAATAGTAGATTATGATTGGTTTGGTATACAGATAAATAAAGGGTTATGTAGCCGAATTTTCATTAGAAATAAGCTACAATATGTGACAATGATCTCCTTATAATAATTTATAATCCTTGTCGACTCCTTTAGTCTAAAATCTCCGAACTAAGAAAAGCCAACATAACTGTAATATTTTAAGATAACTTACGTCATACATTTGTACGTACTATAGATGAGACTATAACATAATCTTAAAATATTTAGTCATTTATGTTGATGGGGATATTTACGTATTTGGTTGGTTAACGGTGAGGATATGGATAGCTATGATCCTAAATTAGTGCTTAATTAAGTATTTAAATGATATTTATTAGAAGTGTACCCCTGAAAAAAAATCATCCACATACACACATCAAAATCCATGACCATTGGACTGAGATATCTCATCATGAAGTGAGTCCAATAGTATTTTATAAAATTAAAAAAAAATATGACACAATTGGAGGTGATGAAATCCTCTAATGTTTGCACACGACTCCCAGTGTGTAGGGCCACACATCATCCGATGTGGAGGAACGCACTGTGTGTGAATATTTTGTGCGATTTAATAATATGTTAATGCTTTAACCTTATTATATACCTAACTAAAAGTTAATGTGATATACTTTGATACATTAACTAGAATTTAATGTGAATAAAATTATCATAACATAACAATCGTTGTTTGTTAAACAACAAACACGACCCTGTCATTCTTTTGGTTGCATGTATCATATCTATATACATGTATTTTTTTTGTTTCCATCTTTCATTGCTCCAATCTAAGAAAAGTTCTATCCTCCACCACCATCTTAGAGTCGAGTCCATGAGCATTGAAGACCGTCGATCTCTGCCCCATGAGACTGCCTTCATCGATACTAAGTTAGGATCCCTCATGATATCCCTCTGATTTTCTATCTATGTTCTTCCTTCTCTTCTCCATGTTTACCCACTCATTTATCCAATCAATTCTTCATTTTTGTATGTCGATAATCATATTCATCATTCTCTCCTTTTTGTTGTTCAATTTTCCATCATGATCTATAACCATTGGCACACACACTTTCCTAAGCTAGGGCTAGCTTCCTCCCTCTCCTAAGAAGCCCTTCTGCTCATTATTTTCTTCTAACATTAGTCTGAGGTTCATCCCCTTATCTTCTTTCTCCCAACAAATTTGTACCTCTCTTCCCCTCTTTCATTTGAGCCATTTCTGTCCCTACTCCAAATTCTAATTTAATGCCACCAATAAATCCCCTAACTCTTTTCCATGTATTTCTTCTTTCCTTCTCTCATAACTTCATTTATCTAGTTCTCTCCTTTTTTCCACTTCCAATTACAATCCTAAAATTTTAATTGAGATGTGATTCATTCTAATGAAAGTATTGGTATTTTAAAATTCAATATTCTTGTTTAATATACAAATTTAGTCATGTTATTGGTTGTGGTATTTCAAAAAACACCTGGCATGCATATGCATTTCCATCTATATTAGACAACCATAATCAAACCTAACAACAACTACATATTAATCAAGTCATCTGTAGCATTTTCAACATGTTCAAGAGGCTAAGAATATAAAAAATTAACAAGCTGACTATCAATAATATGAAAAGTCCTAAACCATCAAAATAAGAATGAAATGTAATGAAATAATAAAAAATGAGAGAAATCATGAAGGAATATACCTAATGGAAGAAGTGTATGTGATTGAATAACCCAAACAGGGTCACTGGAGGCAAGGAGGGCGGCACAAGTCGATGGAGGGATGGTTATGCGGAGAAACATAGGTAGAATGAGGAAGAGGAGGCCCGCCGATGTTTTGTTTACATACACATGCAAGCACACTTACGTGCTCACCCATGGCTCCACACGTGCTCGCCAGTTTAATGACACGCACACTACCGAGACGCACCTTGAATTTCAAATGGGCGAGCACATACTGGGCGAGCACGTGTGCAACCCATGTACTCACCCATATCGTAACAAACATGCCCTAGAGTTGTGCATCGAAATCCAAACTGACGAGCATATGTGTAACCTAAGTGCTTGCTCACATGTGGGCCAACACATGTGCTTACCAAGTGCAAGCCTTTTTTTGTAGTGCATACAACAATTACTAATTACAAATGTCTATATTACTTAACTCATTATATTTTTTATTAAAGTTATAGTTACTAATGTCCATACAATATTTATTGATTACAAATGTCCATATTACTGAATTAATTATAATTGTTATTGAAGTTATAGTCACTAATTTCCATACAAAAATGATTTATTAGGTAAGTTACTAATGTCCATTCAATAATTACTGATTACAAATGTCCATATAACCAAACTCATTATGATTGTTACTAAATATTTAGTTACTTAGTACTTATGAATAATTACTAGATGATTGAATAGCCATATTACTGAAGTTATACAAATAATTACTCAATGTTCATGTCCATATTAATGACTCATTATGATTAATTACTGAAATTATAGTTACACATCAATTATTTATTTGGAAACTGCATTAGTTAACTACCTCTTATATTATTTACATAATGATTGATTCTTAATAATATCATCAGAGATGTTCTTCTTGCCTCTTTGATCAATAAGTATACAACTATCATCAATGCTTCATTATTTAACTTTTTCATCCATGAAACATAAAAAGTGTTCAAACATCTGGCATACCTGAAATAACAGATGAATTAGTAAACCACTAGGTGGCAGTTGTAAGAACTAAAGAGGAAGTAGTAATAATAATATCTCTAGCTTATGAAATATTTGGATATAAATAGAAAAAACTGAGAAACTTAATTTTAAAATAAGCACAAGATAAGCTATAATTGTGTAGGAAATATAAAATAAAATATCGTATCAGTAAATAATGTAAATACATCAGTAACTCAGTATATCTTTAAAATAATGCATGAAAAGTAACAATTGTGTTCGCAATAGTAACATAAAATATCTTATAAGTAAATTAAGTTAGGACATATGTAACTCAGTATATCTTCAAAGTAACACGTGAAAAAAGTAACACTTATGTTAGTAATAGTAATATAAAATATCTTATAAGTAAATTAAGTAATTACATCATGTAAACAACGTGTAAACTCAGTATATTTTCAAAGTAACACCTGAAAAGTAACATACGCGTTTACTATAATTTTTATTATATGAAATAAGAATACCTTGGATAAAGAATCAAGTAGGACTATATCATATATCAAAATGAATAAAAATTGATATTATGTACAATACTTTATCATGTTTCAGTAATATTCTCGAATAAGTATTTCTTATGATAAAAAATATGCAGTGTTCATAAAATAAATATTACTGAACTCATCATCTCGCTCTTTTTTATCCCAAAACAAACACTGATGATAGAGTCAAAAAATCATTAAAACAATGAAATTATAATAGAAGTAAATGATTAAATCGTGAAAATGAATCACTTACCTCTCATCTTACATTGAAATGAAACAATCACATTGAGTTGGAATGAAACAATAGGTTTTAGCAATCATATACATGTGCCTTCCACTTTCCAAAAATGTAAATTTATTTTTAGAAATATTTTAATTTCCAATTTTATTTTGTTTTCATACGAAAACAGGTTCTTATTTTTTGGGATTGGATCTTGTGGATGGACATCTACAATTAGGTGCTCACACTACAAGCAAAGGTCCCAAAGGGGACGGTCGACGATCGTCCTCTTTCCTATGCAAACCATCCCTTCTACTCAGATGGGATGGTCACGAAACCATCCCCTTTACCATCGTCTTTAATGGGCATGGGACCCATTAGATAAAAATCCTATATATAGGAATATCAAGAACAATAAAATCGAGGAGGGTTCCTATTATCCGGTCTTGGAGGGTATGCGGTGCTCGACAAGTAAGGTCTGACAATCGTTGTGTCGACCGCTCTCTCAGCTCTCAAATGTCCTCAATTCAACGCATCAACAATTAACCTACAATGATGCTCAATCAATAAGTATAGTGAGCTAAAATTATTATACCATAAAAAAATTTATATATATATATATTATACAAGTGTAGGGGTTAAACCACAAAGGAGCAATGAGAATAGACCACAAAAAAGACAAAAAATCAATATTTTTTCGTATTTTTATAGGTATTTTTATGTATTTTAAATATTTTGTATTTTTGGATTTTTTTAATTTATATTTTTGTTTTTTAAATTTTATATTTTTCATTTTCAATTTTTATTTTTTAATATGTAAAATAAATATATGTATATAAGGATATATAGATAATATGTAAACTATTATAGACATATAAGATATAACTATAAATAATATATATAATAGAGAATTTCTATAAGGAACAATCCAAATTATTTTTAGGATTTTAAATATTAAGGGTAATAATAATAAGTATATATAGCTATATATAATATAGGCTAGTATATATATAAATATAGCTATAAATACTCAAAATAGGTCAAATAAAATATTTCTATCTTTTTTATATTTTTCTATGTTTTGGAATTTTTATAATTTTTAATATTTTTATTTTTAAACGAACAAAAAGTAAAAATAATGAGTAATAGTAAAAGACCTGATTGTTTTGAGATTTAAAAATAGATAAATATCTCAAAGTTTTCCAAATCTATTTTTAATATATAACATATAATATAAATAAGATATAGAAATAAAAAATGCTATTTTAAATTTTTTAATAGTTTTTAATAAAAATTATAAGTTTTTTAGATCTTTAAAATTTCCAGGGTTTTTTGTAATCATTAGTGATTTTTGGTCTAGAGTTTCAAAATATAATTATAAAGATAATGTAATTTTTTAGAATTTTTCAAAACACTTTTATAATTTTTTTGTATTTTTAAATTCAATAAGGGAAATATGAAACATCTGTGAATTTTGAAATATAGGAAAACAATTTTAATTACCTTGCGAAAAATATATGTCATTTACTATGGATCTAGACACTTAAATTATTTTCCCTATAATTTCAGGATGCAAAATGATATTTTAATAAGATAAATACAAGAAATAAAAACTAAAATGCGGTAGGTACCTAAACGTAATTTAAATAAATGTATCATGCATTCGAGAACAAAGATTAAATGTATGAGGGCCTTTATGCAAAATTCCAAAGATATTCTATCAAACATGCCTAGCAGGGGTATTTTTGTAATATTTAGGAAACAACATGGTCTACTTACAAATTAACCAAAAGGTTAAACTTTAAGGACTAATTAATAATAAAACCCACATGGGGTCCTCTATAAAATGTCCAAGCACCTCACGTATAGGGGCTCAAATGTAAATAAAATAAGTGCATGGTCTAAAGTGCAAATATTAAAGAAAATTTTGAGCTACAAAAAAAGTTGTATGGACTAAAATAAAATTACAATAGTTGAGGGGTGCTGAGTGATGAATCCATGATTCATTAACACTTCTATCGTGTTTTGTCTTAAAATTCTTAACAAATGCATGTAAATATGTATTAATTTTCACATATTGTAAAAATGTAATTCATAAACTAAAATGTATTTTTATGCATAAAAACATGTAAATAAATAAAAAATAAAAATGAAAAGAAAAAGAAGGCAGATTGTAAATATGTATATATGTACAGTTGTCTAAATATAAAAAAGATGAAAGATATATTTATATAACCTAACGTCTGAGACCAAGTCAACATGGATTGGTCGACAAATAATAAAGCAAGGGAAGATAAGGAAGAAAACAACAAAAATAATTTACATTGTGCATCATACATTAATTCTTATTTATTCGTTATTGATCAAAACTTCAACAAATTTAATTAACTCATTTCTATAAATGTTTCACCAAACTCTATTCCCTTGTGTTTATAAAAATGTATATAAAATTAAAAATCATAAAAATTCCAACTAGCAATATGCCAAGAAATCTGATTGTCAAATTATCAATTTCTCGCTTTTCACAACTTATTACTTCTTCATATGAAATCCATTTTTGCTCTACTCACCATAAATGTTCATAAAATAATATTGTCTAATTAATTAAGTAGATTTCACTAAAATCGAAGTCCGTTTGCAAAAGGTTGATTTTGAGACCTAATGACAAATGGGTTTATGAGCTATTTATTTTATTCTATACATACTATTTACAGAACGCTTGATTTTATGATTTTCAATATTTTCATGATTTGTAGTTTATCTCTAAAAAAATTCAGAAATTAAAAATTTTATTTAATATTTTAAATAAATAAAAAACCCTAAATTATAGTTGAAATTGAAATGCAGGTTATATATCTGTATTTAATTATATATATAAATTAATTTAATATAATTAAAAAAATACACACAAAAATTATTTATTATTATATTAATTAGTAAAATATAAATTAATATATTCATTAAATTAATTAATTAAAAATATATATGCTATGTATTAAGTATACTATATACGTATTTATTAACAATATATTTATATCTCATAAAATAAATATTATTTATAAAAATAGATTCTACTATAATTTAGGCAAATTGATTATTCACATTTATTATTTTTGTATCTATTTAGAATAATGTTATGTATTATTTATTTTCTATTTAATAACAAATTTTATTTAAAGATTAATGTGGTCCTGACCCATCTCAGCATCACATTCATCTTCCCCCAAGATTCTATTGGCGTTTGTCGGTACATACCATCTTCACGATTTTTTCATGCATCATTGCATCTCCACCATGTGATCTAACCTATATAAATTCTTCACCAAACAAACCCCATTCACACTGCCCCTTGGATCGATCTCTACCCCCTCTTCAATCTTCTTATTTAATCGACCAAAGTCCACTATTCAAAAGAAATCCTCATGAAACCTATCCATAATCCAAAATAGTCTGACTGGCAAACCATCTTCTTCACTGTGTGTTGCCCACCCCCGGTTGTGATAGAGCTTGGTGGTCATTCTGCATGGAGGATGGATAGTCGGAGGAGGGTTCCAAGGCTTTCCTAGCCTTGCATCACAGCCTAGGCAGCGTTGAGCTTCGATGAATACCCACCATAGAGAGAAGACCTACGGATCTTCTATCCTCAACATCATCCCATGTATATTTCCTCCATTTCGTATCCTCAGTTGTCTTGTCAGATTAGTTGATTTAATCATGTCATTAGATCCCCTAATCTTCTTCTTTCATTTGCACACAAATCCATGTTCAAATCATTCTCGATTTGCATCCAATTTCATATGATGAACCACCTTTCAGGAACTATTCACTGCACTATAAGAAAAAAATAACTTGTGGCCGATTCCTCTTCAAATAGAGCAATTAAAACCACCTTGCAGGTAGTCATTGCATCTGGTGCTTCATCTTCACCCATGTGGAGCCATCTTCACTGCCAGCTTCTAACGCCTCTTCGATCAATCGAGCAACCGTTTATCATTTCCTAGAACCAAACCCTAGTCGGAGCTTCATTAGAGCTTTCGTCATCCATCTCGGATCAACCATCACTGCAGGGGAGCTTGAAGGAGGTAGGAGACCCCCTTCTGGACCTGCAGAAGGTCGACCACCACCTACCATCGTCGCTTCTTTACTGGATCATGTTTGCTCTCCCAATACAATTAAGTCTTGATTTTTTTTATTTTTCATCAATGTTTCAAAAGTAAAATATTTTTTATTTTGTAGGGTTTTCACATTTTTGGATATTTTCAAGAATATCTATCGGGAGTACAATTTCCTATATTTTTGAAAACTGTGTCTCACAGAGGGGGAAATCAAAGAATGTTGTGGAAAATCATGATGCATGCAAGGAAAGAAAACATACTTGTCTCCATCTCTATGTGTGCAAATGTTCCGCATAGAAATTAAAATCTTAATACACTGCATGCAAAAAGACGTAAAAATTATACCCTAATCAAGCTACTCTAGCATAAGAATGAATTAATATTCAAATCAGTGAATTATGCCTAAGTGTGGATTAGGGTAGTAGGTTCAACTTTTATTCATCTAATCAAACATGCATTCACTCCTAGGTTTCACGAAATCACGTGAAGGAAATAAGTCAGAAAACCAAAAATCGCGGTGAGGTCCCCCAAGTTCACTGGTACTTGATGAAACAAACCTCGAGAAGAAAATCCGAGTGTCTATGTCTACAAGTGGGGATATCCTTAGTGGACCCCTTTCTACAATATAAAAACGAGCAAGTGCCCCTTCCTCTCTCACAAAAACAAAAACATGGGCAAAGTCCTTTGAATTCTCAAAGAAAATAGGAAATGTAATTATCTCTAAAAAATGAAAATATCCGTTGTCCGACTCACGTTGCTCCTCTACAACTAGCATGTAGAGAAAGAGCATGGTATCTACGATCTAAGTTTGCTTGGCTTCCAGAGAAGTTGGATAATCTTGATGGACCTACACTACTTGTCAGCATAGACAAATAAAAAAGAAAATACAAGACAAGAAATCAAGAAAAATCAGAAGACAAAAAAAGGAGACATGACAAAAAAAATCGATTAAAATCAAGAAATCAAAAATCGAGAAAACCAAGGAAAATCAAAAGAAAATAAAACATACAAAAATCGAGAAGAAATTAGAGAAAATAAAAATGAAAATCAAGAAAAAACGAGCAAAAAAATCAAGAAAATTTGAGAAATTCGAGAAAGAGAAAATAACAAAAATAGAAACTCAAAAATCAAGTGTGATTGTGCCTCCCCGACAACGATGCAATTTTGATAACCGGATCTGACTCATAATTAAAATGAAGAGTCGTTATAACGAACAAACGAGAAATATCTGATTAATCAAACAAAATACAATAAAATAGAAGTGAGAGAAAGAGAGAAAATGAATAAGCAGCTCTTCTCCTATTTTATTGTTCACTATTTATTTTACCAGGCAAGTGTTCCTAGGTCAAACACAAAGAGATAGAAAATCGGTCGTTGATTTTTGAGTGATAAATATTTTTCTGATTTTTTTATTTCTTCTTCTCTAAGAAAATCCTTTTATCAATTTTAGTTTTTATATTTTTTATTTGATTTTTAATTTGCCAATGTTTATTTACTTTTTTAAAGGATACTTTTTTCGAAACAATGATCTACAATATAGTAATATGCGATATGAAATAATACATGATACTATATAGAGTAGATCTCTGAAAATAATCGAGCAACGGGCTCGAAGAACAACATAAAATAAAACCAAAATGGAGTTAGAGTCGAAGAGTTAAAATCTCGATAAAATTGCAATTAAAAATTCTTTAAAATCGACTAGAAATAAAATTGTCAAAGAATGCTATCAAAATAATGTTCACAATTATCCAATAGTGTCCAAGAGTATTAACGTAGAAATAAAGAAAATAAAAGAAACAAAATTTATTTCAAATAGTTCCCAAGTCAAGGACCTTTTTGTAAGAGAACTTTCTAGATATTACACTTAGCTTCCTACATGGGGACCTAAATGTAAATTTGAAAAGATCTGGAGGTGTGTCTAGATTTTGGAAAGCTAGCATGGATGTCTTCTATAACTTTTCCACCGTTTCACTTTAATGGCTGGGATTAGGGGTGGTAACAGATCTGGATCGTCTGGGTGGACGCAACACATTCTAGGCACTCGGTCTCACCTTCTGATTGTCTAGTCAGTCAGTCGAAGAGGCTGAGTCATTTGAGATTTCTGACTCTGTTGAGTCTTCTCCCCTCGACGACCGTCGTGAGGATGAGCCATGCTTTTTGGCATTCAATGTGTTTTTGGATCTTCCGACCATATGTCCATCAGATGCCCTATTTTCTTAGAGAATCTCCTGATCTTTACTTTGTGCATCTTTATGAGACTGTGATTGACATGGAGGATTCTATCACTGATCCATCCTTCTACACATTTGACTTCATTAGCTTTGATCACTCACTCCATTCCTACAAGTTGATGATTTCTTCTAAACCACCGGACCATGGTTTAGTTTTTTGATTCTCTTCCCCTGGAGGTATATACCCACTTGATTGCATACATGGGTGTTCTTTTTTATTTCATCATCATTTTCATTTTGAGATGATGGCAAGAGTATGTCATTTGTCTGACAGATGTTGTCCTGAACCAAGACACAACGTTATCCTATCTTTTGCGCCCATCTAGGGGTGTAAAACCTAGTTCTTGTTGAGAGGCACCTCACTAATCCACACCTCTTGTATATACATGTTTCGTCTTCATTTTCTTCTTTCTTCTGTCTGTCCTACACAGATCTACCGTCTGATATCTGTGTCTATACGTAGGACATATTGTATCCTAGGTATAGGGGGTGTAGACCGAGTTATTCTCTCTTTGTCGTGCTTCATCACTCATGTTGCTTATACTTAGGGATACCTTACCCTAAGTATAAGAGGAGTGATGTGTACCTTCCCCAATGTATTTTTTTCTTTTTATAGATTTCTTGATCCCCTCATCTATATCCCTTTCTATTTATATTTCTAACTAAACTTAGGGA
Source organism: Ottelia alismoides (assembly GCA_037367405.1). NCBI lineage: Eukaryota > Viridiplantae > Streptophyta > Magnoliopsida > Alismatales > Hydrocharitaceae > Ottelia > Ottelia alismoides. The sequence continues at coordinate 447,856 of JAZKJV010008977.1, read as the reverse complement.
TATCTCACCCTAGGTATTGGGGGAGAAAGACCAAGTCGTTGATATGTGCATTCCCATCTTTAACTCTCCCCGCCTTGTGTACAATCTTCTATACTTAGGATTATTTCATCCTAAGGGCTTATTTGGTTACTGGGTTGGACTGGGTTGGGGTACACCGGTGTACCCCTCCTTCCAACCCTCTCAATCCTCCTCACAGTTTACTGTTCACAAGGGTACCGTTTACTATTCATAGGGGTACCCCAACCCAACCCAACCCAGTCCAACCCAGCAACCAAACATGCTCTAAGTATAGGGGCCAGTCAACTTCTCATTCTTTCATCTCTTTGTTCTTTCATGGTTATAGTATAGACTGCTTTATACTTAGTACGCGTTATGTCTTCCTTTTTCTCTCTGATCTATGAGGGCATAGCTCAAGCTAAGTATAGGGGGTTGTATATATGTTGTATATACTTTAGCCATAACTTGCACTTTCATATTTTAAGTTATTTGGCTAAAGCACAATCAGTTCCGTGCAAAGAATAAACCAATAGAAATATGTATAAAATTTCTTTGTATACATTGATTAGTAAATTGGTTATAAGTATTTTGCAAAATGATTCGAAATGTGGTTAGAAAATATTTGAAAAATCTTTTGAAAATCATTTGGAAAACATTTTATAATTTTTTTAAACTTTTTATAAAAATGTTTTGTTTGTAAAAACTTCTTTTTTTTTTAAATAAAATGTTTTGTAAAATCTATTTGCAAATGATTTGAAATGGTTGAAACATATTTGAAAAATCTGTATATAATTAGGAAATTCTGTATAAAATGACTTATAAATTTTGTAAATATTTGTAAAAATTATTTGTCAAATTATTTTTTATAATAAAGTTTTCAAAATGTTTGACGAAATCTTTTCAAATGATTTTGAGAACTATAGACATAATTGAAGTAAATAAAAAATCTTTACAAACTTCATATATAAAAACCTACTAACTTTCAAGTTATAAATTCTCAGTGTAAAATATACCTCAATTCTTATAAATATAGAGGTGCTCCCGTGTAAGCTCCTGTATATAATTATTTCTAACCTTTTTGTCTTTCAAATTCACTAAAAATTTGCAAAATTCAAAACCCCAGAAACATTTGCAAAATCTATTCAAAAATCCATAAAAAGATCAAAACTAGAAAATAACATCACAAAAATACTTTCCTTTCATAGTACATAGCATTTGCATTTTTTGTATTGATGTTGATAATTGAACTAGTATAAGTAAATCCGAAGAGTGGAGCTTGGTTGGAACTTAATCCACTTAATCTCAAGAACCTTTAAGGAGCTAGAATTGAGATACTTCGGGTCTACTAAACTTAGTTCTTTGAGAACACACGACTTAGTTCAGTTTCGCATTGACTGCCTAAGTAGAATATTTATGAACACACACATGACTCTTGTCAACATTGACCTTGCTTGCACATCTGCACTTTACATCTCTCTCACCTCAATTGAAGTGTTAAAGGGCTAGATTTTCCAACATGAGACACAAGCCAATGGAAAGATCATAAGTCATGCATTTGTGGCCATTATACCCAACCCGATCCAGTAGTGAAGAGGTCTAAAGACAAAAGTCTGTGGGTTGCAATAATGTTTCAAAAGAGGGATAGTCTACTGGTTCAAGAGGAAAAATTTCTTATGTAAATATTATTGTATATAGTATTAAAAAATGCAAAATCAAAAACTCTAAAAAAATAGACGAGCAAAATTCAAAGAAAAACCATTCTTGTCAGAGTATGTATGTATATATAGTTAATAAGCAAGATTTAGCCTCAAAGTCAAATACATGTGAGCCTACAATCGGATGACTTGGCTACACTGGTCGAGCATCCTAAGATAGGTAGCTACACTGTCTACTGTCCATTCTCTTCTCCATCTCTTCTTGAGTTGATTGCACTTGAACTTAGAAGGGAATACCCCGCTTCTCGAGGAAGAGTTAGATTGGGAATTAGGGTCACCAATGTTGGAGAAGATTTACTTTTACCACTTCAACTAAGAGGAGCTACATATCACTGACATTGTACAAGGTAGACTCATAGTCATAAGGGACTGTGTATGGCATTGGCTTGTTCTGACCTAGCTTTTGAGGAGACTTGGGTAGAGTTTTATTGTTCGTAGATGTTGTTGTTTTTTAAGTCCTAGTCTCAATATGGTTCCGACCGCACCTAAAAATCCAAAGGTCCGACTGACCTCCAAACTTTGATTTATGAAAACCAATTTGAAAGTTTAAATAAATCCAAGTTCGTTCTCTTTCTTTTATTTATTTTATTTTCTGCACTTACAGACGTAAGTGTTTGCTCGATACTAGAAAAGGAAAGAAGGGATGATGAATCTCCATTTTATCACCATTATTCTTTCATTTTGGCCTTTAAACCCTAGCTAAATGCACGTAAATAATAATATTTTGCATAAAATAACACATATTCTTTATTATGTAAATATTGTATAAAATGTTGTATTTGAAGCCAAAATAAAAGAATAAAGAAAAGAAAAGAAAAAGAAATAAAATGCCATAGGTATTGAATGACCATAAACCCTGAGACCTAGGCATCATGATGACTAGATCGACAAGGAATAAAGTATGGGGAGATAAGGTCTAATAAATACAAGAAACCCTAATTTTAATTCTTCAATAATTCCAATTTGTTACTTGCTTTATTCTTTATTATTTATACATAAAATCAATAAACATTGTAATGAGAGTTGTAGATAAAAATGTATAGAAAAATACAAAATTTGCTTCATTGAAAAATAATACATACTGTGTTGTCTACACTCAGAATAAAAATCCAAAATGCAAACTTCCCAGACATGTATCATCTCCATATGAACTGAAAATTCATCAAAATTACCTTTAATTGTACATAACTTTTATTAGCTATTTAATGAAGGTGGTTTCATTTAATTTGAAGTTAAGATGTAAAAGTTAGGTTTTGAACTCCTATTTACAATATATCTGAATAAAACATTCATTTTATTATTCTTTATATTTTCATTATTAAATTTTTTTAATGTTGTAGATACTATTTATAGCATATGCACATATTTAGAAAAAACTATTAAAAATATGCTAAAATAAATATATGTACAAAATACATAGATGAATTGTACATATATATAGCAATATAATAAAAAAAGTATAATTAATTAAGTGTACATACCATATCAAAAAAATTAAATAATAATATATTTATGTAGATTTAATTAAATTACAAATATATAAATTATGTATATAAAATAATAATATTTAAAATGCAAAATAAAAATAAAATGCATACTATAAAGATGAATATACTTATAATTATACTTGTAAAAAGCAACATGTAGGAAAATTAACATGTAAAAATTAATAAAAAATATAATAAAATACTACATAAAATAATAAGTATTTTATCATGTTTTGACTAAAAATTAATAAAATCATTTATTATTTTATTATTAATTAATAAGGGTTTTTAGGTTTTTTTTGTCATGCAGCCTGCCCACGTGGACCAATGGGAGGGTGGTCTGAGTTGACCTCAGTCAATTCCCTAACCTCTGGGTTTGCGTTTGGCAAGACTACACCCTTGACTTCCTCAAAATGCCCCCACTGATTCTTTCACCATTTTGAGATAATTCCTTCTTTGACTTTTCTCCTCGATCAGTGTACTTTCACGCGTGATAAATTTCTTAATCTAAGGAGCCATGCATTGATCACTCATCTCGATTCAATACCCGTCTGTACATAACCCTTCACCGGACTTCGATTTGAGTTTTGATCCTGTTTGAACCCTCGAAATCCCCTTCTTTTGCATTCATGAGGTTGCGTGTGACAGAGGCTCTCTCGTCGGTCAGTTTGGTGTGGAGGAAAAGATGTTCTTCCTGGTTTATGCCCATCGTGGCGACCTCCGCCTGATGGACCACCGATTTCTGTTCCAGTAGTTGTAGTGTTTACTTCCTGCATTTATTTCGCACTTTTACGCATTGCAGTAGCGTAGAATTTTCATCCTGTAGTTCATCGAAGCTTTGCTCCAGCGACTATTCTTCGTCATAGACCACCTTGTTCAGACTCATCTTTACACCATTCTTCTTCCCCTTCATTGCTCCACCTCCATACCACCTTCTCTCACATCGATTCCCTATGGATCGAGTCAACTCGCTCTCCTCCTCCTCCTTATGTCGGAGAGCTCCGCCTCGATTCACCTCATTTGAATTCTATGACTAAGAAGGTTGAGATAGTTTACCCTCAATCTCTAACTTTTTTCATGTAGGTCAAAACTTCAGGGGCCCATTTGGGCTAAAAATCAAACCTGGACGAGATACCGGGAGCTCTATTTTTCACCGAGCAGCCAGGATCCCACTGTTGGGTCTCGATCACTTTTGAAGATCCTAATAGTTGTGGACAACCTTGAGGACAATCCCAAGCATCTCAACAACAATATTGAAGCTCGGAGGAACCAGAGTTCTCCTATGTTCTTCCAATCTGCTTCCCAGACATTCGACCACGCCCTCTCCCAGATCAGACAGTTGCCATCAGATCGCGTCGTGCCACTGCCGTTAGATCTCACCCAGGATCTGATCGCATCATTCACGCTGAAGAGGTATCCACTGTTGCGAGGCTGACACGTGTCTAAGTGAAGAATCTCTACTATCAGATCGCTTAAGTGGGGGTAATTTTTCCTTATACCCCTACTCCTTTTTGTATTTCATTTTTTATTTATAAACTTTCATATGCAGTTATAAGTATTTTGTAATATTTGCGATTTGTCCCCTGTACTTTTTATATTTGCGTTTAAGTTAAATTCTCGTATTAAACTTTATATGTACTTTATAAGAGGACATCGCACTTGTTGTTAATTGCAAAAATACCATTGCAGTGTATATTGATTATTTAATCTGGGCATTTTTTGCTTTTAGCCAGAGACTTCTTCTAGGGGTTCGAAATACACAAAATACTTTTGCTTAATTGTGTTTAGGTCCCTACTAGACAATTATTTTTATTTTATTTATTCTATATTTTAAAAATACCATCTCATGCCAACAGTTTTAAGAAAATTAATTAAAATACCTTAGACCATATTGCATCACATATATTTTTCTTGGGTTACTTAAAACTATTTTCCTATTTTCAAAAATAAAAACAATGCATGTTGTTCTTGTTTGCATTAGAAAATACATAAAAGTTATAAAATTATTTTGAAAAATGCAAAAAATTATATATTGTCTATTATTGCATTTTGTAAATGCAGATCAAAAGTCCCTAAAAAACATTAAAAAATAAAAAGCTCCAAAATCCTTTCAAAAATTCTCTGAAATCTTTTAAAAATAAAAAATAATTATTTCTATTTTGAATTTTATTTATATAATATACTATATTTAAAAATAGTTTTGGAAGATTTTTAGACTTTTAGAGTTTTTTAAATTCTAAAATAATTTCGCATATTAATATAAGTCACTATTTTGATATTTTTCAATTAGTAATCCCAAAAATAGTAAAAATTATAAGGAAAATAATAAAAATAGAGAAAAATCTAAAAAAGACATAAACATTTTATTTTGTGATTTTTGAGTATTTATAGTTATATCTATAAATATAAAAGCCTACGACTTTATATATAGCTATAATTACTTATATTATTTTTAATAGTATTATAATTATTAGAAATACAAGTAATATTTTTCTAAAACCTTAAAAAAATAAAAAGTATTGTACCTTAGGGTATTCTTTATCTTTATTTTATATTTATATTATCTCTACTATCTATATCACATCTTTATGGGATACATACTTCTATTGTAACTAATTAGAAGAAAAAAAATTACTAATAAGAAAATCTAAAAAGAAAATAAAATTTTCTAAATTTAAAAATATAAAAAATATAGAAACAAAAATCCAAAAAAAATAATTAAAAACTCACAAAAAAATAAATAAAAAAGACTAAGAGGACATTTTTGGAATTATTTTTCCCAATCTATCTTGTGTGCTCCGACACTACATACTTACACCTATATACATCTTTTGTAGAGTTGTAATAATTTTTAACTTCACTTTTGTTTTACATTGCTATACTTATTTGTGGGTTAATTGTTGAATTAGTTTGGGTTTAATGAGTCGTCACTTCAACGACAGTTTTGTCCTCACCTTGTGTAGGCTACATTAGACCCTTGCCAAATATGTGCTCTTCAGAGACAAGACCAACTTTATGCCAAATTCTTGAAATGCGAAATTTATCTTGATAAGGTGATATTCCTCGGACATGTTATATCTAAGGATGGTATAGTTTTGAACCATCGAAGGTCGAAGCTGATCTCACAGGAACCATCCAAAGACTATCACAGAAGTGCGTAGTTTTTTGGGTTTGGTCAGCTATTATAGAATTTTTTTGGGACTTCTCAAAAATAGCCCTAACTTTCCAAAGTGGTGAGGAAAGAAATCAAATTTATTTATATTTTTAATGGGTGGAGAGATTCCAAATGTTGAAAGGCACGTTGACTTTAGCCATGATTTTGACACTTATAACATGGAATGGAGGATTTACAGTAATATTAATGCATGGAGATATGGAGTTGGTGTTGTATGATGCAACATAACAAGTCATGAGCGTGATTATCATACTCATGATTTGGAGCTTGTTGTAGTCTTCTTTACTTTGAAATTATGGAGACATTACCTTTATGGAAATAATTTTCAAGTTTTCAATGGCCACAAGAGTCTCCGATAGATGCTTCTTCCCTTGAATATGCAACATCGATAGTTGATAGAATTATTTGAAAACTATGATTTTTCCTTGGATTATCATCTCGAAAAATTAATGAAGTAGATTATGCACTCAACAGAAAATGGGAGGGTAAGCTTGCCACTATGAGGTTAAATGGAAGCTTGTCCATGATTTTATTCAATGGAAGCTTTTCATCAATAATAATCATGACACATTTGTGGTAGGAATACAAATTCAATCATCATTAATGGAAAAAGTATTGTTAGCACAAAAAGTTGATCATGAACTTCCACAAATGATTGAATCATCAAAGAAGCCTGATAGCAAAATACCAACCACATTTGATGGGGGATAGAGATTTAGGAATAAATATGGCTTCCTAATGATCTAGAAGTTAAGAAAGAAATTCTGGAAGAGGCACATAGCTCCATGTACTCCATTCATCCAAGAAGTAAATGTATAAAAACTTGCAAAGAAATTTCTAGTGGAAGAATATGAAGAGAGAATTGCAGAATTTATCTCTAGGTATCTCATATGTCAGTGAGTGTAGATCGAGCATCAGGAGCCAACTGGGAAGCTGCAACCATTGGATCTTCTAGAATAGAAATGAGATCATATCTCTAAGGACCTTGTATTGGGGTTGTCTCCAAAGAAAGGGGCCAAATATGATTCCATATGGATAATTATAGTTTCCTGACTAATTCAACATACTTTTTTACCCATCTAATTTGGTTTGTCTATTGAGAGTGTGGCTAAGTTGTATGTCCATGAGATAGTGAATTTTCATGGAGTGCATGCATCAATTGCCTTTGATACTTTTTACAACAAGATTCTCGAAAAGTTTGAATGACACACTGGGAATTGATGAGCGGCTTACTAACTAGGGTTAAGTAGCAAAATAAAAAATGGTCGTTGTGACCCCAATCAATCAAATAGCTCGGCGAGAAAAATAACAACTAAATATATCAATCAGTAAAATGTGAGTGATTTGCTATTTTTAGTTACCAAGTATAGCTACCAGGGTCGAACACAAGGAGTATGAAAAAAGAACGAAGGATTCAAATTCCAAAAATAAAATATTTTTAGTGGTTTTTAATTTTTAATTTCTTTCAAATTTCAATACAACAAGAATAAGTACACAATGTAAAATGCACAACACTATTTTGGATTTTTAAACTAATAAAAATGCTTAGAAAATAAAACTAAAAATATTTTGTGTTTTGTAGGTTTTTAAGTGTTTTAGGTAAATTTTCTAGGTTTTTTCTAATATTTTTGTCATTTTTTAAAAATAAAACAATGCTCAAAAGACAAAATAGTGCACAACCAGGACTGAATTACAAACTGAAAATACTTAAAATGCCCCAAGGTCTGGGATAGCAATTTTGTGATAAAATATAAGCAAGACCTATAAACACGAACTGAAAATAGAATTTTTGGGTTTTGTGATTTTAAGGGTCTTTATAATGAATTTTCAAACAAAATTAGTATTGGAATTAAAGCACAATAAATGCAAGCACATGTATATTTGTGGAATTTTTAAAGAATTTTTCGATTTTTTTATTTTTCTAAGTCAAACAAGATCTTTTTTAGGGATTTTTCAATTTTTTAAAATATATAATGCAAGAAAATTAATCCACAAAAATTACAATAATGACTACAAACTAGCGAGAGCTAATTAATGATTTAGGCAATTTTCAGAACTAATTTAATATTTATTAAGTCCAAATAAATGCATGCAATTAACACGGCTCACAGGGACCAAAACATAATTACTTTAACTTTCTTGACCAAATAATATCAAGATATGAAATCTCAGGGGTCAAGTCTGCAAAAATCCCAGCCAATTCACACGCATGTTCAATATTTGACGCACAAGGGTATAAATGCAATTTCTAAAATCATACCATTCATTCATTAACATCTAAAAATACAAGATAGAAAGAGCAAATAACCCACATAACACATGAGGACATACATGCTTTAGACTCGGAAGGACTAAAAAGCAAATACCACAAAGTACAAGGTCCAAACTGTAAATGTTTTTAACTATATATAATAATTATTGAACCAAAACGAAATAAAGAAACATGCAAGGATAAGAAGGAAATATACCCTTGGTTGGGGCACGTGGCATGCACGGAGGAGGGCACTAACATACGGCTCTGATCAACGCCCTGGTGTATCCGACGGCTTGCAGGGAATTTCAAGAACGTGCGTGGCAGATGCATCAGAGGCTCTGATCTAATGGTTCAAAGGCTGCCAATATTGGGCGACTCTGATCGGATCTTGTGGGATGACACTTATCCAACGGTGACAGGAGGGTCTGCAAGAACACGCCCAAGTGGAACTTCAATCGACCGAAGGAAGACATCCGTCAACCCGATGAAGGCTCTGAGGGCTCCAGTAGTATCGTGAGGATGCTCCATGTCAAATGGGCAGCTCTGATGGTCGATAGGGCAGTCGGATTAACATGGTGATGAAGGCCCTCTTGGAGCTGCTATTCTTGAGTATATGGGGGTCCAAAGTGCTCTCTCCACACGCGATAGTGCCTGCAAAGGATGCTATGCTCGAAAACGAAGCTCCAGTGAAGGTTATTGCATGGATAGATAAAGGGAAGCAACTGGGGATGGTGCTTTGGATCTTTAAAGAAGGTGGGGAATGAGGACCTGACCTAGTCTCGACCTAATGGTCGAGCCTCAGGGTGGTAGGCTACGTAGGAAAGTGTGGGGCGAGTCGATGAGTCGATTTGAATGGATGAAGGGGTGTTGCGGAGCTCCAACCAGGGAACGTGTGGTGGAGATAAAAGGGAAGATGGATTGAAATAGAAATTACAAGGGATAAAGGGTATAATTGAGGTTACCAATGAACTTGGGAGCTCCAGGAGAAGGTGGTCGTCGGGGTCTTGGCCTCAACTGAGCTACAGCTGCCTGGGAGGCTGCTTGCGATGGTTCTTCGACCACGAAGTGAGCTACGAGTTGTCAAGCATCTCTAAGCGATCCTAAGATATTCCTCCGATAGCTATCACTCTAAGGAAGGGATCTAGGGGTCTATGGTGGTGCGAGGGACGAGCTAAGGAGCAGTGGAGGCGGAAGAGTGGCTTTATAGGGTTCCCCAAGGTCCAGAAAGATCAGAAGGGGGCACACAACTCTAGAAGGATCTGATCTATCCAAGGGATCTGCGAGGATCATGCGTCCTAGGAGAAGAATCCGGCGAAGAATTGAGGGGAACAAAGGTTCGAGTCGGGTGCTAGAAAATGGAAAAGAAGCTCCTACGAAAGAAGACACGACCCGGCCCAGGTGGAAGAAACTGTTGATTGAGGTCAATGGTCTGACGTGGCCCAATGAGAAAACAAGATGTAAAAAAAAAAAAGAAATTGAATTAAAAATAGTAAATGAATTTAAAATAAAAAATGTATAAAATAAAAAAATGTTTATTATTTAATAAACTATTTTTTATGATTTTTAATTATTTTTATGAAAAATAATATAATGTATATACAATATGATGTATTATATACAGGTATAATATACCTATGTACTATGTAGAAGTATTTTTATATAATTTTTTACAAAAAAATATTTTTATTTTATTTTTTACTTATTTACAAAATAATTTAGGGTATATAAAATGATTTTTAGTTTATTTTAATTAATTAATTGAAGGTGTAAAATAAATAGGTGTTGTAATATATACATGTGTATTTTGTACAAGGGTTTTATGGATTTATTTTTATTTTTATTTTTATTTTATTTTTTTATTTTTATTTTATTATTAGGTTATTTACATGTGTATAAAGAATAAAATAATTTTTTATCAAAAATAAATAAATAAATATTATGTACAAGTATAGGTGAGATACATAATACATAGTAGCCCCTTATTTTTTTTACTTATTTTCTTTTGTGATCAAGTCAAGATTTGACCTTCCCTTATTGTTTAGGTCACTCTATATTTATTCTAAATACCTCTTTCTTTTTTGTTTCTTTTTATTCGTTTATTTTTACAAAATAAATGCTAAATTATGAGATGTTAACAATGACATGCAAAAAGCTAAGTTATTGTATTTGCATGTATTTACAAGTGATCTTGCCAAAAAGAAGAGCTAAAATAAAAGAATAAAGAGTGAGAATCATAGATTTATCCCCCCTATACTTTACCTTTGCAAGTACCTTAGCAAACACTTATTTGAAAAAGAAGTGAAAACAAGAAAAAGAAAAGAAAAAGGAGGAGTCAAAGTTGATTATTAAACTTATCTTCATTAAATTGAAATATGGAGCTCAATCAGACCTTCGGATTATTAATTTGGCGGAACCTTATTGAGACCTAAGTTTAAGACTCAACAACCTTCAAGTTCCACAATTCTATGGTCAAAACTCCTTAATAACCATGTCAGAACAAGTCTACATACGCAAACTCTAATGAATATGAATATTTCCTTGTACTATGTAAGTGATACGTAACTACCCACCTAAGAAATGGCAAAGAAACAACCTCCTGTAATAAGGTAACTCTAATTCCCCAGTCTAGCATCTCTTTCCTCAAGGAGCGGGTATTCCCTTCTAAGTTCAAGTTCAACTACCTTAAGAAGAGGGGAAAGAAGAGAATAGATTGTGACCAGTGTACCCATGTATCCCTTGGAGCTTAATCCGTGTAGCTAAGTCTCCGCCTGCAAGCTTCCATGAGATAAAAAGGTAGAATACATAAGCTTTACTTATTCACTATATACACTCTGTGTTGGACATGCGAGCCCACTGCGAGCCATTATGCAATAAATGTTATTGCAATTCACTCCTTAATCTGAAATGAAGAATAACTAGTTTGCATAATAGGTCCCTTAGTATAATTAGGGTTATGTACCATGGCCATCTTAATGATCATACAACTGTTGATTCAATTATTGAATCATAAAGGCTGGTGCTTGGATGAATATCTAAAGAGTTAGATTGAGGACTCATCAATCACCGTCAAGTGATTGTTAAGACGCGATCTCCAGCCTGAGTAGGAGAGGGCAATCCTTATCTCTAAAGGTTGATATCTGACCAACCTCTTGATGCAGGTCCTCTGCGTAGGAATAGAGATTCAGAGGTGTCAGATTAGTTAGGTCAAAGAGTTGACTTAACGAGATCGAGATAACCAAAGACCTATGTGGTATGTTGTCACGATATAGGCATGCATCCTCTGACCGGAGACAGATGTGTTACTATATGTATAAGTATGTACATTTGGTAGATCGATAGGTTGATGGCCTAATCAAGGTCTATATACGGGTGAGCTAGTGTGCATATAAGGACATATGAGTAATACGATCTCTCAAAGGGATCATACAGGTTCATTTACTGAACCGGGAGATATGAGCTCACTCCTAAGATATTGGGAAGATCGAATTCTATGCACGGTCGTCTCGCTTTGGAAGCTTGACTGAACTTGTAGGCTTGATATATGCTTTTGGAAAGTATATGATCAATGCCTAGGTATGATATGTGCTTTTTGAATGTACATGATCGATACTGACTCCCAATGATCGAATGAGAAACTTAATGATAAAACCCTCAAGAAGACAATCTAAAAGAGATCTAAAACTTCAGGTTTAATCGATGTCTTCCAGTATACAGGATGTATATGTATTGGGAATATCTGAGGGTGATGTGATCATAAATGGTTGTATAACCATGACGTTTCCATTCCCAGGGAAGGATGAAACGGGTCTAGATTTTAGTGACTCCTCTCGTAGAGAAGTGATCTAATCTTAGTCCAAATACTGTACATTGATCTGAATGTGATTCAGATACAATGAGAAGATTAGATCTACGGTCTTAATTTAATCAAGCATCTATGGGAGGTCCGCAAGATCTGGATTTGAGATTTGATCTCAATATCCAAGTCACTATATGTGGAACTATACAATCGCCCTGTCCTTATCTCCAAGTATCCGCGGAGAAAGGGCATTATCCTTGAAAGAGTTCATGGATAATTTCATTGTTGATATATGTATCTGAGCATTGAGAATGTAGATAATTAAATACGATTTAATTATCATGAATAATATGAATTTGATTCATATCAATAGGAGAGTTATCTAAGGTAATTAAATGTGATTTAATTATCAAATATATGAATAATGTGAATGTGATTCTTGTTATTTGGGCACACGAGAAAAGAGATCCAAGATGATTACATGTGTTTTAATTAGCATGGATATGAATAATGTGGATATCACTATCCATATTATTCAGGTATATTATAAATGTGATTTATAATATATTAAAGAAAGCATATTATGATTTATATCTATTGATTAATTGTTAATGTGAATTGGATTCACATGGAATGATTAATTGAAAATATAATTACATTTAATTTTGGTTTGTGAATAAGATTCACATAATTTCAATGGCATGATTGATATTTTCCATAAGATAATTTGGAATTATTTTTTTGGTGAAAATATTATCGACAAGAGATGATATATAACATGAGATAGTGAGATCTCATGATAATTAGAAGAGATGGACCAAGTCCACAAAAGAGAAGTGGACGACCACAACTCTCCACGAGGAGAAGAGTAGTCGTCCCCTCTTTTTTAGGGGATTGGTTTATTCTCTTTATTATATTTTCTCTTATCAAAGATGATTTAATTTAAACTCAATGGAGTTGTAGGGAGATACAATTACATCATGTGTGACATGATTTGATAAATGATTAATCTTAGCATAGTTATCTCTTAGTTTCAAAGGTATATATGTAGTAGAGACTACAATATATATCCTTAATAAGGTTCCAATCAACTAAGCTAGAATATAGCACCAGAGAGTGCTACTTCATTAGAAAAATAAAGAATGTATTGGATGCATAATTTATGACCTTGAGATTCTTAAAGAAATTTATCTCTAAGAATATGATTCTAAGATGATGACTTTTTTGAGAATCAAGATGAAAATGAAGTGAAGGAACTCATTGAATCTTGAGAAGATAATGAGGCTCCTTGAGTCGAAAACTAAAAGGGCAACTAAAGATGAGATACTAATACCTCTTCAAATGAGTTTGAAGATTAATTCCATGTGCCAAATAAGTCTGACAGTGATCTGACTTCATATGATGAAGCTTCTAAAGATCATGACATGGAGAGATGGATGTTAGAAGTAAAGTCTAAATGTAGACTTCATATACAAGTGTTGTTTATGAACCCTCGATGATCCACCTATAAGGGTAAGACTCGTTAAGTGTAAATGGATCTTCAAGAGAAAGAGGGAACCTGATGAGAAGGTAAAGACCTTCAAAGCACGACTCGTATCCACAAGATACACATGAAGATAAGACATCACTTGCGATGAAACTTCTTCTTCGATGACCATGCTTAAATCCATTAGAATATTGCTAACTATAGCTACACAATTTGACTTTGACATCTTCGAGATGGAAGACAATTTGACTTTGACATCTTCGAGATGGAAGTCAAGATTGCATTCCTCTATGAATACCTCTTCGAGGATATTCATAAGTAGTAACCCTAGGATTTCATGGTTGAGCAAAGCAAGGTGTGCAAGTTGAATACTCCATCTATGGACTCAAATAATCTTCTTGTAGTTGGAACATAAGATTTGATGAAATTATAAATGTTACGATTTCAAATAGAATCTTGATGAACCATGTGAAGCTTAGTGGGAGTACCAATGTATTCATTGTGCTAAATGTAGATAATATACTAATCATTTAGAATGATATAGGGATGATAATAAATGTTTTATGATCTGGCTATTTCATACCTCGAGATATGATCTCAAGGATACCTCTTAGATCTTAGTTCTGAAGTTGTTCAGAAGCAAAGAGAAGAGAGAGAATTGTGATTGTCACATTATTGGTACATCTTGGATATATTCTATCCAAGGAAGGCTCCTTTCCCTTAAGATTTGGTAGTGACCAATCTGAAGGGATAGCACATCAAGTGTTGATGATGCTAAAATTGCTTGCCCTTGTGCATCAGTTGCTAGAAGCCTAGTATGTGCTAGATATGTACGAAAAGCTAGATGTCTGCCATGCAGTGGGAGTAGTAAACTGTTGATAATCCTACTATGGAGATAAAACACTTAGTTGCAGTAATAAAACAATATCTTCAAAGATGACAAGACTTAGAGATAATGATCTCAAAGTCCCCTCATCAAGAACCTAAGACTTTATATATAGTTATCTAAAAGGTCTTAACTGCAGATACCTTGAGAGATAGAGATCTCTAGGAATAATGGTATTCTAATAAGGATAATTGAAATTACACACTGGTTATAATGATTGTCGAGTTTTAGCGTCAAAGACATTATGAATGCCTCAATATTGAGTATTGGTTGCGTAAGATGCAACATTCACATTGGACGCGAGCAGTGTTGCTGAGGGATATGCAAGTGCCGTAAAAGGACCGGGCATGGTCTCTCAGGAACAGAGTGACTAATCAGCTTACCTGGCAATATTAAATAACCTATGATTGTCACATGAGTGTGGATTTAATGATTAGCCCATTAATGTCTCTTTAGGTTAGTGGGAGATTGTTGGACATGCGAGCCCACGACGAGCCATTATGCAATAAATTTAATTGCAATTCACTCCTTAATCTGAAATGAAGAATAACTAATTTGCATAATAGGTCCCTTAGTACAATTAGGGTTATGTACCATGGCCATCTTAATGATCATACAGCTGTTGATTCAATTATTGAATCATAGAGGTTGGTGCTTGGATGAATATCTAAAGAGTTAGATTGAGGACACATCAAGCACCATCAAATGATTGTTAAGGCGTGATCTCCAGCCTGAGTAGGAGATGGCAATCCTTATCTCTAAAGGTTGATGTCTGACCGACCTCTTGATGCAGGTCCTCTACATAGGAATAGAGATTCGAAGGTGTCAGATTAGTTAGGTCAAAGAGTTGACTTAACAAGATCGAGATAACCAAAGACCTATGTCGTATGCCGTCACGATATCGGCACGCATCCTCTGACCGGAGACAGATGTGTTAATATATGTCCGAGGATGTACATTTGGTAGACCTATAGGTTTATGGCCTAATCAAGGTCTATATACCGGCGAGCTGGTGTTCATATAAGGGCATATGAGTAATACGATCTCTCAAAGAGATCATACAGGTTCATTTACTGAACCGGAAGATATGAGATCACTCATAAGATATTGAGAAGATCAAATTCCATGCACGGTGGCCTCGCTTTGGAAGCTTGACTGAATTCGTAGTCTTGATATATGCTTTTGGAAAGTATATGATCAACGCCTAGGTATGATATGTGCTTTTGAAAAGTACATGATCGATACCGACTCCCAATGATCGAATGAGAAACTTAATGATAAAACACTGAAGGAGACATCCTAAAAGAGATCTAAAGTTTCGAGTTTAATCTAGGTCTTCCGGTATGCAGGATGTAAAGGTATTGGGAATACCTGAGGGTGATGTGATCATAAATGATTGTATAATCATGACGCTTCCATTCCTAGGGAGTGATGAAACGAATCTGGATTTTAGTGACTCCTCTCGTAGAGAAGTGATCTAATCTTAGTCCAAATGTTGGACATTGATCTGAATGTGGTTCAGATACAATGAGAAGATTAGATCTATGATCTTGATTTAATCAAGCATCTATGGGAGGTCCGCAAGATCTGGATTTGAGATTTGATCTAACTATCCAAGTCACTGTACATGGAACAATACAATCGCCATGTCCTTATCTCCAAGTATCCGCGGAGAAAGCGCATTATCCTTGAAAGAGTTCATGGATAATTTCATTGTTAATATATGTATCCGAGCATTGAGAATGTAGATAATTAAATGTTATTTAATTATCATGAATAATATGAATTCGATTCATATTAATAGGAGAGTTCTAAGATAATTAAATGTGATTTAATTATCAAGATGTGAATAATGTGAATGTGATTCATGTTATTTGGGCACATGAGAAAAGAGATCCATGATGAATAATTGTGATTTAATTATCATGAATATGAATAATGTGGATAGCACTATCCATATTATTCAGGTATATTATAAATGTGATTTAAAATATATTAAAGAGAGCATATTGTGATTTATATGTATTGATTAATTGTTAATGTAAATTGGATTCACATTGAATGGTTAATTGAAAATATAATTACAATAGTTTTGGATTGTGAATAAGATTCGCATAATTTAAATGGCATGATTGATATTTTCCATAAGATAATTATGAATTTTTTTTGGTAAAAATATTGTCGACAAGAGACGATGATATATATCATGAGATAATGAGATCTCATGATAATTAGAAGAGATGGACCAAGTCCACCAAAGAGAAGTGGATGGACACAACTCTCCATGAGGAGAAGATTAATTGTCCCCTCTTTTTCAGAGGATTGGTTTATTCTCTTCATTATCTTTTCTCTTATAAAAGATGATTTAATTTGAAATTAAATGATTTATCAATGAAAATTAATTTAAATTAAATCATTGGTTGTTGTGTTTCTACAACAACATCTTCGCCATTGAAAGAAACACAAATCTATCTGATCCATTAATTTTGTGTTGTCCATGGATTGAGATTTATGGATCCCAAAATACTATTTAAGAAGAGGCACCCCTTGCTCTTCAGGTTACATGATCAATCAATAATCTCCCTCTCTCTCTATGCCAAAGGTGCTCTCCCTCTCTCCCATTGTGGCCATCCACTATGGAGCCCAAGAGAGAGTCGTCATCGCCGCAGCATCGTCGTTATGCTACCGGATCATCTACTCATAGATCTCCATCTACTTCAGTGCATCTTGCTCGTGAAGAAGATGATGGATCTCGTGTGGCGAGATCAGAAGATCCGTCACTTGGATCATCAACATGGATTGCGAGGAGCACGCGTCTCATCAACATGCTCGCAAGCATCTCCTCCGTTGGATAGGACTTGAGACAGGAGGTATCTTGGTTTAGAGACTCGATCGCAACCACGCTTCAAGAGGTAACCCTAGTACCTATTTGTGGTTTAGATGGAACTATCCAAGAAGTGTTATTGGATCATGTGGTTTCATCATTTAAAAATTTATTTAAAATTCCACTACCTGGAGCAACTAGTGCGACTACTCGCTCCCGATCGCATACGATGCGATCCACACGCTTTCGTGATGCGCATGAGGATCTTCCCATATCCTTCACTCCGACATGCAAATTATTTTCAATCAGGCTTGTCGCCTTTTTTGGAACTTTTCTTTTTTTTTTGCACTTTTTTTATATGCATATATATATACACAACATATTTACATGGTGCAACATGTACATAAGGAGTTCCTATTCAAAAAAATGTACATAAGGTGTTTTCCTCTTGAGCCAGTAGACTATCCCTCTTTTGAAGAATTATTTCGACCCACAGACTCCTGTCTTTAGACCTCACTGCCACTAGACCAGGTTGAGATGCACATCCTTCCCTAGAGGAAGATGAGAGGTTCCGTCTAGCTGTACTACCCACGTATGCTACTCCAAGCCAAAGAATTCTTCCTCCTTACCACCTCATCCGTGTTGAGCAATGTGTAAGGTGTGTGTCCAAGTCAAGCCATTGTCTCTGAGAGTCTTGCGTTCGTTGTTAAGTGTTTGATTTAGGCTCATCAAGATGACATGTGAACATAGCCTAGTGGACTCAAAGGATTAAGTCACTATGTATCTGAAAAGTCTTAACCCCAAATCCTGTAAGGTTCCTCTGAAATTAAGTGGATTAAGGTCTTAACCAAGCTCAATTTTCCAATTTAATTCCAGGCTAGTTTAAATGTCAACTATGATTCAAAAGAATGTACATGCAAATATTTATAAAACTCTTTTTATGCAAAATTTTTCAAAATATGCAAGTTTCTGTGGAAATTTTTGAATGCAAGAAAGAAGGAAAAGTTTTACAAAATATTTTTACAACAAATTTGTGCAAACTTTTATTTTCAAAACATTTTTCAAAAAATTTTGTACTATATACATAATTTTGATACAAAAATATTTACAAATGGTTTACAAGCAAAACCTTTTTAGAAACATTTGTACAAAAATAGTTTTTATAAAGGCTATTTGCAAATATTTGTGTACAAGAAAATTTTAAAATTTTGTGATTTTTATTTTTGTGATTTTTAGCCATATATTATTAACACACTCACACAAAGTACGAGTTATGGCTAAAGTTTATATGCAATATATACGATACCCCATATACTTAGCTCGAATAATGTCCTCAAAGTGATCAAAGAGCTATGAAAGGAAGACATAACTCGTGATGAGTATTGGGAAGCAAAGAATGTTATATTGTAAAGATGAATAAAAGAATATAATGAATAGAGGTCGGTGATCCTCCGATACTTAGGATCAAATAATCCTAAGTATATAAGTTTGTACACAAAGAGAAAACCGAAAAATAGGATGTACAGGTCCTTCCTCCCCTGAACTTAGGGTAAAATATCCCTAAGTATAGGCAATAAAACAAAGGTAATGAAATCAAAAATGAATAATCACATGTCTGATACCTCCCCTATACTTCGGGTAAAGCACAACCTAAGTATAGCATAATCATAAGATGAAGATGGGGTAATAGATAAAAGAATGAGTGATATGGACAATATGGATCTATACAACCGCGAAGGTAATGTGATAATCATGCATGAGATTCAAATGATGTGAGTCAAAGACAATATCTCATGCAAAATGAAGAGGAGCGACGTCAACGATCAATGGATCATGACGAAGATATGGCTTCAGGCGCTAACCATTAACCCGAAAGGTGGAATCATATGATAACTCAGATATGTTGATGCTTGCATTATTGTGCACCTTTTGTCCAAGTATGGTCCCTTTGATTTGCTTTGCAATTTACCTGGAAATAATCTCAAGCTAGCATCGAATAGCCATACTCTCTGGTTCGGCTCAAACTTTATGGCTGATATGAGAATCATGATATATCTTCACTCTATCCTTATATTGTAGGCTACTCGAAAAGTCGGTATCTCTCAACTCCTCCAGGGCTGCCAATTCTACTTTTCTCTCATCTCCTACACTCTCGGGATCTAATAATAACTCAGTGACTGCCCAAAGTGACTTATGCTTGATTTTCACAGGTAAATGGCATGGCATTCCATAAACAAGATGAAAGGGAGATGTGCCCAAAGGTATCTTGAAGGAAGTCCTATAGACCCACAAGATCGATTCCAAATGTTGTGACCAATCCATTCGGTCTGGGAAGACAACCTTCTGCATTATTGTCTTGATCTCCGTATTCAATACTTCAGCATGACCATTAGTCTGAGGGCTATAAGGAGTGACAACTCGATGGTCAATGCTGAACTCGTTAGGAAGTGCCTTTACCTTATCGTTGATAAAATGAGATCCCTCGTTAGATATCAAAAATCTAGGTACTCCGAACCGTGAAATGATATTTTTCCTCAATAATATATACGGCCTTAGCATCTGCAGTTCAGGCAGGGATGGCCTCAACACAACGAATCACATAATCCAAAGCAAGCACAATGTACTCAAATCCCTGACTCTTAGGGAATGGACCCATGAAATCTATGCCCCATGCGTCAAAAATCTTACAAAAGTGAATGGGCTGCTTCAGCATCATATCACGTTGTCCACAAGTGTCCATCCTCTAACAGTCAATGCACCTCTTCACGAATTCATCAGAATTCTTGAAGAAGGTATACCACTATTGGCCAGATTAGAGAACTTTCTGTGTAGTCTGTCTCCCAGAATGATGTCCTCCCGCCTCATGCATATGGCAGTAAGTGAGGATGATATGCTTCTCCTCCTGAGGAATACACCGATGCCAAACACTATCCTCCCCTTCATGAAAAGGGTGGGATCCTCCCAATGGTATGACTTGGCCTTCATAAGGAAGGTCTCAAGTCGCTATTTAGGCTAATGATGAGACAGAAATCCGATCGACTAAGGTGGGCAAATATGAAGAGTCATTCCCCTAATCAATTGAATCGATCATAAGAAAATAAACCACTAGACAGATCAAACAATCAAAGTATGTAATGCAAGTGGTTCGCTATTTGTATTTACTTGCTATAGCCACCAGGGTCAAACACAAGGAGCACGAGAAAAATACAAAGTAGTTAAGTTCTAAGAATAAATTTTTTAGTGGTTTTTTATTTTTTTAGAGATTTAAATTTTAATAAAACAAACAAGCACAAAAATAAAGAAAACAATCCCAACACTCTTTTTTGGATTTTCGAATAAAAATATTTTTGCTTTTCCTGGGTTTTAAAATGATTTCTGAGAAATTAGATCAGAGAAATTTTTAAAAGTGTTTTGTTATATTTATACAAAATCACATTTTGTTATTTTATAAAAATCAAACAGTGCTCAAAACTCAAAATTCAAAACAATGCACAACTAGGACCAAATTGCAAATTAAAAAATTTCTAAAGTGCCATAAGTCTCGGTTAGCAATTTTATGATAAAATAGAAGTATAAAGCTACAAACAGAAACTGAAATTGTAATTTTTTGAATTTTCTTTGATTTTATATGGTTTTTATAATTTTTTTTGTTGTTTTGTAATTTTTAGGGTTTTTATAATGAACTTTCAAACAAAATTAATATATATATATATAACACAACAAAATACATGCACATGAATTTTTATAGAATTTTTAACTCATTTTTCAGAGTTTTATAATTTTTCTAAGGCAAACAGGGTCTTTTTTTGGGGTTTTTGAATTTTTAAAATAATAAATGCCAGTAAATCAACTAAGGAAAATCACAATAAAAACTACGCGCTTGCAGGAACTAATAGTAATTTTTAGGTAATTTTTAGAATTAATTTAATAATTATTAAGTCCAATAAAAAGCATGCAAATAATCACTGTTTACATGGACCCAATCGCAAGTATTTTAAGTTTTTGGACCGAAGAATAATACATAGTTAAAGTCCAGAATCAAATATGCAAAAAGTTCAATTAATTCACGCACATGCTTAATATCTAACGCACAGGGGTATAAATGCAATTTCTACAAACTGAACTTATATTCATTAATAATAAAAAAGTTTAAGGTAGGAAATGCAAATAACCCAAAATACATGTGAGCACCCACATGCCCCAGACTCGGGGGACTAAAGTGCAAATATCAAAAACTACAAGGTCTAAATTGTAAATGCTTATAACTACGCATTTTATTTAATGGACTAAAGCTAAATAGAAAAACATGTGGGATAAAATATGAAATATACCCTTAGTAGGGACAAGTGTCGTACACGAAGGAGGGCACTAGCATACGACTCTGATCAACTGTAGCTATTGTATCTGACGGTGTAGAGAATGTCGACAACGTGCAGGGCGGATGCGTCAGAAGCTCAGATCTAACGGCCCAAAAATTGCATGGTCGAGGCGGGGCAAATCCAACGGCTGAGAGGGGGTCTGCAAGAACACTCCCCCGATGAACTTCAGTCGAGCATCAGAGAAGATCAGACGGCCCGATGAAGATTCGGAGAGGCCTGACAAGATTGTGGAAGTAAGGCACGTCCGTTGGCGGGCTGTGATGAAGGCGACTATGGCTAGATGAATGTGGTGATAAGAGAAGCGACGATGGGTGGTGTTCAACCTCCAACAAAGGCAGGAGATGGAGGTCCATACCTCAATCATGCTATGATGGGCGAGTTTGAGGATGATCAGGTTGTGGGAGAAGGTACGGGGTGAATTGAGGTGTCTATCAGTGCGGAAGGGAGTGTGTAACGGTGCTCCGACCAGTCGGTCGGAGTAGAGATGATGATGACGATGTGAAATGGAAAGATGGGATCGAAAAGGGAACTGCGGAAGAAAAGATAGATCCCTGAAGGTTCAAATACGCTCCTAGTCTTTAGGCAAAGGTGGGCATCGGGGTCTTGGCCTCGACCAAGTTGTGGCTTCCTGGGAGGTTTTACATGGTGGAGCTCCGGCCACGTCCTAAGACTCTCCTATGATAATTGTCACTCTAAGGAAGATAGCTCAGGGTTTGTGGTGGCACAAGGGACAAGTTGTAGTGCTGGAGACGAGGGAGGAGATGTTATATAGGCTACATGAGGGTCCCGAAAGATCGAAGGGATATGCAGAACCCTAGGCAGATCCGACTACACCTAGGGTTCCACGAGGATCATGGAAGTTCGGGCTTTAATCAGGCGCAGAAATGGAGTCAAGAAGTGGTTGGGTTTGGGCATGAAAATTCGTAGAAAAGGCTTCGGAGAGAAGGTTGCAACCCAACTCAATCTGGAAGAGATTGTTGATCAGGGTCAACGATTCGATGTGGATGATCAGAAATTAGGATTTACAAAATTTAAAGAAAAATAGGGATAAAATAGTAAATGAAATTAAAATAAAAAGTGTATAAAATGAAATTTTGTATTATTTTAGAAGCTATTTTTCTATGATTTTTAATTATTTTATGAAAAATAAAATAATGTATATACAACATATACTATTATATACATGTATAATATAAATATATATTATATACAAGTATTTTTATTTTATTATTTTTACACAATACCTTTATTTTAATATTTTATTTACTTACAACATGATCTTAGGAGTATAAAATAATATTTATTTTATTTTTATAAATTATTTAAGGGTGTAAAATAAATAGTGAATGTAGTATGTATATGTGTATTTTGTATAAAGGTCTGATAATTTTATTTTTATTTTAATTTTATTTTATTTTATTGACTTTTATTTTATTTTTATAATATTACTAAGACTATATACAAGGGTGTAAAAAGAACAAAATAATTTCTTTTGTCAAAAATAAATAAATTAATATTATTTACAGGTATAGGTGATATGTACAATATATAGTAGACCCTTATATCTCTCTACTTATTTTCTTTTACGATCAAGTCAAGACCTTATCTTGGGGTTTGGATCACTATGTATTTATTCTAAATAAATCATTCTTTTTCTTTTCTTTTTATTCTTTTATTTTTTGCAGAATAAATGATTAAATATGAAATATTATCAAGGACATGTAGAATGCTAAGTTATAGAATTTACAGGTATTTACATGTGTTTTGCAAAAAAGAAGAGCTAAAATAAAAGAATACAGAGTGAGAATCATGGATTCATCACCCCCTATACTTTACCTTTGCTAGTCCCTTAGTAAACACTTATTTGAAGAAGAAGAGAAAACAAGAGGAAAAGAAAAAGGAAAAGGAAAATGAATCAAGGCTGATTATTAAACTTATCTTCATTAAATTGGAGTATGGTTCTCAGTCAGACCTTTGGATTATTAGTTTGGCGGAATCTTATTGGGAAATAAGTTTAAAACTCAAGAACCTCTGAGTTCCACAATTCTTTGGTCAAGACTCCTCAATAAAAAAGGCCAGAACAAGTCTACATACGCAAACTCTAGTCACTATGCATCTTTCATTGTACTGTGTAAGTGATATATATCTCCCCACCTCAGAAATGATAAATAAATAGCCTCCCTCAATGAGTAACTCTAGTTCTCCAGTCTAGCAGCTCTTTCCTCGAGGAGCAGAGTATTCCCTTCTAAGTTCAAGTACAATCGGCTCAAGAAGAGGGGAAAGAAGAGAATGGATTGTGGCCAGTGTAGCCACATATCCCTCGGAGCAAAGCCAGTGTAGCTAAGTCTCCTGCTGCTAGCTTCCATGAGATGAGAAGTTGGAATACATAAGCTTTGCTTATTCACTATATACAATCCGGCGGGCATTTTATTTTCAATCTGCCATGTCCCCCTTTTTTAAGTTTTTCATATTTTTGCACATTTTTTTATGTGCATATATACAACATATTTACATGGTGCAACATGTACATAAGGAATTTTTCCTCTTGAGCCTGTAGACTATCCCTCTTTTGAAGCATTATGGCAACCCACAGATTCCTTTCTTTAGACCTCACTGACACTAGACCATGTTGAGAAGCACATCCCTCTCTAGAGGAAGATGAGAGGTTCTGGTTAGCAGTACTACCCTCGTATGCTACCACAAGCCAAAGAATTCTACCTCCCCACCACCTCATCTGTGTCGAGCTACA
This sequence comes from Ottelia alismoides, assembly GCA_037367405.1. Classification (NCBI taxonomy): domain Eukaryota; kingdom Viridiplantae; phylum Streptophyta; class Magnoliopsida; order Alismatales; family Hydrocharitaceae; genus Ottelia; species Ottelia alismoides. Next base: position 423,108 of record JAZKJV010008977.1, on the reverse strand, counting down.
TGTAAGGTGTGTGTCCAAGTCAAGCCATTGTCTTTGAGAGTCATGCATGTGTTGTTAAGTGTTCTACTTAGTCTCATCAAGATGACATGTGAACATAGCCTAGTGGACTCAAAGAAATAAGCCACTATGAACCTGAAAAATCTTAACCCTAAATCCTATAAGCTTCCTCTGAAGTTAGGTAGATTAAGGTCTTAACCAAGCTCCATTTTTCAATTTAATTCCAGACTAGTTTAAATGTCAAATATGATTCAAAAGAATATGCAAACAAATATGAACAAAACTCTTTTTGAAAACATTTTTAAACTATGCAAGTTTTTATGAAAATTTTTGAAAGTAAGATGAAAAAGAAGAAAAGCTTTATAAAACATTTTTACAAACATTTACAAACAAAATTTTGCAAACCTTTATTTTCCAAACATTTTTCAAAAAATTTGTACTATATACATAATTTTGACACAAAAATATTTACAAAAACTTTAAAATCAAAACATTTTTACAAACATTTGTACAAAAATAGTTTACAAAGGCTATTTATAAACATTTATGTACAAAATTTTTTAATTTTTGTGATTATTAGTTTTGTGATTTTTAGAAATTTTATTAACATATTCACACAAAGTACGAGTTATGGTTAAAGTATATATAGAATATATACGACACCCCCTATACTTAGCTCGAACGATGTACTCAGAGTGATGAAAGAAAGACATAACTCGTGCTGAGTATTAGGAAGTGAAAAGAAGGCTATACTGCAACGACGAATGAAAGAAAGTAATGAATAGAAATCAATGATCCCCCTATAATTAGGATCAAGTAATCCTAAGTATAGAAGTATGTACACAAGGGGACAACCGAGGGTTAGGATGTATAGGTACTACCTCCCTTATACTTAAGGTAAAATCTCCCTAAGTATAGGCAGCAAAACAGAGGTAATAGAAATCAAATGGATAATCACAAATATGATACCCCCCCTATACTTAGGGTAAAGCACACCCTAAGTACAGCATAATCATAAGATGAAGACGAGGTATTAGACAAAAGAATGAATGATATGGACAACTAGATGCATACAACTGTGGAAGAGAAGTGAAAATTGGGCATGACATGCAAACGATGTGAGACAAAGACCACATCTCATGCAAAATGAATAGGGGCAACGTCAATGGTCAGCGGATCATGATCAAGATATGGCTTCAGGCGCTGACCGTTAACTCGAAAAGTGGTATTTGATGGCAACTCTGATATATCAATGCTTCCATTGTCGTGCACCTTTCGGACCAAGTATGATCCCTTCCATTTGCTTTGTAATTTCTTTGGAAGTAATCTCAACCTAGCATCAAATAGCCATACTCTATGGTTCATCTCAAACTGTTTATGGCTGATATGAGAGCCATGTCGTATCTTTACTCTCTCCTAATTTTTCAATCAAAATGTTTTACAAAGGTTGAAAACATGTAACAAAAGATTTTCCAAATAGTTGTCAAAAGATTTTTCACAACGATTTTCAAACTATTTTTCAAACATTTTGCAAAAAATATTTTCACCTGATTTATTAATCAGTAAATATAAAAAGAATATGAGGAATAGTCACATCTTTAAGGTTTTTAGTGAATTTTTAAGTATAATTAGCCATATTTATTAGTAAAAATACGAAAGTACGAGTTATGGCTAAAGTATATACGTAGTATATACGACCCCCCCTATATTTATCTTGAGTTGTGTCCTCATAGATCGGAGAGAAAAGAGAAGACATAACTCGGAGAGAAAAGAGAATACATAACTCATATTGAGTATAGAAAAGCCTAAAGAATAAATGAACGAAGATATGAATGAATAAACAAATGAGAAGTCGACCGTCACCCCTATACTTAGGATCAAATAATCCTAAGTATAGCAGACTATACACAAAGCAGGGAGGGTCAAGGGTGGGAATGAACAGATCGTACTCAGACTGTCTCCCCCTATACTTAGGGTAAGATATCCATAAGTATAAACAAGAAGAGCAGGCAGTGGAGAGGATCAAAGAATAGCATCAACTCGAGGTATACACCCCCCTACACTTAGGACAAAGTACGTCCTAAGTATAGAAGACTGGCAAAAAAGGGCAACACCTTTCTGATAGATAAAGAAGATGGAAGAGGAAAAGAAGAAAAGAGATCATATTATGGAAGAAGATAGAGAAGGAATGTACACATCACTCCCCCTGTTCTTAGTGTAAAAGATGCCCTAAGTATAGGCAACAACAGGAGTAATGAAACGGAACGATGGGAGAACACTCAGCTCATTCACCCCCCTATACTTAGGACAAAGTACGTCCTAAGCAAGGCACACACGAGAATGGGGTGAATGAGCAAAAAGGGAGAGGGACAGAGGTGAACACAAGTGAATATACAACATATGGATATACAGAAGATCAAGATGGTCGAAAGCAAACCTTCTTGCGAGACCACTGAAGAATGGATCTAGTGTGGTGCAGGTCGACATCGGGGTCCTCAGATGACACAGACCGATCATGGTCGATGGGGTGTAGGTCCTCAGTGGCTCTAGGGTGAAAAGGCACAGACGGATCAGTGAAAGAAGTATGACTAAGTCCAGCCTTGGGAATCTCGCTGATATCAAAGTGAAAAGGGATGAACTCATCATCATCGGAAGAAGTGTAATCAGTGTCATCCTGCGAGGTCTCGTCCAGGTCAAAACCAAAAGGAACGAACTCATCAGTAGAAGTAGTCAAACTCTGTTCGTCCTCAATAATCTCAACCAGATCATCTTTTTCATCAAAAGGCCCGAATTCCCGAATAAAAGCAACCAAATCAAATTCAACCTTCATCTCATTAGTGTCTACGTGAACAGGAGTGGGCTCATCAGTGAAAGTAGTCGAGTCATGTCCATCATGTCTAGTCTCAGGATCTGCCCTCCTCTCTAGGGTGTCGATCATGTAAATCCCGTGGATGTCATCAACACAACGCCAATCACAGGAAGCGGAAACTCCAAGGTCTATGCTTTCTGAGACTTCCTCCTTGGAGAGGAATTCTCGGTTCTCATCATCAGTCATAAAGAAAGTCTCTCTGATATCCTCATAAAGATCATAGGCTTCAGGGTTAGCCAGAATATGTGTAGTCACATCAGATGCAGGTCTCTGCTCGGTAGTGGATGCGGTGGTGGTCACCTTGCTCTCGTCAACAGGACGGAAGCGTATCTCTCCTGATCCATAGTCAATAACGACCCTCGCAGAGGCGAGGAATGGTCGTCCCAAGATGATTGGAGAGGGCTCCCCTATGGAGGTCTCCATGGGCAATACGACAAAATCAACTGTGTAGCTCATGCCCTGAATCAAAATGACAGTGTTTTGAAGGATACCCTTCGTCCTCTTGATAGATCCATCAGCAAACTGAATGATCATCCTGGTTTTCTTGAGAGGCCCTATGTGAAGAGACTGTACCAATGAGAAGGGTAGAATGCTAATCGAAGCACCGCCGTCTAGGAGAGTGTGATCACAGGTATGGTCAGAGATGGTGTAACTAATGAAAGGTGTGGCAGTGTTCCTCTTTCTAGGGATGGGACGGAGTGTGATGGTGTGGGCAGTGGCCATGGTCAAGATCTTCCTAGGGATGGGCTAGATGGGTCCAAAATTGAACTTTCAAACTGTAGCTCCGCAAAATATGAAACCACATTCATTAAATAGCGTATTAAAGTTATATACAATTAAAGGATATTTTGATACATTTCGAGTTTTTATTTGAGAGATATGGGACTGGGAAGTTGGGGTTTTGGAAACTTATTCAGATCATAACTTTTTATCTATATATTATTTTTGTACGAAATCAATTTTTTATTTTTATTTACTTAATTATCTACAACTTTTATGTTCAAAACTTCTTTATTTGAAGTATAAAAGGTGGAACTAAAAGTAGGTCCCAAAATGAATAAAGAATGAATTAAAATGTATTTTTATTGTATTTTGGTCCTTATCTCCCCCTACTTTATTCCTTGTCGATCTAGTCATCGAGATGCCTAGGTCTCGAGGTTTCAGGTCATATAATATATGCAATATTTTATTCTTTTTCTTTTCTTTTCTTTATTCTATAATTTTGGTATTAAAAATAGTATTTTATACACTATTTACACAATGATGCATGAATGCTAAAATGACTAAATTAACGCTATTTATATGTATTTGCTAGGGTTTTTAAGGCCAAAATTATAGAATAAAGATGATGAAATGGAGATTCATCATCCCCCTATACTTGCCTTTGCTAGTACCTAGCAAACACTAATGCAATAAGTGCAGAAAAAGAAAAAAGAAAAGAAAAGGAGGAAAAACAGATTTAATTTAATTATCAAACTCGTCTTCACAAAATCAAAGTTTGGAACTTAAGTCGGACCTTTGAATATTTAGTACGGGTGGAACCTTAATGAGAACCGGATTTGAAATCCAACAGCCTTCGAGAATCCAAAAACTCTGCTCAAGTCTCCTCAATAGCCAGGTCAGCAATATTTTAACTCATACGCAAACCCTTGCGACTATGAATCTAACTCGTACGGTGTAAGCGATGGTGGCTCTCCCCAACTGAAATGACAAAGAGATTGACTTCTCCAATATGACAACCCAATGATTCCCCAATCCAACAACTCATTCCTCGAGGAGAGGGGTATTCCCTTCTAAGTTCAAGTGGCAACCAGCTCAAGAGGAGGGGGTGAAGAGAAGAATGGATGGTAGCCACTGTAGCTACCTATCCTGGGATGCAAGACCAGTGTAGTCAAGTCATCCAGCTGCTGGCTCACATGTTTAGACTTTGAAGCTCAAGCTTGCTTATTGACTATATAAATAAGTACACTCCGACAGGCATTTTTATTTTTGAACAGGCCTATCCACTTTTTTGGAGTTTTTTATTTTTTGCATTTTTTAATACTATATACAACAGCATTTACATAGGGAGTTTTTCCTCTCAAGCTAGTATACTATCCCTCTTTTGAAGCTTTATTATAACCCACAATCTCCTGTCCTCAAAACTCATCATCACCGGATGGGTTGGGGTGCACTTCCCTTCCTAGAGGAGGAAAAATGTTTCCACCTGTGTGCCTCTCATACCGGCAAATCCAACCCCCTCACCAGTACAACTGAGTTGAGACAAGTGAAAGGTGCAGGTGTCCAAGTTAGGTCATTATCAACAAGAGTCGTGTGTGTGCTCTGAAATACTCTACTTAGGCAGTCTAGAATCGATTGAACAAAGACTCGTGATCCTCAAAGAATTAAGTCAACTAGACCGGAAGTACCTCGATTCCAGATCCTATAAGGTTCCTGTTAATTAGGTAGATTTAAGGCCAACCAAGCTCCAATCTTTGTAATTTACTTAGACTCGTTCAACTATCAAACTAAATCCGGAAAATGCGAATGCTATGCAAATGCCATGCAGAAAATCTTTTTGTGATGCAATTTTCAAAGGTTTTGAACTTTTTATGGATTTTTGAAAAGATGATGCATATGCATTTTGTTGGGTTTTTCAAAAAAGTTTTTCAAATTTTTTTGGTATTTTAATTTTGCAAATGTTTTTAGGATTAATTAAGACAAAAAGTTTTTGGCTCAAAGCTAGGTACAAATATTTACACAGGGTTGCATAAAGAAGTGGATTTTAAGGATTTACAAGGGTAAGTGGTCAATTTTATAGGTATGTATAAAGAATTTTAGTATGATGTTTTTATTCCTCAAACTTATTTGAAAAATCATTTTACAATCACTTTTGAAAACAATAGTCCAAGATAATATTTTACAAACATTTTTACAAACATGTACACACAATTGAAAATAATTTTGCAAAGGTTTTCCAAAACAGTATATATATATATATATATTTCAAATATTTTTGCAATCATTTTTCAAATCATTTGCAAATCATTTTTCAAACATTTTATGTCACACATAGAAAATTATTTTTCAATCAAAATGGTTTACAAAGGTTGAAAACATGTAACAAAAAATTTTCCAAATAGTTTTCAAAAGATTTTTCACAACAATTTTCAAACTATTTTTCAAACATTTTGCAAAAAAATATTTTCACCTAATTTATTAATCACATCTTTAAGATTTTTAAAGAATTTTTAAGTATAATTAGCCATATTTATTAGTAAAAATACGGAAGTATGAGTTATGGCTAAAGTATATATGCAGTATATACGACCCCCTATACTTAGCTTGAGTTATGTCCTCATAGATCGGAGAGAAAAGAGAAGACATAACTCGGAGAGAAAAGAGAAGACATAACTCCAACTGAGTATAGAAAATTCTAAAGAATAAATGAATGAAGAAATGAATGAATAAACAAATGAGAAGTCGATCGTCCCCTCTATACTTAAGATCAAATATTCCTAAGTATAGCAGACTATACACAAAGCAGAGAGGGTTGATGACGAGACTTTCGTGATCCGGGTATAGGTAAAAATACCGATCGTTGTGACCCGAACCTCGAAGCTCAATCAACAAGAAAACAAGACTACCAAATCAATAAATCAATCAATAAAGCCAAATAGCAGTCTCGCTATTTTATTTAACCTGGTATAGCGACCAGGGTCAAACTCAAGGAGCACGGATTGGCTTAAAAAGCCTACGAAGTAGTCGGAAAATCAAATTAAAAAGGAGAAAATATTTTTGGTGGATTTTATGGGTTTTTAAATTTTTTTGTGATTTTCAATTATGAAGAAAATATAAAACAAGCCAACAAATCACAATCACAGAATTATTTAATACAACAAAAAGAGTCAGAAAATTATAATAAAAATATTTTTGGATTTTATAATTTTTAAAGTGTTTTTGGTATTTTTTCATATTTTTATGATTTTTTTTATTTTATAAAAATGGAATAAGACAGAAAATAGAAGCTACTGTGCAGCCAGATTTGAAAGGCTATTTAAAACTATAAAAATAGCCTCTGAAAATCTGAAAACAATTTTATGAAAAACTATAAATAAAATTCTAACTACATAACAAGAAATTGCGTTTTTTTTAAATTTTTAAGAATTTTTAATGATTTTTATAAGGTTTTTAGGGTTTTTAAATTTTTAAGGTTTTTATATATCCAAATTAAACAAAAATTGGATTGAAGCAACGAGTCATAAAAATAAATAGACATTAATTCTTTTAGGATTTTTGGAAGCTTTTTAATATTTTTAGTTGATTTTTAAATGTAGACAGTAGCAAAAATAGTGGTTCTTGAATTTTTAAAAATAGAAAATCAAAGCAAGCATGTCCAATAAAATTATTAAAATTTTTAGACGTTGGTAGGGGCCACGTGCCTAAATTTCAATAAATTTGGAGTTAATTTGATATTTATTCAACCAATAAGAGAGGCACAGCACACAGGAACCAAAGTGCAAAGAAAATAAGTCTCAGGGGCTAAATGATAACACCCAAGAAAACTATAAGGGGCTTAATGCAATTATCGCATCAAATTCAGCACATGTTCCAATTCATCATGCACAGGGGCATAAATGCAAATATTTAAACTAAAACTTTAAAGCATCACATTCAATAAACCCAAGCCCATAAATGCAAATATCCCAGAAATATCACGTGACGAGGCACGTGATCCACAAATGGAGGGACTGAAATGCAAATACTAAAACTCTAAGGTCTAAAGTGCAACTTATCCAAATTAAAAACAACTATGTAAAATAATTACAGGACTAGGAAATAAATGCTAAACTAAGAAGGGCCTAAGTGAAGTTTACCCTCTTATTAAGATCTGGCGGCTGAAAGGGGATCTCTGTTTAAGATCCAACGGTTGAGATCGGACGATACCCCTTTGATGATCGACACTCCAGATGAGATCCTCCGATGGATCAGACGGTTGCTAGCTTCCTGCAGATGGACGGCTGAGATCTGAACTGGCGGATGAGCTCGATCGGACAGTGGAGGAGGCCTCTGGAAGATCAGGTGTCCGGTAAACTTCGCCCGGTCGTTGCATGCGTCTGAGGGCTCCTTCGATGCTGCTGGGATGGGGAAAAGATAGGTGGTGTCGTTCCGCTGCTGATGGGCTGCTTCGATGGGGCCGGGAGGACCTGGAGGACCCTCGGTGACGAGGAAGACCTTGAGCTATGTGCTTCAGTGATAGGACCTCCAGATGAGGCCCATTTGCCTTCTATTCCTGCATAGAAAGAACATTGGGTCGAGGGCAAACTGCCTCGACCCAGTTATGGGCGAAATGGGTGGTCAGGGGAGTTGGAGCGATACTCTCCGGCGAGCGGCGGCAGAGGAGAGTCGTAACCCGGTTCTGGGGTGAACCAGGGTGGCTAAAGGGGCGAAGAAGGTGGGGAGGAGTCTTGCGAAGGTGATAGGGTAATCAGATGGGCGAATGGATGATTGGGGCGTGCGAGATGGTCCGGTGGTCGGAAAGAGAAAGATCGGAAATCAGACAAGGCTAAGGGCTAAGGAAGCTACCTGATGGTCGAGGACGTCTAGGTTGGAGATGATGAGTCTCCTGATGTCTTTGCCTCAATGGAGCGACGCCTCCAGAGGCTCGGGCTTTGCCGGTGGTGGAGCATGGTGAGATTGGTCGCTGGACCTAGGGCTAAGGGCCTCAAACGCTCACTGCAACACCCTCCTACACTAGCTGTCACTCGAGGAGAAAGATGGAGGTCACTGGGGTCAAAGAAGATGGCCAAGGGTGTATGAAATGGCAGTTGGGGTTGGAGCTTTATACAAGTCAAGGTCTGAGAAAGATGGAGATCGGGTGCGCACTCTGAGGAGCGGACTCCTAAGGATAGTATCGGGCGAGAATCACGGGTCAGTCATCGGTATCCAGAGCCTCAAATCAATGGAAATGGTAGGCGGATCGCTACGAGATAAATCGGGGAAGATCGGGTCGAAACCAAGTCCGGATGCAAAGTGGTCCAGGGGGAGTTGACCGAGGGTCAACACTCCCCCATGGACCAATCAGAATTCAGCATTCAAAAATTGTTTATAAATTAAATTAAAAATAGCAAATGATTTTATTTCAAAATATTTACAACATGAAAATGTTTATTATTTTCCAAATTTTTTTTGTGATTTTTTTTTGAAAAATAAATTAATGTATATACATAATATAATATTATATACAAGTATAAATACCTATGTATTTTGTATTTTTATTTTTATTGTTTTATTTTTGTACAATTACCCTAATTTTATGTTTTATTTATTTACAACATAAAATTTGGGATATAAAATAATTTTTATTTTATTTTTATTATTTATTTACAAGGGTAAAATAAATAGGTATAGGTACATGTGTACATGCTATATACAATGATGAGAGAGAGAAATTATTTCTTTTTATTTTAATTTTATTTTTCTTATTTTTATTTTTATTTTTAGAAATATATACAAATTAATAAAAAACCCATTTTTATTTTTGTTTTTATGAAAGTAAAATAATAATAAAATATATACATGAAGGGGAATATATAAGGTGAATGGCCCTATCTCTCTCTACTTGTTTTATTTTGCAGTCAGGCCAATGCTTGGCCCTCCCTAGGGTTGGTCACTCAATATTTATTCTAAATATTTCCCTCTTTGTTCTTTATTTCTTTATTCTTTTATTTTTGCATAAAAACATGCTAATTATTGCTATTTACACGAAGCATGCAGTTTGATAATTTATTATATTTACAAGTATCTACATGGTGTTTTGCAAAGATTTTAGCTAAAATAAAAGAATAAAGAGTGATGAATGGGGATTCATCACCCCCTTTGCTAGTCCCTTAGCAAACACTTATCTGAAAAAGAAGTGAAAAGAGAAAGAAAAAGAAAAAGGAGGGAAATCACGGTTGATTATTAAACTTTCCTTCATTAAATTGAAATATGGAGCTCAGTCAGACCTTTGGATTATTATTTTATCGGAACCTTATTTGGACTTAAGCTTAAAACTCAACAGCCTCTAAGTTCCACCAATCTATGATTAAGACTCCTCAATAAACCCAGTCAGAACAAGTCTACATACACAAACTCTAATGACCATGAATCTTTCCTTGTACTGTGTAAGTGAAATGTAGCTCCCCACCTCAGAAATGACAAAGCGACAACCCCCCTTAACAAGGTAACTCTAATGCCTCAGTCTAGCAACTCTTTCCTCGAGGAGTGAGGTATTCCCTTCTAGGTTCAAGTACAACCGGCTCAAGAAGAGGGGGAAGTAGAGAATGGACCACGAGCAGTGTAGCGTTGTATCCCTAGGAGCCCAACCAGTGTAGCTGAGTCTTCCGCTGCAAGCTTCATGAGATGGTCATGTGTAACATAAGCTTTGCTTTATTTGGCTATATACACTCCAGTGGGTATTTTATTTTCAATCAGACCCACCATTTTTTTGGAGTTTTCTTTCTTTGCATATTTTTTATGTGCATATGTACAACATATCAACAAGGTGCAGCATATATTCATAAGGAGTTTTTCCTCTTGCGCCAGTAGACTATCCCTCTTTTGAAGCTTTATTGCACCCCACAACTCCTGTCTTTAGACTTCATCACCACCAGACGAAGTTGAGACGCACTTCCTTCACTATAAGAAGAAGAGAGGTTCCGCCTAGAAGTACTACCCTCATATGCTACCCCAAGCCAAAGGAAACTGCCTCCTCACCACCTCATCCATGGAGAGCTATGTGTGAAGTGCTGGTGCATGTAAAGCCATTGTCTCTGAGAGTCGTGTGTGCGTTGTTAAGTTCTCTACTTAGGCTCATCAAGATGACATATGCTCATAGCCTAGTGGACTCAACGAATTAAGTCCCAAATGAACCTGAAAAGTCTTAATCCTAAGCCCTATAAGGTTTCTCTTAGAAATAGGTAAATTAAGGTCTTAACCAAGCTCCATTTTCCAACTTAATTCCATACCAGTTTAAATGTCAACTGTGATTTGGAAAAACTGTACAAATATTTACAAATATGCACATTTTTATAAGATTTTAAAAATATGCAAACTTTTCGAAAAATGTTTGAAAACATGGATGTATGCGTGAATGCGAAGTTTTGCAAAATATTTACACATATTTACACAAGGTTTTTGCAAACTTTCTTTTTTTCAAAACATTTTACAAAAATGTTGTACTATATACATAATTTTGATATCAAAATATTTACAAACTATTTATACAAATCATTTTTACAAAAATTTGTACAAAAATATTTTTTATAAATAGCTATGTATGTGCAAGAAGAATTTTATGTACAAGGAAAAATTTTAAAATTTTTATGGATTTTATGGATGGATTTTTAGCCATTTTATTTATTGATACACTCAGACAAATTACGAGTTATGGCTAAAGTATATATGAAATATATACGACCCCCCCCCTATACTTAGCTCGAACGATGTCCTCACAGTGAATCAAGAGTGATGAAGAAGACATAACTCGTGCTTAGTATAGGGAAGTGAAAAGGAATGGTATACTACAACGACGAATCAAAGAACAGAATGAAGAGAACTCGGTGTTTCCCCCTATACTTAGGATCAAGTAATCCTAAGTATAGCAGGTTTTACATGAAGGGAAATCCGAGTGAAAGGATGTACAGGGTCTACCTCCCCTATACTTAGGGTAAAATATCCCTAAGTATAGGCAGCAAAATAGAGGTAGAAAGAATAAATAGAATACCCGAGAGTCCTACACCCTCCCCCCCCCCATACTTAGGGTAAAGTACACCCTAAGTATAGCAGAATCATAAGATAAAGATGGGGTGTAGGACTAAAGATGGAGTGATATGGACAACTGGATCTATACAAGTTGGAAGAACAGTGATAATCAGGCGTGAGATGCAATAGATGTGAGTCAAGAGACCACATCTCACGCAAAATGAATGGGGGCAACGTCAACGACCAGCGGCTCATGATCTAGATATGGTTTGAGCCGCTGCCCGTTAACACGAAAGGTAGCATCAGAAGACAACTCAGATATATCAATACTTCCATTGTCATGTACCTTTCGTACTAGATAGGGTCCCTTCCATTTGCTCTGTAGCTTTCCTGGGAATAAACGAAGCCTGGCATCAAACAACCATACTCTCTGTCCTGGCTCAAACTGTTTGTGGCTGACATGAGAATCATGCCACTCCTTCACTCTCTCCTTGTATTGTAGGCTGCTCAAAAAGGTTGTATCACGAAGCTCCTTCAGGGCGTCTAACTCCGCCCTTCTCTGATCTCCTACACTCACTGGATCCAAAAGTATATATGTGACTGCCCAAAGTGACCTATGTCTCAGCTCAACTGGTAAATGGCAGGGCTTGCCATAAATGAGGTGAAAGGGAGATGTACCCAAAGGAGTCTTGAAGGATGTCCTATATGCCCACAAGATCGAGTCCAAAAGCTGTGACCAATCCTTTCAGTCAGGGCGGACGACCTTTTGCAATATAGTCTTGATCTCCCCATTCGAGACTTCAGCAAGACCAATGGTCTGAGGATGCTACGGTGTGGCTACTCGATAGTCTATGCTAAACTCGCTAGCAAGTGCTTTTACCTTGTCGTTGATGAAATGAGACCCCCGTCAGAAATCAACACTCAAGGTACCCTGAATCGTGAAATGATATTATTCCTCAAAAATCGGCAAACAGTCATAGCATCTACGGTTCGGGTAGGGATGGCCTCAATCCAATGACTCACATAATCTACGGTCAACAGAATGTACTCGAATCCCTGACTCTTAGAGAATGGACCCATGAAATTGATGCCCTATGCGTCAAAGACCTCATGGAATTGTATGGCTGCATCGGCATCATATCATGTTGTCCACAAGTGCCCATCCTCTGACAGTTAGTACACCTCTTCACGAACTCATCAGAGTCCTTGAAGACAATAGGCCACCATAGGCCAGATTGGAGCACTTTCTGTGTCGTTCTCCTCCCAGAGTGATGTCATCCTGCCTCAAGCTTGTGGCAGTAAGTGAGGACGCGATGGTGCTCCTCCTGAGGAATGCACCGACGCCAGATGCTATCCCCTCCTTCATGATAAAGGATGGGATCCTCCCAATGGTAAAACTTGGCCTTCGCAAGGAAGGTCTCAAGTTTCTTCTCGGGCCAATCTTATAGAACTTTCTTGGAGAGAAGATAGTTCACAATATCAGCGTACCATGGGAGAGAGGCGATAGCAAGGATCACCTCATCTGGGAAGGTCTCACAAATAGGTTCAATCTGCTCAGAATCCTCAAGAAACTCCAATCGGGAGAGATGATCTGCCACCACATTCTTGACTCCAGGCTTATCCTTAATCTTAATATCAAACTCCTAGAGTAGAAGGATCCATCTGGTCAATCTGGATTTAGCATCCTTCTTTGCCATGAGGTACCTGATGGTAGTATGATCAGTGTAAATGGTCAATCTAGATCAAATGATGTAAGATCTGAACTTATCTAGGGCGAAAACTACGTCTAGCATCTCCTTCTCAGTGACGGTGTAGTTCCCCTGAGCGGCATCCAAAGTCTGGCTAGTGTAGTGAATAGCAAAGGGGACTACATCCCTCCTCTATCCCAGCACGGCCCCTACGGCAAAATCGGAGGCATCCGTCATGATCTCTAATGGGAGAGACCAATCAGGCGGCTGGAGGACAGGAGCCTCTACAACTAGACTCTTGAGAGTCTCAAATGATTCTAGACACTTATCATCAACTATGAACTTGGTGTCTTTCGTCAGCAGATCATTCAACGGTCGTGAAATCCTGCTGAAATCATGTATGAATCATCGGTAGAAACCGACATGCCCCAGAAACAACCGTAACTGTCGCAAGTTGGACAGTGGATTGAGTTTTCTAATGACATCCACCTTGGCCGGATCAACCTCCATGCTCCTGTTGGAGATGATATGGCCAAGCACCATCCCTTGAGTCACCATGAAGTGACTCTTCTCCCATGAAAGCACAAGGTGAACCTCAATGCATCGCCGAAGGATGCGGTCCAGGCAGTCAAGACAAGAATCGAACCCGTTGCCGTAGATCGAAAAGTTGTCCATGAAGACCTCCAAGCACTCCCCCACAATGTTTGAAAAGATCGAAAACATGCACCTCTGGAATGTCGCCGGAGCGTTGCACAATCCAAAGGGCATGCGTCTGAAAGCATATGTCCCGAAGGGACAGGTGAAGGTGGTCTTGTCTTGGTCCTTGGGTGCAATGACCACTTGATTGTATCCAGAGTACCCATCCAAGAAGCAGTAATGGCTCTTCCCAGCTAGCCTCTCTATAATCTGATCAATAAAAGGCAGCGAGAAATGATCCTTCTTGGTGGCTTGGTTCAATCGTTTATAGTCCATACAGACCCACCAAGAAGTGGATACCCAGGTAGAGATATCCTCTCTAGACTCACTAACAATTGTGGTGATGCCAGTCTTCGTGGGCACCACATGTAACAGATTGGCCCATTTGGAGTCAGAGATCGGGTAGATAAAATCGATGCTCCACCATTTCGAGATTTCCTTCATGACAACATCTCGAAGGTTCGGGTTCAGCCGTCGCTGGAACTCGCGCGATGGCTTAGCGTCCTCCTCGAGATAGATATGGTGGGAGCACGAGGCCAGACTTATCCCTTGGAGATCAGCTACACTCCATCCTATCACCCTGCGGTTCTTTTCAAGAACCCCCATCAGACGGGATTCTTGCTCTCCAGTCAAATCCGTTGAGATAATGATTAGGTACATCTCATGCTCACCCGCAAGGAACCTATACTTCAACGATGACGGTAGCGGCTTCAGCTCTGGATAACTCGATGCTGGCGGATCTGGCCTCTGAAATGTCTGAATGAATGTGACCAAATCTGCATGGGAGAATGAGGACTCTCATTGGCAATCTGAATCTGGTGAAGGATGCTCTGCTGGTGTGTCTCTGCTCTGCATGGGATCAGCCTCCTCCCTAGCTGTAGGCTCTATGGAAGTCAGACACGGTATCAAATCATCAAACTCTGCCCAGTCTATATCTGACTTCGAGGGATCTGTATCAGAATCACAAGCGAAATCTACCTCATGATCGGTTACCGGCTCTACTGCCTGAGATGTATCATGGACCAGGAATTCGCTCTCCAATCTCTCCTCTGCTAGCATCAGTGCATCAGTGAACTCTAAAGGTGAGAGGATGGCATGTGCTACTGGGTCTGCCCAAACTTCCTCGTCGTCTATAATCACAAAATCACAGTCATGGCGGATGTCTCACCCTGCCTCTGTCATATGCTCTGAATCTGAATGTGGCTCCGAGCAAGTTGAATCTCTAGCTCTAGTCTCCTCGACCATCTCTATTAGTATACTCTCGCCCTCGACGTAAAAGTACACCTTCCCGCTATCATGATCGGACACTACCTTGGCTGTGGCCAAGAACAAACGTCCTAAAATGATGGGGGTATCGGTCACGGACTCAGGGATCTCCATGTCCAACACAACGAAGTCCACGGGGAATTTCAGGCCCTGAATCGTGACGACAACGTCCTTCAGCAACCCCTTCGATCTCTTGATAGATCGATCATCAAACTGAAGGATCGTCCTGCTCTGTCGTAGAGGGCCCAACTCGAAGCGGTCGAGTAGGGTTGTCAGAAGTAGGTTGATCGAAGAACCGTTGTCTAATAGAGTGTGGTGAACCTTTGCTCATGAATATGGCATCTGATAAACGGGGCTCCTGCATCTGGCCTCTTGGCTGGCAGACGGTTCTGTATCGCAAAGCATATGGTGCGAGTGAGCACATGGATCTTTGACTGGTGGTTCCGCCTCTTCCTCCTAATTGTAGTCCTGTCTCTGAGGGATCTCTGGAAGAGAGGTATGTGCTCCAAGGCCTCCTATAGAGTCAGTTGTATATGAAATCAATCCATCATCTGCTGGCTGAACTCTAACTGGTGGGACTTTTCTGATTTTCTTTTTTAGGCCCCTTAGCCAAGCGGAGTGCTTGGGGAAAGGGGACAGCTGGGTCCTTCTAAGATGAAGGACTAGGATCGGGTCTGGAATGCTCAGGTAAAGCAGAATCCACGCATACATCATCAATCAACACAGGTGGATCTGAAAATAACAAACCCTTTCCTTTATTTGCAGAAATGTCCTAAGATACATGAACTGAAGGGAAAACAACAGGACTAGAAGAACTGAAAATGGTGGCCTCAATACCACCCTCGGCATCTGGAATCGCAGCATCATTACCGCGGTCTGGCTCAGCAACTAGTATGGTGGCGTCAGTACCACCTCCTCCATCTGGTGAAGCGACGGCCTCAGTACCGTCGCCTGGATCAACATCCTCGGTGGCGTCAGCGCCACTGTCATCATCATGCTCATGAGCGGCATCAGCATCGCTCTCCTCCTCGTCTGGTGCTCCTGAAGTGGCATGGGGTCGTCGCTCAGACGAGGCGCCACCTACTGGCATCCTACCGCTCCTAAGTTTAACAAAATCAGCATCAAACATGTATGCAGTCATACCAGCAAGTGAAGCACTAGGAGTGTAATCTTAGTGAACTCTACCTGCTCAGACTTCCTCTTGAGGTTGTTCGATTTGGCTCGATCTGGGCAGGAATGGCAGCCTTCCCTCTCACTATCTCCCTCATCTCCTATCGAAACTCGTCCATATACCGTTAGAAGGTGGCCTGCTGCTCGGACATGAGGCAGGCTAAGTCATCCAAGGCGGGGTTCTCATATGTTGGTCCATGAGAACCTGACGGGTGGCCTCGCTGAAACTGAGGCGGTTGCTGTGGATGAGGGTGAGAGGGGTACTGCAAGTGATACTGCTGAGGCTGCTTCCAAGACTGTCCCAGCTGATAGGGATGAGGACCATACTGCTCTCTCTAGTGGGATGGCTGCTGGTGAGCTGGGAACTGTGGCTGCTGGTGCTGCTCACGCTGCTGGCCATACTGGCCACCCTGAACTGGAGACTGCTGCTGGGAACTGGTACCTCCAGTCGTCCAACGGAATCCGGGATGGTTTCGTCGGATCCCTGGCTAGGGTCGGTCATACCATATCCTGTTGACATCCATCAATGGCTCCTGCTCATGAGAGGGTGGGGGAAGTACTGCCAGGGGCTGGTCCAACTGATAAACCACCATCTTGTTGTCCTGAGATGGTGGTGACTGGACGTACTACTGCTGCTGCAGTTGGTAGGGCTCCGCCTGAACATGGTGAACCTATCGGTATTGGGCGGAGGGCTGGGCCGAGCTGCTGCTGCCGGTGTCTGCCCGTGACCTGAGACGGGGATGAGAAGCCATTTGTGCCTCCTAGAGACACATGATCTTTGTCTTCAGGTCACTCAGCATCTATGCCATCTGATCTATCTGTGTCATGCCCTGGCACTGCTTCTTCTCAATCAACTCGATCCGGTCTAGCTTCTCGCTGATGATACCCATGTCGGCGGCTATCGACTCAGCATGTGCTGCTGCCGCTGACAAAGTGGAAGGACCAACATCGGCCCGTGTTATCCTCTGATATGACAAGACCTATGGCGGGGGTCTCCCCTGAGTGTAGAGGCGGGTCTGGGACATCACTATATAGTTCTCGGCCATCTCCTCATAGATGACCCAGACCTGATCCTCATCCTTGGCGAAATAAGAGCCCCCACATGATGTGTTCACTAACCCCCAGCTCCGGTGTAAGCCCGCAGAAAAAATTCTGAACCAGGTTGGGCTTGGATATGTTGTGGTGGGGGCACCGGTCTGTGAGCTCTCGGAACCTCTCCCATACCTCGTGGAATTGCTCATTGGGGAGCATGGAGAAGTTGCTAATCAAGGCCCTCGCTGCATTCATCCTCCCGAGTGGATAGTACTTGTTCAAGTACTCGGTGTAGAGCTTCTCCCAGGTGCTAACAAATCTCCCTAAATGCTTCAGCCAGTTGGCTACTCTATCTACGAGGGAGAATGGAAAAGCAATCATCTTGATGGTATCCTCGTCCACATGCCGATCGTGGATAGTGCTGCAGATCATCTCAAACTCCTGGAGATGAAGATGTGGCTCCTCAGTCGCGAGCCCATGGAAGCGGGGAAGAAGCTGAATCGTCTGAGGGGGGAACTTGAAGTCCCCCACAATCGCTGGAAGTACGATCCACCGGTGTATAAGTGTCAATCCGGGGTTGTGCAACTCCCGCATCGGATTGGCTGGTGCTGGCTGGACCGGCTCCTCAGGCTGATTTGGAATCTCACCCTCTCCTGTGGCTCTCGACTGATCTCTATCTGCTCTCAGCCTCTCCATCTCTCTGCGCATCTCGACCATGAAAGCTCCCTGATCTCGGATCTATCGCTGCATCATCTCAAGGGAAGCTAACAGGATGTTGTTGATCGCACCCTGATCCAACACATATGTCTGCTCGGCTCTGGGACCCTCGGTGTGCTCCTCATTGCTGTCCATGGTCTCTGCAAAGGCAAAAGACCCAAACTTAGGTGCCAATAAATCAACTGTCTATTGCTCTCTTTGCTCCGGCACTGGTATCTCAGAATTGGCGGTAGAAGGGTGGTCAAGGGGGAACATGGTGGAATCGAACTAGGGTTCGGAGAGCGGGTATCGGCTCTCACGAACCAACCTAGATGAGCATGCTGGAGTGCGGTAAAGCGGTGTAGCCAAGGTCTTCCTAAGAGACCTCCTGCCCATCATCTTGATCTGGAGAGTGAAGGCAGATGAGATCTGGAAACACACAAGATGAGAAAACAAACCCTCGATTCACCTACTCAACACTGAGCTGAATACCATAAAGGTTCGGTCTATTATCTTATCAATTTTATTTAGGTGATCAAGTCAGTCTTTCAGGGCGATTAAGCGAGCTGATGGGAATCCAATACTCCCAACAGACTGTCCCGTATAAAAGGCTGGTAGTCTGATAGGAATTCAGATATGGCTCTAGCCTAGTGTGCGGGTCACTCTCTCACTCATCCAAACCAAACAAGGAGGGGGTTGCTCTCCCCAAGACAGATTTTTAAGTGAGATGTCTTTTAGGGTCAAGTGTGTTTAGCAGTCCCAATTTTATAGTTTTTGTTTTTTAGATATTTTTCAAGCAAACAACACCTAATGATTTTTTTTGGTTCTCGTGGTTATTTAAGTCCGAAAACTGGGGGAGAAGGCAAAAAAGCCAATGCGCGGTCAAACATGATGATGCATGTAGAGTAAGAGATGCGTACCTAACTCCAGCAGTCTACATACAGGGTGATCCGCGTATAAAAATAAAGACAAGAATAAAACCACCTATATGATGCACGAGGAAAACGACCTTAGACGAGGTAACTCTACACATGAAGAATAGTAGCCGGGTAATCAAACTAAAGTCCTGAGTCCGATCTTGCGAGCCACTCGGTGTCCGCCACAACAGATCCTGCACGCGCTGTATGTGGCTCCTCACAACATGTGGACTTGAGTCTAATTAAGCCGACTTTTTCTTGTGATTTAATTAATTAAGTCCAATTAACGATCTATAGATGCATGCAGATAATTAGGTTTGGGCCTTAATTAATTACATCACAATCAAGAAAAATCCTAAGGCTAAGGCCAAATCCTCGGAAATCAAATAAGCAGTAATAAAAGGCAAAAAATCAAAACCGGTGAAAAACTGTGGTGAGGTCCCCCGAGCACACCGGTGCTCGGTGAAACAGACCCCGATAATCACCAATAAAGTTCGAGTGTCCAAGTCTGTCCCTCTATTATTACAATAATATATCTGCTGAAAATAAACTAACTACGGCTATCTACGGTTATTCTTTGGCTATTCTATGGCTCCCGACTCCTGCTTGCCTCCCTCATGCTCTCCTGTGGCTCTATACAGAAAAGAGCTACCTCTAGCTCCCGCGGTTGCATCGGCATCCGAAGAAGTTGCCTCGGTTCTCAGGCCCCCGCAAGAAACGTAAACAGAAGTGTGTTAGACCAAATTATTATAAAAATATGCAGTCAAAATGAGATAAAAAAATATACACAACTATAGACAGAAAAGTCGTAAAAAAGTCGCGAAAAAAAATGACTACTATGATGTGCTCCCGACAACGACGCCATTCTGATGATGAGACTTTTGTGATCCGGGTAAAGGTTAAAATACGGGTCGTTGCGACCCGAACCTTGAAGCTCAATCAACAAGAAAACAAGACCACCAAATCAATAAATCAGTCAATAAAGCCAAATAGTGGTCTCGCTATTTTATTTAACCTGGTATAGCGACCAGGGTCGAACTCAAGGAGCACGGATTGGCTTAAAAAGCCTACGAAGTAGTCGAAAAATCAAATAAAAAGGAGAAAATTTTTTTGGTGGATTTTATGGGTTTTTAATTTTTTTGTGATTTTCAATTATGAAGAAAAATATAAAATGAGCCAACAAGTCACAATTACGAAATTATTTAATGCCACAAAAAGAGTCAGAAAATTAGAATAAAAATGTTTTTGGATTTTATAATTTTTCAAGTATTTTTGTTAATTTTCTCAGATTTTTATGATTTTTTGTTGATTTTATAAAAATGGAATAAGATAGAAAATGGAAGCTATTGTGCAGCCAGATTTGAAAGGCAATTTAGAAATATAAAAATAGCTTCTAAAAGTCTGGAAATAATTTTATGAAAAAATACAAGTAAAATCCAACTACATAAGAAGAAATTGCATTTTTTTAATCTTTTAAAATTTTTAATGATTTTTATAAAGTTTTTAGAGTTTTCAATTTTTAAGGTTTTTATATATCCAAATTAAGCAAAAATTGGACTGAAGCAACGAAACACAAAAACAAATAGACACTAATTTTTTTGATTTTTTGGAAGCTTTTTAATATTTTTAGTTGATTTTTAAATGTAGACAGTAGCAAAAATAGGGGTTTTTGAATTTTTAAAAATAGAAAATCAAAGCAAGCATGTCCAAAAAAATTACTGAAATTTTTACACAGAGGCAGGGGCCATGTATCCAAATTTCAATAAATTTGGAGTTGATTTGATATTTTATTCCACCAATAAGAGAGGCACAACACATAGAGACCAAAGTGCAAAGAAAATAAGTCTCAGGGGCTAAATGATAACACGCGTAAAAACTATAAGGGTCTCAATGCAATTATCGCATCAAATTCAGCACATGTTCCAATTCATCATGCACAGGGGCATAAATGTAAATATTTAAACTAAAACATCAAAGCATCAAATTCAATAAACACAAGCCCATACATGCAAATATCCCAGAAATATCACATGACGACGCACGTGATCAACATATGGAGGGATTGAAATGCAAATACTAAAACTCTAAGGTCCAAAGTGCAACTTATCCAAATTAAAAACAACTACGTAAATTAATACAAGACTAGGAAATAAATGCTAAACTAAAAAAGGCCTAAGTGAAGTTTACCCTCTTATTAAGATCTGGCGGCTGCAAGGGGATCTTTGTTTAAGATCCAGCGGTTGAGATCGGACGATACCCCTTTGATGATCGACGCTCCATATGAGATCCTTAGATGGATCAGACGGCTGCTAGCTTCCCGCAGATGGATGGCTGAGATCTGAACTGGCGGATGAGCTCAATCAAACGGTGGAGGAGTCCTTTGGAAGAACAGGAGTCCTGCAAACTTTGCCCGGCCGTTGCGCGTGCTTGAGGGCTCCTTCGATGCTGCCGGGATGGGAAAAAGATAAATGGTGTCGTTCCATGGCTTATGGGCTGTTTTGATGGGACGGGAGGACCTGGAGGACCCCCGACGACGAGGAAGACCTGGAGCTATGTGCTTCAGTGACAGGACCTCTAGATGAGGCCCATTTTCCTTTTATTCCTGCACAGAAAGAACGTTGTGTTGAGGGAAAACTGCCTCGACCCGGTTATGGGTGAAATGGGTAGTCATGGGAGTCGGAGCGATGGAGTCTTTGCCTCAATGGAGTGATGCCTCCAGAGGCTTGGGCTTCGCCGGTGGTGAAGCATGGCGAGATTGGTCGTCAGACATAGGGCTAAGGGCCTCAAACGCTCGCTGCAACACCCTCCTACACTCGCTGTCACTCGAGGAGAAGGATGGAGGTCACTAGGGTCAAAGACGATTGGCAAAGGTGCGTGAAATGGTGGCTGGGGTTGGAGCTTTATACAAGTCGAGGTCCGAGAAAGATGGAGATCAGGTGCGCACTCCGAGGAGCGGACCCCTAAGGATAGTATCGGGCGAGAATCATGGGTCAGTCCTCAGTATCCGGAGCCTCAAATCAATAGAAATGGTTGGTGGATCGCTGCGGGATAAATCGAGGAAGATCGGGTCGAAACCAAGTCTGGATGCAAAGTGGTCCCGGGGGGGTTAATCGGGGGTCAACACTCCCCCGTGAACCAATCAGAATTCAGCATTCAAAAATTATTTATAAATTAAATTAAAAATAGCAAATGATTTTATTTCAAAATATTCACAACATGAAAAATGTTTATTATTTTTCAAATTATTTTTTTTTGTGATTTTTATTTATTTTTTTGAAAAATAAATTAATGTATTTACATAATATAATATTATATACAGGTATAAATACCTATGTATTTTGTATTTTTATTTTTATTGTTTTATTTTTGTGTAATTACCCCCAATTTTATATTTATTTATTTACAACATAAAAATTAGGATATAAACTTATTTTATTTTATTTTTTTGTTTATTTACAAGGGTAAAATAAATAGGTATAGGTACATGTGTACATGGTATATACAAGGGTGAGAGAGAGAAATTATTTATTTTTATTTTTATTTTATTTTTCTTATTTTTATTTTTATTTTTATAAATATATAAAAATTAATAAAAACCCATTTTTATTTTTGTTTTTATGAAAAAAAATATTAATAAAATGTATACAAGAAGGAGGAATACATAAGGTCAATGGCCCTATCTCTCTCTACGTGTTTTATTTTGCGGTCAGGCCAATGCTTGGCCCTCCCTTGGGATTAGGTCACTCAATATATATTCTAAATATTTCCCTCTATTTCTTTATTTCTTTATTCTTTTATTTTTGCACAAAAACATGCTAATTATTGCTATTTACACAAAGCATGCAGTTTGATAATTTATTATACTTACAAGTATCTACATGGTGTTTTGCAAAGATTTTTAGCAAAAATAAAAGAATAAAGAGTGATGAATGGGGATTCATCGAGGGTCAAGGGTGTGAATGAACAGATCGTACTGTCTCCCCCTATACTTAGAGTAAGATATCCCTAAGTATAGACAAGAAGAGGAGGCAGTGGAGAGGATCAAAGAATAGAATCAACTCAGGGTACACACCCCGCTATACTTAGGACAAAGTACGTCCTAAGTATAGAAGAATGACAAAAAAGGGTGACACCTTTCTGATAGATAAATGAGCAAAACGGGAGAGGGACAGAGGTGAACACAAGCGAATATACAACAGATGGATATACAGAAGATCAAGAAGGTCAAAAGCAAACCTCCTTGTGAGACCGTTGAGGAATGGATCAAGTGTGGTGCAGGTCGACATCGGGGTCCTCAGATGACACAGAGTGATCAGGGTCGACGGGGTGTAGGTCCTCAGTGGCCCTAGGGTGAAAAGGCACAGACAGATCAGAGAAACAAGTACGATTAGGTCTGGCCTTGGGAGTCTCGCTGATATCAAAGTGAAAAGGATGAACTCATCATCATCGGAAGAAGTGTAATCAGTGTCATCCTGCGAGGTCTCGTCCAGGTCAAAACCGAAAGGAACGAACTCATCAGTGGAAGTAGTCGAACTCTGTTCGTCCTCAATAATCTCAACCGAATCTTCTTTTTCATCGAAAGGCCCTAATTACCGAATAAAAGCAACCAAATCAAATTCAACCTTCGTCGCATTAGTGTCTACGTGAACAGGAGCGGGCTCATCAGTGAAAGTAGTCGAGTCATGTCCGTCCTGTCTAGTCTCAGGATCTGCCCTCCGCTCTAGGGTGTCGATCGTGTAAACCATGCGGATGTCATCAACACAACGCCAATCACAGGAAGCGGAAACTCCAAGGTCTATGCTTTCCGAGACTTCCTCCTTGGAGAGGAATTCTCAGGTCTCATCATCATTCTTAAAGAAAGTCTCTCTGATATCCTCATAAAGATCATAGGCTTCAGGGTCAGCCAGAATAGGTGTAGTCACATCAGGTGCAGGTATCTGCTCGGTAGTGGATGCGGTGGTGGTCACGTTATTCTTGTCAACAGGACGGAAGCGTATCTCTCCTGATCCATAGTCAATAACGACCCTCGCAGAGGCGCGGAATGGTCATCCGAGGATGATTGGAGAGGGCTCCCCTGTGGAGGTCTCCATAGGCAATACGACAAAATCAACTATGTAGCTCAAGCCCTGAATCAAAATGATGGCATTTTTAAGGATACCCTTCGACCTCTTGATAGATCCATCAGCAAACTGAATGATCATCCTGAATTTCTTGAGAGGCCCTAAGTGAAGAGATTGTAACAACGAGAAGGGTAGAATGCTAATCGAAGCACCGTCGTCTAGGAGAGTGTGATCACAAGTATGGTCAGAGATGGTGCAACTAATGAAAGGTGTGGCAGTGTTCCTCTTCCTAGGGATGGGACGGTGTGTGATGGTGTGGGCAGTGGCCATGGTCAAGATATGACGCTCAGATCTGCTCCTCCGCTTTCTCTTCTTGGGAAGAGGAGCAGATAAATCGGTCATGACCTGTTGAAGTGGGGTACGGATGATCTCATGAACAGTGGCCACCACTTCGGGTTCACTCAACATTTTTTTTAATTTTTGGAACTCCTCCATACAAGGGAGGAAGTCAGAATCAGCATATACACGAGGCATACCAAGAGAAGTCTGTACAGCGACATCCTCAGGGTCAAAGGTGGAACGGGGTGTGAAAGGATGTGTGGTCAAAGGGTCTGGCAAGTGAGCACTCTCCTTACAATCTGACTCAATCATGTGTCTCCTGAAATCTTTTTGTGTTTTTAAATTTTTCTCATTTTTTTGTATTTTGGGCGATTGGAAGCTCTCACAAGAATCCTCAATCAAGTCTGAATCATCAAATCGTGAAGCCTCGATATGGGTCTCATTTAGGTAGGTGAGGTCATCAATCCTCGAATTCATTTGCTCCATGAACTGGGCCAAGGCCTCAAGTGTGGACGTCGTGAGAGGTGACTCCAACAGACCAGTCTCGGGTGGATGTGAAGGTGGGAAGTATGGAGGTGGTAGTGGGTAAAAGTCTGAGGTATGATATTGTGGCTGAGGCGGGTATGTACAAAAAGTAGGAGGGCAATCCTCCTGAAAAAGTGAGGTGTATCGAATGGAGGGTACGAGGGGTCCGTGAAGGTCGGACAAAAATTACTCCAGTCAGCCATCTCGAAACAAAAGGTGAGGATCAGGAGAGCATGATGGTCAAGTCGAGAGAAATGAGAATAAAGTGCAAATGCACAGAAGCGATATAGGATACACATAAGCAATCACACAATACAAACCCTCAATTCACCTACTCAACTTGGTGAAGATCGCAAATGCGGTCTTTTTATCTTGTCTATTTTTAGAGTTAGGTGAAAAGTCCAAAAGTTGCGCAAACACTTAGGGGATGAATGGGATTTGGGCACTAATCCTTAGTGTGTGCGCGAGCAAGTAAAAGCGAAGACAATGAGGGGATCACTCGCCCCTAGAGAATTTTTCTTTTGGTTGATTTTAGGGTCGAGTAATTTTAGCAGTCCCAATTTTATTTGTTATCGCTTTTTTGGATTTTTTGTGAGAAATGCATGCGCCTAACGAAGAATCAATTTTACTTAGCACCTAGGTGGTCAAAATCAGAGGGTGAGTTGGGAAAGAAATGCAAGCGACAAATCAATGATGTATGCTAAAGAGAAATGCTCACCTTGCCTCCAACACTCTACATGCAAAGATTCTTAGCAAAATTGAAATATATCTATATGCAAATGCAAGCCGATGAAATCGACCTAAGTTTCAGAAATTGCTATTAGCGTGAAGAACCGATGCTAATGACCTAGAATGGAACCGAAGTGTCCGGTCTTGGAGTCTCCTCGGTGCCCACCACTGTAGGTCCTGCACGTGCTGTATGGAGAACTCTTGCGGTGCGGTGGTTCCGAGACTAAGTGAGAAGCAGTTGAAATTTTGACTATGTCCAAACGAGTCTATAGGCACAGGCAAATATATTAGGTGTTTAGACTTAATCTATCACAAGCAATCCTAAAACTAAGAGCTCAATCACACAAAGTAAGGAAAACAAAGCCGAGAAATAAATAAAAAATGCGAAAAAAACTGACAAAACCACGGTGAGCCCCCAAGTGAATAGACACTTGGAAGTTGGGCCCGAATATTCAAGTCATGAGTATATGTATTATTACAACAAATAGTGCTCTCTCTCTCACAAAAATTACACAAGCAAATAAATACAAAAAATGCTCAAAAAGTGACTATCTTCTCAAGTCCTCACTATCCCCTTTGATGTTAGGTCAGAAATCTCCTATCGCCTTCATGTGGGTGCACAAATGCCTAGGGTGGAGTGCCTCCCTCGATCTATGGTTCCTCGCACAAAGTCAACAAGAGAAGATGATTAGACGAGTCAAACAATTATATCAACTAAATGAGCCAAAGATAGACAAATATCACAGTCAAGAAAAAAGCCGATCTATGCGATGTTGCTCCCTGGTAATGGCACCATTTGTTTAACCTAAAAATCGATGGTCTTAAGTTCCACCAAGGCGGGAACTCAGTCACTGAATCGATCACACGAAATCTGAATTAAAACAATAATTAACCCACAACAGATAAATCAATCAATGAAAGCAAATGTGCGGAGTTAAAATTTATTATAACTCTACAATAAAAATGTGTATAGGTGCAAGTATGTGTAGAGTATCGAACAAAGGAAGCAAGCAGGTAGATCGGGGCAATAAAGCTCAGAAATGACTGTGATCAAATGTCTATAAGTGCTTTAATTTTTTATGGGTTTTTTATTTTTTATATTTTTTATTTAATTTTTTATTTTATATTTTTATATTTTGATTTTTTTTAATTTACTGATTTTTTATTCTTTTTATATTTTATATTTTTTTTCTTTTTCTTTTTCTTTTAATAAGAATACAAAACTATATAGAATATAAGGAGTATATATTCAAGAGAGATGAGAGAGATATCAAAATGCGTAAAAATCTTCAAATTGCAGGATATAAAGTATTTTTGGTCTTTTTATATTTTCCTAATGTTTTTTTGATTTTTATATATTTTTCTATTTTTTGGTATTTTTAAAATAAAAAATACTTAAAACAGTGAACAAAATACTTAGCCGAAATTAAAAGGGAGATGAAAAATAATAAACAGTAACAAAAATTCTCCAAAATAATTTTGAAATAAATATAATATGGTAGAAAAAATTAGGAACATCAAATTGAGTTTTTGGATTTTTTATGAATTTTATATATTTTTATTGAGATTTTTAGAGTTTTATAGTTTTTATGAGTTTTCTTTTGTATTTTTTTAATGATTTCTGGTCTGAAGAAAAAAGATGCAAAAACACATAATATGTAATTTTTTGGAAGTTTTCAAAAACCTTTTTGTAATTTTTATGTATTTTCTAATGCAAACAGTAAAGAAAATGCATGTTTTTGAATTTTTATAAATAATAAAATGCGAAAAAATGCAAAATAAAAATATGGCGTGATAGAGCAATGCAACAGACACAACTATATTTTTTACGAATTTTTAGGGTTTTATAGATGCATGAATTAATTAGAGATAACAAAGAGAAACTACACTACTAGCAAGGGTTAATTTGTAATTATGCGAAAGTTTGAGGGCCAACGTGTAAAGTTTCCACAAAATATATAACTAGACAAATAACTTTCTGGACTAAAACGAGATAGACCTAATCCCAGGTGTATTACTGTAAAATCACTAAAGCTCACGTGTCGGGCACGTGCGCTTGGGGAGGACTAATACATAATTTACAAGAATCTGGGGTCTTTCATGCAAATATTCCAAAATTATATAACTGTGCCAAAAAGGTTTCTGAACTAAACGATAATACTAAGAAACCCGAGGTCCTAACCGCAAAAAGCCCACCCACGTGAAGAGTCACGTGGGTTGACATGGCTCGGATCAGAAGATAATTACGATAAAGTTTCAGGGCTTTTTTGCAAAATGTAAAAAAAATAATTAAACAGCGAAATAAAATTTATGGACTACTTATGAAATACAAAAGAGGTCTGGATGAACTTTCAAAATATCGAGACCTTCGGCGGGTGCGGACAACGGATATAATTCTACTAAGACACGTGTCAGCCTCCTGAGTAACGATACCCCTTCGCATATGAGGGGACAGGATTAGATCCTGGCCCTTGATCAAATGGTTTTGGTGAAGCCAATCAGACGGTTGTTGAATGGTCTGGCACGGCCTGAAGATCCAACAGCTCCAAGCAAGGATGGAAGAACACTTGAAGAACTCGCCGTGGGCGAGTTTGAAGCTGGTGCAGATCGTTCCTATGACGTCTCCTGGAGCTGCAGATGATCTCAATGGGTTCCTGCTTCAGCCGTGCATCTCCCAGAGTCGCGAGGGAGACCAGAGGGCCACAGGACGACCCTTCGGCAGCTCAATGCATTCTGGCGACCTGGAGCTCTTTTTGGGCAAAAAGATGAGGCTCGGATGCCTCCCTTGGGTCCTGCAGGTGAAAAACAAAGCGCAACAGCAAAAGGGGGTGCAGAACCCAGCGTTTATTGGAGAAAGACAGGCGTTGTGCGGAGTGGCTGTGGTGGTGGCCGGAGTGGAAGCTTCGGCGGGGATGTTGGGTGAAAATCTATGCTAAAGCAGCTGCTAAAATTCACAATAAAAAGTGAAGGACTTAAAACTAAACCTACGGCTAACTAAAGAGCAAAAGAAATTAAAGAGAAAACGACCTCGACTGGAATGAACCAGGAAGATAAACCTCACAGCCATGGTGGCCGGAGATGGGGTGGAACGGCCTCCGCGCCACTTCGTCGCGCCTCCTAACGGTGAGGAGAGGTCGTTGTCACCTCCTCGATCCTATGCACACAAGAAGTAAGGGAGAAAACAAGCAAGAAGGGGTTCCATTTTCAAAAGGGAGGAAGGGTGTCTTTTGAATGGGTGGTGAAGCGGCTCGAAGAACGAAGCGACAGCGGGTGGATCAATGATTCATTCCCCGAAAAAAATTTGGGCGTGATTCCTTGATGATCGGTGAGCAAAAGTTAAGAAGACTTCAACATGAGATGGTGAAAAATGCGTTCTCCAAAAATTGGAGAAAATGTCAAAAAAACAGCTTGACAAGAGCCAGGCCTCAGACAGAGAGTTGACCGAGATCAACCAACGAAGGATTCTGATTGGTCCATGTAGACCAACCAGAAAATTCGTTGGCAAAAAGATTTATTAAATCAATTAAAAATAAAAAATGATTTTATTATTTTTAGGCTATAAAATAAAAAATGTTTATTATTTTATAAAGTATTTTATTACGATTTTTATTTATTTTTTCGAGATTAAAAATAACAAGTTTCCCTTTTATAGTTAATATACAAGTATATTCATCTATGTATTTTAATATTTTATTTTTATTTTGTCAATTTAATTTTATTATTTTTGTTTATCATTTTATAAATTTACATGTTATTTTAATACTCTAAATATATTTTTATTTTATTTTTTTGATATATTTTGTACACTTAATAAAATAAAAGTATTAATTATATTGGTATCTTTACAAGTATTATACTAATGCATTGTATATAAGAATTTTATTTTTGTATTTCCTTTAGGTGTTTATTCTGCTTTTAATGTACACATATATTATAATAATATTTACAAAATTATAAAAATATAAAAGTATAAAAATAATGATTAATAAATAAAATGAATATTTTAATCGTTATAAGTATATCAGAGGGGTCCACAACTCAACTTTCAAACCGTAGCTCCGTAAAATATGAAATCACCTTCATTAAGTAGCTTATTAAAAGTTATATACAATTAAAGGTGATTTTGATACATTTAGAGTTTTTATTTGAGGGATACAGGTATGGGAAGTTGGGGTTTTGGAAATTTATTCAGATCATAACTTTTTATCTGTACATTATTTTTGTATGAAATCAATTTGTATTTTTATTTATTTAATTATCTACAACTTTTATGTTCAAAGTTTCTTTATTTGAAGTATAAAAGTGGAACTAAAAATACGTCCCAAAATGAATAAAGAATGAATTAAAAGGTATTTTATTGTATTTTGGCCCTTATCTCCCCCTACATTATTCCTTGTCGACCTAGTCATCGAGGTGCCTAGGTCTCGGGGTTTCGGGTCATAAAATATTTGCAATATTTTATTTTTTTTTCTTTTCTTTTCTTTATTCTATAATTTTGGCATTAAAAATAGTATTTTATACACTATTTACATAATGATGCATGAATGCTAAAATGACTAAATTAACGCTATTTACACGCATTTACTAGGGTTTTTAAGGCCAAAATGATAGAATAAAGATGATGAAACGGAGATTCATCAGTGCATCGTAGAAAAATTCCTCAAATATTGGGAAGACTTTGGTATGACCCTTAAAAACAAGAAGGGGAAATTTTCTATGGATGACTTGATGATGGCTATTGCCATATAGGAGAAACACATAAAATAAAATGCATGTGGTTCATGTCGATATTCAGGCTAAGGTCAATTTCATGACCTCGAATGGTAAAGATAAGAAGGGAAATGGTAATAACAACAATAAAATGAAACCAAAGGACAAGATCCAGAAAAAGGCAAAGAATAAACCCTGTTGGCACTGTAATCAGATTGGTCATTGGAAGAAGGACTATCCATCCTTAAAGTCTCAAGCTAAGGCTACAGATGAGAGTCCACAAGTGAATATGATCACAGTTGGACTTGAGGCTAGCGAGGGGTATATCTCTGTAAAATCTGAACTATACCACATTCATGATCCAAATGAGTGGCTCGTGGATAGGGGAGCCAATGTAAATATTTATTTTGACAGAACTTTGTTTTCTTTTTATCATACATGCAGTGGTGGGACTTTGAAGATGAGGAACGATTATGCAGCCATGGTGCTAGGGTCGGAACTAGTCAACTTGAGGTTCTCCTCTGGACGTGTCTGGACGTTGCACAGGGTGTTGCATGTTCCTGACATTAAGAAGAATGTTTTATCTGACTCTATCTTAGCTAGAAGACATGGTATTTTTTATGAAAAAGGTTATTTGGCAGACTTTGTTAAGAATTAGATGTGATTCAGTTGTATAATGAATGTTTTAAATTCTGAATGTTCTAATTCTGTGTCTCATGTAGTTAATAATTTAGAATCGTGTGACCTGTGGCATGGTAGATTGGGACATGTAAACTTGAATTCAATTAAAAGATAATGAATTTAGAGTTGATCCCTAAACACACTATTGATAAAAACTCAAAGATGTGAAATCTATGTGCAAGCTAAGACACTTAGGAAGTCTTTTCAGTATGTCTCTAGAGATAGTAAGATCTTGGATCTAATGCATACAGATATCTATAAGTTTAATGGTGTGTTAACCCGAGATAATAAGAAATATTTTATCACCTTTATAGATGATGGCAGTAGATATTATTATGTATATCTAATGAAAACCAAGGATGAAGCCTTAAAAAAATTCCTTATATTTAAGAATGAGACTGAGACACAAATAGGAAAAGTGCTTTGCCTTAGGTCAGATAGAGGAGGTGAGAACAATTCTAAATTATTTGATGAACAATGTAAGTTGTTTGGCATAGATCACGAAGTTACTACCTCTATTCACCACAATCAAAGGGGATAGCAGAACAGAAAAATAAAACCTTAACTGACATAATCAATGCTCTCCTAGAGAGTTCTGGACTTCCAACCTATATATGGGGAGAAGCCTTGAATACGGCTTGCAATATTCTGAATAGAGTTCCTCCAAGGCATATGGAAAAGTGTCCTTTTGAATTTTGGAGAAATAGAAAACCGAGCTTAAGATATCTCAAAGTATGGGGTTGTCTCGCTAAAGTTTTAGTCCCAGAACACAAGAGAAAGAAGCCATATCCTAAAATTATTGATGCGGTCTTCTTAGGTTATTTGGAAAATAGCTATGCATATGGGTTCTTGGAAGTTTGGTCCGAGATATCAGACATATAAGTCAACACTATTGTATAACTCCATGATGATACTTTCTTTTAGGATGTCTTCCCCATGAAGACGGGGATTCCTCAGAATTTAACCATCAAGAGTGCCTCCACATTAGGATCTATTCCAGATCAAGTGTAAATGATAATGAATGTGGGGGTTGATACTCAACCTGAACTCAATGACCTTTCAGAAGAGATTGAGCCAAGGAGGAGTAAACAACCTCGGATAGCCAAGAATCTGGATAGCGTCTTTGTTTTCTACCAGATCAAGGGTGATCCATCAAGTTATAAGGAAGCCATGGCTTCATCTGAAGCAAAACAATTGAAGGAAGCCATCAAATCTGAGATGGACTCCATTATGGCTAACAGAACCTGGGAGTTGGTTGATTTACTAAAGGATACTCTACCATTGAGTGCAAGTGGGTGTTTAAGAGAAAGATTAGGCCCGACGGATCAATTGAAAAGTGCAAAGCCATATTAGTTGCTAAGGGCTTTAGGCAAAAAGTAGGTATCAATTATTTTGATACTTATTCTCCTGTGACTAGGATGAACTTAATCCGGATGCTCATAGAATTGGCATCTGTATATGATCTCTCTATCCATCAGATGGATGTGAAGACCGCCTTCTTGCATGGTGATGTTGAGGAGGAGATCTATATGGATCAACCTGATGGACTTGTGACTCCTAGGAATGAGGGAAAGGTTTGGAAACTTGTTAAATCTCTTTATGGATTAAGACAAGCACCAAAACGATGGCATGAAAATTTGACAAAACCATTTTATCATGTGGCTTTAAGGTTCATGAATCTGATAAGTGTGCCTATTCCAAGGTGAAAGGTGATGAGTGTATTTTTTGTGCCTGTATGTTGATGACATATTGTTGTTTGGATCACATATGCCGATTATTAATGAGACTAAGACATTCTTGAGTAGCAAGTTTGAGATGAAGGACATGGGTGTTGCTGATGTGATCTTGGGTCTCAAACTGACCAGGTCAGTTGATGGGATTGTAGTTTCTCAATCTCACTATGTTGAGAAGGTACTTGAGAAGTTTGGATATCAAGACTTCAAAGTTGTAAACACTCTTTTTGATTCATCTAAAATGTTATTTAAGAATAAAAGTGGAGTACATGTGGTTCAGCTAAGGTATTCACAAAGTAATAGGAAGTTTAATGTATCTTGTGGATTGCACGAGACCTGATATTTCGTTCTCGATTGTAAAATTGAGTAGATAGATTAGTTGTCCTGACCGTACTCACTGGGAGGCTCTAGATCGAGCAATGAAGTACATGAAGGGAACTATTTCCCTTGGTTTGCATTATGGTAGACATCCATCTGTACTAGAAGGATATAGTGATGCAAGCTGGATCGGGAAAATAGAGGAATCTGAGAGTAATGGTGTTACTGGGTATGTCTTTACCTTGGAGGAGATGCTATCGTGATTGTCCTCCCGAGGACCTTAGGTTACCCGTCAGACACGTCATTCGTCTACTTAATTAGCTTAGAGTTAATCCGATGTTATGAAAACCTGGGGAAATTTTTCGCTTTTTATCAAGACATTCACAAGATTTATTTAAGCTAAACAAGAAACCACGAGGAAACTAAAAACGGAAGTAAATAGTGCACCAGAACTAAACAACAAGATATCCATTCCTTTTAATTTCATTTATATTTACATGATGGGGTTCCACAACACCCATATACATATATATGCCAGAAAGAAGACTACAGAGTAGAGCACAACTAACAGTTGTACAACTGAACTCTAAAAGACAAACCTGCTCTGAAAGTGTTTGCACCAAAAAGTAACTGCAGCCCCAACTAAGTCGGCTACTCGGTCACCAGACCCTTGCCTGCCACAAGTGGAAAGGGGACAAGCAAGCATCTGTCAACAATTGTCAAGTACAAATTCTACACAGTTCTACTAAGGAAAAGCAGTAAGGAAAAGATTAGAAACATCTAGAAAAACGTAAAGGTAAATTGTAGTGGACAGAAAAAGAACTAGCAAGTAGAGGTGGATTAATTGATTCTTTTAAGTTATTTACTTGCTTTCGGAAGGCTAACAAGAAGAACACACTCTCTCACTACCACATCGTGTCTCCCTCGATCAACGGAACTAACCAAACAACAACGAAGCCTAGAAGAAAGTCTGTGGTCTTGGTCCGGTTAGGACCTTGATATCCGGGTAGGACTTCAAAGTCCAGGTTGAACCTCATACTATGACTCTGAGGTATGGTGTACGCCTCAGGGTTGGGGTGCCTCCATAGGCATGCGATGGTAGCTTGCATCCTAACTAAGTTCCCAACACTTCTTATAGCTTTTCTCTCAACTCACATTGATCCTCGGTCGACACGTGTGATAGCTCACTCATGAAGGTGTAAAAGAGGAAATGTACTCACAACTCTCTTAACACCCAACCCTCGTTAGTCTCTACTAACGGTACTGTCGTAACTAGTCTCCAAGCGGAAAAGTCGTCACTATGCAGCTAGCGGAAAGTCACCCGTCTCCTACCCCATCACGAGGCCACAAGCCTGGCAGAAAGGTAGTAAAGGGGTCGTTTGTGTCTACTGACGGAACTACAACTCAACTGGGAAATTGGTGGACTGTCACATGTCTACTGACCACTACCCCATCACCAGGTCACAAGCCTGGCGGAAAGGTAACACCTGCTGCAGTGAGGAAACCCCAGAAGGGATTCGTCTGTTTCACCAATCCCAGTGGAAGTGTGGTCCAAGGGAAAGGTAGTGGTAGTACAACTACTATGCCACTAGAGGTAGGGAAGAGAAGAGGTAAGCCTGCCGGTCCCGACTTCCTCTCTCGTTGCTCAACTCTCAGAAGAAAAGAGCTAAGTAAAACCAGATGAGCTCGTAACTAACTGCAAAGAACCTCCAGCCTAGGCTCTCTAAGAAAAACCACCGGGTCAGCAAAATGGTCTAGACAACTCGTGGATCCTAAAGAAGCATAAAAATGAGTCGGGTCGAAGAAAACACGTACAGAATACTGGGATCCTAGACCCATGCTCTCAGTGTCCGCTACCCAATCCTGAGCGACCTCATCTCCAGCTCAGGTGAGGGTCACCGCGCCCTCGCACTGTCGGATTATGAGTCTCCACGACTGGTCACATGTGACATCACCATTTTTTTTATTTTCATGTTTCACACTAAGTGTCTACAATTTCTTTGACTTATTTCACATCTACAAGTTATCGGTCCTAGACCCAAACTTGTTCTATAAGAACCTTAACTAGTCTAAGGTCAGGGATATAGACCTGTTATGATAGTCTCTCTTAGCTCCCACTGAAGAACATCTATCTTATGATCTTGGTTATCTTATTGGGAAACATCTTTCTTTCCTACATCCCAAAAGATTCACAAACACCCAC
Organism: Ottelia alismoides; assembly: GCA_037367405.1. Classification (NCBI taxonomy): domain Eukaryota; kingdom Viridiplantae; phylum Streptophyta; class Magnoliopsida; order Alismatales; family Hydrocharitaceae; genus Ottelia; species Ottelia alismoides. Next base: position 387,755 of record JAZKJV010008977.1, on the reverse strand, counting down.
AAAGATCTGGCTACCAATTAGAGGAAGACTTACTACATGGCAAGTTAATATAGTCTTATTTTCATGTATGATAACCACATATATATCATTAAGTTCATCCCCAATTTCATAACCCAAAACATGTGTTTCAAACCCACCTTTACAAGTAACAAATATACTAAGGCATACTCTAAAATGGTTAGGTGTTTACCCTTTCAAAGTTTATCATACCAAAACAGTGGCAACGTGTGTGTACACTACATAGTAATTCAAGGCATCTAATCCTTTTAATTTCAAACCCAACTTCAGGGGATTCAAAGACACAAGTTAAGCATTCAGATGACTTTAAAGTCAAACTTTATAGGGTCATTTAGAGGGCACCACATGCTCCAATCATGCATCTGTTCTACACATAAATCTATGTGTACAGCAATCATATAGCCGCAAACATAAGGCAATTCAAGGCATCAAAATTCTTACAATTACTCAAGCAAAGTTATAGATTTCAAGACAACAAAATCCACTAACAATCCATGCTTAAAGATCATCAAAACAGTGGTCAATATCCAATCAAAATCATCAATGCTCAGCAATGAATTGCAAGTGTGCACAGTATCATATAGCAGTGCATCAATAGCCAAAACCATCAATTCATCCACTCTAAATACCTCTCCTTTATGGGATTAAATCATTAATTGATTATCCATTTCGATATAGGGAGAACTTGGAGACTTGGTGTTTTTAAAACCCACCAAAAGATGCATAAAATTGGATCAAAACATGCATTCAGCAATTGAAATTCGGCCACAGCAAGATCCATGAACAGCAGCAAATTTGGTCTCAAAATCACCACCAAAACCAATCCAAATACATGGATTTCATGGGTATTATATCCCCCATATATCCAGCAATCAAATCCACCAAGGGGGTTCTAAGAAAACTTCCTAAATCGTGCATGTCCTCAGCCATAATGCAACAATTTCAAATCTGAAACATTCAGTGGCGAGCATAATAACAGCAGTCATAAACTCCTCAAAACTCATCATATTTCAAAACCAAACACATGGATTGATGGTTAACATGAAGGAGTATCTATAAACAAGTAAATCCACTCAAGGAACATGGAGAAACTCCCCAAAACCATCATGAATCTCGGATTTTAAGTGCATGGACAGATCGGAAAACATTCAGCTACTTATATATGAACAGCAGCCAAATCATTTCCAATTCACCTCAAATTTCAAAATAAAAACCCTGGATCTTAGTCCAACTTAGTGGAGATGCAACCATCAAGTAAATCCACTCAATGGAACTCAAAGAAGATCTCCAAATCATGAAAAATCTCAGCCAACATTCAGCAAAATAAATCTGAAACATTCAACAAAACCGTCCATGTACAGCAACCATAAAAGCTCATAATCACATGCAAATTCGAGTCCAAAACCATGGATGGAAGGCCAACTTAATGGAGCATATAACAGCAACAAAAACCACTCAAGGGAAATCAAAAATCCTCCCCAAATTATGCATGAATTCAGCTATAATTCAACAAGGACGGATCTGAACATATTCAAAATCGTCCATGAACAGCAGCCAATAAGGCTCATAACTCCCATTCAATTTCGAATCCAACGCAAAGTATGAAAGGTCAACTTAATGGAGTATTAATCAACAAGTAATCCCACCAAAGAGGGCTCAAGAAAAATTCCAAAACACATGCACAACTCAGATTAGAAGAACAGCAACCAGATTTGGACACACACACAAAACCGTCCACTCACAGCCTCCAAAACCCAAGTTTGATCAACAAAATCCCCAAAAAAAAGACTTAATTGAAGACCTGGGTTATAAGTGGTAGGAAATCCACAAAATGGCAGCAAAGGGGGGCTTAATTTGTACCTCCAATTTAAAAGCTTCAAGGGCTTGAAGAAGAACACTCCAAAAACAAGTGTAGAGCAGTCCACACCTTGGGCTTCAAGCTTGGATTTCTCTTCTTCTTTGGCCCCTGATCTTACATACAATGCAAAATCCAAGATCCTCTTCTCCATAGCTCTGATTTGAGCTCTTGAAACTCAAATTTGGATGAGAAATGGGGAGTGGATCAAAGGAAGAAGGTGGAGCAAAGAGGGTGGTCGGCCATGGCTAAGGAGCTCTAAGTTCTTAAGAATAAGAAGATGAAGAAAGGAGATTAAGTGTGGCCAAAGTGGGCATTTAGGTGGGTTTATAATTGTTGGGTAATTTGCAATATAAACCCATAAACTCCTCATATTTGCACTTAAGGCCCACCTATGAATAGTAACCCATACTTAGTCATTAATCCTTACTTAGCCACTTAATCCCACTTAGCCACAAATGGCATCTCAAAATCCCATCAAGCTCACTAATGATTCATCATCTTGGACTTAGTTAGTCATTAGGATTTAGGGTTGTTACAATCATAAAAACCTCAAAGAGAGTCTCGTCCTCGAGACTCCGCGTCTGAATCGGGTTTGTTTGGTCTGTCATAAAAACCTCAAAAGGTTTTTAGCCCATAAAACCTCAAAGAAGGTTTTTACCCAAAATGTGAAATGGTTTGCCACATAGATAAACTGATAAATTTAAACTGAGAAAGTACCTGAGAAAAGTCGCGGGTATCTCTCGGGCATTCCTGCTTCGATTTCCCATGTCGCCTCCTCAACACCCTGTCGATGCCATAGGATCTTGACCAAGGGAATCTCCTTGTTTCGAAACCTCCTGACCACGAAATCAAGTATCCGTACAGGTTCCTCCTCTTATGTCAACTCTGGCTCTACGTCAAGGCTCTCATAGCTGATGACGTGTCAAGGATCGTGCACATACTTTCTCAAGTTCGACACATGGAATACGTCGTGTATGGCCGCCAGACGTGGGGGAAGTACCAGTCTGTATGCAACTTTCCCAACACGTGAAAGTACCTCGAATGGCCTGACAAAACGTGGTGCCAACTTGCCACGAACTCCAAACCGTTGTATCCCCTTCATGGGCGATACACGTAGGAGCACAAAATCTCCAACCTAAAACTCCAAGTCTCGGCGTCGTCGATCTGCATAGCTCTTCCGGCGACTCTGTGCCGTCAAGAGCTTCCTCCTCACCAAGTCAACAAACCTCACAGTCTCCTCCAAGAGATCCACGGTATACAACGCATGATCGCCTGCCTCACGCCAACTGATTGGCGTAAGGTATCTCCGCCCGTAAAGAGCCTCGAACGATGCCATGTTGATGCTCGAATGATGGTTGTTGTTGTAAGTGAACTCAACAAGAGGTAAATGATCCTTCCAGGATCCCTTCCACTATAGAGAACATGCACGTAAAAGATCCTCCAAGGTATGTATCGTATGCTCGCTCTGTCCGTCCGTCTGAGGATGATATGCTGAACTCATCTTCAGTTCGGTTTATAGTGCTGACATGAACTGCTGCCAGTAATGGGAAGTGAACCTCGAGTCTCTGTCGGACACTACCTCTCAGGGTATGCCATGTAACTCACAATGTGTTGTATGTACAATCGGGCCAACTGAGAAGGTGTATAAGTCATGCTGACAGGTATGAAATGGGATGACTTCGTCAACCTATCAACAATGACCCAAATAGAATCGTGGCCTCCCGGTGTCCTCGGCAAGCCCGTAACAAAGTCCATCGAAATGCTCTCCCACTTCCACTCAGGAATGGGTAGAGGCTGCAGTAATCCAGGTGGTCGTTTGTGCTCCGCCTTCACCATCTGGCAAGTCAAACACCTGCTGACATGCCCAGCTATGTCCCTCTTCATCCCGTCCCACCAGAAATGTCTGCGAAGATCGTGGTACATCTTCGTACTGCCGGGATGAATGGAAAGATGCAAACAATGTGCCTCGTCAAGTATGTCTCTTCGTAGCTGCTCATCGTCTGGAACCACTACCCGACCTGCCTTCCACAGAATCAACTCTGAGACAACAAATTCGTCAAACTCGTCCTTCACTGCCTGCATCTGTCTGTCATGAATCCACGGTATGTCTGTTGACCTGTCACTATACGGTCCCAAAGACTGCTGAACCTCGGAGGTACGGAAATGGGAGAAGATGCAATGTCCTGCGGATGCCAATCCGTCAGTACTGCAAGTAAGCCCCAAGTGTATAGTCAGTTCATCGTACCCTCCATGTGCGCTCTCCTGCTGAGGGTGTCTGCAACCACATTTCCCTTACCGGGATGGTAAGAGATCATGCAATCGTAGTCCTTCAGCAGCTCTAACCATCTGCGTTGTCTCATGTTCAGCTTCTTCTGATCAAATATGTACTTCGGACTCTTGTGGTCTGTGAAGAGCTTAAAGTCAACCCTGTACAAGTAGTGGTGCCAGATCTTCAGAGCGAAGACCACTGCCGCCAACTCAAGATCGTGCGTGGGGTGATTCCGCTCATGCGGTCTCAACTGTCTCGAAGCATAGGCAATCACATGCCTCTTTTGCATCAGCATTGTTCCCAAACCGTCACCTGACGCGTCTTTGTAAACCGCGTAGTCCTGTGTACCTGACGGTAGAGTAAGAATCGGAGGTTTAGTAAGTCTCTCCTTCAGTGTCCTGAAGGCCTACTCGCACGAACTATCCCAAACAAAAGGTACTCCCTTTTGTGTCAAACGTGACAAGGGTAGTACGATCCGCGAAAAGTTGCTGACAAAGCGTCTGTAATAGCCTGCCAACCCAAGAAAACTACGGATCTATGTCACTGTCTTGGGCTGCTCCCAAGACATCACTACATCTATCTTCGTAGGGTATACTGCGACTCCTGCTCCTGAGATGACGTGTCCCAAGAATGAGACCTGAGGTAGCCAAAACTCACACTTACTCAACTTGGCATACATTCTATGCTCTCTCAAGGTACCAAGCACTGCTCTCAAGTCGTTCTCATGGTCCCATTCATTCTTCGAGTAAACCAGCACGTCATCTATGAACACCACAATAAACTTGTCCAAGTAAGTATGGAACACTCTGTTCATCATGTCCATGAATGTCGTGGGGGCATTCGTCAGTCCGAATGGCATCACTACGAACTCGTAGTTGCCATACTGTGTCCAAAAGGCTGTCTTCAGGATGTCTGTCTCCCGAATCCTCAACCGATGGTAACTCGAGCGGAGGTCGATCTTCGAGAACACGGAAGATCCATGTAGCTGATCAAATAGATCATCAATATGTGGCAGAGGATAACGATTCTTCATCGTCCTCTTGTTCAGCTGTCTGTAGTCAATGCACAACCACATGGTTCCTTCCTTCTTCCGAACAAAGAGTACATGTGCTCCCCAAGGTGAAGTGCTCGGCCTTACAAAGCCTAAGTCAAGCAACTCCTGTAGCTGCACCTTCAGCTCTCTCAGCTCTGCAGGTGCCATGCGATACGGAGCCATGGAGATCGAATGCGTATCGGGAAGTAACGAGATCTCAAATTCAATCTCTCTAACTGGAGGTAGTCCTGGTAACTCCTCAGGAAACACGTTGGGATACTCTGACACAACTCTAATGTCCTGAGCCATCGGCTCTCTATTTGTAACCTCCTGAACAAAGGACCGAAAAGTGTCACATCCCTGATCAGCCAGTTGTTGTGCTCTCAACACTGAAATGTACTCCATCCTAGAGTCCGGCAATGTCCCCTCAAAAGTGAACTCTGTCAAGCCAAGGATCCTGAAGACAACAGTTTTCCTGTAACAGTTGACTAAGGCGTGATGTGTAGACAACCAATACATGCCCAAAATCATATCGAACTCAACAAGCTGTAGTAGAAGGTTGTCCGCAGTCATCTCATGACCGCCTAAGGACACTGGTAGTCCTCTAACTATCTCTGAAATTACGAACAACTGTCTGCCTGGCCCTCGGATGTGAAATGGAGGATCTACGTCCTCTGTGACTCTACCCAATGTAGCTAGAAGCCTCACAGCAAGAAATGAATGGGTAGCACCAGAGTTAAACAACACGTGAAAAGGATGGCTCGAAATTGAAACCATACCTTTCACGACCGTGGTCGCGGACCGTGCCTGCTCAGTTGTAACCGCGTGAGTCTGTCCCTATCGCATAGATCCGACACTGGATCCTGCTGCGCTCTGAGCTGGTCTCTGTTGACCTTTGTACCGGGAGCTCCTCTCGGTAACTCTCAAACGCGATGGAGGTATAGGTGGTGGAGTCTGTAGCTGTGGGCAATGGGACCTAACATGTCCCACCTGCTGGCACTGGTAGCACCTGATCGCCCTGCTCGGCGTAGAAGATGAACCGGCACTCTGTGCGGGTCTCGTGCTCTGTGCTCCAAACCTTTGCGACCTAGATGGCCACGCTACCTCAAAAACTCTACTGGCCAGTGCTCCTCCCAAAGTAGTCATGGGGGTCGAGCGAACACTGCCAGAAGAAGCCGTCCCTGTCAGACGAAAGCATCGTGCTGACCGTTGTGGTCGGAACTGCCGCCGAATAGGTCTAGACGACCTCTGTGGTACTGGTGGCGATCTAAAAGTACTCCCAAAATGTCTCTCGCGGACGTCTTCAATCCGCTCTGCTGCGTCAGTAACCTTAGCAATGGTAATCAGTCTCAGCCCTGCCAACTTCTCCTGAACATCCTCCCTTATGCCACGAACAAACTTCTCCAGATTCTCATCTGGAAAAGTAGTTGCAGAAGATGTGTGACGTGACAACTCTGTGTAGCGCTCAAAGTACTCTCGCGCTGTCAGCCTACCCTGTCTTAGCTCTGCAAACAACCTGCACTGTGTCTCTTTCCACTTCCATGAGAAGAAGTGGGCTCCGAAGTGGGTCTCAAAGTATGTTCAAGTCGGCACACGCCCTATCTCAGACACAGTAGCCTCCCACCAGTGCTCTGCAAACCCAGTAAGTGAGTACTCAACAAAGGGTAACCACGACTCTGGTGGTGCCTGAATCATCTTGAACACCTTCGTCACCTTCTTGAGCTACTACTCAGCCTCGTTAGACGTACCCGTGCCCTGGAACCTGGATACTCCAGCTCTCTGGTAGGATGTGAAAACATCATGGTGTCGGTGCAGTAGGAAGAACAAACCCTGTGACCTCTGCTCCTGCTACAGGCCCGTGGCCTACCTCAGCTCTGTCGGCTCCTGACTCCCTCGGAATTTCTGCCTCAGAATGCTGGTGAATCTCCTCAGAGAATAGATGCTCGGCTCTAGCGGACTCATCCCTGGATGGGTGGTATGAGAAGTCAGACAGCTCCTCCATCCTCAACTCCATCCCAGTTTGTCGCTCCACCAACTCAGTCTGTTGGGCAAATATCTGATCCTATCTCTATCGCAGATCAGTAAGTGCAGCTAGAACCTACGCCATCTCTCCTGGTTGATCATGAGCTGCTCGTGGTGCCATGCTAATCCTCCCTGTAACGGATATATACAGAACCATGGCATAGTTAAGCACACTTTAGGAAATAACCAGTTGTACTATTTCTCCTCTTGGGATACTTATATGAATGAAATGTTCTAGTGACCCGTGGTTACATAAATCTTATGAATGTCAAAAATTTCCCATTCGGCTTCACGAGAAGTCAGAAGACTCTCGCTATTCGAAACTCAAGCTATTAAGTTATGCGAATGCATGTATCGGGGTAACTCTGCTCTGATACCAAACCTGTCGTGACCGTCCTCCCAAGGACCTTAGGTTACCCATCAAACACGTCATTCGCCTACTTAATTAGCTTAAAGTTAATCTGATGTTATGAGAACGTGGGGGAAATTTTTTCGCTTTTTATCATGACATTCACAAGATTTATTTAAGCTAAACAAGCAACCACGAGGAAACTAAAAGCGGAAGTAAATAGTGCACCAGAACTGAACAACAGGATATCCATTCCTTTTCATTTCATTTATATTTACATGTTGGGGTTCCACAACACCCATATACATATATATACCAGAAAGAAGACTACAGAGGAGAGAACAACTAACAGTTTTACAACTTAACTCCAAAAAGACAAACCTGCTCTGAAAGTGTTTGCACCAAAAAGCAACTGCAGCCCCAACTAAGTCGGCTACTCGATCGCCAGACCCTTGCCTGCCACAAGTGGAAAGGGGACAAGCAAGCATCTGTCAACAATTGTCAAGTACAAATTCTACACAGTTCTACTAAGGAAAAGCAGTAAGGAAAAGACTAGAAACAACTAGAAAAACAGAAAGGTAAACTGTAGTGGGCAGAAAAAGAACTAGCAAGTAAATATGGGTTAATTGATTCTTTTAAGTTATTTACTTGCTTTCGGAAGGCTAACAAGAAGAACACACTCACTCACTACCACTCCGTGTCTCCCTCGATCAATGGAACTAACCAAACAAACAAGAAGCCAAAAGAAATTATGTGGTCTTGATCCGGTTAGGACCTCGATATCCGGGTAGGACTTCAAAGTCCAGGTTGAACCTCACACTATGACTCTGAGGTATGGTGTACGCCTCAGGATTGGGGAGCCTCCGTAGGAATGCGATGGTACCTTGCATCCTAACTAAGTTGCCAACACTTCTTCTAGCTTTTCTCTCAACTCACATGATCCTCGGTCGACACGTGTGATAGCTCGCTCACGAAGCTGTACAAGAGGAAATGTACTCACAACTCTCTCAACACCCAACCCTCATTAGTCTCTACTAACGGTACTGTCGTCACTAGTCTCCTAGCGGAAAAGTCATCACTAGGCAGCTAGCGGAAAGTCACCTGTCTCCCTACCCCATCACGAGGCCACATGCCTGGCGGAAAGGTAGTAAAGGGGTCGTCAATATCTACTGACGGAACTACAACTCTACTAGACAATTGGTGAACTGTCACATGTCTACTGACCACTACCCCATCACCAGGTCACAAGCCTGGCGGAAAGGTAACACCTGCTGCAGTGAGAAAACCCCGAAGGGATTCGTCTGTTTCACCAATCCCAGTGGAAGTGTGGTCCAAGGAAAGGTAGTGGTAGTACAACTACTATGCCACTAGAGGTAGGGAAGAGAAGAGGTAAGCCTGCCGGTCCCGACTTCCTCTCTCGTTGCTCAACTCTCAGAAGAGAAGAGCTAAGTAAAACCAGATGAGCTCGTAACTAACTGCAAAGAACCTCCAGCCTAGGCTCTCTAAGAAAAACCACCAGGTCAGCAGAATGGTCTAGAAAACTCATGGATCCTAAAGAAGCATAAAACTGAGCCGGGTCGAAGAAAACACGTACAGAATACTGGGATCCTAGACCCATGCTCTCATTGTCCGCTACCCAATCCTGAGCGACCTCATCTCCAGCTCAGGTGAGGGTCACTGCGCCCTCACACTGTCGGAGTATGAGTCTCCACGACTGGCCACATGTGACATCACCATTTCTTTTATTTTCATGTTTCACACTAAGTGTACGATTTCTTTGTCTTATTTCACATCTATAAGTTATCGATCCTAGACCCGAACTTGTTCTATAAGAACCTCAACTGATCCAAGGTCAAGGATACAGACTTGTTATATTAGTCTCTCTCAGCTCCCACTGAAGAACATCTATCTTATGATCTTGGATATCTTATCGGGAAACATCTTTCTTTCCTACGTGCCAAAAGATTCACAAACACCCACAAAGATTTGGCTACCTATTAGAGGAAGACTTGCTACTTGGCAAGTTCATATTGTCTTATTTTCATGTTTGATAACCACATATATATATCATTAAGTTCATCCACAATTTCATAACCCATAACATGTGTTTCAAACCCACCTTTATAAGTAATAAATATACTAAAGCATACTCTAAAATGGTTACTAATAGGGGTTTACTCTTTCAAAGTTTATCATACCAAAACAGTGGCAACGTGCGTGTACACTACATAGTAATTCAAGGCATCTAATCCTTTTAATTTCACACCCAACTTCATGGGATTCAAAGACACAAGTTAAGCATTCAATTGACTTTGAAGTCTAACATTTATAGGGTCATTTAGAGGGCACCACATGCTCCAATCATGCATCTGTTCTACACATAAATCTATGTGTACAGCAATCATATAGCTGCAAACATAAGGCAATTCAAGGCATCAAAATTCTCCCAATTAACTCAAGTAAAGTTATAGATTTCAAGACAACAAAATCCACTGACAATCCATGCTTAAAGATCATCAAAATAGTGGTCAATATCCAATCAAAATCATCAATGCTCAGCAATGAATTGTAAGTGTGCACAGTATCATATAGCAGTGCATCAATAGCCAAACAATCAATTCATCCACTCTAAATCCATATCCTTTATGGGATTAAATCATTAATTGATTACCCATTTCAATATAGGGAGAGCTTGAGGACTTGGGGTTTTTAAACCCACCAAAGTATGCATAAAATTGGATCAAAACATGCATTCAGCAACTGAATTCGGCCACAGCAAGATCCATGAACAACAGCCCATTTAGTCTCAAAATCACCACCAAAACCAATCCAAATACATGATTTCATGGGTATTGTATCCCCATATATTCAGCAATCAAATCCACCAAGGGGTTCTAAGAAAACTTCCAAAATCATGCATATCCTCAGCCATAATGCAACAATTTCAAATCTGAAACATTCTGTGGCAAGCATAATAACAGCAGTCATAAACTCCTCAAAACATCATCATATTTCGAAACCAAGCCCATGTATTGATGGTTAACATGAAGGAGTATCTATCAACAAGTAAATCCACCCAAGGGGACATGGAGAAACTCCCCAAAACCATCATGAATCTCGGATTTTAAGTGCATGGATAGATCTGAAAACAATCATCTACTTGTATATCAACAGCAGGCCAAATCATTTCCAATTCATGTCAAATTTCGAAATAAAAACCATGGATATTAGCCCAACTTAGTAGAGATGCAACCAGCAAGAAAATGCACTCAAGGGAACTCAAAGAAGATCCCCAAATCATGAAAAATCTCAGCCAACATTCAGAAAACAAATCTGAAACATTCAGCAAAGCCGTCCATGTACAACAACCATAAAAGCTCATAATCACATGCAAATTCGAGTCCAAAACCATGGATGGAAGGCCAACTTAATGGAGCATATAACAGCAACAAAAACACTCAAGGGAAATCAAAAATCCTCCCCAAATTATGCATGAATTATGATATATTCAACAAGGACATATCTGAACACATTCAAAACTGTCCATGAACAGCAGCCAATAAGGCTCATAAATCCCATGCAATTTCGAATCCAAAGCTAAGTATGAAAGGCCAACTTAATGGATTATTAATCAACAAGTAATCCCACCAAAGAGGGCTCAAGAAAAATCCCAAAACACATGCACAACTCGGATTTGAAGAACAGCAACCAGATCTGGATACACACACAAACCGTCCATTCACAGCCTCCAAAATCCAAGTTTGATCAACAAAATCCCCAAAACAAAGACTTAATTCAGACCTAAGTTATAAGTGGTAGGAAATCCAAAAATGTCAGCAAAGAGGGGCTAATTTGTACGTCAAATTCAAGCTTCAAGGGCTTGAAGAAGAACACTCCAAAAACAAGTGTAGAGCAGTCCACACCTTGGGCTTCAAGCTTGATTTCTCTTCTTCTTTGGCCCCTGATCATACATGCAATGCAAGATCCAAGATCCTCTCCTCCACAGATTTGATTTGAGCTCTTGAAACTCAAATTTGGATGAGAAATTGGGGAGTGGATCAAAGGAAGAAGATGGAGCGAAGAGGGTGGTCGGCCATGGCTAAGGAGCTCTAAGTTCTCAAGAATAAGAAGATGAAGAGAGGAGATTAAGTGTGGCCAAAGTGGGCATTTAGGTGGGTTTATAATCCTTGGGCAATTTGCAATATAAACCCACAAACTCCTCATATTTGCACTAAGGCCCACCTATGAATAGTAACCCATACTTAGTCACTAATCCTTACTTAGCAACTTAATCCCACTTACCCACAAATGGCATCTCAAAATCCCATCGAGCTCACTAATGATTCATCATCTTGGACTTAGTTAGTCATTAGGATTTAGGGCTGTTACAGATGCAGATTTATGGAGGTTTGTAAAGCAGACATTCGAGCTCGATCTACCTTTGAGGCCGAGCTGTGTGCTTTGGACACCACTGAAATTGAGGTTCAATGATTAAGGGAACTTCTGTCAGAGATTTTCATGATAGGTCAGTCAGTTCCTGCGATCTCGGTACATTGTAATAATATGACCACAATTGCTAAGATCAAGAGTTCAAAGTTCAATCAGAAAACAAGGAGACACCATGCAAATCAAACTTAAGATTTTAAGGGATTTAATGTCTCGAGGAGTGTTGGTTGTGGATTTTGTTGAATCCAAAGACAACATGGTAGATCCATTGACTAAGGGACTTGATAGATCTTTAGTCCTATAGTCTAGGCTTGGGATGGGATTGGGACCCATTGAGAGTTCTTCTACAATAGCAACCCGACCTATCTAAGTGGAGATCCCCAAAGTAGGTCAATGTGGTAATAACAAGCTATCTGGAGAATTGGTTAGCACTCTTAGTTTAATGCTTATGCATGAGTGTCTTATTCCCTGGAAGCCTAAGTGCTATTAAGATGCTAGAATTGGAAAAGTATAAGCTTTGAATGGGTTCAAGCCTTTGGGCAGGACTGCAGATGCCAGTTAAAGGAAGAGGGTCATTCTTGAATACACTCATGAATCAGGATAAGGGCGCATTGCCTTTAAGAGCGCCAACCCTGAAGATTGTACCAAGAACAACACTTTCTTGTTTCTATCGTATACTTTAACACCAAGGTCTGAAGTTTAGACGTAGTTCACTTCGTTCCTATTAAAGTAAAAGTAGTAAACTCAGTTAAGGGTTCAAACCAAAAGGTACCTTTACTGGAAAGCAAAGTGTGGCAGTCGAAAGATGTTTTTTAACTCTCTTTGAATCTTTTTTCCAAATTGGTGAATTCGTGGAGGATTGTTGTATTTAAAGTAAGTAATTTAGGTTTTAATTGGAAAACCTATATAATTACTATAATAGTCAATTTGGTTTCAATTGATAAATCAAATGGGTTGGAGGGAAAGTTGAGAATTCTCAATTTGAGATATGGAAAAACTTGGGAGAAGTTTAGTACCACGTCTAATATTTATAAACTTTTAGTGAGCTTATAAATGATTTCGCATCGCAAGCTTTTGTAGCAATAGTAGAGAGGAGTAATAGAGGACCACACGTGCGCACGCCGCTCCGTCTTCCAGCTCCGGCTCCGGCTCGGGCTCGGGCTTGGGAGAGTCAATTCGGATTTCGGATCTCGATACTTTTGCTACAGATTTTATTGGGTTGATCGATTAAATTAATCAGATAGATTAATTTGGATCCGATCGCAATAGGAATCTGACTCCGACCCAAAATGACTTGTTTTAGTCGCGGTTTCGAAATTCGAAGGGACATGCCCATTGAGGGGTATTTTCAGAAATCTAAAGGTACCGTACGCTAGGGCACGCGACCTCTTTTTTTTTACCTCTCCCCCGACGTCATTTCTTCACTCGGAGAAAAGAAAACCCCTATCACGCCGATTTGGCTATGTTCTCGTTCTTCCTCTCTCGCGAACGAACATGTTTCTCTTTCTCTCGACTGCAGTTCTCTGAGGTACATTTGAGATCGATCTCGTCGGTGTGCACGGATGAAGATCGTGTGTCATCGTATCCTGGGAGCGGGTCGCCAGTACCCTACGCATCGGTATTGTGGGGGTGATATCCTCTCCTAAAGATAGTTCATTACATGGACACTTCGGTGACGTCTAATCTAATCTGTTTATTTTTTTATTTATTGTAATTCATCTATTGCTTTACCTTTCCTGGATCTCTCCCTAACCATGTTTCCGTTAATTAATCGGTTCCCTTTTGTATTATGTAATCAGATACTGGGTGGGAAATGCTGATTATAATGGTGCTATTCCACAATGCTATTCTATTAATTCATTTGTATCTGTGCAATTATTGTATAAAACATTCCTTGTTTATCTGATAACAACAGGATGGAATCCTCGAGAAGATACCCCATGATAAAATCCACCTTCCATCCTTCATTAGCTCTGTCAGATCTTTCACCCTATTTAACTATGTACCAATATGAGTTGTAGGATGAAGTTGTAGTATGGAATCCAGTGTTATCTCCAAATATTATTGTTTATCCATTTCTAATGAGAGAGAGCACTATCAAATAACAAAGGTTTTATCTTCATAATTGTGATCAAAAGAGGAGTGACTCTACTAATCGAGAAGATCCACAAAAGTCCTCATTCGGAAAATATTTGGATTGAATAATTATTTTCAGTAGAGCTGGGTGTGTATCTAATAGCCTCTAAACAAGCTTGAGGATGAGCAACGTATTGATGCAATAAGTCCTTCTAATCCGAGTCCTCACAAATGTTTTGGCATGACAATAGAATCCCAAGCTTTTAAGTAATGATGTCTCTCTTCCATCTGAATTTCCCACCAAAATTCAGATGATGTCAATCGGATGGCAACTGTCCTTGGACATAATGTTTGTATTCATTAGGTGTATGGGATAGCCAAAGGAGTCGAAGTGATCAAGACCTTCCTTCCCGGTGTGAGGCCGTGAGAGAACCTTGAACCTGCTAGCTCCCTTTTGATTTTTCTTAGAAGATAACACGTCACATTTTTACTGTTTCTTTCCATTTTACAATGCGCATCCAAGGATAGAGTTCATTTCCATTGATTTATCGAACTTGCATTTCATGTATAACTGCTTCTTTCGTGCTTTCATCTAATCCCTTGCTGAAAAAGACCTTTGTTTTCTCATAGTTTATCATCTAACTAGAATACATATATGCAAATCCGAAATAGTTGCATGAGGTGGTTTGCTTCCGTGATTGAGGTTTTATAGAAAATGAGCGTGTCATCTGCATATAACAGATGAGTAATCGGTTTCATACTCTTTTGGATTTAATAATCACTAGGGATTTTTCTTGTCTCGTTGAAGGATCATAGATTGGAGTATATTTCCAGAATAAAGTATCATATTCCTCTCTTTGGATTGAAGGTTTTTGATGGGATGCCATTGATAAGTGATGCACTAGCATATGTGGAAATGCAAGATGCAATGCAACTAACAAAACAAAGTGGAAAATGCAAATGATTGAGCAATGCAAATAGAAGTTCCATTCAATATGATCGGAAGCCTTTTCTATATCCACCTCAAGGATCATATGCATATCTTTTAGGATTTTTATCAGTTGTGTCCCTCTGAGATATTGGAAATTCAATTACGCCATCCCTTTTTGGGAATATCAGTTGTGCCCCTAACTTCTTGATGTTCTATCACTTGTACCCCTCTGTTACTTTGATCGTCAATCAGTTGATCTTAATCATGGTTTAATCAAATCAGGGTCAAGATAAGAGGGGCATATCGGGAAGAAAAAGCCATGCTTCCCTTTCGCTCTTCCTCCCTCCTCCTCAACCTCCAACCCTTCCTCCTCCTCTGACCACCTCCTCCTCTGGCCCTTCTCCTCCGCTGTTCTCCCTCCAGCTCCAAGGCTCTGCCTCTTCGCCGTCACCATCACCTCCCCCAAACCAATGTGCTTCATCACCAGGATGCAACCTAGCAAGTGGAACAGCAACACCTTCAAGAGCATGACATCATTCCCTACCGCAACCCTTGTCCTCCCTTGCCTGACCGACGTGTCGGTGAAGAAACCTGCAATCATGACGATGCAGTTGCAGTGACACGTTGTTGTAGCCTTGGGTGTCCCCGTAGTACCCGAGGAGAAGAGGATAACAGAGGTGTCATCTTGATGGACTAGAAAAATAGGGAGTGCATGTGTAGGAGCAGGGAGGCCTGGGGCAGAGGAAGGGGAGGCTGGGGCGAAGGAGGAGGAGGCTGGGGGCAGAGGGAGACAGGGAGGCCCGGGGGTCGAGGGTGTTGGACATGCGAGCCCACGGTGAGCCATTATGCAATAAATGTTATTGTAAATATCATTCGTTGATCTGAAATGAAGAATAACTAATTTGCTTAATAGGTCCCTTAGTACAATTAGGATTATGGACCATGACCATCTTAATGATCATACAACTATTGATTCAATTATTAAATCATAGAGGCTGGTGCTTGGATGAATATCTAAAGAGTTAGATTGAGGACTCATCAAGCACCGTCAAATGATTATTAAGAGAGGATCTCCAGCCTGAGAAGGAGATGCCAATACTTTCTCTAAAGGTTCGATATGTAACCAACATCTTGATATAGGTCCTCTGCATAGAAATAGAAATTCGGAGGTGCTAGATAAGTTAGGTCAAAGTGTTGACTTAACGAGATCGAGATAACCAATGTCCTATGTTGTATGTTGTCACGATATAGGCACGCATCCTCTGACCGGAGACAAATATGTTACTATATGTCTAAGTATGTACATTTGTCATACCAATAGCTTGATGACCTAATCAAGGTCTATACACCGGCACGCTAGTGTGCATGCAATGACATATGAGTAATACGATCTCTCAAAGGGATCATACAGGTTCATTTACTCAACCCGAAGACATGAGCTCACTCATAAGATATTGATAAGAATCAAATTCCATGCATGGTCATCTAACTTTGGAAGCTTTAATGAATTTGAAGGCTTGATATATGTACCTTGGGAAAGTATATAATCAAGACCTAGGTATGATATATGATTTTAGAAAGTATATGATCGATACCGACTCCCAATGATCAAATGAGAAACTTAATGATAAAATCATGAAGTAGACAGTGTAAAATTGATCTTATACTTCAGGTTTATTTTGGATCTTCCAGTATGCAGAATGTATAGGTATTGGGAATACCTGAGAGTGATGTGATCATAAACAATTGTATAACCATGACGCTTCCATTCCTAGGGAGTGATGAAAAGGGTCTGGATCTTAGTGACTCCTCTCAGTAGAGAAATAATCTGATCTTGGTCCAATTGTTGAACTGTGATCTAAATGTGATTCAGATAACATGAGAAGATCAGATTTACGATCTTGAGTTAATCAAGCATCTATGAGAGATCTGCAAGATCTGAATTTGAAATTTGATCTCAATATCCAAGTCACTATACGTGGAACAATACAATTGTCATGTCCTTATCTCCAAGTATTTGCAGAGAAAGCGCATTATCCTTGAAAGAGTTCAAGGATAATTTCCATTGTTGATATATGTGAATCAAATTCATATTATTCATGATAATTAAATCACATTTAATTATCAAATTTTCTCATTTCTCGGATACATATATCAACAATGAAATTATCCTTGAACTCTTTCAGGTATAATACGCTTTCTCAGCAGATACTTGGAGACAAGACAGGGTGATTGTATTGTTCCACGTATAGTGACTTGGATATTGATATCACATCACAAATCCAGATCTTACGGACCTTTCATAGATGCTTAATTAAATCAAGATCATAAGTCTAATCTTCTCATTGCATCTGATACATTCAGATCACAGTCCAACATTTGAACCAATAACAGATTACTTCTCTATTAAGAGGAGTTACAAAGATCCAGATCTGTTTCATCACTCCTGGGAATGCATGTGTCATGGTTATAATCGTTTATGATCACATCACCCTCGTGTATTACTAATACATGTACATACTGCATACTGGAAGACCCGGAATAAATCTAAAGTCTTAGATCAATTTTACACTGTCTATTTCATGGTTTTATCATTAAGTTTATCATTTGATCATTGGGAGTCGGTATCAATCATATACTTTTTAAAAGCATATATCATAACTAGGTCTTAATCATATACTTCTCAAAAGTATATACCAGACCTACAAATTTAGTCAAGATTCCAAAACGAGATGACCGTGCAAAAAATTTGATTCTTTCCAATATCTTATGAGTGAGCTCATGTTTTCCGATTCAGTAAATGAACCTGTATGATCCCTTTGAGAGTTTGTATTACTCATATGCCCTTGTATGCACACTAGCACATCGGTATATAGACCTTGATTAGGTCATCAACCTATTGGTCTATCAAATGTACATATTCAGACATATAATAACATATTTATCTCTGATCAGAGGATGTGTGCATATATCGTGACAACATAAGACGTAGGACATTGGTTATCTTAATCTCGTTAAGTCAACACTTTGATCTAACTTATCTTACACCTCAGAATCTTTATTCCTACGCAGAGAACCTACATCAAGAGGTTGTTAGATATCAACCTTTAGAGAAAGGATTGTCATCTCCTTCTCAAGCCGGAGATCCTCTCGTAATAATCATTTGATGGTGCTTGATGAGTCATTAATCTAACTCTTTAGATATTCATCCAAGCACCAACCTCTATGATTCAATAACTGAATAAACAGTTGTATAATCATTAAGATGGCCATGGTACATAACCCTAATTGTACTAAGGGACCTATTATGCAAATTAGTTATTCTTCATTTCAGATCAGAGAATGATATTTGCAATAACATTTATTGCATAAGGGCTTGTCGTGGGATCACATGTCCAACAATCTTCCACTAGCCCAAAGAGCCATTATGGGCTAATCTTTAAACTCACACTCATGTGACAATCGTAGGCTATTTAAAAAAATATCTAGGTAAGTTGATCATTCACTTTGTTCTTAAGATACTATGCCAAGTCCTTTTATGGTACTTGCATATCCCCTCATAATAGTGCTTGCGTCCAATGCGAATGTTTCATCTTATGCAACCAAAAATCAATTTTGTTAAAGCGGTTATAGTGTCCTTGACACTGCTTAGAATTTATTATAACCAGTATTTTCATAATCCCTATCAGAATACCCTTATTCCTGGAGATATCTATCTCTAAGGTATCTGTAGTTAAGACCTTTTTAGATTAGGGATATTTACACCCATAACCCTGAGTAATATGGTAATTACCCCAGAAACCCTCTATAAACACTAATTATCCTCAGGACCCTGAATAACCACCGTTTTACACCCATAACCTTCCATTAGTTTCGTTCGTTAACTCAACCAGATAGTTGAGTTAATCTAACCCAATTCATGATCCTACGGTGGAGGTTAATCAAAAAAGAAAAGAAAAGAAGGAAGGAGGAAGTGGGTTCCATCCTGGAGCTAGCAGGATGGGAACTTTCACGGAGGAGGCCGAGCAGCGGGGGAGGGGCGGATGCAGGCGGAGTTGCGCGGGGGCAAGGGGGCTGCAGGGGGAGGGGTGCTGCAGGCGGAGGAGGCACGCGGGGGAGGGGGCCTGCAGGGGGAGGAGGCGCGCGGGGGAGGGGGTTGTGCAGCGCGGGGTTGGAGGCACGCGGGGGAGGGGGCCTGCATGCGGGGTTAGAGGCACGCGGGGTTGCGGTGATGGAATCCGCATGGGGAAGGGGGCGATCCCTCGGAGCAGCGAGGACTAATCGGAGGAGGCGCGCGGAGTAGGGGGGCTACAGGCGGAGGAGGCGCGTGGGGTAGGGGGGCTGCAGGCGGAGGAGGCACGCGGAGGAGGGGGCTGCAGGCGGAGGAGGCGTGCGGGGGAGGGGGGGCTGCAGGCGGAGGAGGCACGCGGGGGAGGGGGCCTGCAGGGGGAGGAGGCGCGCGGGGGAGGGGGGGCTGCAGGGGGGAGGAGGCGCGCAGGGGGGGCAGCAGGCGGAGGAGGCGCGCGGGGTAGGGGGCTGCAGGAGGGGGAGGAGGAGCGCGGGGGAGGGGGGCCTGCAGGGGGGTGGAGGAGTCGCGCGGGGGAAGGGGGCTGCAGGCAGAGTCGCGCGGGGGTGGGGGGCTGCAGGCGGAGTCGCACAGGGGAGAGGGGCTGCAGGCGGAGTCGCGCGGAGGAGGGGGGCTGCAGGCGGAGGCACAAGGGGGCGGGGGGACCTGGGATGGTGGGTGCTGCTTGGAGGTCGAAGGAGAGAGGAGGAGGTTGTCGGAGGAGCTTGCTGCTTGGAGGACGAGGTGGGTGCTGCTTGGAGGAGGAAGAGGATAAGGTGGAGGAGGAAGGTGATAAATGAACTTTTTTGTAAATAATAGAAACTTAAAGGGTATAAATATAAAATACATAATGGATACCGTCAATAGTTAACGGTAAAATGGATGGAAGTTGACTCAGGGTTATGTAATGTAAGGGTTAAACATTATTCGGGGTTCTGGGTGTAATTCGTGCTTACGCAGGGTTCCTGGGGTAATTACGAGATTACTCAGGATTATGGGTGTAAATATCCCTTTAGATTACTATCTAGAAAGTCTTAATTTCTTGAAGATAAGACTTAGATATATTTTCTATAAATTCTTGTTATCTTTGAAGATTTTGTTATTACAGCAATCAAGTTTTCTATCTCCATAGTAGGATTAGCGACAATTAACTATTCCCACTGCATGGTAGACATCTGGCACTTGTACCCATCTAGTATACACTCAGCTTCTCGTAACTGATGCATAAGTGCAAACAGTTCCAACATTCGCTTCCTCAACTCCTTGAGGTGATATCCCTTTCAGATAGGTTAGTACCATATCTTAAGGGGTGGATGCCTTTCTTGTAATTTTCCAGAAAATAGAACATGTCTAAGTGTACCACCAATGTGACAATCCTAATACCCTCTTCTCTTTGCTTCTGAACATCTTCAAAACTAAGATCTAAGAGGTATCCTTAATATCATATCTTAAGGTATGGAATAGCCAGATTATGAAACACTTATTATCATCCTTAAATCTTTCCAAATGGTTAGGATATTATCTACATTCAGCATAATGAACACAATGGCACTCCCACTAAGCTTTACATGGTTCATCAAGATTCTATCTGAAATTATAACATTTATAATTTCATCAAATCTGATGTTCCAACTACAATAAGCTTATATGAGTCCATATATGGAGTTTATTAAGCTTGCACACCTTGCTTTCCTCATCCATGAAGCCATGGGACTACTTCACATGAATATCCTTGGCGAGGTATTCGTAGAGGAATGCAATCTTGACTTCCACCTCGAAGATGTCAAAGTCAAGTTGTGTAGTTATAATTAACAATATTCTGATGGATTTAAGCATGGTCACTGAAGAGCAAGTCTCATTGCAAGCAATGTCTTCTCTTTGTTGTGTAGCTCATGGCTACGAGCCATGCTTTGAAGGTCTCTAACTTCTCATCAGGTTCCCTATTTCTCTTGAAGATCCATTTACTCCTTTATGTATCTTACCCATATAGGTGGATCCTCGAGGGTCCATATACAACATTTGTATATGAAGTCTACTTTAGACTTTATCGCTAACATCCATCTTTCCAAGTCATGATATTCAGAAGCTTCATCACATGAAGTCAGATCATTGTCAGACTTAACTGACACATGGAATACATCCTCAAACTCATTTGAAGAGGTATACGTGTTTCATCTTTAATTGTCCCTTTAATTTCCAATTTCATGAGCATCATTATTATCTCAAGATTCAATGAGATCCTTTTCTTCACTTTCATCTTGATTCTCAAGAGTCTCATCCTCTAAGAATCACATTCTCATAGAAAAGATCTTTTAAGAATCTCAAGGTCATAAAGTAGGTATAAAATACCATCCTTTTTTTAACAAAGCGACACTCTCTAGTACTAGATTCCGGGTAACATGCATAGAAATTTATTAAGGATATATATTGTAGTCATGATGAATCCATGATTCATCATACTAAAAATGAAATAGAGCTTCATTCTCGAGTAATTATCTGCATTTCATCATCTATTCTGCATTTGTATCATTCATGCATTTAAAATTAATATTTATATTTTAGCACTCATAATTGCATTCATAATCATCTTCACATTTGCACCCAAATTCATGCATTTTTAACTAATTCATGCTAACTCCAAATCACGTCAAACCAACTCCATTGTATACATATTACTTACAAGATTAAAGAAAAAATACGAAAATTACTAACTCAAATAATTTGCATGTGAGACAAAACTCCAATTTCAGACCAGACATACTAAAATGCTCATATATTCTTCATACAGGGTCTGATTTAGGTCTACTCGCTTTTAAAGTAATACATATTCAAATACCTTTTTAAAAAGACTAATTTCATAAAATTGGAGCTCATATGTGAAAGTTGGTTTTGGGCCTCTTTTGTGTGTTTTGTGTTTTACCCATTTTGACCTATTATTTTATGTACATAATTAACTCTTTTCGCTTATTTCTTTTTCCTCTATATTCTTTGATGAAAGTTTTAATAAAATCCACAAAAATACAAATTAAAAATAAGACTAAAATCAAAGAAACTGATCGAGTTCGAGCGTCCTTTGCGAGTCTATACAAATTTCTCACTTTTTCTTCTTTATTTTATTTCTCTATTTTTTATTTCTAAAAATTCAAAAAATAGATTGTTGTATAAATATTTATCTTTGATTTTATCATAATTTTCCTAAAAATGTCCTCTTTATTAAAAATGATAAAAAAATACAAAATCAAAAATCAAGGTATTTTATGTACATAGAGTATCTTAAAAATATCGTTTTGCACAGATGACCTCTTTTACTCTTGATCTCTTCATGATTATTTGAAAATTCATTTAAAATTAATAAACAATTTTATTTTAAAAAATTTTGAACATGAAAAATGTTTATTATTTTTCAAATTATTTTTTTTGTGATTTTTATTTATTTTTTTAAAAAATAAATAACGTATTTACATTATATTATTATATATAGATATATGTACATATGTATTTTTGAATTTTTATTTTTATTGTTTTATTTTTTTACAATTATTCCAATTTTATATTTTATTTATTTATACATAAAATTTGGAATAAAGAGGTATTTTTATTTTATTTTTATGATTTATTTACATTAGTTAAATAAATAGATCTATATACATATGTACATGGTATATATACAAGGTGGGAAATGAATTTTATTATTTTCCTTTTTATTTTTAGTTTTTTGATTTTTATTTTATTTTTATAAATATGTACAAGATATGAGAAATACCTTTTTATTTTTATTTGAGGAAAATAAATATATTTATATACATAGGGTTATGTACACCATAATTGACCCTATCTCTCTCTACTTGGTTTCTTTTGCGGTCAGGTCCATGTTGGGCCCTTCCCTTGGGATTAGGTCATTCAATATTTATTCTAAATATTTCCCTCTTTTTCTTTTATTTCTTTATTCCTTTATTTTTACACAAAAACATGCTTAATTATGAATAATTACATGATGCATGCATTTTGACAAATTATTGCATTTACAGGTATTTACATGGTGTTTTGCCAAGATTTCTAGCTAAAATAAAGGAATAAAGAGTGATGAATGGGGATTCATCACCCACCTATACTTTACTTTTGTTAGTCCCTTAGTAAACACTTATTTGAAAAAGAAGTGCCAAAAGAGAAAGAAAAATAAAAAGAGAGAAAATCAAGGTTGATTATTAAACCTTCCTTCATTAAATTGAGATATGGAGCTCAGTCAGACCTTTGGATTATTAATTTGTCGGAACCTTGTTTGGACTTAAGCTTAAAACTTAACAGCCTCTAAGTTCCACCAATCTATGGTCAAGACTCCTCAATAAACCAGATCAGAACAAGTCTACATACACAAACTCTAATGACCATGAATCTTTCCTTGTACTGTGTAAGTGATATGTAGCTCCCCACCTCAGCAGTAATAAAGAAACAACCTCCCTCAACCTGGTAACTCTAATGCCTCGGTCTAGCAACTCTTTCCTCGAGAAGTGGGGTATTCCCTTCTAAGTTCAAGTGCAACCGACTCAAGAAGAGGGGGAGAAGAGAATGGACCATGACTAGTGTAGCCATGTATCCTTGGAGCTCTAACCAGTGTAGTTGAGTCTCCCGCTGCAAGCTTCATGAGATGGTCATGTATAACATCAGCTTTGCTTTATTTGACTATATACACTCCGATGGGATTATTAAATTTTTCAATCTGACCCACCACTTTTTTGGAGTTCTTTTCTTTTTGCACATTTTTTTCATGTGCATCTGTACAACATATCTACATGGTGCAGCATATATACAAGGAGTTTCCTTTTGAGCCAGTAGAATATCCCTCTTTTGAAGCCTTATTGCAACCCACAGCTTCTGTCTTTAGACTTCATAACCACCAGACCAAGTTGAGACGCACTTCCTTCACTATAAGAAGAAGAGAGGTTCTGCCTAGAAGTGCCACCCTCATATGCTACCCCAAGCCAAAGGAAACTGCCTCCTCACCACCTCATCCGTGGAGAGCTATATGTAGAGTGCTGGTGCAAGTAAAGCCATTGTCTCTGAGAGTCATGTGTGTGTTGTTAAGTGCTCTACTTAGGCTCGTCAAGATGACATATGCTCATAGCCTAGTGGACTCAAAGAATTAAGTCCCAATGGACCTGAAAAGTCTCAATCCTAAGCCCTATAAGATTCCTCTTATAATTAGGTGGATTAAGGTCTTAACCAAGCTCCATTTGTCAATTTAATTCCAGGCTAGTTTAAATGTCAACTATGATTTGGAAAAACTGTGCAAGTATTTACAAAGATGCTATTTTACAAATATTTACACATGTGCAAAATTTTTGAAAAATGTTTGAAAACATGGATGTATGCATAAATGCGAAGTTTTGCAAAATATTTACAAAAATTTACACAAGGTTTTTGCAAACTTTTTGTTTTTCAAACATTTTACAAAAATTTTGTACTATATACATAAATTTTGATAGGAAGATATTTACAAACTATTTACACAAAAAAAGTTTACAATCATCTGTACAAAAATAATTTTTATAAATAGGTATGTGCAAGAAGAATTTTATGTACAAGGGAGAAATTTTTTTAAATTTTATCGATTTTAGCCATTTTATTTATTAACACACTCACACAAAGTACGAGTTATAGCTAAATTATATATGGAATATATACGACACCCCCCTATACTTAGCTCGAACAATGTCCTCAGAATGATCAAGAGCGATGAAGAAGACATAACTCGTGCTTAGTATAGGGAAGTGAAAAGGAATGGTATATACAAAGACGAATCAAAGAATAGAATAAAGAGAACTCGGTGTTTCCCCCTATACTTAGGATCAAGTAATCCTAAGTATAGCAAGTTGTACATGAAGGGAAATCCGAGTGGAAGGATGTACAGAGTCTACCCCCCCTATACTTAGGGTGAAATATCCCTAAGTATAGGTAGCAAAACAGAGGTAGAAAGAATCAATAGAATACCCAAGAGTCCTATACCCCAATATACTTAGGGTAAAGTACACCCTAAGTATAGCATAATCATAAGATGAGAAAAGGGATGTGGGACTAAAGAATAGAGTGATTTGGACAACTGGATCTATACAAGTTGGAAGAACAGTGATAATCAGGCGTGAGATACAATAGATGTGAGTCAAGAGACCACATCTCACGCAAAGTGAATCGGGGCAACATCAATGACATGCGGCTCATGATCTAGATATGGCTTGAGTCGCTGGCCGTTCACACAAAAGGTAACATCAGAAGACAACTCAAATATATCAATACTCCCATTGTCAAGTACCTTTCTAACCAAATAAGGTCCCTTCCATTTGCTCTGTAGCTTCCCTGGAAATAGACGAAGCCTAGCATCAAACAGCCATACTCTCTGTCCTAGCTCAAATTTCTTGTGGCTGATATGAGAATCATGCCACTCCTTCACTCTCTCCTTGTAATGTAGGCTGTTTGAAAAGGTTGTATCACGAAGCTCCTCCAGGGCTGCTAACTCTGCCCTCCTCTGATCTCCTACACTCTCAAGATCCAAAAGTATATATGTAACATCCCAAGTGACCTATGTCTCAGCTCAACAGGTAATTGGCAGGGCTTGCCATAAATGAGGCGAAAGGGAGATGTACCCAAATGAGTCTTGAAAGACGTCCTATATGCCCACAAGATCGAGTTCAAAAGCTGTGACCAATCCTTTCGATCAGGGCAGACGACTTTCTACAATATAGTCTTGATCTCCATGTTCAACACTTCAGCAAGACCATTCGTCTGAGGGTGGTATGGAGTGGCAACTCGATGGTCTATGTTGAACTCGTTAGCAAGGGCATTTACCTTGTCGTTGACGAAATGAGATCCCCCGTCAGATATCAATACTCGAGGTACCCCGAACCATGAAATAATATTCTTCCTAAAAAATCTGCAAACAGTCCTAGCATCTGCGGTTCGGGCGGAATGGCCTCAACCCAACGACTCACATAATCCACGGCCAATAGAATGTACTCAAATCCCTGACTCTTAGGGAATGGACCCATGAAATCGATGCCCCATGCGTCAAAAACCTCACAGAAGTGTATGGGTTGCATCGGTATCATATCACGCTGTCCACAAGTGCCCATCCTATGACAGTCAGTACACCTCTTCACGAACTTATCAGAGTCCTTGAAGAGAGTAGGCCACCATAGGCCGGATTGGAGCACTTTTTGTGTCGTTCTCCTCCCAGAGTGATGTCCTCCTGCCTCAAGCTTGTGGCAGTAAGTAAGGACGCTGTGGTGCTCCTCCTGAGGAATACACCGACGCCAGATACTATCCCCTCCCTCTTGGTAAAGGACGGGATCCTCCCAATGGTAAAACTTAGCCTTCGCGAGGAAGGTCTCAAGTTTCTGCCTGGGACAATCTTGTAGAACTTTCTTAGTGACAAGATAGTTCACAATATCGGCATACCATGGAAGAAAGGCGATAGCAATGATCGCCTCATCTAGGAAGGTCTCACAAATAGGATCAATCTACTCAGAATCCTCAAGATACTCTAATCGGGAGAGATGATCCGTCACCACATTCTTGACGCCAGGATTATCCTTAATCTCTATATCAAACTCCTGGAGTAGAAGGATCCATCTGGTCAATCTAGCTTTGGCATCCTTCTTTTCCATGAGGTACCTGATGGTGGTATGATCAGTGTAGATGGTCACTCTAGATCCATTGATGTAAGATCTGAACTTATCTAGGGCGAAGACTACGGCTAGCATCTCCTTCTCGGTGACTGTATAGTTCCGCTGGGCGGCATCCAATGTACATCTAGCGTAGTGAATAGCAAATGGGACTCCATCCCTCCTCTGTCCCAGTACGGCCCCTACGGCAAAATCGGAGGCGTCCGTCATGATCTCGAATGGGAGAGACCAATCAGGTAGCTGGAGAATAGGAGCCTCTACAACACGACTCGTGAGAGTCTCAAACGACGATAGACACTTATCATCAACAAGGAACTCGGTGTCTTTCATCAGCAGATCAGTCAACGGTCGAGCAATCCTACTAAAATCATGAATGAAGCACTTGTAGAAACAGACGTGCCCTAGAAAAGACCATAACTGCCGCAAGTTAGACGGTAGATTGAGTTTTCTAATGACATCCACCTTGGCCGGATCAACCTCTATGACCCTGTTGGAGATGATATGGCCAAGCACCATCCCCTGAGTCACCATGAAGTGACTCTTCTTCCAAGACAACACAAGGTGAACCTCAATGCATCGCTGAAGGACTCGGTCTAAGCAGTCAAGACAAGAATCAAATCCGTCACTGTAGACCAAGAAATCATCCATGAAGACCTCCAAGCACTCCCCCACCATGTCCGAAAAGATGGACAACATGCATCTCTGGAATGTTGCCGGAGCGTTGCACAATCCAAATGGCATGCGTCTGAAAGCATATATCCCGAAGGGACAGGTGAAGGTGGTCTTGTCTTGATCCTCAGGTGTGATGGCCACCTGATTATAGTCGGAGTACCCATCATGATTTCTCAGTTACGTATGAAAAATCACTATTTGAACCATCCTATACTCGGGATGATCCATAACCCGAGTATGATCACTTTTCCTTTGACCACATAGATGACATCCAAAGTCAAGGAAATAGGACTCATGACCAAATCAAAAAACTGACTATATCTCAGTTCAGGAGAAAATGATAATGTCACGGCATACCGAGCATAGTCACTCAAATCCAAGTCATGAGACAATTATGGATGACATAGCTCGAATCAATAAAAGGACCAAGGTTTTGACAGAATAATTTGATAATGTCATCCAAATAGTCAAAGATATGAGAATCAACCAAGAGGAGTCAGGAAAATTAGAGAGTGAACCCGAAACTCATAATGTGCATGATACATATACATAAACACCACAGACAACTGACCCTCCTAGTGACTTTAGTAAAAAATCCAAAAAAATAAAAATTCAAAACAATTGGAGAACAACAATATGGAAGCATTTTACAAAAGTCTGATCTTAGAGCTTCTGTTAATCAAGGCCATAGAGTGTGTTCTCGCTCTTCAGATATTTGTAAAGAGTCGACTATCACCTAAGAAGACAGGAAAGAAAAGATCTAGACCAGAATAACATTTAATCACTATGGCCAGTTCAATGGTGCTGACCCAGACAAACAAGGTTCGGAAAGTTAAACGGTTGACCAAGGAGACTTGTGAAATTGAGAATTTAGAATTTAATAATGTTCGGAATGATGATGATTCTACACTAAATATCCTCCTAAAGTCCGTGTTTGACAGACTCGAACTTGGACTGCTTAGAAAAACTCGAGTGGTCGTTCAGTTTCCTGACTGATCCACAAAAAGACCGAGAGGAATCATCTCCGTCGCCATTAATTTCCAAGGTGTCGCATATAGAGTGGACTTCATTTTCCTGGACATTGAACACAGAGGATATATATATATATATATATATATATGAGTCTCCCATTATTTTTGGGAAGTCGCTTCTAGCTTCCACTAGAGCGACTATTAACTGTGAGACTCAGGACATTATTTTCTCGAACACAAATCAAATTGATCAAATTTTTGAGGACACGCCAAACCCTGAGACAATCGAATCAAAAATCGTCAGTCATGACATATAAAAATCTTTATATGTTCAGACCTCTCCACCTACCACATACTTAAATGAAGGAGAGACATCTTATGAAACAGCTGATGAGCCTACAAAGGTGAATGATATCAAATGAGATACACCTGATTCACCACAACTGGACAAGATTATGTCAGATTTCCCTGAGTCCACACACGTAAAGCCGGTAGAGAGTAAATACACAAGATGTGTGCTAACCCTACAAGAATATTATTATTTATATGGAGACTCATCTGATAGCGTAATCATGGGCAGTACCTCGTAAAGAATACCTCTTGAACCAACTAAAAATGTCATCTTTAATATTTCAGATAAATCATCTCTTGAGGATTGCCCATCAAGTTCAGAGGACAAGAGCAATATGAGAGAGCTCAGCTTGGAGAATCTACAGACTGATAAGACCAAGAAGTCATGCATCGACCCACATCCGACTTTCACTTTCCCTCTCTATTATTTGTCTAAAGCTGACACCCCTGGTCCCATTTCATATACTGGAACAATACGTTATGACCAGATAGACATGTGTTCATCTGAATATTCAGAGGAAGAAAAGATTGACTCGAAAACCGAGAGAACTCTGAGAAAAAAGCTCAAAAATAAGAATAGTTGGAGTGACGTAACCTTTGATTATTATTCCAATGATAGCTCCGACGGTGGCGGGGATTCTTCTTATTCACCTTCTTACCACATTACCTGAAAAAGATCGACCGTAAATAGCCTTGATCATCGGCCAACCTTTTCCTCGCCCCATCTGTATTTATTCATCATTCTTCTCCTCATTCAATCTATATAATCTTCAGATCTCATCGGTTCTCACACTCACTCTTATCCTATATTTAGGCTAACCAAAGCCTAAGTATAGGGGGGATTGATGCCCTCCTGTATATATTCGACCACTTCTCCTCTTGACCTCAACCTCTTCTTCTTCTTCTTCTTCTATACTTAGGCTATACATAGCCTAAGTATGGGGGGCAGTCGACTTTTATACTCCTTTTTATTATTTTTTCTCTCTACGCTTAGCACGAGCTATGTCTTCTTTTTTCTTATTATGCACTGAGGACATAGCACATGCTAGATATAAGGGGGCTTGTATATATTACATATATACTTTACCCATAGCTTGTACTTTCACGTATTTTTGTATATATTATGCAATAATTACGGGATGGGTAAAGTAAAAAACAAAACAAACCTAAAAAACTAAAAAAATTAAAAAAATTAAAAAATATGCAAAAAAATATTCAAAAAAATTAAAAAACTCTCTTGCATATCATCCTTACATTTAAAAAAATAAAAATACAAAAAAAAACAAAAAAAATCATGTTGCACCTCATATGCATCTGCATTTCATTTTGCATATCTAGTAAAAAGTTATGGGGTTCTAAACTAAGTTGTGAGTAGAAGTGGAGAGTGGTCTTGACTTGGCCTTTATCTACCTAATTTCCAGAGGAACTTCACCAAGAAAGAGGAGTTTAGAAGCTTCAAGTATTTTGACTTAATTCTTTAAGTTCTGCATGACAATGTGCAGCCTTTGACTCTTAGTGTCTAACCTGGTCGCTTGATTCTGGGTATAGCGTTTTAGTAGGGAATAAACATGTTCTCTCACACTATGCACTTAGCTCGACTCAGACGGGGTGTTGGAAGACTCTGTGGGTCTCTTTTCTGGTAGCGTGGACATCTAAAGACTGGAGGATGGGTTGAAATAAAGCTTCGAAAAAGGGATGGACAACTGTGCACAAATTTTTCTAATACATGTTTTTCCCCAAAACATGTACGAAAAAAATTCTACATCCGTAGGGGCACAAAAGATCTATGTAGAGTTACCAAAAATTCCATACCGAAAAAGCCAAATCACCAAATAAATATCTGACCAAAATAATCCAAGCTTCAAGAAAACCGGCAAATCTTAGTGGAGACTTGGCTAGATAGCCGGCTTCACAAGGAGAAGTGACTACACTGGTCATCCTCCAGTTCTTTTCCCCTTCTTCTAACTTATCCCTCTTTTCGATTGTGAACACAACACGACAGACCTTAAAAGGAAATACCTGACTCCCCGAGGATGAGTTACTGGGAGGGGGGTTTGCATGGTAGTCGGTATTCTTGATGGGGAGAGCTAAAACCTTTCACACACATGAGGCAGTTGTTCAATGTTCATGGGATATGCTTTAGGAGAAGGATTGATCTAAGATGACTTATGAGCCAAATTTGTTACAATGATATGTAGAACTTGAGGGCTGTTGATTTTAAAACTCTAAGTCTCACACAAGTTCCATCACACTATTAATCCAAAGGTTGGGTCTAGCCCCATTTTCACCTTTTGTTCATGACTTTGGTATGGAACCAAAAATCATTTCACTTATGCATTTCATTTTAGTTGCTCAGGGATGAGAAAGGTTTAAGCGTAGGGGGTTGATGAATCCATGATTCATCATACTAAAAAGATGAAAATAGAGCTTCGCTCTCGAGTAATTAGCTGCATTTCATCATCTATTCTGTATTTTTACCATTCATGCATTTTAAATTAATATTTGTAATTTAGCACTCATAATTGAATTCATAATCATCTTCACATTTGCACCCAACTTCATGCATTTTTATGTAATTCATGCTAACTCCAAATCACCTCAAACCAACTCCACTGTGTACATATTACTAAAAGATTAAAGGAAAAATACAAAAAAATACTAAATCAAATAATTGGCCAGTGAGCAAAACTCCAATTTCAGACCATACAAACTAAAATGCTCACATCTTCTCATACAGTGTTCGATTTAGGTCTGCTTGCTTTTAAAGTAATACATATTCAAATATTATTAAAAAAGACTAATTCATAAAATTGGAGCTCGTATGTGAAAGTTGGGTTTTGGGCCTCTTTTGTGCGTTTTGTGTTTTACCTATTTTGACCTACTGTTTTATGTACATAATTAACTCTTTTTCTCTTAGTTTTTTCCTCTATATTCTTGGATGAAAGTTTTAATAAAATCCACATAAAACTAAATTAAAAAGAAGATTGAAATCAAAGAAACTGACCGAGTCCAAGTATCCTTTGCGAGTCTGTATAAATTTCTCACTTTTTCTTCTTTATTTTATTTTCTTATTTTTTATTCTTAAAAATCCAAAAATTTGATTGTTGTGTAAATATTTATCTTTGATTTTAGCATAATTTTTTCTCGAATTTTCTCTTTATTAAAAATCACAAAAAAATTATAAAACCCTAAAATCAAGGTATTTTATGATACTCAAAAATATTGTTTTGCACAAATGACCTCTTTTGCACCTTGTCTCTTCATGAAAGTTGTAGATCTCATCGAGATGAGCAATTTTTGTGTTGAGCACTTTTCAATCCATGGTCATTTGATATTTCTTTCTAATTTATTATTGTTTTTTTATTTTTCTGGAGTTGACATGTGGCAGCTCCTGGAGCCACCACGTGTCATTGACTTTTAGCGGTTTATTCCTTTATTTTAGTTTTTAAAGAAATAAAAATAAATAAAATAAAAAATAATAATTTTCCTCTCTCTCCTCACGTGCCATGCATGTGAGGGCGCTCTTCCCCTTCCTCCTTTATCCCCTCCAGTCAATAACAGGTTCAAACCCCCGCACATGTCTCCTCCGCCAACCCTCTGCTTATGTCTCCCCCTCCAACAGTCGTGAAACGGCCACCTCCGAATCATCTCTCTGGCTCCTTATCCCCTCTCCCTCATCCTATTTAAACTCCATTGACACCCCCCAAGCCATTCATCTGCACCACCTTTCAAAAAGAATCGTCGCTGCCCGCTTCGGGCTATGATGTCGTGCCCTTTCGCACCTCCGTAGACACAAACATCCACCCCCTAGGGCCCCTGCCGTCATCCGCACACGAAGGATCTACCTCGTCATCCTCCCACACGTGCGGAGGCATACCGCCCATGCGTGTTCCAGCCTCCAACTGCATAACCATCAGAGCTAGACGCCTCTCGCGCAGAGGCGCACAACCGTCATAACTCCAACCCTCCGTGCGAAGGAACCCCAGCTTCATACCTACGCCAAATCTCCTAGACACGACAACAACGCTCCAGTCCAGACTCCTTGCCATACGTCGTCGTGCGAGGGTGGGGTTGTCGCCATCTCTACGATCAGCCACCTCTCCTCCCATGTGCCACTTCAAGCTTCTCCTCCAGCGGGTGTCCCTTCTTCCTTCGCCTACCGTGGAGCCCAAAGAGGGCGCACGTGACCAGGAGCACCTCCCACCCTGCACGTGATCCCCATGTGTAGTGGGTTAAATTTGCAAAGGAGTACCTGTAATTTCCCCCATTCGTGCAAGAGGACCCGCCCCCCAGAGGGCATGTGTTGCACACGTTCCAATGGGATATTTTGCATTGAAGTCACCATGGGTCTGGTAATCTATTTTAAGTCCCTGCTATGCATTTTCTCTTATTGTTTTATTTATTGTAATTGCAAATAGACCCCTGTCTTTTTACTCTTATTTGAACAATCATTCATTATCATTTTAATTATTTAAAAATTACATGATGCTCTACAATTAATTCTCTACAATGTGGCATATGCTTTATATTTTTGTGACTTGTGGTTAATTACTGAATAATTGTCTGGTGGAAAATTGTATATGTTTTCCCATTCTGAGTTTAGAAAGTTATAGGTCATTAACCATAGCTCTAAAAATTGCCAAAAAAATCACCGATAGTAGAGTTAATTGCTAATAACATTATGCCTAAAAAGAATTGTATTTCCGTGCATGATTTTCTCTCTAAAAATCATTTCATGTATTTCACTGATTAATTTTAAATGGGTATTGAATCCAACATTTTTAGGGTTTGAGATTTTTTGAGATAGATCACCTAGTGACCTATCTTAGATAATTTTATTTCATGAAAATAAATATATTTAATATTTTTACAATTAATTATTAAAAAACTCATTATTTGCATTATTTTATTCACAGAAAATTCATTTTACATCTAAAAATTTAAAAATTATAGTAGCTTAATTTCATTGCATTTCACGTTCTTGATAAGTTTGAGGATTTTTGGAATTCATTTGATTTTATTTACATTCTAGCCCCTGAACTTTGCCAAAAATTCATTTGTGTCATTTATTTGCATAAAAATTACCAAAAAATTCCTCTCCAAAAACCTAAATTCAAGATCGACTGTAATCCAACCTAAGGAGATAGTTGCCTCCCTGAGTTCGACCTTGGACTTACCAAGTAAACAAAAAGAAATTGACCGCTCGCTTTAATTTTACATTAATTAAAATATCAGTTTTTGATTAACTCTGAATTTATTCGACTGCAATGCAATCGTTAATTCGACATTATTAAACGAGTGAATTCTGTGTTTGTCAAGTCTCTACCACATATATAGCTTGGAAACTAAGATGTAATTGTGCTAGGATTCATCATTGATCAAATCATGTCACACATGATCAATTGTATCTCCCTACAACTCTATTGAGTTTAGGTGTATTAGAAGGAGTGAGATAGGAGTGATATTCCTTTCTCTATAAGGTATTACATGAATTCATCTAATAGGTATTGACTACCTAGATTTGATCATATTCATTCCATTTTCCTTCAAACTTTGGTTCTAAAGAAAAATTATGAAATCTTTAAACATTTCAAAAGGTGAAGGGAAGAAATCTCATATCACAAATAATCATTAATAGATATCACATATCCATAATATTTATTATGATATAGATGATCCACATACATCAATATGTATGAGATCTTAAATACCTCGGCATCTAACACCATTCCAAAAGAAGGGTGTATTGGACATTTTATTTTGAATACAATATTCATAAGTATGTATGTTTTGAAATTTTAGACATTCTAAAGTTTCATCTCTTACTAGTCTATTGATCTCATCAATAGACACATGTCCAAGACTTGATGCCAGATCATTGTCAAATGATCTTTTAAAGATTTAATTTCAGTATTAGAAATATTAATGAACCATTCATTAATTTTCTAATTTAGTAGAGTCCTCTAGATGTCAAATTACTATCTGAAATATATCCAGCATAACTCTATGAGTAGGTCTATCCCAGAATTCATGTTTATTTCCAATATTTAGAAATAAACAATGAGTGTATTATAATATCTAGGTCATAAAGACATTGTCTAAGACTAAGGACTCTCGCACTGAAAATATTAAGTCTATTTATCCAATAGAGATTGTTGCAACAATTGCATCAATATCCATGTAGATGACTATTAAACATGAAGATCAAATTCTAGTCTTCTAATACATATGCAACCAATTGCAACTGTTATTAGAAGAATGAGATATAATTATTAGACTTTGATCTTATTAAGTAAGAAAGTCAATTTCAATGATTATATGTAGATATAGATTATTACGATGCATTATCTGAGTCCTTCTATAAGGATTCTAGATAGACTTGATAGTCATACTATCAATACATCAGCTTATTGCAGTAATGGCATTCATCCAACTCTTTGGATGTCATATGAAAGTCATAGAAGTACAATCAACTCTTTGACTTTCCTTCTCAACTTGGGTCTGACCCATGCTTCCACTACGCTCCCTTCATCTATAGATCGTTTCTTAAGACAAAGGATCTCTTGTGTTGAACTCAAACGCTTTTAATATAAGAATATTTCAACATTTATACATACTTCATTTAATTCATACAATATGAATATTATGAAGCTTCATGAATGACTGGAGTATATATAGTAGAATGATGTCACTCATCATATCTATATTCATCTAAACTCTGAAAGACTTTGATTCAGGTAGGTACTCATATGCCTCGAATACATCAACTCTTATAGAACCACCATTCTGCATGATGCAGTGAACCAAGTCATTCATGATTAAATGTCAAGAGCACATATGTATGCTGGAACATCTTCTTAGGGTTTTATAAGAATTAATTTGACAACTGCGATCATCATCGACATGTCACTTCCAAAGCGCTACAAACCCTAGGGTTGTAGTCCTATTGTCTACTTAATTGTCATTCCTCATTATTATGAGGAAACTTGTACATTGTAATCACATACATTATGTGTCCAACTACAAGTACAATATCTTGATCATGGATCCAATCCATGATATTTTACTGGTTACTATTGAGTATAAGATTGAGTGGGTTTAATGAAGGATTATTTGAAATAAGCAATTTGCATAAATATATATAAACATATGTTTTACTTTGATTTAGGAATTTTTATATCAAAGTTGTATTTCCTTGTCAACTGATAACCGCAGAAAATCGATGGTCTTAAGTTCAACACAAAGCGTGAACTCAGTCGAAGTGTCGACCAATCAAAATCCGCGGTTAATCAACAATCAACCCACACTAAAGATCAACAAATTAGAACTAATGTGGAGTTAAAATTTATTTTTAACTCTGCACAAATGGTGTATAGTGACAAGTATGCAGAGAGTTCGAACACAGGGAGCAAGCAGGGTAATCCACAAAAGTGTAAGCACAAGTATGTGTCTGTGATGTGTCTACACTAAGCAAGCAAGGATGTTTTTGTGGGTTTTTAATTTTTAATATATTTTTTTTAATTTTAATTTTTAATTTTGTATTTTGATTTTTAATTTTCTGATTTTTATAATTTTATCTTTTATATTTTTTATTTTCTTTTTCAATATTGAAAAGTAAAGACAATATAATACAAGACAAGATGAAATAGTTATAAAAATGTGCAAAAATATCCAAAAGTTCAGAAGTACAATCTTTTTGGTATTTTTGTGGTTTTCTACTGTTTTTGTGATTTTTGGGGATTTTTCAAGGTGTTTTTGATATTTTTAATTACTGAAATAAGAGAAAACAGTGGAAAATATGCTGGCTGTGAACAAAATGAGAATTAAAAATAGCAACCAGTACTCAAAATTTTTCACACTAATTTTCAACTAAAGCTACTGAAATATACAGCAAACAGGAGCTGAGTTTGTATTTTTTGGAGTTTTCCTTGATTTTTAGGATTTTTTTGGAAGTTTTTGAGTCTTTTTGAATTTTTAAGGTTTTTCTTTTGAGATTTTTAGTGATTTTTGGACTGACACTAAAATAGGTTAAAATAGACACTAGGTGATTTTTTTGGAATTTTTGGAGGTGTTTTAATATTTTTTTGGTATTTTCTAAGCTAGACAGTGCACAAATAGCAAGTTTTTGATTTTTAATAAAGATGAAGATAAGATAAAATCAAAAACTAAATATGTGGCGTGAAAGTACACATGTCCAGGAGCTTAAGCTCAAAATTTGAGAAATTTTGGAGTTAAAATGATAGGTCAAATAATTAGAGCAAACATCCAAACATCAAACAGTACTGGCAGGGGTATATGTGCAATATTTAAAACCACCAGGGCATACACGCAATTTTTTTCACAAAAGTTTACACTGAAACTTGCATTTCAAGGATTAAAAACAATTAACTAAACCCGCAA
Source organism: Ottelia alismoides (assembly GCA_037367405.1). NCBI lineage: Eukaryota > Viridiplantae > Streptophyta > Magnoliopsida > Alismatales > Hydrocharitaceae > Ottelia > Ottelia alismoides. The sequence goes on along the minus strand of JAZKJV010008977.1, from coordinate 350,617 downwards.
GGGTATCTGGGCAATTTACCCACCAGGGTGCGTGACTTGCACGCGCCTGGAAGGGGTATTTTTGCAATATTACAAAGTTCCAAGGGGTTCAATGCAGTTTCTCCAAAATATTACAACTTAAAGCAAACATTCATGGACTTAAGCGAAATAAATAAACCCCAGGGGGGTCCCTGCAAAATACCCAGCCCCCTCACGCGCACGGACACGTGAGGTGACGTGGATTGGACCTAGGTGCAAATAAGAAAACTACGGGGTTCTAATTGCAATTATTACAGAAATATTTAAACTACGCAACACAGTTTTTGGACTGAATAGAAATTACAAAATAAGCGGGGGTTGACTGCAAAATACCCTCGCTTAGGCGATCCGACGGTTGATGGCAAGCCACTTAGACACGTGGCACTTGATGGACGGCCGATGTCGTTTCGCTCGTGGACGTCTGGGATTAGATCTCGGCTGAGATCGATGGTGGCTGGGTCTTCAAGATCGGACGGTCCACGATCTGTCTGGAGCTCCGCCTCGATCCAACGGTGATGAAGGTCGGAGCAAGAACCGCGACGAACTCCGGCGAACCGAAGTTCTCCGAGGTCAAGCTCCGTCTCCGATGGGCTTTTTGGCTTCAAAATGGGGCTGGAGGCTCCTCAGGTCTTCGTCTATCTCCTGGGGGGTTCAGGTTCGTCGAAGATGCTTCGATGTGCTGGCGCGAAGGCGGCGGAGCTCAGAGCTCCAGGTATCTCCGGCGAGAGCTGCAAAATGCCTCCCAGGTACGTTGACTGCGCTTTGACCTGCAAAACAAGGTGAGAGGGTCCAGGGCAATTTGCCTGGACCCCGCGGAGGCGTAGGGACGGTCGGAGGTGATCGGTGGAAGGCGAAGGAACGACAGCCGGAGGTGCGCTCCGGCGATGAGATATGGAAGATGGATCGATCGACGGGAAACTAGATTTTTTTTGGGATTTTTGATGCTGAAGCTACGGGAAGTTAAATGGAACGAAAAGAAAAGGGAAAAATGGATGCCTCGAAGGTGGACTACCTGAGGAAGAAGAACCTCGACGCCGGTGGTCGGCGGAGGTGGCGGAGCCGCTACAGAGCCTCCTCGACTCCCCTGAAGGTGTGGATGCGGAGCTGTCACCTCCGGCTACACAAAGAGCGCTACAGGGAGGAGGATTAAAGGCTAAGGAGGGTTCAAACTTGGGCTCGAAGTCGGCGGGTGGTTTAAGTAGGAGGCGATGGCGTCTTCTTCAAGCGAGCTCCACGCGCGCATCATGAGGATATGGCTGGATCCGAAGACATGGCGTGGGAGAGTGGAGATCGGGGATGAACTTCCGAGAAGGAATCAAGGCGCGAGGACAAGCGGATCGAGCGCAAGAATTTCTTGAAAATGGGGCAAAATCGCGGGCGTCAGAGGTGGCAGACTTTGGTCGGGGGAGTTGACCGGGGTCAACTCTAGACCGCGCCTGATTGGTCCACGTGGACCAATCAGGAAATTCAGAGTAGAAATTATTTGCAAAATCAAAATAAAATAGTAAATGAATTTATTGATTTTAGGTTATAAAATAAAAAATGTTTATTATTTTATGAAGAATTTTTCTGTGATTTTTATTTATTTTTATGAGACGTATTTTTACAAGTTTGCATTTATGCCCTTTATAGTATATATATCTATATATTTAAGTATTTTATTTTTATTTTGTGTATTTTAATTTGATTAATTATGTTTATTAATTTATATAATTATAACACACTTTTATACACATAATTATATTTTTATTTTATTTTATTGATATTCCTTGTATAATTAATAAAATAAAGTAATATATTGTATAGGTATATGTGTAGGTATTTTACCTGTGTATACAAGTATTTTATTTTGAGTTTTAATGATGTTTTTATTCTGATTTTAATATTCACAATCATTATAAGTAATATTTACAACATTATAAAAATATAAAATTATAAAAATAATAAATAAATAATAAATTGAATATTTTAATCTGTACAATGTACAATGAGGGTCCAAAAGTCAACTTTCAAACCGTAGCTCCGCCAAATGCGAAACCACCACCATTGGATAGATTATTTTATTCTATATACAACTAAAGGTGAGTTTGCTGCATTTGGAGTTTTTATTTGTGATATACGGGTCTGAGAAGTTGGGCTTCTGGATTTTTATTCAGACCATAACTTTTTATCTGTACATTATTTTTGAATGAAATCAATTTTGTATTTTTCTTTATTAAATTATCTACAACTTTCATGTACAAAGTTTCTTTATTTGATGTATAAAAAGTGGAACCAAAAATAGGTCCCAAAATGAATAAAGAATGAATAAAATGTATAGGTATTTGGACTGTGTTTTTGACCTTATCTCCCCCTACTTTATTCCTTGTCGACCTATTCATCAAGATGCCTAGGTCTCGGGGTTTCGGGTCATAAAATATTTACAATATTTTATTCTTTTTTTCTTTTCTTTATTTATTCTATAATTTTGGCCTTAATTACAGTGTTTTATACACTATTGAAATGCACATGCATGAATGCTAAGATGCTGATTTTAATGCTATTTACAGGCATTTGCTAGGGTTTTTGGTGCCAAAATGATAGAATAAAGATGATGAAATGTGGATTCATCATCAACATTGAAAGTTCATTCCCTCAATCACTTTTAATATAAGAGATATACTTAACATTATATCTCAAGCAAGATATGGGATCTCCTCCCTTATTGATGACTAGACAACTGGAAACTCGGGTTAAGATATCTCTAAGGGTTGTTGCGATCCGAATCACAAGGCTCGGTCAACATAAAAATTCAAGATCACATAAATCAATCAATCAAGGAACAAAATCTAATTTAAGCGGTCTCTGTTGTTTATTTAACCTGGTATAGCAACCAGATCAAACACAAGGAGCACAGAAATGTATGTAGTAGTCGAGAACAGGAAATTAACACTAATTTTTATTTAGTTTTGATTTTTGCAGATTTTTATGTTTTTCAGAATAAGGAACAAACCAATGCACAAAGAAGCTTTTTACAATTATTATTTAGGCTATAAATACACTAAATTCAGGAATAAAAATATTTTTATGTTTTTAAAATATGCAAGTATTTTTGGTAATTTTGTTGTACTTTTTTCAGATTTTTGTTTGATGTTATAAAAATAAAACAAGCACAAAACAGAAATACAATGTACAGTCCTGACCAAAAGGTAAATTTAAAATGTTTAATTTTCCCAAATGTCCTGGCTGCAATTTTTATGATAAAGTAAATAAAATACTAATACACCCTTCTTTAAGAATGGTGTGTAATTCCAAGGTATTCAAAATCTCATATATATTGATGTATGTTGACCATTTATATCAAAATAAATAAATAAATGATATGTGATATCAATTGATGCTTATTTGTGACATGAAATTTCTTTCCTTCACCTTAGAAACTTTTAAGAAGTTCAAAGATTTCATAGTTTTGGTTTAAAACCAAAGTTTGAAGTAAGATGAAATGAATTTTATGTAACCTAAGTAGAAAATATCTATTAGATGAATTCAAGGAATGTCTTATGGAGAAAGGAATATCATTCCTATCTCATTCATCCTAACTCAATAAAGTTATAGGAGATACAATTGGATCGTCTGTGACATGATTTGATTAATGATGAATCTTAGTATAATTACCTCTTAGTTTTGTGGTATATATGTAGTAGAGACTACAATATACATCATTATTAAGGTTCCATGCAAGTAAGCTAGAATTTAGCACTAGAGAGTGCTAATTCATTAGGAAAATAAAGGATGGTATTGGATAGCTACTTTATGACCTTAAGATTCTTAAAAGATTTCATCTCTAAGGATATGATTCTTAGAGGATGACTCTCTTGAGAGTCAATATGAAATGAAGTGAAGGAACTCATTTAATCTTAATAAGATAATGAGGCTCCTGAAATCAAAAACTAGAAGGATAATTAAAGATGAAACACTCATACCTCTTCAAATTAGTTTGAGGATGGATTCCATAAGTCAATTAAGACTGACAATGATTTACTTCATGAGATGAAGACTACAGAAACTAAAATTTCATTTTTTTTATTTTTGTAGAATTTTTTATGATTTTTATAATATTTTTAGTCTTTTGTGACTTTTAGGATTTTTATAAAAGATAACAACACCAAAATTATACTGAAGCAAGAAGACACTAAAACAAACACAGAAATTTTTAGGTATTTTTACACCCCTAACCCTGAGTAATTCCACAATAACAATCATAACCCTGCATAATTGCGAATTATATGAGAAACCCTGAGTAATGCTTAACTCTTGCATGATATAACCCTATGTTATATTCCGTTTGGGATATCTATTATATTTGATGGTTTCCGTTAAAAAAGATAAAAGTATCCCTAAATATCATTCTTATTTATAGAATATGCCATCCTCTCTTCATGCCTGCCCTTCTCCCCCCTGCTCGAAGCTCCCTCCTACTCGAAGCATGCTTGAAACACGCCGACGATCCTCCCCTGCTCGATGCCCTTGGCAGCCCTCCGCCGAGCAGTGCTGACCCCTCCATTCGAAGCCACACCCCCAGCCCGCTCCTCCCCGGCTCCCCCCCTCCTCCCCGCCCCCTGTCTGCTCCTCCCCTGATCAAGGCCCCCCAATCCCCCCTCCCCCGCCGAGCACTCGAGAGGCCCCCGCCCCCACGTCAACATTTCCGCTTGAAGCACCCCCATCCCTAGCCATCGAGGCCCCCACCCCCGCACCGACCCTTCCTCATCGCCCTTATTCTTCATTTTGGCTAAAATCCTTGGTAAAATACATGTAAATAGCAACTAATTCCAATTAATTAAAATTCTAACCACAAATATTAATATTATGTATTTAACACTTAAATTATCTAAAATAAAAGAATAAAGAGAAAAAAGGAAATAAAAATAAAAGAAGGATGTATATGTAATATGCAGATTGATCCTAACCTCAAGACCAGATCAATAATGACTGGGTCGACAAAAGAAATAAGTAGGGGGAAATAAGGATCCTAATTTATAAAAATATTCAGAAAATAAAGACCAAAAATATAAATTACCCATTTTCACCATGTAAATACTTCACCTATTTTATTTATCATCAAAACCACTTCAGATCAAAACACTTCTTTTGTAAAAATTGTTCATAAAGATATATGTTATTTTATAAAAAAAATATCCGAAAAAATATTTTGGTATAAAAATAAAATAACCGTAATGAGCCGGAAAAGCCGCAAAAGCTGACTTCCGAGGTTCATACTATTTATATAAAACTTCAAATTGACCAAACTCACTTTTAAAATCCGCTTTATACATAATACTATTTATTAAAATTACTAGAAAAATATTCAGATAAACCCGGTGAGTTTCGGCCTTTTGGACCCGTTATATACTAGTATTATATGTAAGATATTCCTGGATTTTTAATTAAAGCACCGTAAACGCAATTAACTTAATTCTTTTTCCTAAAATCATCTAAAATTGTATATAAAAATATAAAAATAAAAGTAACTTAAAATACCAAAAAAATCCAGAAGCCCGAAGCTGGGGATGAGCATCGGGCCGGGGCGGGCCGGGTCCATCCTAGCCCAGCCCGAATCTGACTCTAATTTTCGGGCCTACCGGTCGGGCCTAAGCCCGTAATATTTTGAAAAATATGACCCAAATCCGAGCCCGACCCGTAAATACATGGATCGGGCCGGGCTCAGGCCGGCCCACTATATTAAAAAAAAGATTTGATTAACTAGGATTGGAATCTCATTTGGAATCAGAGTCTCACTATTTGACCCCTCTCTATTACAACATGCATATTCAACATCAAATATATTCAAATCAAAGCTATGTGGATCATTATAATGGGTCTATATGTGGGCCAATTTATGTGCTTCGGGCTTATATGTGGGTTGGGCTTGGGTCGGGCATAGGATAGGTCCTTATACGGGCCGGCTCGCGGGCTTCGGGCTCGGGCCCATCGTTACCCGAGCCTGGCCCGAAATTTTATATGGGCCAAAAATTAGACCCCAAGCCCGTCCGACTATTACTCAGGCCCGGGCTTGGGTCGGGCTTTAGCGGACCGGGCATCGGGCTGGGTCGGGCCGACCCTACCCAATGCTCATCCCTACCCGAAGTCGCTACTTTTTCGTCTAGGCCTCATAACTCGGCCGTATCAACTCGGAATTGAGAAAATTAGTCCCTAAAATTATATTTTTTTCAATTATCTACAAAATGACTCTAGTTTCGCTAAAATCGGAGTTAATGCGAAAAACGCGGTTACAATAAGCCGTAACTTATATTATTTAATATTTTAATACATCTATTATTTATATATTTTTAATTAATAACATTTTATTTATTTATTTAAAATTATTTAATTAATTTATTTATTATTTAATTTATTTATTAATTATTTAATTTATTTATTAATTATTTAATTAATACTAATTACTTAATTCCTTAAATATATACTTAATTACTTAATTAACAATTTAAATAATATATTAATTATATTTATTTATTTATTAATTAATTAATTTCAAAATTATTATTATTAATTAATTTTATTATTAATTTTTTAATTATATTAACTTTATCTTTATTTCATCCCCTTTCTTTTTCTCCCTCTCCCTCTTTTCTTTCCCACATTCTCTCTCGTACTTTCCCAAATTTCCCCGTCATCTTCCTTCCTCTTCTTCTTCTTCCCCATTGCACCCATCTCCTTCTTCCTCCACCGCCTCCAACTGCCCCCAACGGCCGGTCGTTGGCCGGCCGTTCTCCTAACCACCCCGCTTCCGGTCACCACCTCCGGTGAAGACATACTCCGATGCCTATAAATAGATCCGTCAACCCCCATTCAGCCCCCATCCGCCATTTCTCTCCATTTCCTGTGAGCTCCGAGTGAGAAGGTCGAGGTGACAGCTCCCATCTCCGACGTCGATCGAGGAGGAGTAGATGTGTGTGATATGCCGTCGGTGAGTGTCTGTGCACCACCGCGAGAGCCTCCGCGAGCTGCCAACGCGTCGAGGCGAGGACCTGGGACTTCTTCGAGCTCCACCACAGGCAACTCCATTCACTTCGCAGGCGACATCTTTCATTCGATTCACGGTTAGTTCTCTACCTCCTGCTTGTTCTCTCTCCTCTAAATTTTTCCACTCTACTTCTCATCTCACCTCACTTCCTCCGATCTCCTCTCGTCCTTTCTGTTTCCTCCTCGATTCCGATTACAATCACCAAATCATTGCTCTTATCCCTCGATCACTACACTAATCTACTCGCTCCGCTTTCCGTGTTTTCCGTCGCAACCTGCACGCCTCATATTCAATCTGGATCTTAGATCCCAATTCCGTCACTTTATCCTGGGATCCCCAGTCATTGTCACCCATATATTTTGCAAACTGCTGATCTGTAATTTGAAGTAGAATGATCTGTCGAGTAGAGTTTTTACGCATTTGAATCGAATAGAAGAGTTTATATGGAATTCGATTCGGAACTTGCTGCTTATGATGAGACGTTGATGTCAAAACTGTGAGTTAAATTCTGAAGAGAATTCTGTAAAGCAATTCCAAAGTTTAAATATCAAACTGTAAGTTGACTCTGGAAATTGTTGCTTACGATGGAACGTCACTAGCAATCTGTTATATGAGTGGATCCAATTATTGATGGGATTTAACCCATAATATGCATGTTATATAATCCTTTAGTCGGAATTAGCAATTCTCGCATGCTTTATGTCCGATTCACTTCGAATCGAGATGGAGAACTGATATTTGCAGGAGATTTGTCATCGTGCTGCTCAAAGTAATTCACACCATTGTTAGAACACCATCGGATGAAGAAAAAGTTTCGTCTGGAGGCGCTATAATAGCAGAGATGAATATCGAGATTCATTCATCAAGCAACTCTGCAATACTCGATCTAATCTGAAGTAATCAAAATTGTCGTTGCTCGAAAAATCACCTGCAGATCTGAGCCATAGCCGTGAATCTCCGCCACCATGGTTGCTGCTCCGAGCACTACCACACCTCGAGACCGCGTAGCCGTAGACCTACGGCCGAAGAACGACGCCAGCGTCCCACCGCTTCAGCTCAAGAGCACGCACATGCAGTGTGTAACGTCCCGAGCTTAGGTCCCCGGTCCGTTATCGAGGAAAACTGGCCCTAATAACTTGTTGGGCTCGGGCCTAAATGGACTTGTTGGCAACCACCCAAAATGCTTAAGCCCAAGTTGTCAAGTAGTAACCCGCATCACTTATAAACCATACCCACACTTCGTGAGTTTTATGTATGGCACTATGTTTGGGGTTGGGGTGTTACAACCTCCCCCACTTATATTCGCAACGTCCTCGTTGCGACATAGCCGATCACTTATTCCCAGTAATAGTGGCGGCTGCACGTTCCGGGTAGCCATTTCCTCCAACCTCTTTATAGGGGCGGCTCCACCTCTCGGGTAGCCCTTTCCACTATCAGAGAGAATTTGGCTCTGATACCATTTATAACGGAACGGGTCGCGTCGACCGTCAGCGGAAGCAGACGATAGTTGATCGCACGACCGAACCGTTACCAACAATGATATAAATGAATGGCACATAATGAGCAGAGAAAATATCAATTCCATAAAATGTCTCCAACTAGAGTTCCATTATTACAACTCTAAACTGAGAAATAAATAGATAACTAATCTAGAATTTAAAAAAAAGATAACAACTCGATAGTTCATGTAGGCATATAGATATCCACTAGATCTTCACAGATAAATCGTACCACGCCAGCAATCTCAATGAGCCCGTAGCACGATCCAGAAAATGCAATCAACCTTACTCTTCACCTAAAAATTGACAAACATAATTTGTATGAGCGTAATGCCCAGTATGCATCGGGGTCCATGTATGGGTATTCTAACGGTTCTTATCCCGTTAAAATCATGTATTTGGATTTTCATGTATACACAATATTTCGTGCCTAAATAATTCCCATGCATGTCTAAGTTCGATCCCTATCATGTTTAGTTTGGCTTCTTTCATAAACATGGGTATACATGTAAAGTAGGTAAATTGCATAAGTAGGCATAACACATATTTATTTCTACTTATGGGCATAATTCATAAAATATTAGGCAATTTACATACTTATAAAACATATAAACCACTTTACATATTAGCTCCCATGACTTTGATGGTTTAACTTTCTTAAACCAATTTTAGCATAACATGTGATGCTTCATTCTCTTATTAAATCATTCCTTGCATTTTTCATGATGGTTTTCCTTTATAAACCATTTTCTTGCACAACATTCATTTACGTATCTTTTATACATTTTTAACCGCTGACACTTGCGGTCCATGGCATGACATGACAGTGTAGCTACAACTGTAGAGGACTTATCTTTTGCCTCTATGGTTCCTTGCAACCATACGCCCCTTGCGGCGTTGCCCCTTACGGCAAATACGACCCCTTGCGGTCGACCATGTGACTCCTTACGAGTCTGTGCCTTAAATCTTGTTTAGAGGGTTTTAAGATTTATTCTCTTATCAAGCACGCATCCCAATATCTTATAGCACGTACAATAGTAACTTCATATTTATTTCACCTGAACATCAATATTCTATCATTCTCGAACCTAAAGTTACCGTTTAACAGTACTTTGTAAGATCCTTTCTCAAATCCTGATATGTAGCATATTTTTCTTACCTATGATATATGCAATGGTTTAAACCTTTTGGTGCAACATTCCCTTTACATGACAATGTGCAACCTACGATGCTATCAAGATCTCAGTTCACATATGTGCATTTTTATCCCAAATATACCATGAGTTTAAGATCAGTATCTATATCATTAGATGTCTCATGACTCCATTTATGTATAAAATACTTCCATGTAGTTAGCTACTGCTATCAAGTCTGTAGGTTGGATTTTTCTTTAAAAAAATATTATAGAAATACTTGCCACGATTTAAAAGGTATGAATGGTTCGTTTTTGCAACCTATGCGTAATTGCATCCCAATTTAAAGTGATCCCCACGGTAGTTCTTTGTTTTCTCTTTGTAAAAGCCAGGACTCTTGATTTCCTTATTTAGATTAGTCTTTCTCTGTTCATATAAAACCATCCGTGAGTTAGCCTTGTGTTTCCAACCTTATAATTAATATCGATGTCTAAGCAGTAACATTTATAAAACTACGCATATTACATATGATAATCCTATGAAACGGGTGCATATATTTATAGCTTGGATCTATTATTTGATCTTTGTTTATAAGTAATCCTAAAACCGATATATGCCTTTAGATGTCGTATCTCAAATCAAATGGTTACGCATATGAAAATCCTACATCGGTTCATACAATAGATCTATTTTAACACAATCAATCTTTGTACGAAAACCTAGACCGATACATTCATTTAGAAATTGAAATCTTAAAGCCGATAGATACCTCGATCCAACGCTTATCTCTACAACGGTCGTTGCGCCTCCTTTTGATCACGGATCTGGGTTCTCCTCCTCGGATTCGACGCTGCCTTCTCCTACGATGAAGATTGACGCCGGTAAGGAAATCCTTCCTCTCTCTCTCTCTCTAACTCTCTCTAAATTGCAAGATAAGGGTGACGTGTGGGGAAGAGCCCTTGGGTTTTTAAAGTTGATAAAGGATGGGATTTAATGTATTAATTAACCCATTTAATCCGAGATAAATCAATTCATCTCGTTTGAATTTTTTTCTAAAAATAGCCAAGTCGTTACAATGTTGTAACACCCCAACCCCAAACATAGTACCATACCTAAAACTCACGAAGTGTGGGTATGGTTTATAAGTGATGGGGATTACTACTTGACAACTTGAGCTTAAGAATTTTAGGTGGTTGCCAACGGGTCCATTTGGGCTCGAACCCAACAAGTTATTAGGGTCAGTTTTCCTCGATAACGGACCGGGGACCTAAGTCCGGGACGTTACAAATGGTATCAGAGCTAGAGTTCCTCTGGGCATAGGATATCCAAATTCTTAGTGATCTAAGATTTATAGATAGACAGATTTAGTATCACAACTCATTGACCTTGCCAATTTTTGAATCAGATGGCTCCTCGACGTGCAATTGAAGCCATTGCAGACCGTGACTCATCGACGAGCCAAGAGGCCATTATGGGTATGCAGAGGCAGATGCTGGAGTTAATGACACTAATGACCCAGCAGCAGAAGAGTCAGGCGTCTAACTCTGGTGGACTGACGCTAAAGACCTTCATCCAGCATGATCCGCCTATTTTCAAGGGTAAGCACGAGCCGGAAAAAGCCGAACATTGGCTAAGGGAGATGGAGCTGACTTTTGAGGCAACTGATTGTCCTGAGGAAAAGAAAGTGATCTTTGGGACATTTCGTCTACGGGACAACGCAAAGGAGTAGTGGACTTCATGTAAGGGAATCCACTTTTCGGAGGCTCCAGTCATTAAGTGGGATGATTTTGTTGAGCGCTTCACTGAGCGTTACATCCCTGAGCATGCTAAGGATGCTAAGCGTCAAGAGTTTATAAATCTCCGACAGGGAAATATGACAGTCGAAGAATATGAATCAAAATTTCAAGAATTGGAGAAGTATGGAAAGGGTATCTGCGCCAATGAAAAGCAACGAGTTAGAAAGTTTATAAAAGGCCTGAATGCGGGACTAAGCATGAAAATGCTGACTACAGGTCCCACGACCTTATCTGAGGCAGTTGCAGCAGCAGTGGAGATCGATGCAGCATACCGAAGGATACAACAATCGAATCCTCAGAAGCGCCCTCACAAGACGAACTTCAATGACAAGAGGCGTCACACTGCAACGAATGCCAAGAAGACAAAGACTGATGATGCACCATCAAACAAGAAGTATACATTTGAAGTGTGCCCGCATTGTGGTAGGAGGCATCCAGGAGAATGCTACAAGCTAACCACTACTTGCTATAAGTGCGGAGAAAAGGGTCACTTCATGAAAGATTGCAAGAAAGATATCAAGGATCAGAAGAAGCCATTCGAGCAGAAAAAGAAAGTAGCAGGAAGAGTCTTTGCTATCACTTCTGAGGATGCAGAAGGTGTCAACACGATGTTGGTTGGAATTTCTAAAAGATTTCGACTTCGCCATCAATTACCATCCGGGGAAAGCAAATGTCATAGAAGATGCATTAAGTAGAAAATGGGAAGGTAGATTGGCTAGTTTAAAACTTCAATGGAAAATGATAAAGGATTTTGAAGATTGGAAGCCTTTCTTGAGTGGATCGAGAAAGATATCATTTGCAGCGCTCCAAATTCAACCAGAGATAATTGGGAAGATCTTGACTGCACAAAAAGTAGATGCTGATCTTCTTAAATTTATAGAAGCATCTAAAAAGGAAGGTTCTGATTTCAGCATCCGAACGGATGGAGCTATTAGGTACCACGACAGATTATGGATTCCAAGTGATATTGAGTTGAGGCAGGAGATTCTGGATGAAGCACACAGATCGATGTACACTATTCACCCAGGTACAACAAAAATGTACAAGGATCTGCAGCGGAACTTTTTGTGGCCAAAGATGAAGAATGACATCGCAGAATTTGTTGCTAGATGCTTGGTATGTCAGCAGATCAAGATTGAACATCAACGGCCAGCAGGACCTGTTCAACCCTTGGAGATACTTGAATGGAAGTGGGAGCACATAACGATGGACTTTGTCACCGGTCTACCCAAGACCACAAAACATCGTTATGACACCATATGGGTGATTGTTGATCGATTAACCAAGTCGGCACACTTCCTACCTATCCGCTTGGATCAGTCGACAGATAGTCTAGCTGAACTATATGTGAATGAGATTGTCAGCCTTCATGGTGTTCCTGCATCAATTGTATCTGATCGGGATACACGATTTTCCTCTCGTTTATGGAAGAGTTTTCAGGATGCTATGGGCATTCAGTTGAAGTTTAGCACTTCATTTCATCCGCAGACTGATGGTCAGTTAGAAAGGACCATCCAGACACTAGATTATATGTTGAGAGCATGTGCTCTAGATTTTGTGGGCAGCCGGGATAGACACCTTCCGTTAGTGGAGTTCGCTTACAATAATAGCTATCATTCGAGCATCAAGATGGCACCCTATGAAGCATTATATGGAAGACCTTGAAGATCACCTTCATACTGGAGTGATGTTGGCGAGAAGCACATCTTAGGACCGGAACTTGTTCAGACAAGTAAGCAGGGTGTTGATCTAATCAGAAAAAGATTATTGGCAGCACAAAGTAGGCAAAAATCTTATGCCGATCGTCATAGAAGAGAGCTGAGTTTCGCGGTTGGGGAACATGTGTTCTTAAAGATCTCTCCAACCAAGGGCGTTTTACGATTTGGCAAAAGGGGGAAGCTCACTCCCAGATACATAGGACCTTTTGAGATTCTGCAGCGGGTTGGAGAAGTGGCATATCGTATTGCATTACCACCTCAATACTCGAAACTTCATGATGTATTCCATGTGTCTATGCTGAGGAAGTACATTCCTGACCCTTCACATGTGATCGAGTATAAGGTCATTGATATTCAGCCAAACATGACCTTTGAAGAGAAACCTATACGAATCGTTGATCGCAGAGATCATCAATTGCGTCGGCGCATAGTTCCTATAGTCAAGGTCCTTTGGCAACACCACCAAAAGGAGGAGGCTACTTGGGAGCTGGAAAGTGAAATGCAGGAGAAATACCCGCAACTTTTCGGTATGTCCCCCTACTAAGAAATTTCGAGGACGAAATTTTTTTAAGGGTGGTAGATTGTAACGACTTGGCTATTTTTAGAAAAAAAATTTCAAACGAGATGAATTGATTTATCTCGGATTAAATGGGTTAATTAATACATTAAATCCCATCCTTTATCAACTTTAAAAACCCAAGGGCTCTTCCCCACACGTCACCCTTATCTTGCAATTTAGAGAGAGTTAGAGAGAGAGAGAGGAAGGATTTCCTTACCGGTGTCCCTCTTCATCGTAGGAGAAGGCGGCGTCGAATCCGAGGAGGAGAACCCGGATCCATGATCAAAAGGAGGCGCAACGACCGCATCGGGTAGAGATAAGCGTTGGATCGAGGTATGTATCGGCTTTAGGATTTCGATTTCTAAATGAATGTATCGGTCTAGGTTTTCATACAAAGATTGATTGTGTTAAAATAGATCTATTGCATGAACCGGTGTAGGATTTTCATATGCGTAACCATTTGATTTGAGATACGACATCTAAAGGCATATATCGGTTTTAGGATTACTTATAAACAAAGATCAAATAATAGATCCAAGCTATAAATATATGCACCCGTTTCATAGGATTATCATATGTAATATGCGTAGTTTTATAAATGTTACTGCTTAGACATCGATATTAATTATAAGGTTGGAAACACAAGGCTAACTCACGGATGGTTTTATATGAACAGAGAAAGACTAATCTAAATAAGGAAATCAAGAGTCCTGGCTTTTACAAAGAGAAAACAAAGAACTACCGTGGGGATCACTTTAAATTGGGATGCAATTACACATAGGTTGCAAAAACGAACCATTCATACCTTAAAAATCGTGGCAAGTATTTCTATAATATTTTTTTAAAGAAAAATCCAACCTACAAACTTGATAGCAATAACTAACTACAGGGAAGTATTTTATACATAAATGGAGTCATGAGACATCTAATGATATAGATACTGATCTTAAACTCATGATATATTTGGGATAAAAATGCACATCTGTGAACTGAGATCTTGATAGCATCGTAGGTTGCACATTGTCATGTAAAGGGAATGTTGCACCAAAAGGTTTAAACCATTGCATATATCATAGGTAAGAAAAATATGCTACATATCAGGATTTGAGAAAGGATCTTACAAAGTACCGTTAAACAGTAACTTTAGGTTCGAGAATGATAGAATATTGATGTTTTGGTGAAATAAATACGAAGTTACTATTGTACGTGCTATAAGATATTGGGATGCGTGCTTGATAAGAGAATAAATCTTGAAACCCTGTAAACAAGATTTAAGACACAAACTCATAAGGAGTCAGATGGTCGACCGCAAGGGGTCGTATTTGCCGCAAGGGGCAACGCCGCAAGGGACGTATGGTTGCAAGGAACCATAGAGGCAAAAGCTAAGTCCTCTACAGTTGTAGCGACACTGTCATGTCATGCCATGGACCGCAAGTATCAGCGGTTAAAAACGTATAAAAGATACGTAAATGAATGTTGTGCAAGAAAATGGTTTATAAAGGAAAACCATCATGAAAAATGCAAGGAATGATTTAATAAGAGAATGAACCATCACATGTTATGCTAAAATTGGTTTAAGAAAGTTAAACCATCAAAGTCATGGGGGGCTAATATGTAAAGTGGTTTATATGTTTTATAAGTATGTAAATTGCCTAGTATTTTATGAATTATGCCCACAAGTAGAAATAAATATGTGTTATGCCTACTTATGCAATTTACCTACTTTACATGTATACCCATGTTTATGAAAGAAGCCAAACTAAACATGATAGGGATCGAACTTAGACATGCATGGGAATTATTTAGGCACGAAATATTGTGTATACATGAAAATCCAAATACATGATTTTAACGGGATAAGAACCGTTAGAATACCCATGCATGGACCCCGATGCATACTGGGCATTAGGCTCATACAAATTATGTTTGTCAATGTTCAGGTGAAGAGTAAGGTTGATTGCATTTTCTGGATCGCGCTACGGGCTCATTGAGATTGCTGGCGTGGTACAATTTATCTGTGAAGATCTAGTGGATATCTATATGCCCACAGGAACTATCGAGTTGTTATCTTTTTTTTTAAATTCTAGATTAGTTATTTGTTTATTTCCCAGTTTAGAGGTGTAATAATGGAACTCTAGTTGGAGACATTTTATGGAATTGATATTTTCTCTGCTCATTATGTGCCATTCATTTATATCATTGTTGGTAACGGCTCGGTCGTGCGATCAACTATCGTCTGCTTCTGCCGACGGTCGACGCGACCCGTTCCATTAGACAGTGCACGTGAACGAAGATATTTCGTGTCCAAGTTGCAGTTCGACCCCGAACCTTTACTTTATTACATGCAGGTCCTGTTGCTGAAGCCGTCACGTGAATCGCACACATCATCTGGCATTTTTGCGTCAAAACCCCTCCTTCTTTCTTTTTACACTTGCGCCCCACTATCCAGATTAATTACAACTATATCCCTACAAACTACATATCTTACTATACATATTCCTATACAATACTATATTACATAAATAAAATACAAAATAATAGAAAAATAAAAAATATATAATAAAAGTGCATATACGTATATAGTAGGAAACGCTATATACAATCTTAATAAAGTTAAAAAAATAATACAAAAATACTTTTAGTATTAAACAATTAAAAAGCTTTCATAAAAAAATACAACAAACTCATAAAAGTCATAAAAAATATCAAGACTATTTTTTAAAAAAAATTAATAAAAATTAAGAAGTATCATTTACCCTATTTTGCATAATAACCCAAAATAAATAAAAATTAACTGATAAAACCAATAAAAAATATAAAGTACACAAAAATTTGTTAGAATTTGTAAAATTCGCAACTAAATAAATATAGATCACCTCAAAACGCACAACCTGTCATTTTAAAGGGAATTTCATCTACTTTATAAAGAAAATACAATAAAAATATTTCCACATTATCTTCAACCATAAAAATTCAAAATACGTCACAGATTTTAACAAAACTTCACTTTCACTATTACAAACAAACCAAACTCCATAAACATCTTAACAATCCCTTTTAAAAATCCATAAAAACAGTAAAACACATTAAAATATAAAAAGTACAAAATAAAATTCAAACAAAAATAAAAAAAATATTAGAAAATAAAATAAAAATTAGGAAAACCCGTTGCCTAAGTTTTTCTACTGATTCTCTCTAGTTTAAAACAGTTTGCCTCCCTGAGTTCGACACTCCTGTACTTAACCGCTATACATTAAGTTTAGAAGTATAAATAAAAATAAAAATGATTGATATAAACCTTAATCTTTTCTGACAAAACCCACTCGGTCGATACAACGATCGTGAACTTGTTTCTGTCTCTTTTTGAAGGAACAAAGAAGTGATCGAGAGGTGGTTTTTCAAGCTCCACCCCCGCCTGCTCCTCCCTGCTCGGAGCCTCCCCCCGCCCCGCTCCCCGGCTCGAAGCCTCCCGCGCCGAGCCCTCCCCTCCTCGCTCGAAGCCCCCTACCCCACTCATGTTGCGAAAGAGTTGAGGACTATTTGGCCTAATCTGGTCAAATCTTCATGTACCTGTAGTATCTATCACATGGAATGGCTTTGTCTACAAAATTAGAATATGTGTTACATACTCGTTCCTAATGACTCTATCTCCAGAAATAAATATAGAAGTTTACAAACCATAATTCTGTTGCAGGATAGTGCATGGTATGTCATAAGTCACAGAAAGAAGAAGAAAACCGCATTGTACGTACAACTTTGTGACACGAGGAGAGTCATAGGAATCGCATCTGATCCATTCCCAATTATATTTGAGGGGGAGACATGGATCTCCCCTCCAGTTTTAAAGGATAGTGAAATTTCCTTGGAGCCATGCCGGTACTTCTACTGCATAAGAGAAGTAATCAATCTCGAAGACCCAACAGTTATTCTAGATGATTTCTCCTAACAGATTTTTTTGAAGTTGGGGTGACCAACAAAGAGATCAAATAAAAGTGCTGAAAGTAGATAGAATCTCCTCCTGTCTTTGTTGTTTGTCAGTCAATCTGAGAGGGCGTCGATGTAAAAGATCTGCAGGTCATTATCAGCGGAGGAATAGCATCAACCGTTGCCACGAGACTGAATATGCTGCTTCCTGAAGCGTGTGATATATGGAAAATCCAATACGCTTCTAGAAGGCACAGTTAGAACATCTGATATGTTATCGTGATCCTAGAAAATTCCGAATGTTCTCTTCCCAGCATCTTCCGAACTCGAGACCGTCTCCGTGAAGTGCATGTTCAAGTAGATCCCTAATGAACTTGAACCAAGGTAGTCGGTTCAGATGGCAGGAAGAACTTCGGATGCATTAGCAGAAATTATATAACTATCAAAACAAATCCCAACCAGAGCTTCCCGTCCTCCTCCACCTCACTCACTGCTCTCACCACCTTTTCTTGTCGATCCTCCAAGATCTCCAGAAGCTTACCCTGTGCATTGTACTTTACTATCAACGCATGACGGCATGAGGCGCACCCCTCGCTTACAACTTGTGCAGGGGGAACGGGAGCTCCAACAGGATCTTCCTCACCATTGGGTAAACAAAGAGGAGGTGAGTAAGGAGCGTTTACCGTCTGTGAATAGCCACCCAGAAGTTGTCGTCCTCATTCCTCCTCATGTTATCCGGAAATCCCAGAAGAAACACAAGCAATTCCGATGTGCCTTCTTTCTCTCCTTTCAACTAGTATTTAGTAAGCTTGCCATTCATTCCTCGTTCCCTGCACCTGCAAGCCTGCAAAATATGTTCTTTTTTATAAGATTTGATCAATCCCAACCGTTAGATCCCTGATTGGTTAGATTAACTCAATCATTTGGTTGAGTTAATGAACTCAACTAACGAAAGGTTATGAGTGTAAAACGGAGCATTTATTCAGTGTTTGGGGTGTAATTCATGATTATGAAGGGTTACGATTGTTATTACGAAATTACTCAGGGTTATGGGTGTAAAAATCCCAAATTTTATGGAATTTTGAGACTGTTTTTATATTTTTTGGTATTTTATAAAATAGACAGACAAATTTTTAAGGGTTTTTTATTTTTAAAAATATCAAATAAAATTAAATCAAGACACAAAAATTACTATAAATATTACACATTAGCAGGAGCTGATGGTATTTTTATGGAATTTTTAGAGTTGGTTTAATCATTAATTGATTAAAAACAGGGGACACAGGTTGTAGGGACCTATTTGCAATTTTCCTAAAATTTTCAGGGCAAACAGTAATACATACAAAAAGTCCAAGGGTATTAGTGCAAAAAGTCCACACAATACACACACATGCCAATTAAATCACACACAGGGGTATAACTGCAAATATAGGAAATATTTCATTCAAATTGTAACCATCAGAAAGTGTAGGACAAGATATGCAAAAGACCATAAAATCACGTGAGCATGCACGTGTTTTCAGACTTGGAGGATTAAAGTGCAAATACGGGAAACATCAGGGGCTAATATGCAAAAAAGTTTGAACTACAACTTTTATTAACATATTAGAAAAATAAAGCAAGCAAACTGTAGGGGAAATAATGCAATATACCCTCGACGTGCGTGTACGGTGCGCGTGGGGGAGTGTGGCGTTCTCTAGAGGTATGTGGACGTGCGGCTTAGATCCTCTGTTGTTTCAGATCTGACGGCCCAGAGAATGTCAGGGACGTGGGGCGCAGATGCGTCAGGCATCAGATCCAACGACCCAAAAACTGCAATAGTCGGCGGTTGAGATCTAGTCTGGTGGACGAAGGCCAATCCGACGGAGCAGAAGGGGTCTGGAAGAACAAGGTCGATGCGACCTTCACTCGAGCCTCAGATGGTATCCTCGACTCCGATGATCGATCGAAAGGGCCTAGCAAGGTCGTAGAAGTCACCCGCGTCCAATGGACGGGTCCGATAGGGAAGCTGCTGGCTGGATGTGCGTAGCTGTAAAGGTGGACCTGGAGATCTCCAGAGAACCCTCTGGAGGGTGGAACTGGAATCCCTGCATGCGCAAACTCTTGCAGAGGCAAGCTCGACTTGGGACGAAGCTCTGGTCGGGAATTATTCGAGCAAAAATGGAAAGAAACGACGTGGGGCGAGGTTCGATCTCCAGCGAAGATGAAAGAGGAGATATGGTCCTTAATCTCGACCTAGGGGACGAGGCTAAGGGTGATCAGACTACGGTGCGAATTGGATGGCGAAGCGGAGAGTCGATCTGAACGGATAGGTTCAGATGTGGGTGCTCCGACACATTGATCGAAGCAGGTGGAAGTGAGACAACGCTAGATGAAGTTAATGGATAGAATGGGGAAATGTAAGGGAAATGAGGGATATCTGAGGTTCTAGATGAACTCAGGAGCTTCTTGCAAAGGTAGCAAGCGAGGTTGTGGCCTTGACCGAGCTGTGAAAGGCTGGGAGGCTTGTCGCGACGATGCACGCCGGCTATGAGGCTGAGCAACGTGGATTCTCCACCAAACTCTGATCTGTAGGGTCTCTTTGAAAGTTTTCACTCAACTGGAGGTGGCTAGGGCTGGAAGGAGGGGAGAGGCATGAGCTACTGCCCCATGGAGGCGGAATAAGATGCTTTATAGGTCACACGAGGGTCCAGACAGATCGGAGGAAAGCGAGAAACCCTGGAGCGAATCAGATCGGCCAAAGGACCCACGAGGATGTAAGAGGTACAAGGATTATCGGGTCCAAATCTCGAGGCCAAAGGAGCACGGAGTCGGGCTGGAAAATTTCGAGAAGGGGCTTCGACGAACAGGATCTGAATCTGACACTGGACGAAGGAACCGTTGACCAACGGTCAACAATCCTAGCCGGCCAATCAAAATATTAGGATTTATAAAATAATTATAAATTCAATAAAAAATAATAAATGATTTTAAATAAAACAGTTTTCAAAATAAGGAATATTTGTTATTTTCCAAGGAATTGTTTTGTGATTTTTAATTATTTTTACGAAAAATAAGTTAATCTCTATATAGTATAATGTATTATATACAAGTATAATATACCTATGTATTTTGTACAACTATTTTTATTTTGTTATTTTTAAACAAATACCCCCCCTATTTTATATTTTATTTATTTACAAGATGTTTTTAGGAGTATAAAATAATTTTTATTTTATTTTTATTCTTTACTTGCGCGTATATAATAAATAGAGAGAGATATATATACTTATATTTTGTACAAGTGGGAGAAGATTTTATTTTAATTTCTATTTTATTTTTATGATTTTTGTTTTATTTTTAGGACTGTACTTAGGGAGGTATAAATAACATTTTTATTTTATCCAAAAATAATTATTTACACATAGAGATGATATATACAATGTAGAGTAGGCCCTATCTCTTCCTACTTATTTTATTTAGCGATCAGGCTAATGCTTAACCTTCTCTTAGGGTTCGGGATACTCTATATTTACTATAAATACCTCTTTCCTTTTTCTTTTAGTTTATTCCTTTATTTTTTCACAAATACGTGCTAAATATATATAGCTAACATATGCATGCCAAATACTAACTTAGTGTATTTACACCTATTCACATGATGCTTTGCCAAGATAAATAGCTAAAATAAAAGAATTAAGAATGAGAATTAAGGATTCATCACCCCATATACTTTAACTTTGCTAGTCCTTTAGCAAATACTTATTTGAAGAAGAAGTGAAAAGAGAAGAAAAAAGAAAAAGAAGGTGAATCAGAGTTGATTATTAAACTTGTCTTCATTAAATTGAAGTATGGAGCTTAGTCAGACCTTTGAATTATTAGTTTGTCGGAACCTTATTTGGACCTAAGCTGAAGACTCAACATCCTCTAAGTTCCACCAATCTATGGTCAAGACTCCTCAATAATCCAGATCAGAACATGTCTACATAGACAAACTCTAATGACCATGAATCTTTTCTTGTATGGTGTAAGTGATATGTAGCTCCCTGCCTCAGAAGTGACAAAGAAACAACCCCCTTAACAAGGTAACTCGAATGCTCTAGGAGTCTAGTCCAGCAAATCATTCCATGAGGAGTGGGGTATTCCCTTCTAAGTTCAAGTTCAATAGGCTCGAGAAGAGGGGAATGTTGGATATGCGAGCCCACGGTAAGCATTATGCAATAAATGTTATTGCGAATATCATTCCCTGATCTAAAATGAAGAATAAATAATTTTCATAATAGGTCATTTAGTACAATTAGGGTTATGTACCATGGCTATCTTAATAATCATGCAGATGTTGGTTCAACTATTGAATCATAGAGGCTGATGCTTGGATGAATATCTAAAGAATTAGATTGAGGACTCATCAAGCACCGTCAAATGATTGTTAAGATGTGATCTCCAGCCTGAGTAGGAGATGTAAATCCTTTCTCACATAGGCTGATATCTGACCGACCTCTTGATGCAGGTCCTCTTCATAGGAATAGAGATTCAGAGGTGTCAGATTAGTTAGGTTAAAGAGTTAACTTAACGAGATCGAGATAACCAAAGTCCTATATCGTATGTTATCACGATACAGGCACACATCCTCTGACCGGAGACAGATGTGTTACTATATGTCTGAGTATGTACATTTGGCAGACCAAAAGGTTGATGACCTAACTAAGGTCTATACACCGACGTGCTGGTGTGCATATAAGGGCATATGAGTAATACGATCTCTCAAAAGGATCATACAGGTTCACTACTGAACCGGAAGATATGAGCTCACTCATGAGATATTGGGAAGAATCAATTTCTGTGCACGGTCGTCTCGCTTTGGAAGCTTGACTGAATTTGTAGGTTTAATATATACTTTTGGAAAGTATATAATCAAGACCTAGGTAAGATATATGCTTTTGAAAAGTATATAATCGATACCAAATCCCAATGATCAAATGAGAAACACACTGATAAAACCCTGAAGTAGACAATATAAAGTTGATCTAATGCTTCGGGTTTACTCTGGGTCTTCCAGTATGTAAGATGTACAGGTATTGGGAATACCTGAGGGTGATGTGATCATAAACGATTGTATAACCATGACGCTTCCATTACTAGGGAGTGGTGAAACAGGTCTGGATTTTAGTGACTCCTTTCAATAGAGAAGTAATCTGATCTTGGTCCAAATGTTGGACATTGATCTGAATGTGATTCAGATGTAATGAGAAGATTAGATTTGCGGTCTTGATTTAATCAAGCATCTATGGGAGGCTCGAGATCTGGATTTGAGATGTGATCTCAATATCCAAGTCACTATACGTGGAACAATACAATCGCCATGTCCTTATCTCCAAGTATCCGTGGAGAAAGTGCATTATCCTTGAAAGAGTTCATGGATACTTTCATTGTTGATATAAGTATCCAAGCATCGAGAAAATTGATAATTAAATGTGATTTAATTATCATGGATAATATGAATTTGATTCATATTATAAGGAGAGATATCTAAGATAACTAAATGTGATTTAATTATCAAAGATATGAATAATGTGAATGCAATTCATGTTATTTGGGTACATGAGAAAAGAGATCCAAGATGATTAAATGTGATTTAATTATCATGGATATGAATAATGTGGATAGCACTATCCATATTAATCATATATATTATAAAGGTGATTTATAATATATAAGAGAGAGCATATTATGATTTATATTTGTTAATTAATTATTAATATGAATTGGATTCACATTAGATGATTAATTGAAAATATAATTTACATTTTGTTTTGGGATGTGACTATGATTCACATTTTTTTAATGGCATGATTGTAATATTTCACAAGATAATTATGAATTATATTTGTGAAATAATTTACAACAATTGTTGTTGTAAATTTTGGAGATATATCATGAGATAATGAGATCTCATGAGACAATGAGATCTCATGAGATAAATGAGATCTCATGAGAAGAGTGGTCGTCCCTTATTTTTAGGGGATATGGTTTATCTCCTCATTATCTCTAAGGATAATTAATTGATTTGATTTGAATTTAAATATATTGATTTATCGATATATATTAAATTAAATTAAATTAATTGTTGTTGTATTTTTCACAACAAGATCTTGGTCATTGAAAGAAACACAAATCAATCTCAACCATTGATTGTGTGTTGTCCGTGGATTGAGATCCATGGACTCTCAAAACCCTATATAAGAAGAGGCACCCTTGCTCTTCATGATATATGTTAGATGATTATAATGAATGCTCTCTTCTCTCTACACATCATGTGCCTCTCTCCATCTCTCTCTTATGATTGTCCACCATGGAGCCTTTGAGAGAATCAACATCGTTGCAGCATCGTCGTTATGCTGTTGAAGTTCTTATTCGTGGATCTCCATCTCCTTCAGTGCATCTCGCTCGTAAAGAAGATGTTGGATCTCGTGTGATGGGATCAGGAGATCCGTCACTTGGATCATCAACATGGATTGCGAGGAGCACGCGATTCATCCCCGCGCTCGCAAGCATCTCCTCCGTCGGATCGGACTTGAGACAGGAGGTCTCTTGGTTTAGAGACTCGATCACAACCACGCTTCAAGAAGTAATCCTATTACTTGTTTGTGGTTTAGATGAAACGATCCGAGAAGTGTTCTTGGATCACGTGGTTTCATCACATAAAAAATTTTTAATGTCCGTTACATCGAGCAACTAGTACGACTAGTCGCTCCCGATCGTATTCAATGCGATCATCACGCTTCCGTGATGTGCTTGAGGATTTTTCCGTATCCTTTAAGTGTTATCAGAGCCATGTTGATGAAGGTTTTGGATTAGATCCATGAACCTACGAAGATTTTGCCTCATTTGGGTTCGTGAAGATTTTAGCATTTTGATTTTCACAGCCCTATCTTGTGATAAAATTTAGGACCTGTTTAAAATGTTTGAACACAAACTTTTAAATTAGATAATGTTCCCCATTAATTAAGGAAATAGTAGGATTTTAGTTTGCATGATTTGGATTCCGATAACTCAAGATATGATGTTTTTAATAACCATATATCCACTGTTGCGGGAATGGTGGTTAGTGACGTAATTAAAGAGTTAATTACGGATCTTAAATACCTGAAAATATATAATTATCACTTGAGTTATGTTTTAAATCAAATTGGCGAATAAAATAAATTTAGTTTGCATTAATTGAATTTAAATTGATCGAGTTATGTTAATTTTAGTGAGTAGGGGTCACTGCTGGAAATTAACTAACTTGATCATGAACCATGTGATAGTCATTCAAATAAATTGATGAAAATTAATTGTTAATTTTCTGAAATGATTATTGATAAATATTTGTGAAATATTTAAATATGATAATTATTTCCTTCAATGACATTTCACTAACTAAAATGATAAGATAGTTGATCTTGCTCATAATTGGTTGATATGAAATCATCAACAAACATTGTTTTCATGCAAAATCGTAGTTTATACTACAATAGTTGTAGGACATCTTTTACATGCAAAACCCTATTGCTTGAATAGGATTGGGGATTTGTTTAGCAAATCTCCTTATAATATTATCAAAATGGTTTTGATGAATATTATATGGTATAATTTCGGTTGAAAAACCGATGCGCATCTCAAAGTACATAATGATCTATATGGCATTATCCTTTCCTGAGGTGGATATGGTGTCTAGTCGGAGAGCATTGCGGTAGCGGGTTGCAACGTATGTGGTCCGTCCTACTCTCGTCGTACCTGACCATGACAACGGGTAGGGACTCGATCATGCCGGAGAAGTCAAAGTGTATTTTTCTAATTATTAAAATTCGAATAATACGTACTTTGAGATTATACCTACTATTCAAGTAATAATCAAGTTTGTTGATTGGAAATAGATTGATAATTAATTTAATGTGATTAAATTGATTATATTCAATTAAAAGCACTCTATTATGAATAGATGTGTATTTCACTTGGAAGAATTGATCATAATGAATGTGATTCATGATGATTAATTAGAATTTGAATATGATATGGAGGATCGCATTAGTGACATCCATGGTCTCCCGTCAAGGCGGAGGGTTCCTTCGCCAGAGATTGTATGTCGCAGACGTCTGTCCGAAGTGACAGCTCCTGCATACAAGCCATTTGGATCGGGCTCTTCGCTTCTCGAAAGAGTAAGGTCGTATATGTAGTGACCCCAATATCGGGTCTTCATATTATTGGGACGATATTGGATTGCATATAGTGAGTATTAAGCATGTTGACGGTTGGTTCAATTAATGACGGGCCAACATCACCTTTGGGTGGTGGGCCCGGGTGTTAAAGACCAAATTGGGATATGCATGTTGGACTTGCAAGGCAGAATGTGTTCCCGCTTCTTTTTATCCGAGTTGCATGTTCTCATATTATTGGGATGTAACAAAGATAAGGAAGGAGATTCAAGATCTTGCTTGAGATATAATGGTAAGTATATCTCTTACATTGAAAGTGATTAAGGGAATGAACTTTCAGTGTTGACAAGGCAAGACAACTTTGATATAAAAACTCCTAAATCAAAGTAAAAATATGTATATATAATATATACACTTATGCAAATTTCTTATTTCAAATAATCCTTCATTAAACCCACTCAATATTATACTCAATAATAACCAGTAAAATATCATGGATTGGACTCATGATCCAGATATTGTACTTGCAATTGGACACATAATGTATGTGATTGCAATGTATAAGTTTCCTCGTATTAATGAGGAATGACAATTAAATAAGATAATAAGACATCACCTTAGGGTTCGTATGTCTCTACAGTCTTGATCTTTCATCGAGTGTACTTTAGAAGTGACATGTCGATGGTGATCATAATTGTCGAATAATCCTTATAAAAATCAAAGAAGATATTTTGGCATACATATGTGCTCTAGACATTTAATCATGAATGGCATGGTTCTCTGCATTAAGCAGAATGGTAGCTCGAAAGAGATGATGTATTCAAAATGTTTGGATACCTACCTGAACCAATGTTTTGAGAGTCTAGATGGATGTAGAAATGATGAATGTCATCATTGTACTGTCTATACTCAAGTCATTCATGAATCTTCATAATATTCATATTGTATGAATTAAACGAAGTATGTATAAATGTTGAAATGCTCTTACATAGAATTCTTTTGAATTTAACATAAGAGATCCTTAGTCTTAAGCAGTGGTTGTTTATAGATAAAGGGAGCGCAGTGGAAGCATGGGTCGGACCCAAGATGAGAAGGATAGTCAAAGAGTTGATTGTAC
This sequence comes from Ottelia alismoides, assembly GCA_037367405.1. Lineage (NCBI taxonomy): Eukaryota > Viridiplantae > Streptophyta > Magnoliopsida > Alismatales > Hydrocharitaceae > Ottelia > Ottelia alismoides. The sequence goes on along the minus strand of JAZKJV010008977.1, from coordinate 323,655 downwards.
TTCTATGACTTCCATATGACATTCAAAGAGTTGGATGTATGCCAATACTGCAATAAGTTGATGTGTTGATAGTATGACTATCAAGTCTGTCTAAAATCATTAGTGAAGGACTCAGATAGAGTATCAAAATAATTTACATACAATCATTGACTCTGATTTACTTATTTCATAAGATAAAGTCTGACAATTGTATCCCAATCTTCTAATGATATTTGCAATTGGTTGCATATATATTAGAAGATTAGAAATTTGATCTTAAGGTTTAGTAATCACCTACATGGATATTGTTGTAATTGTTGCAGCAATCTCTGTTGGATAGATAGACTTCATATTCTCAGTGGGAGAGCCCTTAGTCTTAGAGAATGTCTCTATGACCTAGATATTATAATACACTCATTGTTTGTTTCTAAATGTTGAAAATAAACATGAATTCTGAGATAGAACTATCATAAAGAGTTATGATGGATATATTTCAGATAATAATCTAACATCTAGTGGACTCCACAAAATTAGAAAATTAATGAATGGTTCATTAAGATTTCTAATACTGAAAGTCAAACCTTAGAAGATCAATAGGAGGATGAAGATCATTTGACAATGATCTGGCATCAAGTTTTGGACATATGTCTGTTAATGACATCAATAGACTAGTAAGATATGAAACTTTAGAATGTCTAGAATTTCAAATCTTACATACTTATGAATATAGTATTCAAAGTAAAATGTCCAATACACCCTTCTCTGGGAATGGTGTTGGATGTCGAGGTATTCAAGATCTCATACATATTGATGTATGCGGATCATCTATATCATAGTAAACATTATGGATATGTGATACCTATTGATGATTATTTATGATATGAGATTTCTTATCTTCACCTAAGAAACCTTTGAAATGTTCAAAGATTTCACAATTTTGGTTTAGAACCAAAGTTTGAAGAAAGATGAAATGAATTTGATCTAACCTAGGTAGCGTGTACCTGTTAGATATTCAAAGAATACCTTATGGAGATATGAATATCATTTCTATCTCACTCCTCCTGATAAACCTAAACTCAATAGAGTTGTAGGGAGATACAATTGGATCATGTGTGACATGATTTGATCAATGATGTTTTTTAGCATAATTACCTCTTAGTTTCCAGGTATATATGTAGTAGAGACTACACTATATATCCTTAATAAGATTCCATGCAAGTAAGCTGTAATTAAGCACTTGAGAGTGCTACTTCATTAGGAAAATAAAGGATGGTATAGGATACATACTTTATGACCTTGAGATTCTTAAAATATCTCATCTCTGAGAATGTGATTCTTAGAGGTTGACTCTTGAGGATCAAGAAGAAAATGAAGTAAAGGAACTCATTTAATCTTGAGATGATAATGAGGCTCCTAATCGGAAACTAAAAGGATAATTAAAAGATGAAACATTAATACCTCTTCAAATGAGTTTGAGGATGTATTCCATGTGTCAGTTAAGTCTGATAGTGATCGGACTTCATGTAATGAAGTTCCTGAGGATCATGGCATGGAAAGATGGATGTGAGCAATAAAGTCTAAAGTATACTTCATATACAAGTGTTGTATATGGACCCTCGAGGATCCACCTATATGGGTAAGACCCATGAAGGTGTAAATGGATCTTCAAGAGAAAGGGAATCTGATGATATGGTAGAGACCTTCAAAGGTCAGTTTGTAGCCTTGAACTACACACTGGAAGAGAAGATATTGCTTGCGATGAGACTTGCTCTTCAATAACCATGCTTAAACCCATCAGATTATTGCTAACTATAGCTACACAACTTGGCTTTGACATCTTCGAGATGGAAGTCAAGATTGCATTCCTCTATGAATGCCTCTCTGAGGATATTCACATGAAGTAGCCCCAGGGCTTCATGATTGGGGAAAGTAAGGTATGAAAGCTAAAGAAATATATCCAGGGACTCAAAAAGCTTCTTATTGGAACATGATATTTGATGAAATTATAAATGTTATGATTTCAGATAGAATCTTGATGAGCCATGTGAAGCTTAGTGGGAGTGCCTTTGTGTTCATCATGCTAAAAGTAGATAATATCCTAATCATTTGGAAGGATATAACGATGATGATAAGTGTTTTATGATCTGGCTATTTCATACCTTGAGATATGATCTCAAGTATACCTCTTAGATCTTAGTTCTGAAGTTGTTCAGAAGCAAAGAGAAGAGAGAGAATTGTGATTGTCACATTATTGGTACATCCTGGATATATTCTATCCAAGGAAGGCTTCCTTCCCTTAAGATTTGGCACTGACCAATCTGAAGGAATAGCATATCAAGTGTTGATGGTGCTAAAACAGCTTGCATTTGTGCATCGATTGCTAGAAGCCTCGTATGTGCTAGATGTGTACGAAAGGTCAAATGTCTGCCATGCAGTGGGAGTAGTAAACCGTTGCAAATCCTACTATGGAGATAAAACACTTAGTTGCAGTAATAAAACAATATCTTCAAAGATGACAAGACTTTGAGATAATGATCTCAAAGTCTCATCATCAAGAACCTAAGACTTTATAGATAGTGATCTAAAAGGTCTTAACTGTAGATGCCTTGGGAGATAGAGATCTCCAGGAATAAAGGTATTCTCATAAGGATTATGGAAATAATGGTTATAATAATTACTGAGCAATAGTGTCAAGGACACAACAATTGCTTTATAAAGATTGAGTATTGGTTGCATAAGATGCAACATTCGCATTGGATGTGAGCACTGTTACCTAGGGATATGCAAGTGTCGTAAAAAGACTTGGCATAGTCTTTTGGGAACAGAGTGACTGATCAGCTTACCTAGCTATTTTCTAAATAGCCTATGATTGTCATAAGAGTGTGGGTTTAAATGATTAGCCTATTAATGGCTCTTTGGGCTAGTGGGAGATTGTTGGACATGCGAGCCCACGGTGAACCATTATGCAATAAATGTTATTGCGAATATCATTCCCTGATCTGAAATGAAGAATAAATAATTTGCATAATAGGTCCCTTAGTACAATTAGGGTTATGTACCATAGCTATCTTAATAATCATACAGCTGTTGGTTCAACTATTGAATCATAGAGGCTGGTGCATGGATGAATATCCAAAGAGTTAGATTGAGGACTCATCAAGCACCGTCAAATGATTGTTAAGATGTGATCTCCAGCCTGAGTAGGAGATGGCAATCTTTTCTCACATAGGCTGATATCTGACCGACCTCTTGATGCATGTCCTCTGCATAAGAATAGAGATTCAGAGGTGTCAGATTAGTTAGGTCAAAGAGTTGACTTAGCAAGATCGAGATAACCAAAGTCCTATATTGTACGCTGTCACGATACATGCACGCATCCTCTGACCGGAGATAGATGTGTTACTATATGTCTGAGTATGTACATTTCGCAGACCAATAGCTTGATGATCTAACCAAGGTTTATACACCGGTACGCTGGTGTGCATATAAGGGCATATGAGTAATACGATCTCTCAAAGGGATCATACAGGTTCACTACTGAACCGGATGACATGAGCTCACTCATGAGATATTGGGAAGAATCAAATTCCGTGCACGGTCGTCTCGCTTTGGAAGCTTGACTGAATTTGTAGGTTTGATATATACTTTTGTAAAGTATATGATCAAGACCTAGGTATGATATATGCTTTTGGAAAGTATATGATCGATACCAAATCCCAATGATCAAATGAGAAACACACTGATAAAACCCTGAAGTAGACAGTATAAAGTTGATCTAATACTTCGGGTTTATTCCGGGCCTTTCAGTATGCAGGATGTATAGGTATTGGGAATACCTGAGGGTGATGTGATCATAAACGATTGTATAACCATGATGCTTCCATTACTAGGGAGTGATGAAACGAGTCTGGATTTTATTGACTCCTCTCAGTAGAGAAGTAATCTGATCTTGGTCCAAATGTTGGACATTGATCTGAATGTGATTCAGATGCAATGAGAATATTAGATTTGCGGTCTTGATTTAATCAAGCATCTATGGGAGGCCCGAGATCTGGATTTGAGATGTGATCTCAATATCCAAGTCCCCATACGTGGAAAAATACGATCGTCCTGTCCTTATCTCCAAGTATCCGCGGAGAAAGCGTATTATCCTTGAAAGAATTCATGGATAATTTCATTGTTGATATAAGTATCCAAGCATCGAGAAAATTAATAAATAAATGTGATTTAATTATCATGGATAATATGAATTTGATCCATATTATAAGGAGAGATATCTAAGATAATTAAATGTCATTTAATTATCAAAGATATGAATAATGTGACTGTGATTCATGTTATGTGGGCACATGAGAAAAGAGATCCAAGATGATTAAATGTTATTTAATTATCATGGATATGAATAATGTGGATAGCACTATCCATATTACTCATATATATTATAAATGTGATTTATAATATATAAGAGATAGCATATTGTGATTTATATTTGTTAATTAATTATTAATGTGAATTGGATTCACATTAGATGATTAATTGAAAATATAATTTACATTTTGTTTTTGGGATGTGAATGTGATTCATATTTTTTTATGGCATGATTGCAATATTTCACAAAATAATTGTGAATTATATTTGTGAAATAATTTACAATAATTGTTGTTGTAAATTTTGGAGATATATCATGAGATAATGAGATCTCATGAGACAATGAGATCTCATGAGATAAATGAGATCTCATTAGAAGAGTGGTCGTCCCCTATTTTTAGGGGATATGGTTTATCTCCTCATTATCTCCAAAGATAATTAATTTATTTGATTTGAATTTAAATATATTGATTTATCGATATATATTAAATTAAATTAATTATTGTTGTGTTTTTCACAACAAGATCATGACATTGAAAGAAACACAAATCAATCTCAACCATTGATTGTGTGTTGTCCATGGATTGAGATCCATGGACTCCCAAAACTCTATATAAGAAGAGGCACCCTTGCTCTTCATGACATATTTTAGATGATTATAATGAATGCTCTCTTCTCTCTACACATCACGTGCCTCTCTCCATCTCTCTCTTATGGCCGTCCACCATGAAGCCTTTGAGAGAATCAGCATCGCTGCAGCATCGTCTTTATGATGATGGAGTTCTTATTCGTGGATCTCCATCTCCTTCGGTGCATCTCGCTCGTGAAGAAGATGTTGGATCTCGTGTGACGAGATCAGGAGATCCGTCACTTGGATCATCAACATGGATTGCGAGGAGCACGCGATTCATCCCTGCGCTCGCAAGCGTCTCCTCCGTCGGATCGGACTTGAGACAGGAGGTCTCTTAGTTTAGAGACTCGATCACAACCACGCTTCAAGAGGTAATCCTATTACTTGTTTGTAGTTTAGATAAAATAATCCGAGAAGTGTTCTTGGATCATGTGGTTTCATCACATAAAAAAAATTAATTTCCGCTGCATCGAGCAACTAGTGCGACTAGTCGCTCCCGATCGTATTCGATGCGATCATCACGCTTCCGTGATGCGCTTGAGGATTTTCCCGTATCCTTCAGGGAAAGCAGAGAATGGACCATGAACAGTGTAGCCATGTATCCCTAGGAGCCCAACCAATGTAGCTAAGTTTCCCACTGCAAACTTCATGAGATGAGAATGGGTAACATAAGCTTTGCTTTATTTGACTATATACACTCCGGCAGGAATTTTATTTTCAATCAGGCATGTCCATTTTTTTGGAGTTTTTCTTTATTTTGCACATTTTTTGATGTGCATATGTACAACATATCTACATGGTGCAACATATATACATAAGAACTTTTTCCTCTTGAGCCAGTAACCTATCCCTCTTTTGAAGCTTTATTGCAACCCACAACTCCTGTCTTTAGACCTCAACACCACCATACCAAGTTGAGGCACACTTCCTTCCTTAAAGGAAGATGAGAGGTTTCGCCTAGAAGTACTAGCCTCGTATACTACCTCAATCCAAAGGAAACTGCTTCCTCACCACCTCATCCATAGAGAGATATGTGTAAGGTGATGGTGTAAGTAAAGGCATTGTCTGTGAGAGTCATGTATGCGTTGTTAAGTGTTCTATTTAGTCTCATCAAGATGACATGTGATCATAGCCTAGTGGACTCCAAGAATTAAGTCACCAATGGACCTGAAAAGTCTTAGCCCCAAATCCTATCAGGTTCCTCTTAGAATTAAGTGGATAAGGTCTTAACCAAGCTTCAATTTCCAAATTAATTCCAGTCTGGTTTAAATGTCAACTATGCTTCAGAAGAATATACAAAAAAATCTTTTTATGCAATGTTTTTTTTGAAAATGTGCAAAATTTTTGAAAATATTTGAATGTATGCATGAATGCAAAAGTCTATCAAACTATTTACAAATATTTACACAAGGGTTTTTGCATATTCTTATTTTCCCAAACATTATACAAAAATTTTATACTCTATACATAATTTTGATACCAAAATATTTACAAAGATTTTCACAAGCAAAATATTTTTTACAAACATTTGTAAAAAAATAATTTTTATAAATAGCTATGTCTGTGCAAGAAGGAATTTTATATACAAGAAAAAATTTAAATTTTTGTGATAATTAGATAAAGGGTTTTAGCGATTTTTTTAACACACTCACACAAAGTACGAGTTATGTCTAAAGAGTATATGTAATATATACAACACCTTCCTATACTTAGCTCGAACGATGTCCTCAGAGTGAACCTAGAGCGATGAAGAAGACATAACTCATGCTTTATATAAGGAAGTGAAAAGGAATGCTATAATATAATGACGAATCAAAGAATAGAATGAAGAGGGCTCGGTGATTCCCCCTATACTTAGGATCGAGTAAACCTAAGTATAGCAAACTGTACATCAAGGAAAAATCGAGTGAGAGAATGGACCATGTTTACCTCCCCTATACTTAGGGTAAGATATTCCTAACTGTAGGCAACAAAACAGAGGTAATAAGAATCAAAAGAATAATAAAAAATCTGACACCCTGCTATACTTAGGGTAAAGTACACCCTATGTATAGCATAATCACATGATGCAGATTGGGTGTTAGACTAAAGAATGATGTGATATGGACATCTGGATCTATACAAGGCAGAAGATAGTGATAATGAGGCACAAGATACAATTGATGTGAGTTAAAGACTACATCTCATGCAAAATGAATCGGGGCGACGTTAACGATCAGCGGCTCGTGATCTAGATATGGTTTGAGGCGCTGACCGTTAACACGAAAGGTGGACTCAGATGACATCCCAGATATGTCGATACTACCATTGTCATGTACCTTTTGTACCATGTATGGTCCTTTCCACTTACTCTGTAATTTCCCTAGAAATAATCTAAACCTGGCATCAAACAACCATACTCTCTGATCTGGCTCAAACTGTTTATGGATGATATGAGAATCATGCCATATTTTCACGTGTTCCTTATATTGAAGGCTGCTTGAGAAGGGTTGTGTCTCTAAGCTCCTCCAGGGCTGCTAATTCTGCCTCCCTTTGATCTCATATACTCTCTGGATCCAATAATATATCAGTGACAGCCCATAGTGACTTATGCTTAATCTCAATGAGTAAATGGCAAGGCTTGCCATAAACGAGACGAAAGGGAGATGTACCCAAAGGAGCCTTGAAGGAAGTCCGATATGCCCACAAGATCGAGTCCAAAAGTTATGACCATTCCTTTCGGTTGGGGCGGACTACCTTATGTAATATCATCTTGATCTCCCTGTTCGATACTTCAGCAAGACCATTGGTTTGAGGGTGATATAGAGTGGTAATCGATGATCTATGCTGAACTCGCTAGCAAGGGACTTTACCTTGTCGTTGATAAAATGAGACCCCATCAGATATCAATACTCTAGGCACCCTAAACTGTGAAATGATATTTTTCCTCAAAAATCTGTAAACAGTCTTAACATCTGCGGTTCGGACGGGTATCAACCCAACGACTCACATAATCAACAGCCAACAGAATGTACTCAAATCCCTGACTCTTAGGGAATGGACCCATGAAATCAATGCCCCATGCATCAAAAACCTCATAGAAGTAAATGGGATGCATCGGCATCATATCGCAATGTCTACATGTGTCCATCCTCTGACAGTCAGTACACCTCTTCACGAATTCATTAGAATCCTTGAAGAGGGTAGGCCACCATAGGTTGGATTGAAGCACTTTCTGTGTTGTTCTCCTCCCAGAATGATGTCCTCCTACCTCAAGCTTGTGGCCGTATGTGAGGACGTTGTCGTGCTCCTCCTGAAGAATGCATCGATGCCAGATGCTATCCCCTCCTTCGTGATAAAGGATGAGATCCTCCCAATGATAGGACTTGGCCTTCACATGGAAGGTCTCAAGTCAGTGCCTGGGCCAACCTTGTGGAACTTTCTTGGTGACAAGATAGTTCACAATATCGGCATACCATGGGAGAGAGGCGATAGCAAGGATTGCCTCATCTGGTAAGGTCTCTGAAATAGGATCAAACTGCTCGGATTCCTTAAGATTTTCCAATCAGGAGAGTTAATCCGCCACCGCATTCTTAACTTTAGGTTTATCCTTAATCTCAATATCAAACTCCTGGAGTAGAAAGGATCCATCTAGTCAATCTCTCTTTGGCATCCTTCTTTGCCATGAGGTCCCTGATTGCGGTGTGATCAGTAAAGATAGTCACTTTAGATCCAAGAATATATGATCAGAATTTGTCCAAGGCAAAGACTACAACTAGCATCTCTTTCTCTATGACAGTGTAGTTCCGCTGCGCAGCGTCCAATGTACGACTAGCGTAGTGAATGGCAAATGGCACTCCATCCCTCCTCTGTCCTAGCACATCCCCTATGGCAAAATCTGAGGCATCTATCATGATCACGAATGGGAGAGACCAATCAGGTGGTTGAAGGATCGGAGCCTCAACAACTAAGTTCTTGAGAGTCTCAAATAACGTAAGACACTTATCATCTACAATGAACTCGGTGTCTTTTGTCGGCAAATTAGTAAATGGTCAGACAATCCTACTAAAGTCATGAATGAACCGTTGGTTTAAAACCTACATGCCCCAGAAAAGATTGTAACTACCGTAAATTGGACGGTGGATTGAGTTTCTTGATGATATCCACCTTGGCTGGATCAATCTCCATGCCCTTGTTGGAGATGATATGACCAAGCACCGTCCCATGAGTCACCTGAAGTGGCTCTTCTCCCAAGATTGAACAAGATGGAACTCTATGCAACGTTGAAGAATGCGGTCTAGGCAGTCAAGACATGCATCAAACCCATCACCATAGATCGAAAAGTCATCCATGAAGACCTCTAAATAGTCATCTACCATGTCTGAGAATATAGACAACAAGCACCTTTGGAATGTCATTGGAGCGTTACATAGATCAAAGGACATCCGTATGAAAGCGTAAGTCCCAAATGGACAGGTGAATATCGTTTTGTCCTGGTCCTCGGGTGCTATGGCCACCTGATTGCATCCGAAGTACCCGTCAAGAAAGTAGTAGTGACTCTTTCCAGCTAGCCTCTCTATAATCCGATCAATAAAATGCAGCGGGAAATGATCCTTCTTGGTGGTCTGATTCAATCGTCTGTAGTCCACACAAACCCTCCAAGAAGTGGGTACTCAGGTATTTATCTCCTCTCCAAATTCGCCCACAACTGTAGTGATGCTTGTCTTCTTTGGAACCACATGTAATGGACTAACCCACTTGGAGTCGGAGATGGGGTAGGTAAAATCGGGGCTCCACTATTTCGATATTTCCTTCATGAATACTTCTCGAAGATTTGGGTCGCTCGAACTCATGCGACGGCTTCGCGTCCTCTTCGAGATAGATATGGTGAGAGCACAGAACCGGACTTATCCCTTGGATATTAGCTACACTCCATCCTATTGCCTTGCGATTCCTTTCAAGAACCTCCATCAAACGAGATTCTTGCTCTCTAGTCAAATCTGATGATATAATGACTGGGTACATCTCATGTTCACCTACAAGGAATCTATACTTCAGCGACTACGACAAAGGCTTCAATTCAGGACAACCGGGAGCTGGTAAATATGGCCTCTGAAAGGTCTGAGTGAATGCAACCAAATTTGAATGGGAGAACTCTCATTGATCATGCAAAATTGGTGAAGACTGCCCTGCTAGTGCATCTGTACTTGATGTTGGCACGATCTCGACCCTAGCTACTGACTCTGTGGAAATCAGACAATGTAGTAAATAATCAAACTCTGCCCAATCTATGTCTGAATCTGAGGGATCAGAATCAGAATCTCAAGAAATATACTCTGCCTCGCTATCCTAAACATGATCATCAGCCTCGAATGTGTCCTCTGCCAAGAGTATGCTCTCCAAACTCTCCTCTACTGGGATCTGTGAATATGTGGAATCTGAAGGTGAGAGAAGGTTTCATGAAATGGGATCAGACCAAGTGACTTCATCAGCAGTGATCACAAAGTCGCACTCCTGGTGGATGTCTCGCTCTACCTCTATTGTCTGATCTAAATCGTTGCACTACTCTGAACAAGCTGAATCTTGTGCTTTGGTCTTGCCGATCATCTTTATTTGTATACTCTCACCCTCGATGCGAAAGTACACCTTCCCACTATCATGGTTGGACACTGCCTTGGTTGTGGTCAAGAATGGCCATCCTAGAATGATGGGGGTATCGGTCACAGACTCAGGGATCTCCATGTCCAACACAATGAAGTCCATGGGGAATTTCAGGCCCTGAACTGTGACGAACACATCCTTCAACAACCCCTTCGGCCTCTTGACAGACCTATTTGCAAACTGAAGGACTGTCTTGCTCTATTGAAGAGGGCCAAACTCAAATCGATCGAGTATGGCTGTCAGAAGGAGGTTGATAGAAGAGCCGATGTCTAATAGAGTACGGTCGAATCTCTGCTCATGAATATGGAATCTGACATAGGGAGCTCCTGCATCTGGCCTCTTGGTTGGTAGACATTTCTGGATGGCGATGCAAGTGGCAAGAGTCATCACATGGATCTCTGCTTGGTGGTTCCTCTTCTTCCTGCGGATAGTGGTCTTCTCTCTCAAGTTCTCCTGGAAGAGAGGGATGTGCTCAAGTGCCTCTTGTATTGTCAGCTGAATCTGAAATCTACCAATCATCAACTGGTTGAACTCTAACTGCTGTGATTTTTTTATTTTCTATTTTCTTCCCCTTCGCCAAGCGAAGTACCTGAGGGAAGGGGATGGCTGGGCCCTCCTCAGATAGAGGGCTAGAAACAGGTTCCTGCTACTGCGAAGGCATGGAATCCATACACGTATTATCAATCATCACATATGGGCTCGAAGATGAAGAAACCTTTCCTTTATTAATTTTTTAGTGTTTTTCATTATGTCCAGGGGTACAGAAATTGGAGAAAATATTGTTGGATAGAAGGGGTGGCCTCAGTACCACCCACAGCATCGAGAATTGTGGCATCAGTACCGCACTCTGACTCAGCATCCTTGGTGACGTCAGTACCACCCTCTGCATCTGGAGAAGCAACGACCTCAGTACCGTCGGCTGGATCAACGACCTTGGTGGTGTCAGTACCACCATCATCATCCTTAGTGGCATCAGCACGGCTATTCTCCTCGTCTGGTGCTCCTGCATCCTCGTGGTGTCGTCGCTCAAACGAGGCACCGCCGGCTGGCATCCTACCGCTCCTAAGTGTAACAAAGTTAACATCAAATGTATATGAAGCAATGTCACCCAATAAATCACTAGGAGTGGTGGTTTCTGTAAACTGTACATGCTTGATGAATCTCCATTTCATCACCTTTATTCTATCATTTTGTCCTTAAAAACCCCAGCAAATGCATGTAAATAGCATCAATTTATACATCATAACATCCATTATTTATTATATTTATTTGTATATAAAATAAAGGTTTTAATGCCGAAATGATAGAATAAAGAGAAGAAAAGAAAAAGGAATAAAATATTGAAAATATTTTATGATCCTAACCCCGAGACCAAGTTCAGAATGGAATTGGTCGACAAGGAATAAAGTAGGGGGAGATAAGGACCAAAAATACAATAAATACCTCATTTATTCATTCTTGATTTATGCATTTTGACACCTATTTTGTATCTAATTATTTATTCATCAAATAAAGAAATTTTGTACATTAAAGTTGTAGATAATAATGTAAATAAAAATACAAAATTGAGTTTGTACAAAAATAATATACAATGTACATTTTATATCCAAAATAAAAAGCCAAAAACCAAACTTCAAAGACGTATATCTTTCAAATAAAAACTCAAAACCTATCAAAATCACCTTTACTTGTATATAACTTTTCAAGAACTATTTAATGAAGGTGGTTTCATAATTTTTGGAATCAATCAGTGGAAGTTAGGCTTTTGGCCCTCATTTTATAGTTAACCCGATTAAATTATTCATTATATTCATTATTTTTATAAATTTATATTTTTAGAATTGTGGAAATACTATACATAATGCATGTACATATTGAAATTAAAAGAAAACCAAAAATAAAACCTCAAATAAAACAAGTCTATAAAATACATAGACAAAAATACCTATGTATACATATATATAAATAAAAGGAAAATATATTTTTTATTCCTTATGCTTTTATATTTTTATAATACTATACATATTACATATATTATATTAAAAATATAAAACCAAAATAAAAAACCAACAAAATACATTAAAATAAAAAGAAGTATATAAAACATAGGCAAAATACCTATACCTATACATGTACAATTCATATACCTATTTATTTAAATGTACAAATAAACTCATAAATCGAATAAAAATATATTTATACTCATAAAAATACATTATAAATATATAAAATAAGAAAATAGAATAATAGAATAAAATATACAAAATAAAAATAAATTACACAACATACATGTAAAAATATCTATACATACACCATTAATAATTAACTTGTAATAAAATACATCAAAAAATAAATAGAAATCATAATAAAATACTACATAAAATAATAAACATTTTTTATTTTATATCCAAAAATTAATAAAATCATTTATTATTTTTAAATAATTATTCTTTAATAACCCTACTGTTTTGTCCTGTAGTGAGCCTACATGGACCAATGGCAAGGCTCCCTCTGTTGACCTCCGATCAACTCAGCCTCTAGCTTCTGCAGCACGTCAGATCTGTCAAAGACCCCATCTTCTCTCATTTTTCCCGGACGTTCCATCCATCGTTAACACTCGCATCCTTCACAAGAAATGCTCCCCAATAGTCCCTCATACATGCCCATACCTTGTACACATTGTATCTAGCGTAGATTCTTCACCATCACCTGGTCAATAAGGATGCACACCAATGTTTATAAATAAACCAACTCCTCCTCCTTTGCAAATTTGGTCAGTTTTCACTCGTCTCCCTTCCTCGTATTCGGTCTAGGTCGAGTCCTTGTGACAGGAGGATCTCCCTGGTACCTTGAATCGGTCAGAGATAGTGGGAGCTGCACCCACGGCGATGCTCAGGTAATCGCCACGCTCCATGGTTTACCCCCGGGTATAAGAGCTATTCTATTGCTTTTCTAGGTAGCCTTTACTTCCAGCATTTCATTCCCGCAATTATTTTCATGTTTCTCATATTAGTTTAGCGATTTCCTCCGGCGAACTTTTCACCGTGTTCCACCCTGTTTCTGACCACCACTACGCCTTCATTTCGTTCCCCATCGCCTTCTCCACCTCCCAGCCACTTCCTATCAATGGAGCCTCCTTGGTTCCACGAATCGAGGCTCCTCCACCACCCTTCGCCAGAGCTTCCTCGCCCACCACCATCCCCGTGCTAATAGCTTCAAATCCCTGGTTGAGGGAGACGCCCTCGAGCCATGTGAGCTTCCTGTGCAGGTTAGGCGCCTTGAAGCGTGCCAGGAGACGCAATCGAAGCCGACGGAGGTACCTGGAGCCCCATTTCTTCCCCGAGCTCGTGGCGGTGCTCCAGCGTACCTTAGGCCGATCCAAGACCTCCAGCAGTTAGAGGACCCTCCCAGGAAGCTATAGAGACCTTCAGGAGCAGCAACGACCGGTGGAGACGCGAGATGTCACCGGAAGAAGCTCGCCCCGACGAATGTTCTTCCCTGTTCTTCCAGCCATCGTCCCCGCCGTTGGATGAAGAGGGAGGCCCAGATTGAAGATCAACCATTAGATGGAGCCGTCATCGACCGTCAGATCGTGACCCACGATCTAATCTCACGCGTCCATCGGCGAAGCGTCATCGGCAAACGTGGAGGCGCCACGTGGATAAGTCAAGAACATCAGCCGTCCGATCCAGCGCCTTAAGGGGTAAATTGCTTCAGTCCCTTGTATTTTTGTATTTATTATTTAGTTCTATAAAATAAATGTAACATTATAAATAAATGGGATTTTTGCATAGAACCCCCTATATTAACTGGATATTACATGGAGGTCCTTCCCAACCGAGTCACGTGGGACGTGATGTGTTGTGAATTTTGCACTTATGCCCCTGGCAATTTTGTATATTGTAAAAAGGTTCTAAAATATTAAATAAATGTTTACTCTTTCGGGATTTTTGCACAGAATACCCTATCTTTATTTTTAATTGCAAAAATACCCCTGCTAGGGTTGGAATTTCTTTTTTGTTTTCCCTATTTATTGCATCCATCTATGAAATTCCAAAAATCACCAAAAAAATATCATAGGGTCCTGTTTCATTGTATTATCAGCCATATTTTTATTTTGCATTTTTATTGCATTTTTATATTTATAAAAATTCAAAAACATGCATTTTCAATACTGTCTGCATTAGAAAATACATAAAAATTATAAAACATTTTTGAAAAATTCCAAAAAAAATATTTCGTGTGTCTTAGTTTGTTTTAGCTTCGGTCCAAACATCAATAAAAATTACAAAAGAAAACTCTTAAAAATTATAAAACCCCAAAATCCTTCCTAAAAATATTAAAAATTCCTAAAAAATCTTAAAAATATAATCTCTGTTTCTTAATTTCCTATGTTTTATTATCTTTGATTTAAAATTAATTTGAGGAATTTTGGACCTTGTATAGTATTTTTCATCCTCATTTTAATTTCGGCTAGCACCCTTTATTCACTGTTTTTAGTATATTTGACTTTAAAAATACCAAAAAAATTAGGAAAAATATAAAAAAATCACAAAAACATTAGAAAAATATAAAAATCACAAAAATATTTTATTTACTATATTTTGAGTATTTTCCCCTTTTTTCATCTCTCTCTTATCTCTCTTTTATTATATATTCTATATAGCTTTATATCTTATTCCAAAAAGAAAATATAAAAAACATAAAATATAAACCCAAAAAAATTAAAATTAAAAACCAAATAAAAATGATAAAACCAAATTTCAAATAAAAAAATATAAAATCAAAAACCCACAAAAACAATAACATGGATAAGAAGAGAATTGGATTATTCTGTGCATATTTCTGCCCCCAACCATTTGCTCCCAGTGTTCGACCTCTACACATGCTTACACCTATACACATTTGCATGTAGAGTTATAATACATTTTAACTCCATATTTTTGAGATTTAGTTGGTTGATTTATTATTGTGGGTTAATTGCTGATTGATTTGGATTTTGTCTGAGGTCACCTCATCGACTATCAATCTGCCTTGTGGAAAGACACGACCTCGGCTCGATCCCCCTTCATCAGTGCTCACATTTCCTTTTCAAGTTTTTCGGATTGGGCTCAATCTGAGATGATATGGCGACCTTGCCCTTAATAATCTCCCTCACCTCCTAACGAAACTCGTCCATCTCTTGCTTGAAGGATGCTTGCTGGTCGGAAAGTAATCGATCGAAATGGTGAATTGAGGTAGAGCAGACTGAGGCCGGCGGTGGAAAGAAAAAGCCACGGTGCCGGTCCCATCTCTCTCCAGACCTAACGTGGTAGTTTCCCATCATGGGGCTTTCGGTATATAGATTGAGCCATTGCCAAGGATCCCAGTCTTGTCGAAGGTGAAGGTGAAGTCCTTGATATTGCTCAATTGATTGATCAGGCTCCGCGTCCTTGGGTCATCTTCCCTCGGCTCCCTAAAGCGCTTCGCGAAATCGAAGTCCATCGCGTTAGCGAAGCTTTATCTTGCCCCGGGAGCTCGCTTCCAGTGCTCAGCTTAGCAGGAAAGTGAGTGCGCTGCACTGATTTCTTTTCTTCTCTTCCGAGCCGCCTTATCATTTGGTCACGGGTCCCCAAGGATCTCAGAGAATGCCCTAGATTCGAGAAAAAGATGTAACATGGAGTAGGCATATTCTGAGCTGGAGCTACGGAAGGTCGGACTAGATCATCGAGTGCTAGGTTCTCATAGGATGGCCCATGAGAACCGGACGGATTGCCTCTTTGAAAATAAGGTTGCTGCTACAATTGATGAGGGATAGACTGAGAATATTGATGAGGTTGTTGCTGGTGCTGCCTCCACTATTGTCCCTATTGGTAGGGACGAGGACTCGGCTGGTAATGCTGCCATTATGGCTAGTGAGGGAACTGGGGCTGTTGCTGTGGCTGGATGAATTGTCCACCCTGAGCTGGAGGCTGCTGCTGGGATGAGGTACCTCCGGTCATCCACCTGAATCCGAGATGATTTCAGCGGATGCTGAGCTACTGTCGGTCGTACCCAATCCCGTTGACTTCCATCAATGGCTCCTGTTCAAAGGGGGTGGAGGAAGAACTGTTAGTGGCTCATCCTATTGATACACCACCATCTGAGAGTCCTGAGATGGCAGTGGCTGAGGGTACTGGTGCTGCGGATGCTGGAACGGCTCTGCCTGGAGTGGTGAACCTGTCTGTACTGAGCGGAGTATTGATTCGAGCAGCTGCTGCTAGGGACAACCCGTGATCTGAGACGAGGCTGAGAAGCCGTCTGTGCCTCCTGAAGACACATGATTTAGGTCTTCAGGTCACTCAAAGTCTGTGCCAACTGATCGATCTGAGTCATGCCCTGGTACTGCTTCTTCTCGATAATCTTAATGCGATCCAACTTCTCGCGATGCCCATATCAACAGCCGACGACTCTGCTTGTGCTACAACTGCTGAAGAGGTGTATGGACTTGCATCAACTCGTGTTATCCTCTGATAGGATATAGCATGGGGTGAGGGCTTCCCTTGAGTGTAGAGACGGATATGGGACACAACTGTGTAGTTCTCAATCATTGCCTCATATATGTCCCATACCTGGTCTTCGTCCTTGGAGAAGTAGGAGCCATGCAAGAAGCATTCACAAGCCCCTGCAGCTCCAGTGTCAACCCATAAAAGAAACTATGTACTAAGTTGGGATTGGAGATATCATGGTGTGGACACCGGTCAATGAGCTCACGGAATCGATCCCACGCCTCATGGAACTGCTCGTTGGGGATCATGGATAAGTTGTTTATCAGAGCTCTAGCTGCATTCGTCCGGTCGAGTGGGTAGTACTTGTTCAAGTACTCGACCCAGAGCTGTTCCTACGAAGTGACATAACTCCCCAAATGTTTCAGCCAGTAGGCTGCTCTATCGACCAGGGAGAATGGAAAAGACATCATCTTGATGGTGTCCTCGTCCACGTATCTGTCATGGACAGTGCTGCAGATCATCTCGAACTCATGCATGTGAAGATGCGGCTCTTTGGTGGCAAGCTCATGAAATTTGGGCAATAACTGGATGGTTTGAGGGGGCTTGAAATCTCCCAGAATCGTCAGAAGCTGAATCCAACTGTGTGTAGGAGTCGCACCAGGGTTATGCAACTCTCTCATCGGCCTAGTTGGTTAGACTGGCTATTGTGGCTCCTATGGATGTCCTCCATCTCCTCCTCCAAGATCTGGTATCTCTCCACCATCGGCTCGGTTCGTCTCTCGTCGGTCATCTCGCATCTGTTCCATTTCTCTTCACATATCTGCCATGAAGGCTCCTTGGTCTCTGATCTGACGTTGCATCATCTCCAGGGAGGCTAACCGTTTGTTATTGATGGTGCCCTGATCTAAAACCTATGTGGCACTCTAAGGCTGCCCACCGGTGCGCTCCTCGTTGATGGCCATCTCTTGGGTCTCTGCAAAGGCAAAAGTCCCCAACTCAGGTGCCGTCAAATGAACAAATATCTGCTCTGGTCTCTGCTCGGGCACGTCGGGACTGGAAGAAGAGTGGTCGAGTGGAAGTAGGGTGGAATTGAACTTGGGTTCGGAGAGAGGGTCTAAGCTCTCCCAAACCTTCCTAGATGAGTGGGGCGGAGTGCTCAAAAGAGGTGCAGTCAAATGTTGCCTAAGGGACCTCCGACCCATCATCGTGATGTAGAGAGAGGGCGGATGGGATCTAGAATCAAACAAGATCATAAATCAAACCCCCAATTCACCTATGCAACATTGAGCTGATGACTGTAAAGGTTCGATCTTTTATCTTGTCAATTTTATTTAGGTGATAGTTCAGTCTAACAGGATGATTAAGCAAGTTATTATGAACCCGGTGCTCCCAAGAGACTGGCCCAATCCCAGAGCTAGATATTTCCCATCAAATATAAGTTGCAGACCATTTACCAGCTACCCGATCAACTCACTCTGCTAAGGATATCGTGACCCGCTTTACCGGAAATCGGAGCGATCCTCGCTGGAGAATGACTAACCCCAAGACCAGTAGTCTAACGAGAGTTTAGGTATGGCTTTAGCCTAGTGTACGGGTCACTCTCTCGCACAATCAAACTAAACAATGAGGGGATGACTCTCCTAAGATAGATTTTTAGATGAGGTGTCTTTTAGGATCAAGTTTGATTAGCAGTCCCAATTTTATGATTATCACTTTGTATGGTATTTTTCAATAAGAAATCAATTGCCTAACGAAGTTTTCGATCTCCTAATTAATTAATAGTCCAAAAATAGGGGAAGAAGTCGAAAAAGTCAATGCACGATCAAACACTATGACGTATACAAAGTAAGAGATGCGTACCTGTTGCCAACACTCTATATGCAGGGTGATCAAAGCATAAATTTAAAGATTGAAAGTAAACTAATCTAAATGATGTAAGATGAAAAATGGCCTTAGATGAGCAATTTCTACACGTGAAGAACAATAGCCAGCTAACTAGACTAAGTCTGAAGTTCGATCTTGGGAACCACTTGGTGCCTGCCACAACAGGTCCTTCTAGCGCTGTATGTGGTTCCTCACGGTGTGTGGACTCGAGTTTAATCAAATTAACATTTTATTATGAGTTATTAATACGTTCCAATTACGAACTATAGTGCAAGCAAATAATTAGAGACTGGGCCTTAATTAATTACATCATAATCAGAGAAATTTCTAAATCTAAGGGCCAAATTCTCCGAGAATCAAATAAAAAGGCGATAAATCAAACCGGCGAAAACAACGATGAGGTCCCCCGAGCACACTGGTGCTCGGTGAAACAGACTCCGATATATGCCAAGTCCAAAAAGTCTGAAGTCCCTGTATTATTACAATAATAATAAAATGTGCTAAAAACTGCTCTATGCTACTCTATGAACAACAACTAATTCTGCACTGCTCCTACTTCTCCTCGAGTACGGGTCTCCTCCAAAGAGACCCTCGAGCGGTTCCTAACACAAAAAAAAAACAGAAACGGGTCAGAAAGTAGTTATAACAAAAGAGCTAAAATGAATAAAAATAAAACAACGAAGACTAAAAATCGACTACTAAACCGTGCTCCCCGACAATGGTGCCATTCTGATGACTAGCCAACTCGTAACTTGGGTTAAGATATCTCTAAGGGTCGTTGCAACTTGAATCACAAGGCTCGATCAACAAGAAAATTCAAGACCACATAAATCAATCAATCAAGGTACAAAATCTAATGTAAGTGGTCTCCGCTATTTATTTAACCTGGTACAACGACCAGAGTCGAACACAAGGAGCACTAAAATGTACGAAGTAGTCGAGATCAGGAAATTAACACTAATTTTTATTTAATTTTGATTTTTGCAATTTTTTATGTTTTTCAGAATAAGGAACAAACCAATGCACAAAAGAAGCCTTCATAATTTTTATTTAGTCTATAAAGATACTAAATTCAGGAATAAGAATATTTTTATGTTTTTAAAATATGAAAGTGTTTTTGATAATTTTGTGGTCCTTTTTCAAATTTTTGTTTGATTTTATAAAAATGAAATAAGCACAAAACAGAAACACAATGTACAATCCTGACCAAAAAGAAACTTTAAAATGTTTAAATTGCCCAAATGTCCTGACTACAATTTTTATGATAAAGTAAATAAAAACACCCAACTAAAGAAACTGAAATCTCTTTTTTGTAGAATTTTTAATTATTTTTATAAGATTTTTAGTCTTTTATGATTTTTAGGGTTTTTTTATAAAAGATAACAACACCAAAATGATATTGGAACAATAAAGCACTAAAACAAAGACACAGAAATTTTTATGGAATTATTGAGACTGTTTTTATATTTTTTGGTATTTTATAAAACAGGAAGACATGTTTTTAGGGGTTTTTTATTTTTAGAAAACATCAAATAAAATTAAATCAAGTCATACAAATTACCATAAATATTACACATTAGTAGGAGCTGATCGTAATTGGAATTTTTGGAGCTCGCTTAATAATTATTTGATTAAAAACAAGGGACACATGTTATAGGGATCTATTTGTAATTTTCCTAAAGTTTTCAGGGTAAACAATAATACATACAAAAAGTCCAAGGGGGTGTCAGTGCAAAACGTCTAGATAATACACACGCATGCCAATTAAATCACACATAGGGGTATAAATGCAAATATAGGAAATGTTTCATTCAAATCGTAACCATCAGAAAGTGCAGGATAAGATATGCAAAACACCATAAAGCACATGAGCGTGCACATGTTTTCAAACTCGAAGGACTAAAGTGCAAATACTAGAAACATCGAGGGCTAATATGCAAAAAAGTTTGAACTACAACTTTTATTAACAGACTATAAAATAAAGCAAGCAAACTTCAGGGGAAATAATGCAATATGCCCTCAGCGAGCTTGTGCGGTGCGTGTGGGGGACACATGGCGTTCTTCGGAGGTGCGTGGACGTGCGACTCAGATCCTCTGTTGTGTCAGATCTGACGGCCCAGGGAATGTCAGGGACGTGGGGCGCAGATGCGTCAGGCGTCAGATCCAACGACCCAAAAGTTGCAACGGTCGGCGGTTGAGATCTAATCTAGTGGACGAAGGTCGATCCGATAGAGTAGAAGGGGTCTGGAAGAACAGGGCCAAGGCGACCTTCACTTGAGCCTCAGATGGTATCCTTTCCATTTAATCGATCGGAAGGGCCCAAGAAGGTCGTGGAAGTCACCCGCGTCGAATGGACGGGTCCGATGGGGAAGCTGTTGGTCGGATGTACGTAGCGGTGAAGGTGGACCTAGAGCTCTCCGACGAATCCTCTAGAGGATAGAACTGGAATCTCTGCATGTGCAAACGCCTGCAAAGGCAAGCTCGACTCAGGGCGAAGCTCCGGTCAGGGGTTATTCAAGCAAAAATGGAAAGAAATGATGTGGGGCGAGGTTCAATCTCCGACGAAGATGAGGGAGGAGATCTGGTCCTTAATCTCAGCCTAAGGGATGATCCTAAGGGTGATCAGACTATGGTGTGAAGTGGATGGCGAAATGGAGAGTCGATCTGAACAACTAGGTTTGGATGTAGGTGCTCCGATACACTGATCGGAGCAGGCAGAGGTGCGATGGTGCTAGATGAAGTGGATGAATAGAATGGAAAAATGTAAGGGAAATGAGGGGTACCTGAAGTTCTAGATGAACCCATGAGCTTCAGGCGAAGGTGGCAAGCGAGGTCGTGGCCTCGACCGAGCTGTGAAAGGCTGGGAGGCTTGTCGCGGTGGCGCACGCCAGTCACGAGGCTGAGCAACGTGAATTCTCCACAAAACTCCAATCCGTAGGGTCCCTCTAGAGGCTGTCACTCAACTGGAGGTGGCTAGCGCTGGAAGGAGGAGAAAGGCATGAGCTACTGCCCCATGGAGGCAGAAGAAAGTGCTTTATAGGTCACTCGGGGTTCCAGAAAGATCAGATAAAAGCGCGAAACCATAGGGCGAATCGGTTCGGTCAAAGGACCCACGAGGTTGTCAGAGGTACAAGCATTATCGGGTCTAAATCTTGAGGCCAAAGGAGCACGGAGTCGGGCTGAAAATTTTTGAGAAGGGGCTCTGATCAACAGGATCCGTGTCTGACCCAGGAAGGAGGAATCGTTGACCAACGACCAACAATCCCAACCGACCAATCAGAAATTAAGATTTACAAAATACTTATAAATTCAATTAAAAATAATAAATGGTTTTAAACCAAAAGGTTTTCAAAATAAGAAATGTTTATTATTTTTCAAGGATTTTTTCTACGATTTTTAATAATTTTTATACTATACAATATAATGTATTATATACAGGTATAATATACCTATGTATTTTGTACAATTATTTTTATTTTGTTATTTATACACAAACACCCCAATTTTTATATTTTATTTATTTACAAGATGTTTTTAGGAGTATGAAATAATTTTTATTTTATTTGTATTCTTTATTTGCAGGTATATAATAAAAAGAGAGTGAGACATATACAAGTATTTTGTACAAGTGGGAGAAGATTTTATTTTAATTTCTATTTTATTTTATGATTTTTGTTTTATTTTTAGGACTATACTTAGGGAGATAGAAAGAACATAATTTTTTATTTTATCCAAAAATAATTATTTACATATATAGATGATATATACAATGTAGAATATGCCGTATCTCTCCCTACTTATTTTATTTAGCTATCAGGCCAATGCTTGTCCTTCTCTTGGGGTTCAGGTCACTCTATATTTATTCCAAATACCTCCTTCCTTTTTATTTTACTTTATTCTTTTATTTTTACACAAATACATGCTAATTATATACCGTTAACATATGCATGCAAATGCTAACTTATTGTATTTACACCTATTCACATGATGCTTTGTCAAGATACTAGCTAAAATAAAAGAATAAAGAGTGAGAATCAGGGATTCATCACTTATTTTTGTCACATCCCAATAATACGTATAACTAGGATAAAGAAGCGGGAACACATTCCACCTTACAAGTACAACTTACATTCCCAATTCGATCTTAACACCCGAGCCCACCACTCCTAAGGTGATGTTGACCCATCATTAATTGAACCAATCGTCAACATGAATACAACTTGCTATGCACAATCCAATATCGCCTTAATAATATGAGGGACCGATATTGGGGTCACTACGCATATGCCCTTACTCTTTCGAGAAGCGAAGAATCTATTCCAGATGCACTTGTATGCAGGAGCTGTCACTTCGGACATGTATCTCCTACATACAATCCCTGGTGATGGAATCCTTTGACCTTAGTGGGAGACCATGGATGTCACTTATGTTATCCTTCATAACATATTCAAATTTTAATTAATCATTATGAATCAAATTCATTACGATTAATTCTTCCAAGAGAAATACAACTCTATTCATATTAGAGTGTTCTAATTTAATTGGATTCGAATTAATCTAATCATATTAAATTAACGATCCAATTAATATCCAACAAACATGATTGCTACTTGAAAGTATGGTATTATATCAAAGTATGTATTATTCATATTTTAATAATTAGAAAACGCATCGTGATCTCTCCTGCATTATTCCATCCCTACCCACTGTCATGGTCAGTACCGACAGGAGTGGGACAGATTGTATACTGTGCAACCAGCTACCCCAACGTTCCTCGACTAGACACCATATCCACCTCGGAAAAGGATAATGCCAAATTGATCATTGTGTACTTGAGATGATAATCGATTTTTCAACCGAAGTTATACCATATAATAATAATCAAAAAAATTTTGATTTCATTTTAAGGAAATTTGCTAAATAAATTCCCAATCCTATTCAAACAACTTTTATATTGGAAAGTGTATAATGTAATCAATTGTGATCTAGATCATATCTAATCAATTATTGGTAAATACAATGTCATTTAAGAAAATACTTACCATCAAATATTTCACAAATATTTATCCATAATTATTCCAAAAATTAAGCCATTTAATTTCATTAATTGATTAGATAATAATCACAAGGTTCTTGATTAGGAAAGTAATTTTCAGTAGTGACCCTTACTTACTAAAATTAACATATCTCAATCAACAAATTATGCAAATTAAGTTTCTAAAATTTTCTAATTTGATTTAAATAGAACCTAAGTTATCTGCATGCATTTCTAAGTATTTTAAATCAGTAATTAACTCCTTAATTACGTTAAGATTCGCGGTCCCCGAAACAGTGGATACATGCCACTAAAATGATCATAACTTGAGCAAACAGGTTCGAAATCACACAAACTCAAATCCCATTGTTTCCTACAGTGATAATTTAATTTTTAAATATTTTAAATAGGTCCGAAAAAAATTCACTAAACATAGATTCGAAAATGAAACGCGATAAAACTTTTACAAACCCTAATGAACCCAAGTCTTTCAAGGTTTATGGATCGTATCTAAAACCTCCAACCTAGTTCTAATACCACTTGAAGGATATAAAAAGATCCTTAAGCACATCATGAAAGCGTGAAGATCACATCATATGCGATCGGGAGCGACCAATCGCACTAGTAGCTCGAGGCAGCGGAAATTAAAAATTTTCATGTGATGAAACCATATGATTCAAGAATACTTCACAGATAATTTCATCTAAATCATAAATAAGTGTTAGGGTTACCTCTTGAAGCGTGATTGCAATCGAGTCTCTAAACAAAGAGACCTTCTGTCTCAAGTCTGATCTGACGGAGGAGACGCTTACGAGCGCGTTGATGAAACGTGTGCTCCTCGCAATCCATGTTGATGATCTAAGCAGAGAATATCCTGATCTTGTCACACAAGATCCAATGTCTTCTTCATGTGCGAGGCACACTGAAGGAGACAGAGATCCATGAGCAAACAGTCCAACAGTATAACGACGACGTTGCAGCGAGAGCGACTCTCTCTAGAGCTCCATGGTGGACGACCATAAGAGAGAGGGAGAGAGATCGCGTGTAAAGAATGAGAGAGAGAAAGGAGAGAGCTTGATGTTGTAAAAACTTAAGAAGAGAAAGTGGCACCTCTTCTTATATAGGATTTTGGGAGTCCATGGATCACAATCCATGAACTACACAAAATCAATGGATGAGATTGATTTGTACTTCCTTCAATGGCCAAGATTTTATTGGAAAAATAAAAATAATTAATTTAATTTAATTTAAATATATATTGGTAAATCAATATAATTTAATCCCAAAATTAAATCAATTAAACTTGGAGATAATGGAAAGTAGATTTCCTCCTTGCATATAGGAGGAATGGACAACCGCCCTTTCCTTATAGGAATTGGTGGCCGTCCCCCTCTCCTATTAGGAAAGGGGAAATCTCAGTGCAATCTCCGAGATTGCATGATTCAATGTATCTCCAATATTTACAACAATAATTCTTGTAAATTATTCTATAAAAATAATTCATAATCATTTTGTGAATTGCAATCTTGCCATTAGAAATTTGTGAAACTCATTCACAGCCCCAAAAAATATAAATTACATTTTCAAGTTAATGTCCAATGTGAATCCAATTCACATCAACATTTAATTTAACAAATGTAAATTACAAATAACTCTCTCTAATATATTATAAATCATATTTATAATATATATGATTAATATGGATAGTACTATCCACATTATTCATATCCATGATAATTAAATCATATTTAATCATCTTGGATCTCTATTCTCTTGTGCCCAAATAATATGAATCGCATTCACATTGTTCTCATCTTTGATAATTAAATCACATTTAATTATTTAAGAAAACTCTCATCATAATATGAATCAAATTCATATTATTCATAATAATTAAATCACATTTAATTATCATTTTTTCTCAATGCTCGGATACATCAACATGGCTTGCGAGGAGCACACATTTCATCAACGCGCTCGCAAGCATCTCCTTCCTCGGATCGGACTTGAGACATGAGGTCTATTCGTTTAGAGACTCGATCGCAACCACGCTTCAAAGAGGTAACCCTAATACTTGTCTGTGGTTTAGATAAAATGATCCGAGAAGTGTTCTTAGATCATGTGATTTCATCGCATGAAAAAATTTTAATTTCTGCTGCCTTGAGCAACTAGTGCGACTAGTCGCACGATTGCATATGATGCGATCCTCACACTTTCATGATGCGCTTAAGGATCTTCCCATATCCTTCAGAGGGAGGGGGGAGGTGAGGAGCTAGGGGCGAAGGGAGAGGCATGGGGGTCGGGGGAGGGGAGGAGGTTGTGACGGAGGAGGAGGTTGGGGGTGGAGGCCAGGGTGGGTGATAGAGGAGGAGGAGGACGATGAGGCCGGGGTAGAGGAAAGAGGGAGGAGGAAGTGGTGGTCGGGGGTAGGGTTGAGCATTTGGCCGGGCTATGTCGACCTGTCCCTCAACTCGGCCCGTTAAGCTCGGTCCGAACCCGAACCCATTTAAATTTGGGCCGGACTCGAGCCTAAAAAAAGAGCCCGTTTCTGAAACGGGACGGGTTTGGGCTGAGTAGAGCTCGACCCGAAAACCCGGACCGAAATCCGACCCGAAGCCCAATCCCAAACATATATAATATATATAATATTACTTTAACCCTAATCCCTCATAGCCCATCCCAACCCAATCCCCCCTCAAACCCTATCTCCATTCTCCAACAATATTACCATGCACCAACATTTCAAAGTTTTGGAAAAAATAAAATATATATGAAAAAGTCAAAAGTTTTTGAAGAGAAAAAATCAAACATTTCAAAGTTTTTTTAACAAAATGTCATAGGGATGTCAAAATTTTTAGATTTATCACAAGTTTTTTTAATAAAATATTTTTATATCAATTGTTGAATTAAGCATTTTCAAAAAAATCAAAAATTCTTAAAGGAAAAAAGTTACTGGGCCGGCCCAGACCAAACCTGGCCCGTTTAACTTCGGGTTGGATTTGGGTTCGGACTGGCCCATCAAATTTTTTTCAGATCGCGACCGACCTGAAACCCAAAAAAATAAACGAGTTCAGGTTCGGGCCTATGCCTAGCCCAGCCCGCCCGGCCCGATGCTCAACCCTAGTCAGGAGTGGAGGAGGCTGGGGGGAGGAGTAGGGAGTGGGGGTGGAGGCTTTGGGCAGAGGAGGTGGGGGGGGGGGGCAGAGGAGGCATGGCTGTGGGGGGGGGGGGGGGAGGAGGCGACACGAGGGCAGGGGGAGGATCTTGGGGCGGGGAGAGAAGCAAGAGGTTGGGGAGGAGGGAGAGAAGGGGAGAGGAAGATGGGAGAGGAGGGGGAAGAAGAAGGGCATGTCTTTTATGACCCTCTTTTTTTCAATTTAACCCCTCTTGTGTCCTTTAAATTAACGTCCATTTGTATTGGATATGGACGACTACTAACTCGAGGGTACAAGTGATGTAATGGTAAGAAGTCAAGGATACAACTGATATTCTCACAAGGAAGAGAAATAACTAAAAACTGCAATATCTGACAAAAACTGATAAAATCCAATTTTTTTATTTCTCCGATCTTTCGGACTATGGTGAATTTCTTTGGCAACATTATTTGAGGATATGCTTAATTGGGATTAAATTAAGTTTTTTTAATTCTTGCCCTTCACCCATATTTTCAATTTCTTCCCACTTTCTTAATTCCCCTTCTTCCCCGGCTCATCTCCCTTCCCCATCGCCCCCTCTCAGCCCAATCCAACTCTCCGTCTTCATCTCTCCCACACCAGTCGTCACCGTCGCCGCCTCGTTCGTCGGAGAAGCCTCGAAGCCGCAGGCGCGAGTGCCAGCTCTCGCCCCCTCGTCGCCTCGTCGCGATCCCACCGGTAACCCTCTGGCCACTTCGTCGCCGCCACAGCCGCCCGTGCCGCCGCTCACACCGTCTACATTGTTGTTCTTCTCCAACAGGTAACTGAACCAACGCTCAGATTAGGGTTCGAGTTTGGGTTGCTATGATGACACCACGAGTGATTGTTATTGGCTACTTTATTGTTCGCAGATGTGAGATTTTCAGTGTTTGAAAGCTGCAACCTGTTTTGCTGATCTACTGCATATAAACGTTTCCTTACGGTTGCTTTAGCGGGGGTGTACTTACGTCTTTTCTGGTGCATTATCGCGAGAATTAGAATGGCATCGAAGCAGATGGAGGAGATTCAGAGGAAGTTGACATTGCTTGACTACCCTCGTTCGAATGCTCCTGCACAGTCTCTTCTATTTGCGGGAATCGAGAGATATGCACTTCTCGAGTGGCTGTTCTTCAAGTAAATGCTCTTGGTGCCTATATTCTTTTACTATATATTCGAATATAATGGTATTTCGAATTGTATGCTGTAACAAGTGAATTTATCATCACTAATCAGTTCATAAAGGAAGCATGCCGGAGTATTTAATATAACCTTTTTGGAATGTATGTATGCAAGCATGTCTGTGTATCGATTCACAAAGGAAGCTTGTTGAGTACAAAACAGCCTCTTCTTTTAGTGATGTATGACCGAGATCTCCAAGTCATGATGTTTAAAACCTGCCAAGTTTTTCTTTTAAAAGGTGTAGATATTTATCCGAATATCATTCTGTGAGGATATACTTACACAAATTTAGGAACTTACTGCTTATCAATGCGTAATCAGCGAAATTTAATTCATGGAGACAAAATTAATGGTAATGTGGAACTGGAAGTCTCAACCAGGTTTTTTGGTATCACCTTCTGGAACCAAGACCAAATGCTAACTGCCGTTAGTAGATTTTTAGGAAACCTTGTTTCTCCGATTGGTTAAAGAAGGTATATCATCCATTATTAGAGCGAGGGATAGTGGAAATAGAAGAATGACTTGAACAAACAGACAATTGAGGGTCTTCAACGATTCTTGCATGGTCTTGAACTGTTCTTAGACAATGAAACTTAGACTAATATGACAGAATGAAAGGGTGAGTTCTCCAACAATATGAAGTGCATAACCAGCGTCCCTGGTTGCTTACCGACCCCCACTTTTTTTCTTTCGTGCTTTCCACCTGATTGGAATCTTATATACATTGTTGATGTTGTTTGCTTTCTACTATGGTTTATACAGGCTTTTGGGGGACCGCTCACCATTCACTCAACAGAACTGGCAGGGTGACAGTTTAGATCGCGACGAGGAGACAACACGGATACAGAGTTAATACCTTCTTCATTTATTTTTTTTCGTTTTCCCTATTTATGTTTCTTCACACAATATACTAGCATTCCCTACTTTATTTGCCTCATGTGATGTGATTTATACAATTATGCTATAGAGCTGCTTGTAAAGTTTGTCTAATATAATTATAATGTATGAATTTAATGCATTTCTTTTCGGACAATTCTTAGCTTTTTCTTGAAAAGCCAAAGGACTACTACCAAATATGGAAAGAAAAACATTCATATGTTATGGTTCTACACTTCCCTTTCTAGCAGGACAATACCGGCTCCTGATACAATGTCTTATCGCTGTGAACAACATTCTCAGCATAGTCTCTTATTCTCATAGACTATCTTTGGTTTCAAATTGTGACATGAACAACAAAAAATTGAACTTATCCTGTCTCTTCAGGTATGTGCAAACCGCTGTTGGACCTTCGTCTCTATAGCAAGTCCAAGACAAATCAAAGTTGGTAGCATCTGTCTAATCGATTCATATCTAGCTCTAGACAGAGCACGCCATCAGTCTTGAGAAGAAGTGACCCATAACCTCATCACCGACCCCAAACAAGGCACAAATTGTTTTTGTTCACATCTGACAACTAATATTTTTTTTCGTAACCATTCTTTTTCACAATCAACCTGGGAAGGGGAATATAGTTGGGATGGGTCGACTTCTTCCGCTGTGAGAATTTTTGAGCAGTTTGTGTAGGGCAACCTATGGTTTCAGGATGGAGGTAGTGAGATCTTTTGCTTTTATCTAGGCCTTGTGACTAGTGAGGAATGCTTTACTTGCTTGGAGTGAGCAGTTCTATTTCTATGTGTAGAATGTCTAGGCTCACACTGAGTGTCTTTGTGGTTTCTATACACTGTACTTCCAAATGTTTGTGATTAAAATATTTTACGGGCAACCACCTGTCAAGGATGGTCATTGGTCACCCTTCAGTGTCTTCACCCTTTCGAAAAAAATCAATGTAGTTTTTTAGTATTTCTGTGTTTCCCCTTATCTTCTACATGTTAAAGGTATATATTCTTAATGTTCTACAGATTTAGCCGAGATAGCAAAGTTTCTTAGGGATCACATCTTCAGTTGACACAGAAGCCATTCAAGTAGGTACTCCAATGCATCTTAATAGCTGTCGAGTCATGTCTCAATGCATTGAATCCGATATCATCTATAGATGCTATACTTGGTATCGGAGACAATGTTACATATCAATTGTAGTTGTAATACTATTTGGCATCATGAAGCATCAAAGTCTCTCTCATCGTAATCAGGGAAGAGGCACCTACGAGGAACGCGTTGAGATGCTTCATGTCATTGTAGATCTAGTGGAGGCAAGCTGCTATGCTGATTGTCAAGAATGGAGGTCATTTCATCTATTATGACATTCCTTCCCGGGAGTCAAAGTAATATTTGTTTTCCTACCTCGTTCCTTTTTGTTCCAGTGTTGATGAGCAGTTAGCTAAAGATGTACAGCTATTAGATTCCATTGCTGAGAGACAAGCTCAGATTTTTTCAGAGGAATGCAAGCTTTTTCCTGCAGATGTCCAGGTCCAATCAATTTCCCGCTGTAAGTCTTCTGCTTAAAACAAGCATGAAAATTCTGTGTAAACTCTGAGACAATTGGAACAATGTGCATGGAGACTAAACCTAGAGACAGTTGAAACAATGTGCATGGAGCACACATCTTACTCTACATGCTTTATTTAGCACATGTTGTCTAGTAAATATTAAATATTATACCACATAGTTGCCATCTGGAGGGCAATCCGATGCATAAGTTTCTGCTATATAAAGAGTCGGACCTCTTTGGATTCACAGAAAATCCGAAGTTTGAGAAAGGAGCATTGGCAAGACATTTAGTTTCCACTAAAAAAGAAGGGATGATATAAATAAAGGAAAGAACCCCTTTTATCAATAAAACTAAATTTAATTTTCAGACATCTGATACTATCTCTTGTAGACTTTCATACAATTATTCTGACAAAAAAAATGAAAATTAAAGCAAAATCTTGACTATTATCTTAAAAGTCAATGTAACGTTAACTAGCTTAACAAATTATGAAAATAATCAAATATCTACAAAGTAAAATAAAACAAACAAATCAATTGATTCCAGATCTTATAAAGCTACTTGTCACAAATCTGGCAAAAGAGCGGCCCAATCTTTAAGCTTTTGCCATGTGAGTTTTGTGGATGGGTCAAACCATTTTGTTTTGTAGTATTTAATCTTTTCCTATCTTTTCTATTGCAAGAGGATGTATCTTTGACTTCATCTCATGCCACATTGGTCATAAAACTTCTATGATTTAATCTTTGCGACATAACTCCTTTTTAGTTTTTATATATATATATTATTAACTGTGCTTGATATTATAATTGGTACTGCAAAGTACTAAAGAGATGGACTAATCAAAATGAATCTTCTATGATGCTCGCCAAAACATGCAACTTTATCATATATCACACCTCTTATCTTCGATATTTAATGATTGCTCCTCTCTGCTACCCGGCAGTACAGCTCATTGTCATAGTGTTTTGAGAAATGAAATTGCATCAAATAATTGTTCATTTCGCAGGCCAGATCTTTCCGAACTTGAGTTGAAGCTGACAGAACATACGAAAAAGCTAAACAGTTGCAACAAATGGTTCAGGACCTGGCATCTAAGGTCTGTTTTAAGCCTCGTGTTAATTGGGTGATTTATAAAGCAAGTCAATTTTAGTACCAATACATTTCCACACAAAGTAAGTTTTAGTACCAGCACATTCCTACAAATTAGACATGAGTAGTCAGGTCGATCACAAATGTTGTGTTTACACGAGTCCACAACCACCCCTCTACGGCAAAGCTTCGTTGGTATATTTTTTCTGTTAAATATCATAATCGTTCTGGAATAAATTGGTTTATGACCTGCTATAGACATGATTGGAGGCAATAGATCATTGTAGACCTTACTTTGAAGGGAAAAGCCTGGTTCTGCTTTGAATAGCTAATATTCAAACTGGCTCAGTTTGTCACCTGGTTTGTTTAGAATCAAGTTGCTTTGATATGGCCTGTTGCATTCACAAACTTATACTAATATTAAGCTCTAGAGCCTGCAGTAGATACTTCCTTTATTGACTCCTTATACAAACATATGAACTGGCTGATTGTTAGCAGATGAATTTCTGATTTTTGCATCTGTCGCTGAACAGACAAATGATACTGGATGGTTAAATGTCATGTACCAATAGTCAATTTTTGTATGCAGTATGAATACAATCCTAACGAGGAATATGCAGAAACTGAGGCAAAGTTGAGAGCTCAGCTAGAATCTTTCCTGGAAACTGTGAGGTCCTTCAATATGATATATACCAAGGTGCATTTTCATTATCCGACAATCTTCTGTTTTATAGTAAATAC
This sequence comes from Ottelia alismoides, assembly GCA_037367405.1. Taxonomy (NCBI): domain Eukaryota; kingdom Viridiplantae; phylum Streptophyta; class Magnoliopsida; order Alismatales; family Hydrocharitaceae; genus Ottelia; species Ottelia alismoides. Next base: position 291,041 of record JAZKJV010008977.1, on the reverse strand, counting down.
AAAATTTAGTTTTTATGCATAAGTAGGCTGCAAGATGAGAAGACTTGAGCAGTTTTTAATTTGAAGACATGATTTCAGAAGGTTCTGAGATTTAGAGCGTACATTTTTATCCGTAATTCTTATCAGTTTTTATCCACAGATTTTACATTTGTACTTTAGTCTGATTTGGGCTGAGAATTAGGAATATCTTACAGTGACCTTTAAACTTCTCACATGAAATGAGGAAAATATATTTACAAGAAGAGAATATAGATGTTAGTGTGGCCCTTTGGTGCAGTGTACTTCGAGAAACCACGCACTCTCCAGGTGTTTATTTCATGCACTCCCTTATTTTGAAGGAAATCCGACCCTGGACGCATATGATGGAGGTCCCCGTGCTGCATGGGTTTGGTCCTGCCGCAAATCGATTATTGGAGGCTTACAATACACTATTAAAGGTATTTAAATAGTTGCATTATACCTACTAGACAGATCATCTTTTCTTCCATCTGAAACAATTAATATCTGTACTATTATGTTGGTGCCATTCATTCACAACTTTCTCTCATTGGGTCATGCAAGACTATCACATAACTTCACACCTCACGCATAATTTGAACTTGACATGATGTGTTTACGTAGTTAACTCAACCTTTATCACTCCCGACATTCCAATTCCAAATTTTTCTTCATTTAGGAAACCTTTGTTGAGATATTTGTAATTGTGGGGTAGGGTTCTTATATAGAATGAAACCTTGAAACCTTAATCTCGTAGAACAGGATAAATATAATAAAGTTCTTAACATGACTACTAGAAAAAGAAAGATCAGAATTTGGAAAAGTAAATGTCTAAATGTAGAACATCAATACCCTCAAGGTGGAGCATATCTACCTCAAGTCAGAGCATATCTGTCGATCATGCCCAATTTGGAGTATAACAAATAAATATGCTTGTTTGGAAGAGCATTAATGAAGATGAACACAAGTTGTAGCTCTTTAGAAATGTAAGGGGTGATAATCTTCCCTTCATGTACTGCATCCCTCATAAAATGGCAGTCAACCTCAATGTGCTTCATGCGTTCATAAAAGATTAGATTAGTCGCAACCTTAAATACGGCTCCATATTGGCTTCATTAAATCTTTTATAGAAAATTGTTATTTCAGTTGCTGATGTTGGTCTTCATACAGTTCCTAGGTAACTTGAGAAATTTGCGGGAATCTTACTCAGCAATGGCAATCGGATCAGAGTTAGCAGTGGACAGGCAAGCCTCTTCAGTTACTAACATAATTATGGAGTGTGAATCTGCAATGGCTTTTCTAAATCACAACCTTTCTGTCCTTGGAACTTCATTAGCCAGAGAAAAAGGTGATGTTCTGTGATTAGTTACTATCTTGTGTGTTTTTACATTTTTATTCAAATTTATATGCTTTGTGTTTGGGTATGTGGTGTGGCATTGTGATTCCCATATACTATATGCAAGCAGCATTATGTAGAAGATGTTTTTCTTAATGTTCAATCGTTATGCTGTATTATCGCCAAATTGACTATCATGTTTTTTCTGTGTTGGTACCTGAACACATTTGTTGGAGATTTTATCGCCTTCACAACTATTAAAAACATTATTTTTTAAAACCAATTTATTCAATCATTTAATATAATCTTTGGAAGTTGGTCTGCTCCATTTAGAATAAGACATAAAGTGGGGGTTTACACACATAATCATTCTACCTCCTAACCATGTCCTAAAGTCACAACTGGCATTCAAGTCCTTGAGACTCTGAGAATCAATGCATACAATTTATAACCTTTATGCTCCAGATGCTACATTCGAAACATTGTTTGCTATGCATGCCAACTTGTTCTTCGTCACCTCTTTATGTATATCAGTGATGATATGGTGGCACATGAAGCACCTTTGCAATATTCGGTCGAATGGACCGAATATTTAGCTGAATATTCTTATTTTGTGGGGTGACCAAATAGAATATTGCTATTCGGTATATATTCGGTCCAAACTAAATATTCCCGAATATTTGGATATTCAACTGACCATTGCAACAAATTGTTGATATTTTTATTTTTTATTTTTTAAAGGCTCCCATTATCTCGATATCAATACAATTGTTAAAGCTCCATATATGTAATTTGTTAATTAATACTTTATGTTAGACTATTATTGATTGATGACCATATATGTATAAATATTCAAGAATATATATTAGTCATAATTTTTATATTTAAAATAATTAAAAAATACATAACCAAATAATATCGAATATTTTCCCGAATACCAAATATTCTTTATTCAGTGACCTCTCTGAACAAATACTGAATACTGACTTCTGCAACACTGGCATGGAGTTGCTAACTTTTATGTCAATACCGTTGACATGAATTGTGACTTATATCTAGGGTTTTATCACTTACATCCCTCTTATATAATGCAATATCAATTATGCCCCTCTTTTTTTAGAATATTAGCTGTGCCCCCGACTTTATCCGCAGTTATCACTTGTGCCATTCCGTTGGTTTGACCATCAATGAAATGGACCTAACCATGATTTTTCAAAACCATGGTGTAGTTAAGAAGGACGTACATGTCCAAACACCCCCTTCTTGCTTTGCTTATAAGCAATTCTTGCAAGCGGTGCTTCAAACGTTTTTTCTCCAAGTTGTGGTTGATCTGATGATGAATACTGATGACTGAAGTTTGAATATATGGTCGGTCTGGCAAGAAAATGGTTGTTTTTGGTGGTGGATCTCAGCTCAATAGCTGATTAGAAAATCATGGCGGTGCCCAGACGATTATGAACAACAGATCGGTGCTCAGTGATTCGGGGCGAGGGGGGGGGGCTTGGAGTTCATGTGAAGGGGTGGAGGAGGTGCAGGTGTGTGCTTAGGGATGAAAACGAATATGAATATATTCATAAATGATCTGCTGTCGTATTCTTTTTATACATATTTTGACATTCGTATTCGTATTCATTTTAAAATGGATGCGGATATTGATCACTTTGTCATTTGCTAATATTGCATTCGTATTTATTCATCCGTTTTCGTACAAGTATAGTAATAGCAACATTTTATGATTGCATTAGTCATTGTTGATATAATAGTTATGAGATGAATATATTCGATATATCTAATTTATGTCTTAACCATCCTAAGCATGTATATTTTAGTTATTATATGAACTATTTTGTTACTATCTGTATCCGATTCGTATTCATTTTACATTAATATCCATTTTAAGGATAGGGTAACACATTTTTCATATATTTCAATATTCGTATCCGCATTTGCATTTGTATTTTAAAATGGATAAAGATATGATTATACCTATATTCGTATCTGTATCCGACAATTTTCATCTCTGCTAAATCGGGGAGGGGACGCTGAGGTGGGGGCGATGTTGAAGGTCGGGGGAGGGGGCATCAAAGGTGGGGGTGGAGGGGATTCGATCTTTTAACCCGTTATATTTCTAACAGTCTTTTAACCTGTTATATTTATGTACTTGAGTTACTTGTTTAATTGTTCCTATGCATGTCATTTATCTCCAGGTGGATCTAATCGAAGGTTGTTCGGTTCGATCCTTGAGGTGCTCAAGCAATGCTTCGAGATGTCAGATGCGATGCTCATAATGATTATACGGGGCTTAGACCTGCAAATGGAATTGACTTTAGCTAGAAAGCTCGGTCCAAAATGTAGATGGACACTGATGAACAAGCGATCTTATGCAAATGGAAGAGGATGATCGAAGCACAAATCCAAATGGATCTGAGATGATTAGATGTGAAACAAGGATAAATGCATATAACTTCTAAGCTCGGAGGCGAGGGCCTTAAATAGGAGGTGGGAGATTTCGAGCTTGGAGAGGATGATGGATGAGGAAGAACGTTGATCCCGGACGGTTAAAGGCTTGGGCTGTTGGAGGTGTTAGAGGAAATGCTGGGCAGCAAAGGTGGGGGCAACAAAGAAAGAAAAAGTTTGTAGAGGAGGAAGAAGATGAAGAAAAAGACATACCTTAACTCTTCACTTTAATTACCATTGTATTCCAAAAGTTAACGTCCGTTTGGAACGCGAACATGCGGCAAGTAACTCGAGGGGCACCGGTAATAACTTGAAAGAAGTCAGGGGCACAACTGGTATTCCAAAAAATAAAGGGGCATAATTGATGTTGCAATATCTAAGAGGGGCACAAGTGATAAAAATCCTTGTACCTATACCTATTTACTGGGTGTTAGAGTTTTACCTTCAGACTATAGATTTAGATAGCCTACCAACGCTCATGACTCTTGTAAGTATCGCAGAGAACTTTGTCCATAATTGTGTTCTCAGAATTGTTATGCTTACAAGATTGGTGTGCTGCGAGTATAGGTCCACCTAGCTATCGTCATCACGATATTCCCACATATAAAGAGTACATTATACATGTAGATGAAGTAGCCTCAGTATACACCTCATAATGCTGTATGCACTGATTGTGCTGCGGTATTGTGGACCTGTCACAGAATCTCTTTGAAAAATGGTTCCTATTTTTGGAATCATGTTACGGTTTCTACAATATTTATGATAATGTCGTCTAGCAGTCGGGAGTTGTGGCAAAATACGGTTTATCTATATCGTTTTTTTTTTTATTTTTTTCACTAGTAAGATTCGAACCCTGATCTTTTAAAGTGGGAGCCACTGCTTCTACCACCAGACCATTAGAGGGGTTCTTTTATCTATATCGTTTGTCAACTAATATTTTGATTTATGTATGCATATTCTACGGATATGCTGTAATGTCTTCATTGTGGCAGTGATGTTCCTACAACATGCGAGTGGTAGGTCTATACATTTCACACTAGGGTGAATGGCTCTCGGTTCACCGGGAACGAGAAGAAATGACCAGATGATCTTGTCAGGTGTGCTTTGTGTTTCATGTATGATGTCAATTTTGTTGCGTGCTTTATCGATCTACATTTGTTTGTTTTCTTCAGATTTTTGATGTTTGTTGTGACTGATTTTTCTATCCGTTTCTTTGAAATCTAGTTTGCGTATCTACATTACATGTCCAGTCTTCTACTTTATCTATTTTAATGCTGAAGCGAGAAAGTCTTCGCGTGTTTAGTCGTTTTATCTCCTCAATGCATGCTAGAATTTCTATATCTTCCATATGTTTGACCGTTTGTGTGCTGCACCTCTTTGTAACTGTCCGTTTCCCATTTCCGTCAGGCGAGTTCTCGTGCTTATCGCATCATTGTCGTGCAATAATCGGATAACCGTGTTTAAGATGGCTCTCCTTTCACGTAGTCAAATATAGGTAACTCGGAATTGAATTCTATGTTGAAAATAGTAAGTCGAGTTCTGGCCTTCCAGAAGAAGTTACATTATTGGGATGAACTGATCGAGATTCGAAGAATAGAGCCTATCAATAATTGGAGTTTAGGCTAATTTTAAAATAGCCTAATTTAACAGTCGAATTGTTATGTGAAATACGCATTTGGAGATCTGGTTGGATTGAGATGTTCATATTGGATGTTTTGTCCAAGTTGGAAAGATTTCCTTTGATATTGTTAGACTTTTTTGGAGTTTTGGTGAATATTAACTCTTGCGTATACTGATCGTGTTTAGTCGATTTGTGGTAGCATTTGAACTCTTCCATAATACGTCATGTTTGTTTGACGGTATGAAAGTAGGAGTAAATTGCACGAAGGTCCTCAAACTATGGATTCATTTTATTTTTCGAACTATAAAAGGTAATAATGTGAGATCCGATCTCTCTTAACTTTTGTTAATGCGGTTTAAGGCTGGGAAAGGTAAGGTGTCAATCCAATTTCGTCAGCTCCAAATCGAAGATGAGACAAAGTTTTGGCATGACATTGAAATTGGATTATTGCAAGTCAGGGACTTATGTGTAATTTACTCTAAATTTTATGGGATCGGATTTCCGATAGGGAATTGATATCAGAGGTAGTTTTTATGAGATTTGAATGTTGGTATCAATGATATTTAACTGGGTGCCAATTTTGGAACATAGAATAAATTATCACATATGTGAGGGCCTTTTTTTCTTTTACCTTGTAGTTTTATGGGTTTTTATACTTGTCTTTTTTTAGTTTTCCCAATGACACTTCTATCCCTGACTTTTTTTTCACTTGCACTTAGGCCCATATATTTCTATATAATTCACAGTTGTCCTCCCATTAGCATTCTATAGTGAAAAAAATGTAATAATAGATGAGATCAACAACAAGAAAGCCTTTTCCCACATTAAGTGGAGTCGGCTTCATGGATAATTCACCTCAATTCAGGTTTATTTTGATTCATTCTCGGACTATACAGATATTTTTGTAAGAATGCAGGGACACAAGTGTAATTGGAAAAAAAGTTAAAAGGGGCTAAAGTGTTAGTTGAAAAAACTCAAAAGAGCAAAGTATAAAAATTCTTCATTTTTAGATAAGCTTGGATTTTGAAAAAAAATCATCCTTGTAAGCATGAGTTAGGCATTTTTATAATCAGATTCCATTTCAAACTTGGCACATGTATGTATTCATGCATGCAAATATTTATATGAAATACATGCGCACGTATGGTAATATTGCGATATAGTATGGAAATTTAAGTTAGTTTACGTGAATTTTTAGGTTATTGAAGATGCAATTTCCTAATTACTCTCCTATATAAGTTCAAATTAACGTAACAACGTATTCCTCACAGCTATATATGCGCTGTAAGTTCTAATTAATTTAATCATAAGCCCCCATATTTATTTCTTAAATAAAGTCCTTACATTGGCGTTCTCTCAATAGTGGTACCCTCTATATGTTGCCATTTCCTAATCAAACGGATCGGAAGGAATAAATGATCTCCGGATAAGATGATCACATTATATTTTTTCACAGTACTTATTCCATTCTTATTCCTCAAAACAATTCAATAGGAAGGAAAGATAAATCCCAATTACTCCTTATTCCTTCCTTCGTCTTTCTTATCTCACTTCCGGGGCGCCATAAAGAGAAAGAATCCCTAATTAGGTCATGAAGGCTAAGTGGTAGTGCCTTCTCCTACTTTAAGTAGGGTCGGCTATATGATTGAAGAGATCAACAAAGCTCTCCTTTGCAAGTGGATTGCTCGATTTTGGGGAGATTGTGGTAGCTTGGTGTGCCTTGTCATTTGTAAGATTTATAGAGTTGGCCCTTGCTTCCCAAGCCCTAGGCCGATTGGGGGGGGGGGGGTACTATCGTTCTTCTGGAGGGGTATATGTGGGTTAGCACAGGAGGTTCGTCCATCTTTAATGTCGATCATAGGAAATGGTTTGGGTTTCAGGTTTTGGAGGGATGATTGGTTAGAAAGCAGTGTCTTGGGTCAATGGTTCTCGAGGTTGTTGTCTCTTGCCACTAACCTCGACGCTTCTGTGGCATAAATTTGGGATGTCAATCTATTCTCCCTTGCGTTAGATCTGTGCTATCTGATTAGAGGATGGAGGAGCTGGTGTTGATGTTGGGGGCTATTGAGAATGTGGTTGGCCCCTCTGAAGGAAGGACTGTTGGTGTTGGCGGGATGGGAGTTTTTCATTAGGGAAGGTGTACAAAGCGCTGAAGGGTCCTTGGATTTATGACTTGGGTGGCTGTGAGTCGGACTGCAGAAGAATTTGGAGCTGGAAAATTCCAACTCGTGTGGAAGTCTTCCTGTGCCTCTACAGAAGAGGTATATTGCTTATGGGAGGGCAAGTTTGCGTTGTTCATCAGGAATGCCAACCCTTCGTGCTCGAGATGTCACATGGAGGTGGAGGACGCGAATCATTTATTTTTCAACTGTAGAAGCTCTGCTGATGCATGGTCTGCGTTGGGGAATCATGAAGTCCTCTGTAGTGACATGGTGGGGTTTTGGGAACCCATAGGCAAAAGATGGAGAGGCACGGTGAGAGAGCATACTAGGTACTTGGCACGGTTTTGGGCGATTTGGCTGGCAAAAAACGGTGCTTTGTTCTGCAAGGTATGAGCTTGCTAACAATATTGTGGAACATGCTACGACACTCGCCGAGGGATGGATGATGTAACTCTAGTCTTTTCTTTCGTTTTTATATTTTCGACTGTCACATGCCTACAATGTTTCTTTAAAAAGGTGATTTATGGTGAAGTTTTTGAGCATGCACTTATATTGTGGAGCCTCGGAGGCCCTTTTTTTTTTAGAAAAACAATATGGAGTTTGTTATAAATATAGAACATACTAAAATCCATACTATAATATATAACATGTTCAATTTCCTACTGTGACATATAGCAGGTTCAAATCCCATGGTACAATATTAAGAGGTTGCGAACCCATGCCATATATAAAGCTGGATCAAACCCCATGCTATGAACATACCATATAAACCCATGTTACATATAGTACGTTTTTTCTTTCAAACTCCTGCTATAAAATCGAGAAATCTGCTATACATCTATAGCAGAAATTTCAAACTGCCGTGGTAGATTTCTTTGAGCTCGTGGTATTGCGTGCACTTCAAGAATAAAAAGCTCTGTCAAATGAAGTCAGTCGATATTTTCCAAGGAAAGAAAAGAGAACTGCTGTGATGTTGGGATGCTCGCTTAGGATTCGTAAGATTCTGGATATTTTTTTCTCGAAAAGGTCAATTTCATTCATCTAAGATTAAAGCCATTATAGTGCCAACGTTCTTGCTGCAGAAAAAAATGGGAAAATAACGGACATATAGGGCGACAGTTTGCGGCAGAAAGGTACATGAACGCCCTCCATCTTGGGACAGCCGGAGATCGCTACTATCCAAGCATCGGTTCAAAAAAACTCGGAGGATTTCTATTTGTCGAAGACCATAAACGTTGTGGCAAAATACGAGCAAAAGACCCACCCACCCAGGACCCAAATTCCAGAACCCATCACCACGGAGGTGTCACCTAAGCCAATACTTCGGATTTTTTTAAGTAGAACTTGGCTCACGTGTATCCTTCAGATTCATCAGGGGCTCGTCCAGGGATTCAAAACCGGGAGGAGTTTGGAGCTGGGAAAAAAATAAGCAGAAAAACGATTGGGAATCACTTTTTCATATCGATTCGGTTTGATATGATTTTAAATAATAATAACATCATTATTAGATTAAACTGATTTGATTACACGATTCAACTCCATCCAACAATTCCGATAAGATTTCTGATTCGTTGTATCTCCGGGTTTAAAAACATTGGCATAAGTTAAAGATATTGTGGATAGCTTTGGGTTCGTCAGGACCTTATCCGATGTTGTGTCCAATCATAGGCACGCAAACGCAGCTCCCTTATCTCTCTCATGTGCTGGGAATCGTCCAAAAGGGGCAGTCCAGCACGGCAAGCCTGTTCGTGGCCGTGCATGCACACCTGACCTAACATGCCAGGGGCATCGTACGTGCACGGCCCTTCTTCGTCGGAGATAAAGATGCTCGTCTTCCAGCTATGGCTGTCGGGCAGGATGACGACAGCCCGATAGAGTGCTCTCGCGTCTTTGTTCTTGGCTTTGGCCTTTTGAGGTACTCTCATGGGGGGTTCCCATGTGAGGGGGCAGCATTCTTTGCACGGCAACGGCCTACCGTTTTTTCGATGCAGCTGTGTGAACTGGTTAGGTGTTGATAAGGTTTTTTTCACAGCTGTCGAATCGGTGGTACCGTCTGCAATTCAGAAAATTTTTAAGAAAAAAGACATCGTGAATCATTAGTTTGGTTAGCAAGTTCGAACCGGATCCAACTCCATTTGACCGGTGTTTTGCATTGTGTTATATCATATATTAAAATATATTTCGTACTATATATTATATAAATAGAGGGTTGATCGTGTGAAAGTCAAAAACTGTGAAAGCATATCCTGCTCTTTTCTGTCTTCTTGAAATCAAAACAGAAGAGAGATGACAGAATCTAGTAGTCCAGAATCACCGCTCTCATGTTTTCAATGATTTTGGCTCTCACAGGATCAACCCGCTATGTAAATATGTATATGTGATGCATAAAATTGATAATTTTAAATTATTGACAAATGTTGTTAATTTGATATGTCTCATGACATGGTGATACGTTAGAAAATAAGGTTAGAGTACGCTTGCGAGGGCAGGAAGGAGGGCACAATGTTTGGTTATCCGTGCAATTTTGGAAGTTTAGGCGATGGAATCAATGAAAACTTCTTGACGAAAACTGAGAGAGGTCTTCGCGATGGGAAAACATAAGAGGTGGAGTCAAAGAGCGTCGTATCAGAAAAATGATTTTTTTATTAAAAAAGGAATTATACTTGTAAAAATTGGCGATTAAACTGCACAAGAATAAAAATCAGTCGGTTTTGACAGTTTTTTCCCTTTATTCTTGTTTCATTCGTCAAATCAACATGGTATTGTTTGTTTTCTAAAACCTAGTGATTTTTGGTAGGGTAAGCTTGTGGATAATATTTTCGTATGTTTTGGTAATAAGTTAAGCGAAGGATTATTATTATTATTAATTTGATAGGGAAGCAGTGAAGAAGGAATCAATATGAAGATTGAAGAAGATAACAGTCGGATGAGAGATTCTTTTAAATATTTAAGATCTATTTTGCAGCATGATGAGGAAATGAACGAAGATGTTACTCATAAAATGAATGCATGTTGCCTAAATTGGAGATAAGAAAATTATTTGAAAATCAAAGGAAAGTATTACAAAGCAATTGTAAGCCTACTATATACCATGGATCTAAATGTTGACATGTAAACCATAGATATGTGCAAATAATAGCAATAGCATAAGCGAAAATGCTACAGTGGATGTGAAGTCAGATACGAAAAGATCAAATTTCAGAATGGCGTGATCAGAAGGGAAGTTGGCGTAGATCTAATTGATGATAAGATGAGAGAGAACTGCTTTGGTCAATACAAAGTAGATCGATTGATGCATCGGTTAGAAGGTATGAGATTTGGAATATTGAGTCTACTAAGAGAGGGTGAGGAAGGTTGAAGAACTGTCGGAAGGAAACTATACGAAGATATCTTAATTACTTTTAAATCTAAGTTCAAGAATGATCTAAAATAAATCTAAATGGAAACAAAGAATCCTATAGTTAAACTGGAATCTTAATAACTGGGATCGACACGACATGAAGTATTACATGTGGGACTTCCTCTCAAACTCCATTGCTAAACTATTGTGGCAACTGATGCAAACACAACGTTAACTTGTCGTGTTCTCTCGGAGAATATGAATGACTTATCTTGGATTTTCTTAGCTTAATCCAAGTTTCATTATTAACAAAATAAATGTTATTTTTTCTAATATTTTTTTCTATTTTATAAGTATCCCTCATAACCGCTGCTCTTGCAATTTTACTCATTCGCGTTGAATAGAGTAAGATGATAAGGTTCGTTGAGATTGCAAAAAGTAAAAGGATTATGATGTTATTTGACAATATTTCAAAGGTTATGGTACATAAGTCACATGAAATAATACATCTTAGGACCTGTTTGGTTAGAGAATAAGCCCTGGAATAAGGGGTCAATTCTCCTCCCGACACGGTTCCCAGTGGTACGATTATTCCCCATTATTCGATCTTATTTCATTCTTATTCCTATCTTTATCCCACCTTACCTACCTTTATTTCACCTTATTCTTATCCTCCAGTCGAACGGAGAATAGACCCTTATTCCCCTTATTATCCATCCTTATTCCTGCTTATTCTTCTACCGAACGGGCCCTTACGGTTGTTGGATGCCGTCAAAATTAGTGGTGGTTCCATGGCATGATATTAAAAAAAAGAACAAACATTTATGAGAAAGTGATAGAGTAAATTACACAAAAGTCCTTAATTTATACACCGATATCTATATTGTAATTGAACTTTAAAATGTAACAATGTAGTACCAAATCTTTAATATTTATCTTAGTATGGTCTTTGGCTATTGATTTTTAGTTCACCATTTTGTCTTTCTGAACATAAATTACAACAACTCAAAATCACATCAAGACAAGCCCGGATACTACAATGTTGTCTTTTGAAATTCAGATTTGACATTGAAATCAATTGTATAATTGACTTCAGTGTAATCTACTCAAAGCGATATCGAAAGTTGTGAAAAAAATGCTCAGCAATAGCTCGCATGTGCTTAAAAGTCCTTTCCTAGATGCCATTATTTGAGCACAAGATGTTGACAAGGGAAAGTTAGATGGTCGCAATTATTGTCTTTGATTCCTGCCACAATGGTTGATTTATCCGATTATTCCTTTTTTTTATTTTTACACCATGACACCTAAAATCTTGTCTAATTACGTCCTAAAAACCCCTACAATCTTTGTAATTATACCATGATCCTTGTAAGTTTCACATGAATCCTTGTAGTTTTACTAACTCTTGCATCATAATTCTTGGTCAGGGGCATATGTGTTAAATATAGTAGAATTTTAGGGTCGTGGTGTGTATTTACAAAAACTATAGGAGTTGTGGCCACGACAACAACATTGGCTTATTGCAATGAATTATTTGAATATGATATATCAATTAATGTTAATTATAAAATAATAGATATTATTCGTTGTAAAATCATCTACTATTCTATGAATTCATAATAAATATGACTTCGATTAATGACAACTGGTGTGACAATGACCGTCTTTTGATTTTTTTCTATTAGAATTTCCACTAATCGTTGTTAGCTTAAGGCAATTATAATAAAAATATCGAGAAAGTAAATGGATAATTTTGTTACATGATTTGCTGTTATAAAATTATCATTATCGGATCCAATAATGTAATATCCAAATATTCGCTGCTGAAACTCTATTTTGTTGTAACGTGTATATATACTTGTACGTTTCTATGAATTATAATGTAAAAATCGCTATAAATTTTTGGGATGAAAACGATACAATATTACTTTTCAAATTATTCCAAAACACTTTAGTACGCATCAAATTACTATCACACCATCATTATTTATTTATAATATAAATCCAAAAGGATGAACTCTCAGATTATGAAAAATATAATTCTTTAACCTTAATCATCAATCCGAACACATAAGTATCAGGGTTTTTATTTTTCATATTACCGTAATCCTATGCAGTCTCTTATTTCCATATAGTGTAGAGCAATCGATCTTATCCAATGACGTGATGTAGTTATTGGTGAACCTTGAAAATAGGTGTTTTCCCCCTTATATACAACTGTCAAGGTTCTCGTCAAGGTACGCCTTTCTGTTTGGCTGCGAGAGAACAAGTGCGAGAGAACAAGAGAGAGATGGAGATGTAGGGATGGGAGAGGACTCCCTATGGCGAGGTTGTTCTCGAATGAATGTTCTCCTCCGGATGGAGGTAGATATATATGGGGCGTGTACGTCCCTCCGCAAAGTCCGCCCCCTTCCCCACGCCCGGCAGTTACGGTCTTCCCCAAGACCCGACCATATCGCAACCGTCGGAGGCGGTTGTTTGACCACGCCGGTCACGGACGCGAGCCTTCTACATCTCCCACTTGACTGAAGTGGTCAAAACATATATACTCCCACTATTCATGTAGTATATACATGGAGATTTATCATGTGAAGATCATTACCTATGAAACCTCTTCCTTGACTCAAACATTCCTGAGTCCCATTAAACCAACATGTTTAATGTATGTTCCTGTTGTTATTCCCTTAGTTAGGGAATCAATTAATATGTCACTGGTAGGTATGTAGGTTACCGTGATTTCTTGCTTCCCCACTATGTCTTGTATATAGTGATATTGGATCTCAATGTATTTTTCTTTAGAACTATTGCCCCACTATTGATCAAGCTTATCGCAGCTTGATTGTCACAATACATTTCAATTGGTCCTTTGACCAATTTGAGGCTTAAGTTCTCTAGAAAACGTCTGATCCACACAGCATGAGTGGTAGCCCTGCTACATGCAATGTACTCAGACTCCTGTGTATGTCGAGATATACATCCTTGTTTCTTGTTACCCCAAGAAACGTCTGCACCACCAAACATGAACAAGTAACCCGATGTGGATTTTCTATCATCCACATCCCCTCTGAAATCGGCATCGGGGTATCCTACCAATTCAAACGATTCTGCTTGATACACAAGCTTCAGATGTACTGTCCCTTTCAGATATCAAAGAATCCTCCTTACAGCTTTCCAATGTGCTGGATCGGGATTGCTTTGATATCTATTGACTAAGCTTACTGGATAAGCTAAATCAAGTCGAGTACAAATCATTGCATACATTAAACTTCCCACCACTTGTGCATATGGTACATCTAAAGGTTTCTGCTCCTTTTCGGAACACTAACTCTTACCGAGTCTTTTTCCCATGGTATTGGAGCTGGAGTGCTATTCTGCATTCCAAATCTCCTTAATACAGTACGCAAATATCTTTCTTAATTAAGGCTCAATGACCTTGAGTACCTGTCACTTATTATTTGAATTCCAAGAACATAGAATGCTTCTCCCATGTCCTTCATCTCAAATTCATTGCTCAATTTCTGTTTAATTTCATTGAGCATTTGTACGTCATTACCTACAAGCAGAATGTCATCCACGTACAATGACATGATTGCAAACTTGCTCCCACTCTTCATGACAAACACATAGTTATCCAATTTATTTGAAACAAATCCAAATTGAATAACTTTCTCATGAAATTTGAGATACCATTGCCGTGAAGACTGCTTTAAGCCATATAATGACTTTTTTAACTTGTAATTTTTTTCTCCTGACCTTCAACCTGAGATCCATCAGGTTGTTGCATATAAATCTCCTCCTTTAATTCCCCATTAAGGAAGGCCGTCTTCACATCCATTTGGAACAATTCCAAATCCATATATGCGACTATGACTAAAATCATCCGAATGCAAACTTAGCCACTGGAAAGTAGATTTCCTGGAAATCTATTTCAGCTTGCTGAGTATAACCCTTAGCAACTAATCTGGCTTTGTATTTATCAACAATGCCATCAATTTGGTACTTCTTTTTGAGTACCCACTTACATCCTATGGATTGCCTACCTTCTGGCAAATCACATAATTCCCAAACACCGTTCTCATGGCGACCGACCATGATTCCGACTCAGATGAAGCCATAGCTTCATCAAACGATAGGGGATCTGTACAATTCACGATATCCTCATCCACGGTGTAACACGATGCCTCACATCCATAGAAATGGTAATCTTCCATCCATGCGGGTCGTGTTCTGGGTCTCTTGTTGTCGATTATACTCGTGGGTTTTGTGGGTCCACCCACTTCCTCTAAAGGATCATCATGTTCCGTAGGTTCATTCTCTACATTTGGATGATCGATATCATCTTCAAGTTCTTGTCTAATACTCAAGTCATCTTCATTGTCTTGTAGGACAATCAGAGGATCTGATTCCTCCACTTCATGCTTCTTTTCTTGATGAATTTCAAGAAAAGTTGCATAACGACTTTCGATCAGACCTTTGGTTTCATGGAACAACATATATCCTTTAGGATGTTCACTATATCCAATAAACTTGCACTTTAATGTCATGAAGTCTAGCTTATCCCTAAGTTGACTTGGTACTAGAACATGTGCAACACATCTCCATTTCCGGAGATGGCCCAATTTGAGCTTTCAACCATTCCATATTTCATATGGCGTTGATTCTACAGACTTGGTGGGAATCATGTTCTGTATATAGTTCGCGGTCAACACTGCCTCTCCCCAGAATTTCTTGGAGAGTCCTGAGTGTGAAAGCATACACCTTACTGCATTCATCAAAGTTCGATTCTTTCTTTCTGCTACACCGTTCTACTGTGGTGTATAGGGCATTGCAGTCTGCCTATGAATCCCTGTCTAAATACAGTAATCCTCAAACTCCTTGAGGTATATTCCCCACCTCTATCTGTCCTAAGGGTCTTGATTGGTCTTCCCAATCTTGTCTCCACTTCTGTCTTATATCTCTTAAATGTTTCAAGTGCTTATGACTTTCTTCCTAAGAGATAGACGTATGAGAACTTCAAGTAGTCATCAATGAATGTTATAAAGTATCCCTTATTTCTATGTGTGCTGACGCTCAGTGGTCCACATATATCTGGATGGAGGTAGATATATATAGGGGCGTATACAAATATTTTATATATTATTTTTTATAATATAAAATTGAAAAAGTTTTCCGAAATAATATTACATATTATTTTTATGTATGATCGACGAACCATTCGCCGATCGGTGAACCGTTCGCCGAATCATGCCCTAGCTGGGAAAAACATTCCTGCGATGCCCTGATCGGGAATTACGGACATGTCTATACCTTGTCCTGGAAAAATCTCACACTTGGCATAGATGGAATGTTGCAGGCTTTCAAGCACACAACTGTGGTGGGAAGCCATTTTACTGGCGGATGGAAGTGGTCTCGGGTCGGGCAACGTCCGCTCCAGTGGAGCCTGACCCATTTAGCAAGTGTAGCAAGCGCTAATGGCGAGGGTTCTATGGACCCGAAGATCGCATTTTAGGAGAGGTAGAGGCCGCATCCTTGGGCATGGTGGAACCAGTATCTAGGGATGAGGTGGATCCGAATAGCTGCATCAATCTTATGGTCGAACTCTGGCAGGTCGCAGATGCAGAGTCGTAGCTGGTGCCATCTTAGGGGATGCTACACGGGCCTATACGCCTCGGGGACATATTCATGGTGACACAGAGGATGTCATCGATGTACTGTGTGGGGGAACGAGTGGAGAGAGCCTCTAGTGTGTCGACTGTGGGCCTAGCTGATGATGGGACAAAGAAGGAGGCGCACACTACAGTGGAGGGTGTTTTCATCCATAGGCGGTAGCGATGGGGGGAGCAGAGGGGCTTTGGAATGCAGGGGGAGGATTGAAGAGTGGGTTGGCGTGGAGGATCAGGGAAGGGGGTGGAGTGGGTGTTGCAGGCGGATAGAGAAGACGAGCAGGGTGTGTGTGTGTGTGGGGGGGGGGGCGAGGTTTGGCTGGTTCTTTGAGAGGAAGCTGCGAGTTTGGAGGAAGAAGGGGAAAAGAAGGTCGTTGTTGGAGTCAAGGCGAGGGTAGGGAAAAGTGGAAGGTTTGCGCATTGATGCTGTGGAGGATGGACCATGGTCGTCCATAGGGAGACCGAGTTTCGTCATTTCGCTATATAGGAGTTTCACAAAAAGCTTGGGTGTGATACCGCCTCGTGGGAAGGCGAAAATTATTTCCTTATGAAGATGCTATCTTGGTATGTAAGAGGGTTGGACCGTTCCGATAAATGATTTGGGGTCAAGAAGCTGATTTGTGAGGCTCATGCGGATATTGTGCTCTTAGAAGAGACAGAGGTTTCAAGGTCCGGGGGGTGGGGGGGTGGGGGGGGGTGGCAAGACTAGGAGGTGGCTATATTTTTGACTTTGCTAAAGTCGAGGCTTAGGGAGCAGATGGTGGGCTACTATCTGGGTGGAGGAGGAACGAGTTTGAGAAGCTGGTAGAGAGGAGATCCTTGTTCTCATTATCGGTGAGTATGATGTAGTAGGCGGACGTGGTTATTTTTACGATAACCAATGTTTACGGACCTACGGGTTCGGTTCCAGGTTCCTTGGCTACAAACCTCTCGGAGGTGGGAACAAACAGAGATGATGGCATCTGGCTCATTAGAGGTGATCTGAATGTCACCTTGTTTCTAGAAGACCAGCCTTTATGGAGGGAGGGAGGTGGATGAGATGTGGGATCCGAGGACTTTAGGAACCAGGTTCATGCCTTGGGTCTCACAGTTATTAATGTGGTAGGAAGTGCTTACACTTGGCGGAATGTGAGGTCTGGATCTCGACTGGATAGATTTCTTCTCTCGCTTGAGGGGGTGGAGTTTTCCCCCTTTCTCGAGCATGGACATTGTTGCATTCTAATTTGGACCACGCCCCGATTCTCTGGTCGTTTGAAGAGCAGAAGCAACCCAGATCATTTTTCAGTTTCGAGCGGGTATGGCTGCTGGAAGAAGGGTTTAAGGAGGAGGTATAAGCATGTTGGAGGGAATGACATGTAGAGGGTTTGGTGGTGGTTTGTCTGGCAACCAAGTTAGTGCTTCTTAAGAATTTCCCATTTAACTTCGTCCATGGAGTGAGGGAATGCATGAGGGAGCAACAAACTGAGGTGAAGTAGGGAATGGTATGTCTGGATGACCAGAGGGGCCTTGACCAGGATGAGGAGTTGAAACGGGCACGACTGCTATATGGTTTTCTTTTGGAGGACAGGAAGGAGGAAGTGGAATGGAGGTAGAGATATAGACAAAAGTGGTTGCGGGAAGGGAACATGAACACATGGTTTTACCATTCCATGGATTCTAGCAGAAGAATGAGGAATTTTATACAGAGCTTTTAATGTTGCGGGAAGGGGGGGGGATGTTTTGCTTGGGCGAGCTCTCTGGGAGCATTTTGTGGGTGTGTCAAGAAGAGTGCAAGGGGAAGGGTGGGGTGGCGTGGAGCAGGGGTGGAGACTTTGTGGGATTCATTGGCACTTGGGATTGAAGCGCCTTTTGCTGAGAAAGAGGTGAAAAGTACGGTATAGGGATTGAATGTGGACAGGGTCCCAGGACCAGATGGTTTCCCGGTGTTTTTCTACAGGGATTTTTGGGACATGCTAATGGAAGACATTTTTGTAGTGCTCAATGACTTCGAAGATAGCAACATGGGCTTCGAGAAGGTTAATAGGATGCTGCTCTTCCTCCTTCCCAAGAAGGAGCACCTGATATGCATGGAAGACTATAGACCAATTACATTGTCTCATGCAATCTATCTGATCGTTGCCAAGGTTATGGCGAATAGGATAAGACGGGTGCTTGATGCAGTAATCCTACAAAATCAGACTGCCTTTATCCCTGGTTGTCAAATAGTTAATGGGCTTGTTATGACGTCTGAGATTTGCCTCCAGTGGCAAAGGGAAAACAAGAAGGGCTTGATATGGAAGATTGATTATGAGAAGGTATATGGAGTTTCCTGTGGGCATCGCTTCGGCACTGTGGCTTCACTGATCTCTGGGTATCCTAGACGAAGAGGTGCATCATAATCTCGTCCTGTACAGTTTTGGTGAAAGGAAGGCCTGAAGGGGGATTTTTCCAGCTGTAGAGCGGAGGGCGTTAGGGATGCCCATTAGTGTCGATGTTTTTTATTTTGGTGGCAAATGCTTTAGCAGCGATGTTCAGGAGAGCAGTCAATGAAGGGGGTGTGAAGGTTTCCGCATGGTCTCCGTATTAGTTCTGCTTTGCAGTATGCAGACGACACAATGATTTTTCTAGGAGGCACAGAAGAAATGCACAAAAGAACGAGGCATCTGGTGGATATTTTCAGCAGCAACTCTGGTCTAAAGATCAATAGAAATAAGTCTGTGGTGATTCAATTTGGGATGGATGAGGAGGAGAGTCGCTACCTTTAGTGGTGGTGAAAAATGAGAAAATGAGAGTCGCTAAATAATGGCCTGACAAATCAGGCTCACGGTCTCTGAGGCGACTACTCGAATCCTGTCGTTGTTTCAACAATATACCCACACAAATAATTAAGTAATTAAGAGTAAGAGTTAAAATTTATTGTACCCTACTAAGAATGTATAATGGCAAGCAAGTAAGGGTCGAACACATGAAGTAGTGGAGTAGAGTAGGAAAGATAAAAAAAATCAAAGCACAATTTATCTCTCAAACACTTATCCAAACTTTGGTTTTTGTGGATTTTTAATTTTTATATTTTTAATTTTATTTTTTAATTTTATTTTTTAATATTTTCTTTTTATATTTGATATTTTCTTTTCCTTTTTATAAAAGAGATATAATGTATATAAGGCTATATATAATATAGGGTGTTATAGATATAAATAATAATAAAAAGAGTCCAAATATAACAAATAAAATATTTATGGGTTTTTAAAAAATATTTTACTATTTTTGTGATTTTTTAGATAATATTGGTAGTTTTTATTTATCTTTAAGTCAAAAATACCCTAAAATAGGGATTAATTAAATAGCCAAAACTAAAATGGAGAATAAAAATAGAAAACATAATCAAAATTTATCCAAAGTAATTAAAAAAATAAATAATAATATATAGAAAAATATAAAATAGAAAACATGACTTTTGGAATTTTATAAATTTTTATAAAGTTTTTAGGTTTTTTAGTTTTTAGGTACTTTCTTTTGTAATTTTATGGATTTTGGTATGGAGTTATAAAATAATTAAGTAAACACAAAACACATTTTTTGTATTTTTTCAAAAAATTTTTATATGTTTTTATGGATTTTATACTATAGATAGGGATAAAAAGGGCACTTTTTAATTTTTAATAAATAATTAAAAGTCTTAAAATTGCAAAATAAAATATGTGCATGAAAGTATGTGTAATCAAGAACATACATGCATTTTTGAGATTTTTTTCAAGAAATGTAGATATTTTAAATAATTAAAGATTACAAAAATAAACTACATTGCTAACAGGGGTTGTTCTGTAAATAAAATAAAGATCAAGGGCTAATATGTAATTTCACACAAAAATATAGAACATGCTCAAAAAGTTTTGGGCCTAGACGAGATGCAAAAAAGACTTTAAGGTTGCACCTGCAAAATGCCCCCTCATGTGGGGACATCACGTGAGGTGATGTGACGTGAACTAAATAGCAAATACACAAAGTTCACGGGCCTTTTTGCAAAAGTTACAAAATAAATTACACATAAGAGGAAAGTTTGGGGACTGAATATAAAATGGAAACTAATAAAAAAAGAAGGAGGGGTGTCAATGCAAAATACCCACTCCTGCAGCGCTGGGGGACAACCTGGATCAATTTACTTGACATACGTCAATGCCTGGTGACCTGATGATGTTTCGCAGATGAACAAACATGACTAGATGATCACGGGATGATGGACAACTCTGGCACGTGGAGATCGGACAATAGCTGTGCATTTTGAGGGCAAGGAATGATTGGATAACTACTGCTCCTCGCGAAGAACAACAACCTCCCGTTGCTTTGATCCGCATAATCTCACGCTCCCCAACATCTCCTTTGCTGCAAGTAGCTTGCTGATGTCCTCCCGCACCGATGGGTTGGCTCAAAAGGGTGCAGGAGGGGCTAGATTGCTCCGGCGATGACGATCCACCTATGTGGGTACCTCCTTCCTTAATGAGCCTCGAAAAGTCTATCTTTTCTAGTTCTTTCCTATAGGAGCATGTTAAGACAAAAAATTTCGATGGCTGGACAGAGGCGAGGGTAATGCAGATGGGGCTCCTCCGGCTAGCGGCGGCGGCGGCGGAGGAGCAAGCGACTTGTTCTGTGCAAGAACAAGGGGAATGGAGGCATTGTGGATGATCAAGAGGCAGGGGGAGATAATGGAGGTGTTAGTAGATGTGGAGCATGGCTAAGATGGTCGAAATGAAGTGGCGGAGCCGGGGCTCCGGTGATCGGTAGATTTGGGTTTTACGCTAAATTTGACATAATTAAAAGAAATAAAATACTGCCCTAAGCTACTGCTAATCTAAAGAACATATAGATCTAAGAAAAGGAGAGCTACCTAGCATGGATCGGAGCATAAAGAACCCACGATGGAGCGGGCGGTGGCAACTCGGATCTACTCGATTCGACACCTCCATGAACCCCTAATGGCCTGAGTCGATTCCTGCAGTCACCAAGATGACCCTCAAATTCTTAGTTTTAGGTTTGATGGTGGAAGAGTGATCAAGAAGCAAATTTGGACGGAGGTGGGATTTTATGCGGAAGGTGGTTAGGGGTCTAAGGGCAAGAAGACACAGATGAAACAATGATCCAAAGCCCAAGGATTCAATAGGGCAAGAATCACCAATAAACAAGGCACCCAAGTGCAGAAGAAATGTTCCCAAGTCGATGCTCGGATCGACTTGGAAAAAAATGAGAATATGGGTCAAACCGCAGGTCTGACACCCCTACGACCTTGGTCAGAGAGTTGACCTAGGTCAATTAGGTGTGAAAGCTGGTTGGTCTACGTGGACGAACTAGAAAATCAAACCTGAAAAAGATTTCAAAATTCAATATAATATAATAAATGGTTTTATTAATTTTAATTTATAAAATAAAAATTGATTATTATTTTTAAATTATTTTTTATGATTTTATTTATTTATTAGATGTTATTTATTAATAGTTACTTATTAGGGGTCATATATAGGTATATTTATCTATGTATTTGTGATTTTTATTTTTTATTTTTATTTTATTATTTTCTTTTCTTATTTTATATATTTATAACTTATTTCTATATACTGAAATATATTTTATTATATTTTTATGATATATTATATACATTTAAATTAATATGTGTATTATTTATATAACTATAGATATAGGTACTTCATATATGAGTTTTATATACCTATTTTATTTAATGTTTTCTTTATGATTTTATTCATGTTTTATATGTACATTTATTATAAATAATATTTACAAAATTATAAAAATATAAAATAAAAAAATAACAAAGAATAAATAAAATGAATATTTTAATCAGGTATACTATACAATAGGGGTCCAAAACCTAACTTTCACACCTTAAATCCAAAAAATATTAAAACACCTTCATTAAATAGCTTTTTAAATATTATATACAATTAAAGGTGATTTTATATATTTTTTAGTTTTTATTTTAGAGATATGGATCTGAGAAGTTAGGATTTTGGAATCTTATTTAGATTGTATCTTTTATTCTGTAAAATTTTTGTATGAAATCAATTTTGTATTTTTATATATTTTATTATCTACAGCTTTAATGTTCAAAGTTTATTTATTTTAAGTATAAAAAGTGGAAATAAAATAGGTCCCAAAAATGCATAATAAATGAATAAATGAATGGGAATTTTATTGTATAATTGGCCCTTACCCCATACTTTAGTCCTTGTTGGCTTAGTCATCAAGATGCCTAGGTCTCGGGGTTCAGGGTCATAAAATATCTTCAAGAATGTTTTCTTTTCTTTTCTTTTCTATATTCTATAATTTTGGCATTAAAAACAATATTTTATACACAATTTGTACAACAATGCATGAATGCTAATTTATGCAAATTAAATGTATTTACATGCATATACTAGGGCTTTTGAGGTCAAAATGATAGAATAAAGTGATGAAATGGAGATTCATCATCCCCCTATACATGCCTTTGCTAGTCCTTAGAAAACACTTGTGCAATAAGTGCAGAAAAGAAAAAAAACAAAGAAATGAAAAAGAAAGATATTGGATTAAGTTTATTTCTCAAACTTGTCTTCACAAAATCCAAGTTTGGAGCTTAAGTCAGACCTTTGAAATTTTAGTGTGGGTGGAACCTTATTGAAAATCGGATTTGAAATCCAACAGCCTTCGAGAATCCCAAAATGCTGCTCAAGTCCCCCTAATAGCCAGGTCGGAATACTTCAACTCATACGAAAACCCTTATGACTATGAATCTGACTCATACAATGTATGTGATAGTGGCTCTCGCCAATTGAAATGATAAAGAGACTGACTTCTCCAACATGATAACCCAGTGATTACCCAATCCAGCAACTCCTCCTTAGAGGAGCAGGTATTCCCTTCTAAGTTCATGTGACAACCGACTCAAGAGGAGGGGGTGAAGCGAAGAATGGACGGTAGCCGGTGTAGCTACCTATCCTAGGATACAAAACCATTGTAGTCAAGTCATCCAGCTACAGGCTCACATGGTTTGACTTTGAAGCTCAAGCTTGCTTATTGACTATACAAAGATATACACTCCGACAAAAAATTCATTTTCAATCCGGCCTGTCCACTTTTTTGGAGTTTTTTTCTTTTTGTTTTTTTTAAAATACTATATACAACAACATTTACATAAGGATTTTTTTCTCTTGAGTCAGTAGACTATCCCTTGTTTGAAGCATTATTGCAACCCGCGCACATGTCTTTAGACATCTACACCACTGGACAGGTTGAGGTGCACTTCCTTCCCTAGACAAGGACAAACATTTCCACTTGTGTGTGTCTCATACTGGCAAATCCGGTCCCCTCATCACTCCAACTGAGTTGAGCCAAGTGAAAGGTGCATGTGTACAAGTTATGTCATTATCGACAAGAGCCATGCGTGTGCTCCAAAATACTCTACTTAGGCAGTCAAGAAACCATTGAACCAAGTCTCACGATCCTCAAATAATTAAGTCAACTAGACCTGAAGTACCTCAATTCCAGCTCCTATAAGGTTCCTATTATTACGTAGAGTTAAGGTCCAACCAAGCTCCAATCTTCGGATTTTACTAAGACTAATTCAATTATCAAACTCAATCAGGAAAATGCTAATGCTATGCAAATGCTATGCTCAATGCAGAAAATATTTTTGTGATGCAATTTCCAAAGTTTTGAACTTTTATGGGTTTTTGAAAAAGATGATGCATATGTAATTTTTTTGTATTTCTCAAAAAGATTTTGTCATTGTTTTTGGTATTTTAGTTTTGCAAATGCTTTGTGATTTTTGAAAACAAAAGATTTTGTCCAAAACTAGGTACAAATATTTACACAGGGATACATCTTATAATTACAAGAGTTAGATTTTTAAGAATTTACAAGGGGTATATGGTCAATTTTATAGGTATTTGTATATATATAGAATTTTATTGTGATGTATATATTCCTCAAACTTATTTGAAAGTATTTTACAAACAATCTTGAAAACTATAGTCCAAAATAATTTTTAGAATTCATTTTTACAAATATTTACACACATTTGAAAAACATTTTGCAAAGATTTTTCAAACAATATATATAGATTTTTCAAAATATTTTTGCAACCATTTTCCAAACCTTTGCAAATAGTTTTTTTTCAAATATTTTTTATTTCACATAAAGAAAATAATTTTTTGCAAACAAACTATTTTTACAAAGGTTGAGAATATTGAACAAAATATTTTCAAATAGTTTTCAAAAGATTTTTCAAAAAGATTTTCGAACTATTTTTCAAATATTTTGCAAAAAATATTTTTACCCGATTTATTAATCAGTAAGTATAAAAAGAATTTGAGGAATTATCAACATCTTTTTATTAAGCGGTTTCAATGAATTTGATAGTATTTTTAGATATAATTATTATTAAAAATACAAAATGGCTAAAGTATATATGAAGTATATACAACCCCCCATACTTAGCTTCAGCTATGTCCTCATAGATCAGAGAGAAAAAGAGAAGACATAACTCATACTAAGTATACAAAAGCCTAAAGAATAAATGAACAAAGAAATGAATGAGAAGTTGACCGTCCCCCTGTACTTATGATCAAATAATCCTAATTATAGCATACTGTACACAAAGCAGGGAGGGTCAAGGTTGAGAATTAGCAAATCGTACTCAGACTGTCTCCCCCTATACTTAGGGTATGATATACCTAAGTATAGAAAAGAAGAGGAGATAATGGAGAGGATCAAATAATGAAAGAAATCGGGTTGCACATCCCATATACTTAGGACAAAGTACATCCTAAGGGCGACACCTTTTTGATAGAAACAAAAATATAAAATGGAAAAGAAGAAAAAAAGAAAAGATATGTGAAGATTGGATAAGGAATTTGAACAACTCAGGATGCACATCCCTTATATACTTAGTAAAAAGTACATCATAAGTGTACCAATGATGAAGGGGATGACACCTTTTCGGTATAATAAGAGATGAAAGGAGGAAAAAAGAAAATAAGAAAAGTCATTCAAAAATATTTGGATTTGCTTCGTCTTCGACTGCAACTAACGAAGTATTCAACACATCATCATAAATCACTTGAATGGAGTCAACGACAGATATGAATGTGTTCAAGATAAGGTTTTAGAAGTTGTCCATTGACCACAATGGTTGTGCGTCAGCTGACAAACCAGATATCATTACACTTCCATTGTCATGCACATGCCTCACTGTAAACGGCTCAGTCCATTTGCTCTTCAATTTGCCAAGAAAGATCTTTAATTTTGCATCAAACAACCACAACTTTTGACCTGGATCGAAGGATTTGCGGAAGATATGCCTGTTGTGCCACTTATTGACATTCTCCTTGTACATCATGCTGCTGTCATATGCATAGTCTCTAAATTCCAATAATCTATTCAGATCCATTTTACAATTCTTCCCAACTTTCTCAAAGTCCAAGTTACATATGTTGATGGCCCATAAATATTTATGAATTAATTCTACGGGCAGATGACATGTCTTGCCATACACCAGGCGGTAGGGAGATATTCGTAATAGAGACTTAAAAGCGGTTCTGTAAGCCCAAAGAACTGAATCAAGCAGTTGAGACCAATTCTTGCGATCCGGATGCACAAGCTTCTGTAGAATTGTCTTTATCTCCCTGTTTGAACATTTAGCTAAGCCATTGGACTGTGGTTGGTACGTTGAAGCGACATGATATTCTATGCAGAATTCTTGAGTTAGATTCTTCACCTCTCTTTTTATGAAATGACTAACCCCATCTGACATTAGAATTTTGGGAACCCCAAAACGTACAATGATGTGATCTCTTAAGAATCAACAGACAGTCTGATAGTCGACAATTCAGGTAGGAATAGCCTACACCCAACGACTCACATACTCGACAACAAGCATAATATATTCGTAGCCATGGATATTTAGAAATGGGCCCATAAAATTAATACACCATGCTTCGAAGATGTTTGATATCTAAATGAACTTCAGAGGCATTGTGTCTCTCATTTCTGTGGTACTTCCCCTCTTCTGGCAGAAGTGCAATACTTGACATAATCTTCTGCATCCTTGAATAATGTAGGATACCAAAGGTCACTTTGAAGAACCTCTGTTGTCGTTCATCTGCCTGAACAATGTCCTCCAGATTCTTGATCATGACAAAGTACAAGTATATTTGCAACTTCCTCCTGAGAAATACAGCTCCTCCAGATGCAATCTCCCCCCTCGCGGAATAGATATGGATCCTCCTGATGAGCGTCCAGCCAACTTAGGTTAAGTATGTGAATATAATAATGGTCACTGCGACTCCAATTAATTGGCTAACTCAATGAGAAAAATATATAAACCACTCGAGAAGAATCAATCAATGAAATGAAAGAAGTCTTCGCTATTTAATTTACCTGGTATAGCGATCGGGGTCGAATACAAGGAGCATGATTAAAAATTCAGTAGTCAAATTTCGAAAATAATGAATTTTTAGTGGTTTTTTATTTTGAAATTTTTATATTTTCAAATAAGGATCAATATGCACAAGGAAAGGAATATTTGAGTATAAAAAGTTGTAGATGTGCATATTTAACAAATGCATGCAAAATGGTAATTTAATGAAATTAATGGGTAACAGGTGTTTGAATAAGGAAATAAAGCTAAAATAAAATAATAAAGAGATGAATCATGAATTCATCACCTCCCACTGGTAAAAATGGATTTTAGACAAAAAATTGTCGATTTGAAGTTTCGGCCGATCTTTTGGGATTCTCTTGGTCACAAGATAATTCACAATATCAGCATATCAGGAAGTGAGGTAACTGACAAAATTGCCTCATTTAGAAAGGTCTCAGTGATAGATTGTATGTTTGGCTCAAGAGATTCAGGCTCGGGAAGTCTGGATAAGTGGTCGGCCACCACATTCTTAACTCTAGGTTTATCTTGAATTTCAAGGTCAAACTCCTGGAGGAGAAGGATCCACCGGATGAGACGTGGTTTGGCATCCTTCTTCTGCTGCAAGTATCAGATGGCCGAATGATATATACAAATGATGACCTTGGACCCAAGGAGATGGGATCTGAACTTTTCCAAGGCAAAAACTATAGCTAGCAGCTTCTTCTTAGTGTTTGTTTAATTTCTTTGAGCCTTATCGAGCGTTCGGCTAGCATACTGAATAACAAATGTATGTTATCATTCCTCTGTCCTAGCATAGCACCGATGGCATAATCTGACGCATTTGTCATTATCTCAAAAGGTTGTGTCGAAATTGGCAGATACAAGATAGGGGTCTGAGTGATAAGTTCTTTCAACTGATTAAAGGCAAGGAGCAGACAGTCGTCAACAATGAAATCATTCTCATTTCCTAGTAACCCGGTTAACAGCCTGGCCAACTTACTGAAATCTTTGATAAATTACCGGTAAAAATTGACATGGCCCAAGAATGACCTGACCTGTTTGATGGTTGTTGGTAGCTCTAGATTGGAAATCACCTACACCTCGGCTGGGTCAACTTCTATGCCATGTTTAGATACAACATGACCCAGCATGATTCCCTCAGTCACCATGATGTTACTCTTCTCCCACGAGAGCACCAGATTTACATCACAACACCTCCATAAGACCCAGTCTAAATACTCAAGGCATTGATCAAAGGAGTCCCTGTAGACCGAGAAATCATCCATAAAGACCTCAAGAAAATTACCCACCATAACAACAGAAAATGCAAGCACACACCTTTGAAATGTGGCTGGGGCATTGCATAGCCCGAAACAACAACCGTTTGAAGGCGTATGTACCAAAGGGACATGTGATCATGTTCTTCTCTTGTTCTTTAGTGGGTAACTTGATTATATCTAGAATTTCCATCCAAGAAGTAGAAGTATTCTTTCACTGCCAGTCTCTCGAGAATCTAGTTAATGAAAGGCCATGGACAATGGTCCTTCTTGGTGGTGAAATTGAGTCTTCTGTAATATACACACTCTCCAAAAAGTGGGTACTCTGGTCGCGATCTCCTCACCCTTATCGTTCTTAATGATGGTGATCGCTGATTTCTTTGGTACTACATGCAGAGGGATCACCCATTTGTTGTCGGAAATGGGATATATGAATCCCGCATCACACCATTTCTGAATTTCTTTCATAAAAACCTCCCGAAGGTTCGGAATTAGCCTTCTCTGAAATTCACGTGAGGGTTTGCTATCCTCTTCCAGGAAGATGCGATGCGAGCGCAATGACAGATTGATCCCATGGAGATCTGAAGTTTCCAACTAATTGCCTTGCGGTTTCGTTCAAGAACCTCCATTAAACGAAATTCATAGTCTTTGGTCAGATGAGCATTGATAATGATCAAGTACATATTAGGTTCACCTACAAGAAAGACATACTTCATATTGGAGGGCATTTGCTTCATCTCAGGTAGAGTAGGAACTGCTTCAATGGTACCTTCGACTATTATCGCAGGTGATGGTTCTTTCATCTGTTCGGCATCCACCATGTTATGTTCTGCCTTTTCATTCAATAATTCAAAAAAGACTTCAATGATTTCTTCTTCATTTTAGAAATCTTCAATAATCTCCTCTTGGACTTGAGGGCACATCATCATCACCTGAACCTCATCAAGTGAATCAACAAGAGTCTCATAATGATCGATAAGGGGAAATTCGATTGTGTTCTCTAATCCCTCCTCGGGGTATAGGAATTCATGGATCTCATTATCATCCATAAAGAGGTTGGTGTTGAATTTCTGCCAAAAAGTTGCAGTTTTCGAAATGATCGATCATCCTTGTATACGCTGCAGATGTTTACTTTATCGGTCTTGCATCTGACATGGTCTCTATCTTGATTTTATCTTTGCTGGAGCCGAAGGTGATCTCTCTAGTACCATAATTCAATACTACATTTTCCGTTCGCAGGAGCGGCCATCCCAGTATGATCAGGGTGAGGAGCAAAGGTGTAGAGACGTCCATATCTAGTACAATAAAATTGGCAAGGAATTGCAACCCTTGAACCGTGACGATCACGTCCTTCAACATGCCTCTAGGTCGTTTGATAGATTGTCTACGAATTGTAGAATCATCTTTGCAGGTTTAAGCGGTCCTAGCCTGAATTCTATGAGCAGTGAAGCTGGCATCAAGTTGAAAGAAGACCTGTTGTCAAGTAAAGTGCGTTCGAACTCCTAGTTGAACATCTGACAGCAAAAGAGCGAAGCTCCCTTATCTAACTTCTTAATTGGGAGGTTCCTGATGGCATTGACTGTGGCCATTGTAAAAATATGCTTTTTCAGACTTGCCACTATTACTTCTGACATTGTGAGGAAGATGCCTATTCCTAGTTGTACATGCATCTTTCAATCCTTTTTTTACAGCTGGCATGTACTCAAGAGCTTTCATCAAGGGCATATTCAAGACTAAATTTTGGATAATTTCTATAATGATAGGATCAGACAAAGTATTTTTCAAAACTTTCATTTTTTGTGCTTTTTCACTGCTTCTGGAAAGGGAATATTTACATAATCTAAAATAGTGTCATTCAAAATTATATCCATATCATTGTTTACAGGTAGATGGCAAAAAGATATAGAATTATATACAATCTGTGGACCAAAAATTGTAGGCTCGGCTTCTGGTGTTGGCTTTGGATTCACTGCAGGTGCAAGATTCTTCAAGACATAAGTTGGTTCTGCGACATGTGCATGCGTATCCAATGCTGGCTGGTTTCCACCGAGATTGATGTTGTATTTTTGTATTTTTGTATTTTCTTCATTTTTTTGTGATTTTTCTGTAGACGGTGTTTTTTCAAAAATTCTACTTGGCCCTCATCCTGGCTAGGTTTACGACTCCCTGTCAGATGCAATGCGCTTTCCCCTTGCAGCCACTGATGGCTGCAGTTCTCTACCGCTCCTGAGAGTAACAACGTTAGATATAAATAAATCATTGCTACCTGAATCGGGAAGATCACAATAAACTACCTTCTCCTTGCATCGAAAATTATTTGGCTTAGTCTTGACCTGGGCTGGTATGACAATTTTGGCAGCCATCTATCTTCTGGATCATCTTAACCATATTCTTGACGAGCTACTCCAGGCATGCGAGGGTCGGGTTCACCGATGCAACCTCAGAAGAAGTGCCCACTTGGTGCCTCTGGTGCTGATAGTGGGGGGGGACTGTAGCTGGTAACCTTGTAAAAATTGGTGAGGAGGAAGATGGGAGGAGTACTGTTGGGAGGGAAGAAAATTTTAGTAATATGCAGCCGACTGCTGCGGAGGGAAACCCTAATGATGAAAGTTGGACTGTTGCTGCTGACACCACAACCTCCATGTATTCCCATATTGCGGAGGCTGCTGGTTTTGGGGTGGGTAGGGTTGGAAGTTTCCTCCTCCCTACTGTTGCTGGTGGTGTGGCCGATTGGTCGAGTTTTGACCTTGAGGGTGTCCCTGAGGACGAGTCAGTTGATGTTCGTGTTCCCACACACCATTGATCTCTTGAATTTGCGGTGGGGGTGGAGGAAACTGCTCTATAAATAAGCTGATTGCAGCTCTGGTTGATAAACAACCATATGGTTCTGGGACTGCGAGGGCAGCTCTGGAACCTATATATTGTATACGTGATGGATAGCTTAGGGTTGCGGGAGAATTGGGTGAGGAGGTTGTATCGATGGTGGCTCCTTCTGCTTAGTGGGGTTCTTAGCAGTGGAAGACACAACGTTGCAAGCATTGGCATTCAGAGCTTGGACTAGCTGCTCCAGTTGTTGGGAGATTAGATTGAGCTTCTCCAAGCCTTGGGTTCTCTTCTCAATAACTGACAATTTTTCAAGGTCCCGTGACCTCTTCTCAATGATGTCGACCTTACACAAGTGGCTCCCAATGATGCTGAGGTTGGATCTCTCATCATTGTCTTCGGTGTGGGAAGACATGTTTGCAGTCTTGTTGATGGTGGTGGGCATCTTCATGTAGATGCGTGATGAGGACTGAGTGACCTCTCCTTCGACCATCTACTCAAAAATGTTCCAGACTACATCCTCGTTCATGTTAAAATGTGAGCCATCACAAGAGACGACGATGAGTTTTTGGCTTTCTAGTGTCAACCCAACAAAGAAGTGTTGCATGAGACTGGTCTTGGGAATTTCATGGTGGATACACTTCTTGTAACTCCTTAAATCTCTCCCACGCTTCGTGTACAGTCTCGTGGGGTTGCTGACAAACACTGGAGATATGGGCATGCATCTGATTCAATCAGCCGAGAGGCACTACAAACTGTTAAACGTTTTGGTACGCTAAAAGGCGACGGTCAACAGACAACCGTCCCCTATGTAATCAGAGGGGACAGTTGTGGCGTAATCGCCCCTTCTGTTAAGTACAAGGGACATTGTTTATTGACTGTCCCTGATGATCACATCTTTAGCGACAATTATATAACTGTCCCGTACTAATGCAACTTCTGTTTATTTCTATTCATAGGGACCATAGGGGACGGTCTTAACCGTCCCCTCTGGTTAGATATTTACGTCGTGAAAATAATTCAGAAGGAACGGTTTCCACCGTCTCTTCTATATTCGTAGATGTGAAGGTCTGACGACCGTCCCATATGTCTGTACTAGCGGGACATGTAAAAAATATTTGTACCTATAGGGAGCGGTCCACATACAATCGTCCCTGCATGCGAAAAATATCTGTACCAAAAGGGGACGGTTCACTTATAACTGTCCCTGATCATTATTAAA
Source organism: Ottelia alismoides (assembly GCA_037367405.1). NCBI lineage: Eukaryota > Viridiplantae > Streptophyta > Magnoliopsida > Alismatales > Hydrocharitaceae > Ottelia > Ottelia alismoides. Next base: position 258,753 of record JAZKJV010008977.1, on the reverse strand, counting down.
GGGGACCGTTGAATGACCAACCCCGATGGTCTTATATCCCATCTCAGTCGAATCCATTCCTCAGTCTGCTACTCATTACACCCTCCCCGCCCCCACTGCTGCTCGAGCTCCTCCTCCCCTTCGAAGCCTCTGTCAATGCTACCACCACCTTCCACAGCTCTCTGTTGACGACACCCACTATTTTCTTCTTCGATTGTGCATTCTTTCCAACTTTTTTCATTTATAAAACATTATCGTTTTAAATATACTTGTTTTTAAGTATATTTTGTCTTTAAATATTAGTTTAGTCATTATGATTAATCATTGTCATGATTTTTATTTGTACTCATCATGTTTAATTGTAATGAAAGGGTTTATGAGGTTCCTATAGTTTAGTTGAACTGACTATACTCATGTTTTACTAATGATGTTTTTGAATTTTTATTTTATGTAGTTGTTATACTTATGATGTATAGTTGTAATGAAAAAAGTTATAAATCCGAATTAATGTTATACATAATGCTTGGAGAATAATACTAAAATGATTAGAGTATAGGAAAGATAGTGTCAAGAGATCCATACGAGATATTAAGCTTATTTTATCTTTGGATCTCTACCTTTAGGACATGGATTAAAAGTTGGATGAACAAAGGTTTGATGATTATCATACATATAACAAAGGTGTTAGCAGATTCCTAGATTGGGCATTTCGGTGCGAGTCACTCTATCCTATTGTAGGAGGCGAAGGAGATAGGATCCGTTGTCCTTACATTAGATGCAAGAACACTCTGAGTCACAATCGAAATGTAGTTTACGAGCACCTGATATTAAATGGTTTTTAGCTTCACTATACAAATCGGATGTATCATGGCGAAGGATTAATATTAGCTGAAGTCAATGATGTCTCGATTGATAATGAATGAGATATGTACGAAATAATATGATTGAAATGTTGGGCAATATTCGAAGGCATAAAGTTGATGAAAGGATCAAATCACTTCCGGATACTTTACATGGAAAGATAAAAGATGCAGAAAGTCATATATGCCCAGGAATCAAAATGTTTCGTTTATGACTTCTTTTGGAGTTGTTTAAGTTAAAATTGAAGAATCGTTGTACAATGGTCATGATGACAGATGTATTGCAGTTAATTAGGATATTATTAAATAAACCTAAAAATTTCCCAAAAGATTGGAAGGACGCTCAGTCCAGATTCCGCTTACTTAGACTAAATTACGAGAAAATTGATGCATGTCCAAACGACTACATTTTATATTGGAAGGAATATTCAAATTTAGATACATGTCCTGACTCCAAAGCCAACAGATATAAGAATGCGAGTCATGATTCGAAGAGGAAAAAACCAGAGATGATTTTAAGGTTCTTTTCTTTGATTCCCCGATTACATCGATTATATTCATATGAAAGAGAAACTAAATTAATGATATGGTGCAGAAATATTAAAAAGAAATATATAACTGGTGTTATGCGACATCTATCAGATACCTAGGAGTAGATGAAATTGATGAAAGATATCCATCGTTCTCTAAAGAAGTAAGAAATGTAAGATTAGATCTTGCTTCCGACAGTTTTAATCCATTCGGAAATATGAGTACGAGTTACTCTAGTTGGCATGTAATACTTGTTATATATAATCTCCCACCTTGGATGTCGATGACATCTTCTTTTATGATGATGTCTTTATTAATAACCAGTCCAAAAGGGACATGTAATGTAATAGACATTTATATGCAACCTTTGATTGACGAACTTAAGATTTTGTAGAATTCTGGAGTGAGGACGTATGACACGGTAAAGAAAGAATTCTTTATAATGCGTACTTCTTTATTATGGACAATTAATAAGTTTCCGGTGTAAACTAATTTATTGGGTTGGAGTACCGAAAGGTAAACTCTAGTTTGCATGGACAAAAGACGTTCGACATGGCTAACCGCGAGTATGAAAAATTGTTATTTGGGCCACCGTCATTTCTTACCTGTGAATCATAAATGGATAAAAAGTGAAAATAATTACAAGTTTGACAGACAGTTGTTTGAATGTCGTATAAATTTGAATCGACGATCTGGTAGCACAACGTGGAAGGAACAATAAAAGTTGGGTAACTTCTCTCTAGGTCGATTATTTAAGAGGAAGTTATCCGACGAATTGCTGAAACCAAGTATATTTTTTCAAAAACTATCATACTGGCATACTTTATAGGTCCATCATAACTTAGATGTGATACATATAGAGAAGAATGTTATAGAAAGTATTCTTGGAATTTTAAATCTCTGAAGTACTGCGAAAGACAGTTTGTGAGTTAGACGTGATCTGATATAGTTGGATATCCAGCCCGAGCGACATACGACAGAGTTAGATATTAATTCTATAGTAATAATTTTTGAAGCGATTTATACATTATCCGGTGATGACAAAGATAAGATATTCAATTTTATAAAATTAATTAGACTATCAGATGTATTTTCGTCACAAATAAGCAGATGTATAAATCTAACCGAAAGGAAGATATCATCATTAAAAAGTCATGATTGCCATGTATTAGTGCAAGTTCACTTTCCGTTAACCATCAGGAGAGTTGTACATCCTGATGTTATGCATAGACTAATCGAACTCAGACAATTTTTTAGAGTCTTGTGTTTGAAGATTTTAGATCCTGAAGTGTTGTTCTGGTTAGAAATAGATATTGTTACCAGGTCTTTCCACCTACTTTTTCTATATAATGATACATTTAATTGTACATCTCGCTAGCAAAGCTCGAATATGTGATCCTGTACAGTATCGATGTATGTATCCAATTGAACGATATCTAAGGAAATTAAAAAAAATCGTGTTTAATAAAGTTGTACCTGAAGGTTGCATTGCCGAAGGGTATTTATGTGAAGAATGTATTACATTATCTGACATGTATATGAATGATGGCAAGAGTATCATATTTAATGGGTTTGAACAAAATAATGATGGCAAGTTGTGGACTGAAGATCCCAACAAACTTTGGATATTTCAACAAAATGGACGAGCTATTCTAAAGAGTATCCGTTGATATATTTCAAATGATTAAAGATACCTTATTCATTACTATATCTTAATGCTATTAGATGAGGCTAATTGTTTCTTTGAAGAGTTTCGTTCAACAAGTACTAAGAAATCGAACTTTTCTTAATAGTTGAAGGATAGTATTGAACTGTTAAAAGTTACCAAAGATGAACGGTGAAGCATGAATCTTGATATTATCCAATGGAGTCCATTTTCAATAGTAGTGTCACATTCTGGCTATATCATTGTTGGATTTAGATTTCGAAAAAAAATCAATTGATCAGAATAAAGAAACACAGCTTGCTGGAGTGATAGTGAATTCCGAGCTCTCATCTGGAATTGATGGATACTATAGTGAAATTATTGATATATTAGAAATCAGTTTTACACATGATGCAAGATGTGTTCTATTTGGTTCGATATGGGTCGTGTTGGAGGAGGTTATAAGAAAAATAAAAATGGAGTTCTCTCTTTAAAGCAAATATGTCAGTTATTAACGAACAACCTGTATGCTCTTACCAGTCAAGTAGAACATGCCTTTTATGTACCAGAAAACTTTGTTAGTGGGTGGATTATACATGTTAGGACAACACCGAGAGATTTGATGTTAACGAAGAGGAAGATGCAGTGGATAATGATGTTTCATACCAGAATATTTCAAATATTTTTTTCATTCTGTAATAGATAAAGACATTTCTACTAGCAACGCGAGGTATTTGTAATTTTTGTTTTACATTCAAATAATATGAATTCTTGTAATAGATCTAAATGTATTTTTTAGTTATATTCTATTAATATACAGATATGGCTCTTAGACCCAAGCGTATTCGGTAAGTTCCTGAACCTGCTCAGTATCCACAAGGAGGATCTTCCGATCCCGACAGTGGCAGATCTCAGAGATAATGGCGACTGTCTTAGTATAGGTTCCTAGATCGTATTGCACCCAAGAAGACATTGCATGTTCGTATCGTTGGAGGAAATGAAGTGGGTGAGAACTCCACAGAGTTTTGGAGCTACCTTGTCCAGGTTGCTTGTGCATGTGTCCCTATCATGACGCATGACTTTCGACAGCTTCCTTTTGTTGTCAAGGCTGTCGTACTATCTTATTTTGAGGTATTGTACAATTGAATTATTATTTTCATTATTTTAATATACTCAGCTATTTTATTCATCTTGGATTAGGCTATTTTTACTTGGGAACGCAATGCCACCGTCGACACCCAGATTCTTTCTCATGCGGTTGAGATGTTGTGTCGAATACAAGGGACACATAAAGGTGAAGGTAACAACATATGTATATATACTTATAAGAAAAGATGAACACTTACGATATTTTTTCCCTCTATTTAGTATTACAACCCCCAAATTCCAAATGAGCAGCTTGTGTAGAATGTCCCACCAGGTGTTACACCAGATCAGTGGAGAGACTTAATCAATTTCTGATCTAGTGAGGAATTCGTGGTATGTAAAATATTTTATATTCGATTATTTTATGATTGTACTAACTTTGATTAATAAGAGATTATATCTACAAAAAATACTTCGAACCGCTTCAAAGGTTTTAGGTCCACCCATAGGATGGGGAGAAAGAACAAAAACTAGTTGAAGGATGACATTGTAAGCATCGAAAAATTTAATTATAGGATAAATTAGGAATCTAATTTGAAAAATGTTTTATTTAGTTATTTTAATTGTGGGATAGCGATAGAGAGATGATCTGAATATAGGTTTTTACGGAGTCAAAGAGCAGAGATGTTGGAGGAGAAGTGCAGTGGGTTGATGACGCCTATGCACCAATTCATGTATGTAAATTATATTGTTAATTTTGAGAATGACTTATATTAAACTTTTTAAATAATATATAATTATGTAGGAAGAAATGATTAGGCTCTCTACCATGAGCTCACTAAATTGCATGGGGATGAGCACACTCCCTCTATGTGCCGATGAAGCCTTCCTTCAAGTCACAGGTACGAAACACAATGGATGCATAGGTTGCAGAGGACGTGGCGAAATGATCCGTACATGGTACAAAATGGATGGTGTAAGTGGGTCTCGAACATTTTCACAAGAGAGCCAGAGGAAGAGGGAGATGGAGAGGGATTTGCGCGATGTCAAGGCAAAGATGTCTGCATAGGATAAGGAGATGGCTAAGATATGTGCGGACATGGTGAATGTCATGGCATACATTACCCATCTTCAAAGTCAGGACAAGCGACTGGTAGACCCGGCACAACTCAGTGATGATGAGGAAAGTGAAGAAGAGAGCGATGAAAGTGAGGACTCGAGGTAGATTAGTTAGATGTAGAATATGTATCTTATATTTTAGTAGTATCTTGAACATTTAAATTGTTGTATTATAAAGTATGTAAAACCAGTACATTGTTTTGTTTTTAAGAATTAAGTAAGAATTTTGATATTTTTTAGTGTGTTGTTGTATTATTTACGTGGTTTTGTAGCATGAGAAGGAGATTAAAACCAATCAAATATTTATTTTATTTTTCTTTTAGAGCACAGAGGGGACGGTCGCAACCGTCTCCTCTTGTATCATGTGACAATCCCTTCTGTAACCAAGCAACTCGCTATCTCTCATTATGGGCCTCAATGACTAAAGGGGATGGTCAAGACCATTCCTTATGCGATTCTGTGAGCGTCTCCTAAAGCGATTTTAGTGAAGGGGATGATCACGATCGCCCTCGACGATAATTGGAAGGGACAGTTGATTAATCGAGAAATACGAGGGTCTAAATGTCTCCCACAAGGTGGAGACAAAAGTCGTTGCAGTGACCCTCGATAAATCCCGATTAAGTCAACAATTAACCCACAACAGAAATCAAGCAATGAAAAGCGATGCGGAGTTAAAATTTATTATAACTTTACAATAAGTGTATATAGGTGCAAGTATGTGTAGAGTGTCGAACTCAGGGAGCAATCAAGATAGATCAAGGCAATATTGCTAAAAAATGTGAAAGCGATCAAATGCCTACAATGATGCTATTTTTGTGGGTTTTAATTTTATAGTTTTTATTTAATTTTTGATTTTATATTTTTATATTTTGATTTTTAATTTACTGATTTAGTATTTTCTTTTTATATTTTGTATTTTTGTATTTTCTTTTAATCAAGATATAAGGAATATATACACACTAGATAGAAGCAAGATAAAAATAGAGATAAATAATCAAACTACAGGAAATAAAGTGTTTTTGTGATTTTTATATTTTTCTAATGTTTTTGTAATTTTTCTAGATTTTTCTTAATTCTTTTGGTATTTTTAGAGTCAAAAATACTGAAAACAGTGGATAAAATAAGGGACTGACACTAAAATGAGGATGAAAAAATATAACAGAGTTCAAAAATCCTCAAGTTAATTTTAAACTAAAGATAGCAAAATAGAGAAGCTTTAGAAACTGAAATTGAATTTTTAGGATTTTTGTGGAATTTTTAAGATTTTTATGAAGATTTTAGGGGTTTTAAAATTTTTAGGAGTTTTCTTCTGAAATTTTTAATGATTTTTGGTCTGGAGTTAAAACACACAGAAACACATAAATATAATTTGTTTTTGGAATTTTTCAACAACATTTTCTAGTTTTTATGTATTTTCTCATGCAAACAGTGCTGGAAATGCATATTTTTGAATTCTTATAAATAATAAAATGCAATAAAAATGAAAATAAAAATATGTCGTGAAACTAGAATGCAACATGAGCTTATGATATTTTTTTGGTATTTTTTAGGATTTTATAGATATATGAAATAAATATAGACAACAAAGAGAAACTACACTACTAGTAGGGGCATATATGTAAATATCCGAAGTCCAAGGGCCACAGTGCAATTTTCCCCCAAAATATATAACTGATAAATGAATTTCCATGACCAAATACAAATACATAAAACCGGCAAGGGTTTTCCTGCAAAATTCCCCGCCACGCACATGGTGTGCACGTGCATGGGGAGGACCTATGTGTAATTACTAAAAACTTGGGGGTGTATTTGCAATTTTTCCAAAATTATTACACGTGATAAAAAATTCCTGGATTGAAACGAAATATGAAAACCCGTAGGGGGTCCCTTGCAAAATACCCAGTCTCCTCACGTGCACAGGCACGCGAGGTGACGTAGAATGGGACCTGTTTGGAAATATTAAAAGTCTGGGGGTCTAAATGGAAATTTTACAAAACATTTGAACTGCAGATGAAAGTTTTAATACTAAATATTAAATACAAAAATCTCCAGGGTTAAAGGTGCAAAATACCCAAGCGGGGCGATCCAACGGTTGGCGTCCTTTACTAATCCATGTGTCGAGCAGCGGAGGGCCCATGACGGTTCGATGATGGTCGGCCCAGATTAGGTCCTCAGAAATTATCTGACGGCTAGGAGACGTGAGGATCTAACGGTTGGGATACGATCTGGAGCAACGGCGCGATCGAACGACAGAGAAGAGGGGAGGAAGAACAGGGAAGAACGCCGGTGAGACCAACATCCCCGAGCTGGATCCCGACCCTCCGACGGTCTGGGAGTGTGAGAGAAGGACGGACATGCTCCTAGGAGGTCGGTCTAGGTTCTGGAAGCCACAACGTCGGCGGAGAAGCTTCAGTGTACCGCCACGAGGGCGATAGAGGAAATGGGGTCCTGGTGTCTCCGACGAGCACTCCAAAATGCGCTCCAGATGCGATCCGTGCGCGTTGATCTGCAAAAACGGGTGAGAGGGACCAGGGCAAACTGCCTGGACCCCGCAATGGCAAAGCGGCGGTGTGGAACGGTGGTGCGATCTAGATGTAAGTTCGGCCGGAGGTACGCTCCGACGAGGGGGTAGTGAAGGGTGAACGAGTGATCGATGGTCAAATCTAACGACCCTAATCTACTCCTAAGGCTACGGTGAACAATAAAAGGCAAAAAGGAATAAGAAAGGGGACTACCTCGATGGCCGGAGACCATAGGGAGGAACCTCGATGCCGGTGAATGGCGGAGGTGGTGGAGACCGCTCTGGTCCTCGCCATGGCTCGCCGAAGGTGCTGGGAGGAATCCTGTCACACTACCTCGCACAGGCACAGGAGAAGAGGGGCTGGATTTGGTCCAAGAGGGTTCAAAATTCGAATGGAAGTCGAGGGTAGTATTTGAGGAGTTGACGACCATGCTCCAAGGATCGGGAAGGATCGGCTAAATCGACGCTCCACGGCCCTAGGAAAGCCTAGGGCGTGAAAGATGGATTGTCGAGGGACAAAAGTCCTGAAGGATGTATCATGAAATAGTGAAGGAGACGACCTCGATAAATCTGTAAAGGAAGACAAAAACTGAGGTCTGACAGAGGGGCAGGCGCCGGGTCAGACAGTTGGCCCGCTGGTCAACTCTCCAGCCCCCTGGTTGGTCCACGTGGACCGACCAGGAAAAAGCCTGGAAATAATATTTGTAAAATCATTTTAAATTAGTAAATGAATTTATTAATTTTCGATTATTAAATAAAAATATTTATTATTTTATAAAGTATTTTATTATGATTTTTATTTATTTTTTAGAGGTATAAAAATACGAGTTACCTTTTATAGCGTTTATAAGTATCTATATCTATATATTTTATTATTTTATTTTTATTTTGTATTTTTACTTTATTTATTTTTGTTTATTATTTTATAACATTATAAGATGTTTTTATACACTTAAATATATTTTTATTTTATCTTTCTGAAGTGTTTTGTACACTTAATAGAATAGAAGTATCAATTTTATAGGTATATGTACAAGTATTATACCTAGGTGTTAGATACATGTATTTTATCTTTGTGTTTTCTTTAGCTTTTCATTCTCTTTTTTCAAGAAAGGCAACCACTAGGTCTGATTTTAATGTACACATATATTATAAATAATATTTACAAAATTATAAAAATATAAAAGTATGAAAATAATGAATAACAAATAAAATGAATATTTTAATCTGTACAAGTATACAATAGGGATCAAAACTCAACTTTTAAACCGTAGCTCCGCAAAATACGAAACACCCTTCATTAAATAGCTTAATTAAAATTATATACAATGAAATGTGAGTTTGATGCATTTCGAGTTTTTATTTGAGAGTTACGAGTCTGGGAAGTTGGGATTATGGAATCTTATTCAGATCATAACTTTTGTTTGTGCATCATTTTTGAGTGAAATCAATTTTGTATTTTTCCTTATTTAATTTTCTACAATTTCATGTGCAAATTTTTTTTATTTGAAGTATAAAAAGTGGAACCAAAAATAGGTCCCAAAATGAATAAAGAATGAATTAAATAACAAGTATTTTTTATTGTATTTTGACCGTTATCTCCTCCTACTTTATTCCTTGTCGACCTAGTCATCGAGATGCCTAGGTCTCGGGGTTTTGGGTCATGAAATATTTACAATACTTTATTCTTTTTCTTTTCTTTTCTTTATTCTATAATTTTGGCTTTAAAAACTGTATTTTGTACACTATTTACATACACATGCATGAATGCTAAAATACAATAATTAGAGGTATTTACATGCATTTGCTAGGGTTTTTAAGGCAAAAAATGACAGAATAAAGATGATGAAATGTGGATTCATCACCCCCTATACTTTGTCTTTGCTAGTCCCTAACAAACACTTATGCAATAAGTGCAGAAAGAGAAACAAAGAAAAGAAAAAGAAGAAAGATGGATTAAGATTAATTATCGAACTTGTCTTCACAAAATCAAAGTTTGGAGCTTAAGTCAGACCTTTGGAATTTTAATGCGGTCGGAACCTTAACGAGAACCAGATTTGAAATCCAACAACCTTCAAGACTCCCAAAACTCTTCTCAAGTTTGCTCAATAGCCAGGTCAGAAACATTTCAACTCATACGCAAACCCTCAGACTATAAATCTGACTCGTACAGTGTAAGTGATGGTGACTCTTCCCAAATGAAATGATAAAGAGACTGACTTCTCCAATATGACAACTCAATGATTCCCAATCCAACAACTCATTCCTCTAGGAGCAGGGTATTCCCTTCTAAGTTCAAGTGACAACCAACTCAATAGGAGAAGGTGAAGGGAAGAATGGACGGTAGCCAATGTAGCTACCTATCCTGGGATGCAAGACCATTGTAGTCAAGTCATCCAGCTGCATGCTCACATGATAAATATGAGCATGCATTTTTATTTTTGAAGCTCAAGCATGCTTATTGACTATATAAATATGTACACTCCGGCATGCATTTTTATTTTTGTACAGGCGTGTCCACTTTTTTGGAGTTTTTGCTTTTGCATTTTTTAATACTATATACAATAGCATTTACATAAGGAGTTTTTCCTCTTGAGCAAGTAGACTATCCCTCTTTTGAAGATTTATTGCAACCCACAGTCTCCTGTCCTCAAAACTCATCATTACCGGATGGGTTGGGGTGCACTTCCCTCCCTAGAGGAGGACAAGTGTTTCCACCTGTGTGCTTCTCATACCGGTAAATCCAACCCTCTCACCACTCCAACTGAGTTGAGACATGTGAAAGGTGCATGTGTCCAAGTTAGGTCATTATCAACAAGAGTCGTGCGTGTGCTCCGAAATACTCTACTTAGGCAGTCAAGAATCCATTGAACCAAGTCTCATGATCCTCAAAGAATTAAGTCAACTAGACCTGAAGTACCTCAATTCCAGCTCCTATAAGGTTCCTGTTAATTAGGTAGATTTAAGGTCTAACCAAGCTCCAATCTTCAGATTTTACTTAGACTCGTTCAACTATCAAACTCAATCCGAAAAATGTGAATGCTATGCAGAAAATCTTTTTGTGATGCAATTTTCAAAGATGTGAACTTTTTATGGATTTTTGAAGAGATGATGCATATGCATTTTTTTTGTATTTTAGATTTTTTAAAAATGTTTTTCAAATGTTTTTGGTATTTTACTTTTGCAAATGTTTTTGGGATTTTTGAAAATCAAAAGATTTTTGGCTAAAAACTAGGTACAAATATTTACACGGGGATGCATCTTTTATTTACAAGAAGTGGATTTTAAGAATTTATAAGGGTAAGTGGTCGATTTTATAGGTATATACATAGATAATTTTAGGTGAGATGTAAGTATTCCTCAAACTTATTTGACAAAGGATTTTCAAATAATTTTGAAAACTATAGTCCAAAATAATTTTTACAAACAGTTTTTTCAAACAAGTACACACATTTGAAAATCATTTTGCAAAGGTTTTCCAAACAACATATATAGATTTTTCAAATATTTTGCAACCATTTTTCAAACCATTTGCAAATCAATTTTTAAACCTTTTTATTTCACAAAGAAAATAATTTTACAATCAAAATCTTTTCAAAGGTTGAAAACATGTAACAAAATATTTTCTAAATAGTTTTCAAAAGAATTTTTTACAAATATTTTCAAACTATTTTCCAAACATTTTGCAAAAAATATTTTCACCTGATTTATTAATCAGTAAGTACATTTAGAATTCGAGAAATCGTCACATCTTTTTATTAAGGGTTTTAATGTATGTTATAAGTATAATTAGCCACAATTATTACTAAAATATGAAAGTACGAGTTATGGCTAAAGTCTATGCGTAGTATATTCGACCCCCCTATACTTAGCTTGAGCTATGTCCTCATAGATCGGAGAGAAAAGAGAAGACATAATTCGTACTGAGTATAGAAAAGTCTAAAGAATTAACGAATAAGAGATGAGTGAATAAACAAATGAGAAGTCGACCGTCTTTTCTATACTTAGGATCAAATAATCCTACGTATAGCAGACCGTACACAAAGCAGGGAGGATCAAGGGTGGGAATGAACAGATCGTACTCAGACTGTCTCCCCCTATACTTAGGGTAAGATATCCCTAAGTATAGACAAGAAGAGGAGACAATAGAGAGGATCAAAGAATAGAAGATCTGGGGGTGCACACCCCCTATACTTAGGACAAAGTACATCCTAAGTATAGAAGACCGACAAAAAGGGGCGACACCTTTTCGGTAGATAAAGAAGATAGAAGAAGAAAAGAAGAAAAGAAGAAAAGAAGAAAAGAAGAAAAGAGAATATACAGATCACAACTCAATGTGTGCACCCCCTATACTTAGGACAAAGTACGCCCTAAGTATAGCAAAATCATAAGATGACAATGGGGTGGCACTGTGGCAGACATACGGAAGAAAGAGTGAATGATATGGACAAATGGATCTATACAGTGGAAGATAGCAGTGATATCATGTATGAAATGCAGCTGATGTGAATCGAAGAGCACATCTCATACCAACTGAATGGGGGAAACGTCAATGGTCAGTGAATCATGATCTAGATATAGTTTCAGGCGTTGACCGTTAACGCGGAAGGTAGACGAAGAGGACAACTTGGATATATCAACACTACCATTATCATGTACCTTCCTGACCACATACAATCCTTTCCACTTACTCTGTAATTTCCGTGGAAATAATTTCAGCCTAGAATCAAACAACAATACGCGTTGATCGGGCTCAAACTGTTTATGGCTGATATGAGAATCGTGCCATGTCTTCATTTTTTCCTTATACTGTAGGCTGCTAGAAAAGGCTGTGTCTCTCAGTTCCTACAGGGCTGCCAACTCTGCTTTCCTCTATTCTCCTATACTCTCGGGATCCAATAATAACTCAGTAACTACCCATAGTGACTTGTGCTTGATCTCCACTAGAAAATGGCACGACTTGCCAAAGATGAGATGAAAGGGAGATGTCCCTAATGGTGTCTTGAAGGAGGTCCGGTAGGCCCACAAGACCGAGTCCAAAAGTTGTGACCAATCCTTTCGGTCTGGGAGGACAACCTTCTGTAAGATAGTCTTGATCTCCCTGTTCGATACTTCGTCAAGATCATTAGTCTGAGGGTGATATGGAGTGGCAACACGATGGTCAATGCTGAACTCATATGCAAGGGCCCTAACCTTGTCGTTAATAAAGTGAGACCCCCCGTCTGAAATTAGAACTCTAGGTACCCCGAACTGTGAAATGATATTTTTCCTCAAAAAGCAGCACACGGTCTTAACATTTGCGGCTCGGGCGGGGAAGGCCAACCCAACGACTCACATAATCCATAGCAAGCAGAATGTACTCAAACCCCTGACTCTAAGGAAATGGGTCCATGAAATCAATCCCCCATGCATCAAAAACCTCACAAAAGTGAATGGGCTGCATGTGCATCATGTCTCTCTGTCTGCAAGTACCCATCTTCTGTCAATCAGTACATCTCTTCAAGAATTCATCAGAATCCTTGAAGAGAGTAGGCCATCAAAGGCCGTATTGGAGCACTTTCTGTGTTGTCCGTCTCCCAGAATGATGTCCTCCTGCCTCAAGCTTGTGGCAGTAGGTGAGGACACTATGCTTCTCTTCTTGAGGAATGCACGTCCTCAAGATGCTATACCCTCCTTCATGATAAAGGACAGGATCCTCCCAATGATAAAACTTGGCCTTCGCAAGGAAGGTCTCAAGTTTCTGCTTGGGCCAACCTTGTGTAACCGTCTTGGCAACAAGATAGTTCACAATGTCGGTGTACCATGAGAGCGAGGTGATTGCCAAGATCACCTCATCTGGAAATATCTATGTGATAGGTGCGCTGGCTCAGATTCCTCAAGGTTATCTAGGCGGGAGAGGTGATCCGCCACCACATTCTTAACTCCAAGCTTATCCTTAATCTCAATGTCAAACTACTGGAGCAGAAGGATCCATTTGGTAAGGCGAGCTTTGGCATCCTATTGGCCATGAGGTACCGGATGACGGTGTGATCTGTAAAGATAGTCACTCTAGATCCGAGAATATATGATCTGTACTTGTCCAAAGCAAAGGATACAGCTAGCATCTCCTTCTCTGTCACGGTGTAATTCTACTGGGCTGCATCCAAAGTCCGTCTAGCGTAGTGAATGGCGTACGACAATCCATCCCTCCTCTGTCCAAGCACATCCCCTACGGCAAAATCAGAAGCATCCGTCATGATCTCAAATGGGAGAGACCAATCCGGTGGCTGAAGGACAGGAGCTGTGACAACCATATTCTTGAGAGTCTCGAAGGACGCAAGACACTTATCATCTACAAGGAACTCGGTGTCTTTCATCAGCAAATCAGTGAGCGGTCGGGCAATACGACTGATGTCCTGAATGAACCGTCGGTAGAAACCGATATGCCCCAGAAAAGACCACAATTGACGCAGATTGGATGGTGGATTGAGTTTTCTAATGATATCCACCTTAGCCGGATGAGCCTCCATGCCCTTGTTGGAGATTATATGGCCAAGGACCGTCCCTTGAGTCACCATGAAGTGACTCTTCTCCCAAGATAAGACAAGGTTGACCTCTATGCAGCGCTAAAGCACACGGCCTACTCAGTCAAGACAAGCATCAGACCCATCGCCATAGACCGAGAAGTCATCCATGAAGACCTCCAAACAGTCACCCACCATGTCCAAGAAGATGGACAACATGCACCTTTGGAATATCACCGGAGCGTTGCACAAACCAAAGGGCATCCGTCTGAAAGCATAAGTCCCAAACGGACAGGAGAATGTCGTTTTATCCTGGTTTTCGGGCGCAATGGCCACTTGATTATATCTGTAGTACCCGTCAAGAAAACAATAGTGACTCTTCCCAGCTTGCCTCTCGATAATCTGATCAATGAATGGCAGTGAGAAATGATCCTTCTTGGTGGCCTCATTCAATCGTCTATAGTCCACACATACCCTCCAAGAAGTGGGTACCCGGGTAGCTATCTCCTCTCCAGACTCACTCACAACTGTAGTGATACCCATCTTCTTGGGTATCACATGTAATGGACTACCCACTTGGAGTCGGAGATGGGGTAGATAAAATCGGCGCTCCACCACTTTGATATTTCCTTCATAACCACATCTCAAATTTTTGGGTTCAGCCGTCGCTCGTACTCACGTGATGGCTTAGCATCCTCTTCAAGATAGATGTGGTGGGAGCACAAAGCTAGACTAATCCCTGGAGATCAGCTATACTCCATCCTTTCTCCTTACGGTTTCTTTCAAGAACCTCTATCAAACAAGATTCTTGTTCTCCAGTCAAATCTGCTGAGATGATGACTGGGTGCATATGTGGCTCACCCGCAAGGAATCTGTACCTCAACGACTGCAGTAAGGGCTTCAATTCTGGACAACTGGGAGGTGGTATATCTAGCTTCTGATATGTTTGTGTGATGGCTACCATGTCTGCATGAGAGAACTCTCGTTGTGCATTATAGTATGACGAAGGGAACCCTGCTAAATCATCTATAAACTGTACTGGCTAGCACTCCGTCCTAGTTGTCAGCTTAGAAGGAATCAGACATGGCAAGTAATCATCAAAGTCATCCCAATCAATGTCTGAATCTGAGGGATCTGAACTAGAAGAACAGGAATGAAATTCTGCTTCACCACTCATCACGGAACTGTCGGCCTCAAATGTGTCCTCTGCCAGGGGTGTGCTCTCCAAGTTCTCAACTGCCATAAGCTGTAGGTATGCTGACTCTGCGGGCAGGGCGAGGGCTCGTGCTACGGGATCTGTCCAAATGGATTCAACATCTGTCATCACAAAATCACACTTCTGGTGGACGTCTCGCTTAGCCTCTGTCATCTGGTCGGTATCACTCGACTTCTCTGAGCATGTTGATTCTCTCGCTTTGGTCTCGTCGATTGTCTTTATTTGTATACTTTCACCCTCTACGCGAAAGTACACCTTCCCACAATCATGGTCGGTCATCGCCTTGGTAGTGGCCAAGAATGGGCGTCCAAGTATGATGGGGGCATCTGTTACCAACTCAGGGATGTACAACAAAGTCCATGAGGAATTTCAGGCCCTGAATGGTAACAACCACGTCTCTCAACAGCCCCTTCGGCCTCTTAATTGATCGATCAGTAAACTGAAGGACTGTCCTGCTTCGAAGAAGAGGACCAAACTCGAATCGGTTGAGTAAGGCTACCGGAAGGAGATTGATAGAAGAGCCGTTGTCTAATAGAGTACAATTAAACTGCTCCTCCTGAATCTCGCATCTGACATAGGGAACTCCTGCATTAGGTCTCTTGGCTGGCAATCTGTTCTGAATGGCAAAGCAAGTAGAGCGGGTGAGCACATGGATCTCATCTCTGCGGTTCCTCTTCTTCCTACGGACTGTAATCTTTTCTCTCAAATTCTTTTGGAAGAGGGTGACGTGCTCAAGCGCCTCTTGTAGAGTCGACTGGATCTAAAATCTGTCAATCATACGGTTGCTGAACTCTAACTGGTGAGTCTTTTTGGGATTTTCCTTTTTATTCCCCTTCTCTAAGTGGAGTGCTTGAGGGAAGGGAATGGTAGGGGTCTCCCCAAATGGAGGACTAGGAATAGGTCCCTGTGCCTGTGAAGGAATGGGCTCCATACAATGATCAACATGCAACACATATAGAGTCGAAGTGGATACAATAACTTTTCCTTTATTCATATTTTTTGTTCTTTTTCTTGTTATCACAGTCTTGAGATACAAAGGGTGGCAACACAACAGGGGAGCTCAACAAAAGTAGAAGTGGTGGCCTCAATACCACTCACAGCATCTGACTTCGCAACATCAGCACCGTGCTCTGACACAACATCAAAAATGGTGGCATTAACACCACCGTCTGTTTCTGGATCATCATCAAACAAAATGGTGGCCCCAGCACCACCGCATGTATCTGGAATCACGATGGCCTCAGCACCGTCATCTGGATCTGCATCCTTGGTGGCATCAGCACCACCGTCATCTACATCATTAGAGGCATCAACACCGCTACTCTCCTCATCTGGCGCTCCTGGTTCCTCGTGTGGCTGTCGCTCAGATGAGGCACCACCGGTTGGCATCCTACCACTCCTAGTAGTCATGAAATCAACATCACAAAAAGAAGACATGTCATCGAAAAGTCACTAGGAGTGATAACCTCTAAAGACTGTACCTATCAGATTTCCTCTTTAAATTGTTCGGACTAGGCTCAATCTGTTGTGGTATGGCAGCCTTTCCCTTGATGATATCCCTCATCTCCTGTCGGAACTCATCCATTTCCCGCCGGAAGGATGCCTACTGTTCAGAGAGCAAGCAGACGAGGTCATCTAGAGCTGGGTTCTCAAAGGCTGGCGCCTAAGAACCGGAAGTGTTTCGCTGCTGGAAATGAGGCTTCTACTGGTGAGAGTAGCGATGGGAAGGCTGGGAGTATGTCTGGTGAGGCTGCTGACGCTGCCTCCACTGCTATCCCTGATAGAAGGGACGGAGACCCTGCTAGTGTTGTTGGTGGGCATACTGGGGCTGCTGCTGGTGTTGGCTGCTCTGACTTCCCTGAGCGGGAGACTGCTGTTGGGAGGAGGTGCCTCATGTGGTCCAACGGAATCCAGAGTGATCATGCCGAATCCCGACCTACTGTGGGTACTGATGAATCCACATTTCATCATCTTGATTCTGTCATTTTGGCCACAAAAATCCTAGCAAATGCATGTAAATACCCTTAATTAGTGCATCTTAGCATTCATGAAGGTGTGTGTGTAAATAATATATAAAATACGGTTTTTAACACCAAAATTATAGAATAAAGAAAAGAAAAGAAAGAGAATAAAATATTGTAAATATTTTATGACCCGAAACCCCGATACTTAGGCATCTCGATGACTAGGTCGACAAGGAATAAAGTAGGGGGAGATAAGGGTCAACATACAATAAAAACACCTTTTATTTAACCCATTGTTTATTCATTTTGGGACCTATTTTTGGTTCCACTTTTTATACCTCAAATAAAGAAACTTTGTACATGAAAGTTGTAGAAAATTAAATATAGAAAAATATAAAATTGAGTTCACACAAAAATAATATACAGATAAAAAGTTATGATCTGAATAAGTTTCCAAATCCCCAAATTCCCAGACCCATATCGCTCAAATAAAAACTCGAAATGTACCAAATTCACCTTAAATTGTATATAATTTCTCATAAGCTATTTAATGAAGGTAGTTTCGTATTTTCAGAGTTACGGTTTGGAAGTTGAGTTTTGGACCCCACTTGTATACTTGTAAAGATTAAAATATTCATTTTATTATTTATTTATTATTTTTATAATTTTGTATTTTTATAATTTTTTAAATATTATTTATAATAAATTTATACATTAAAATCGGAATAAAAACCTAAAGAAAGGACAAAAATAAAATACTTGGGTATAACTCCTGTATATATACCTACATAGTTAATACTTTTATTTTATTAAGTGTATAAAACACTTTAGAAAAATAAAATAAAAATATATTTATGTATATAAACATATTTTATAAATTTATAAAATAATAAATCAAAATAAATAAATTAAATTCATAAAATAAAAATAAAATATTAAAATGTATAGGTAAATATACCTATATAGGCCTAAAATGGTAACTTGTACTTTTATACCTCATAAAAATAAATAAAAATCGTAATAAAATACTTCATAAAATAACAAATATTTTTTATTTTATAACCTAAAACTAATAAATTCATTTACTAATTTTAATTGATTTTTCTAATCTTTTTCCAGGGATTTTTCCTAGTTGGTCCATGTGGACCAACCAGGTGACAGTCCACGTTGACCTCGGTCAACTGGCTGTCCTCCCTTCTGCCATTGTGTCAGAATATCGTTTTTGTTCCATTTCATGAATTTTTCGAGGTCAATCCTTGCATCATATCGTGATAGTCTCTTCACGACTTTTGTGCCTCGTTCATCGCTCTTTCACGCCCTAGGCTCTCCTTGGGCCGAGGGTCGACGATTGTGGTGATCTCTCTCGGTCTTTGGAGCTCGGTTGTCAACCCCATATATTGCACCTCGACTTTCCCATTTAAGTTTGAACCCTTAATCCTAGGTTCATCTCCCATTTTCACGCCCAATAGCTCAAGGAAGGTGACAGCTTCCTTTTTAGAGCCTCAGGCCGGTCGAGCGACACCCGAGGAGGCTCCACCACCTCCGCCATCTCCGACGTCGAGGTACCCCCAACTCTGGTTCCAGCCATCGAGGAAGGGCATCTTTCTTCCATTTTCTTGCGCATTTCATTTCCCGTAGCTTAAGGATCCCATCTCCCCGATCATCTTCACGTTTAGCCCATCCAGTCGTCCTTCACGAACACCTCGCCGGAACGCACCTCTAGCCACCATCTCGCGCTGCCTTTCCACGCTCCCATTCCACCCTTGCGGGGTCCAGGCATTTTGCCCTGGACCCTCTCACCCTTTTTGCAGGACTTCGCATATCAAAGAGAGCATGGGGGCTCGTTTTAACCCTCGCCGGAGACCCGCGAAGCCCGCCAGCTCCGCCGTCTTCCCCAGCGAGCTCCGGCCACCGCCAGAGCATTTAGGAGCCACCAGGACCTAGAGGAAGCACCCAGGAGCTCGCAGCCCGTTTTTGAAGCCCAAAGACCACCAGAGGACGGAGCTAGAACTCGGGGAAGCTCGCCTCGCCGGCGTTGCTTTCCTATTCTTGCTCCGCCGCCAAGCACCGTCGGATAGAGGCCGGAGCCCCAGGTGCACAACAGCCGTCCGATCTTCCTGCCCTTCCACCGTCAGATCTTCGGGGAAGATCTAATCGTAGCCGTCAGCTGCGAAATGTCATCGCCCGTTGCGTGCGCCACGTGGACAAGTGACCGCGTCCCAGTCGTCCGATCACACATGGGGCTTTTAGGCGTGGGTATTTTGCATCTCAACCCTCGCATATTTTTATATTTCTATTTAGTCTGGTAACTTTCATCTGTAGTTGAAATATGTCTGTAATATTTGCATCTAAGCCCTCGAACTTTCATTAATTACATTTAGGTCCAGTCCACGTTACCTCACGTGCCTGTGCGCGTGAGGGGATTGGGCATTTTACAAGGACCCCCCTGGGGGTTTATCTATTTCGCTTTAGTCCAGGAACTTTGCTATTACGTGTAATATTTTTGGATATTTTACACGAGAGCCCTTGGGATTTTTGTATATTGCATTTAGGTCCTTCACAGGTGCGTGTATACCACGTGCAGGGTTGAGAATATTGCAGACGTGCCCCCACAGGTTTGTGTATTTGTATATGGACATGGAATCTTGTTTATTAGTTATAAATTTTTATGAAAATTGCACTGTGGCCCTTGGATTTAAGGATATTTACATATATGCCCTTGCTAGTAGTGTTGTTTCTCTTTGTAATCTCTATTTATTTTATGCATCTATGAAATTCCAAAAATCACAACAAATTAACTTAACTTCCTGTGTAGCTACTATTTCACGCCATACTTTTGTATTGCATTTTTATTGCATTTTATTATTTTTAAAAATTCAAAAACTTGCATTTGTAGTACTGTTTGCATTAGAAAATACATAAAAAATTATAAAAGTTTTTGAAAAATTCAAAAAAAGTATATTTTGATTGTTTTCATGTGTTTTAACTTCAATCCAAAAATCATTAAAAATTTCAAAAGAAAACCCCTAAAAATTACAAAACCCCTAAATTTCTCATTAAAACCTTAAAAATTCTAAAAAATCCTAAAAATACATTTTCAGTTTTTGAATTTTCCTTATTTTATTACCTTTATGTTAAAATTAATTTGAGGAATTTTGGACTCTGATTTATATTTTTCATCCTCATTTTAATTTCTTCCAGCAATATTTATTCACTTTTTTCAGTACTTTTGACTTTAAAAATACCAAAAAATTAGGATAAATATAGAAAGAAATCACAAAAACATTAGAAAATAGAAAATTCACAAAAATACTTTATTCCCTGGATTTTGAGTATTTTTCCCCATCTTTATCTCTCTCTCTCTCTTATATCTCTTATATTTTATATTCTATATAGTTTTATATATTCATTAAAAGAAAAAGAAAATACAAAATTCAAAATATAAAAATAAAATACAAAATCAGTAAATTAAAAACCAAAATATAAAAATATAAAAATAAAAAATCAAATAAAAATTATAAAATTAAAAACCCACAAAAACAACATTGGTAGATACATTATCAGATTCATTCTAGTGCATTAGTTCCTTGTTCTATCCTACTTGCTCCCTGAGTTCGACACTCTACACATACTCATACTATACACACTTATTGTAGAGTTATAATAACTTTTAAGTCCACACTTTGATTTCATTGCTTGATTTATCTATGGTGGGTTAATTGTTGGTTTAATCGGGATTTACCGAGGGTTGCCGCAACGACTTCGTCTCCGCCTTGTGTGAGACATTTAGACCCTCGTTTCTCTCGGTTAATCAAATGGCGTCGTTGCCGGGGGCAACACCGTATAGATCATTATTTTGTGACTGATTGTGATTGTGTGTTTACAATTACTGCTTCATTCATTTCCCTTGTATTTGAGTTACATTGTTGAGCTATCTGACCACTTTCTTTTTGTCTTTGTGCGACGTCATAGGCTCTTGGGCACCCACCTGAAATCGGCTACGACCTGCACGAAGAAGACTTAGAGTTTTTGTAGATTAGCTCTAGTTTACTTTTCTGTCTATATTTTTGTAATTATTTGTGAGAAAGTGACTCCAAACTTGTAACTTAAACAGGACTTGGATACTTCGAAACTTCACGAGGTCCAGTGCCCGAGGGGTTGTTTCCTTGGGGACCTCGTCGGTTTTTCACGATTTTTCTCGTGGTTTTTGTCGCCTTTATTACCTGCTTGTTTATGCGGATTTAGCCCTTAGATCTAGGAGTTTTTATTGATTGTGACGTAAATAGCTAAGGCCCAACACCTAATATCTTGCATGTGCCTATAGATCGTAATTGGACTTAGCTAAATATCAACTGAAAAAGCTATTGACTTGGACTGGAGACCACGTGCCGGGAGGGGTCTTATACAACGCGTGCAAGATCCATTGTGGAGGACACCGATCGGCTCCCAAGACTGGTCTCCGGTCTCTCTTCCGGGTCTTAGCTATATGTTCTTCACTATTAATAGAAATTGCTCATCTAGGGACGGTTTTCTTCGTGCATCATATAGGTAGTTTTGTTCCTATCTTTTAATTTATGTGCAGATCACCCTGCATGTAAAGTGCTGGAGCAAGGGACGTATTTCTATCTCTGCATGCATCATTGTGTTTGATCGCGCATCGGCTTTTCCGACTTCCTCCCCCATTTTATTGGACTTAAAATAATTAAGAGATCAGAAAATTTGTTAGGCATTGTCTTTATTGAGAAAAATCCTAAAAAAGTGAAAACCATAAAATTGGGACTGCTAATGCAAACTTGACTCTAAAACTCATCCCGCCAAAAATTTTGTCTTGGGGAGAGTAACCCCCTCATTGTTTGATTTATCTGCATCGAGAGAGTGACCCACACACTAGGGTAGAGCCACACCCGAAATCTTGGTCGACTACTGGTCTTGGTGAGTTGTT
This sequence comes from Ottelia alismoides, assembly GCA_037367405.1. Lineage (NCBI taxonomy): Eukaryota > Viridiplantae > Streptophyta > Magnoliopsida > Alismatales > Hydrocharitaceae > Ottelia > Ottelia alismoides. Next base: position 236,387 of record JAZKJV010008977.1, on the reverse strand, counting down.
CTCCAGTGAGGATCTCTCCGGTAACCGGTAAAGCGGACTGCGACGTCCTTAGAAGACATGGTTGATCGGGTAGCCGGTAAACGGTCCGCAACTCCTACTGGCTGGGAAAGATCTCATTTGGGATTGGGACAATTGGCTAGGAGAGTTGGGTTCCCAACGGCTTGCTTAATCACTCTGATAGATTGACTGATCACCTTAATAAAATTTGACAATATAAAAGACCGAACCTTCATGGTCATCAGCTCAGAGTTGTGTAGGTGAACTGGGGGTTTGTTTTCACATCCTATTGCATTCCAGATCTCATTCGCCCTTTTTCTAGATCAAAATGATGGGAAGGAGATCCCTTGGACCACGTCTGTTGGCACCGCTATCGAGCACTCCTTCCTATTCATATAGGTCGGCTTCGGGGAGTCCATACCCGCTCTCCGAGCCCGAGTTTACTTCTGCCTTGTTCCCCCTCGACCATCCTTCTTCCTACATCAGTCCAGTAGTGTTAGAATTTAGTGAAGCACACATTTCAGAGCATTTGACGACACCTGAGATGGGTTCTTTTGCCTTTTCAGAGAACAAAGAAATGACCGACAGAGGAGAACCCCCAAATGAGCAGGAACACCCTCCATTCATATATGACCAAGCTGCCATCAAACATTCACTATTAGCCTCCCTGGAGACCATGCAGAGACAGATCAGAGACCAGGGAGTATTCATGGGTGATATCATGAGAGAGCTGGCGCAAATGCGAGAAGGCAGAGATGACAAACCTGAGGGCGGTGGTGGAGACATACCAGAAGCAGCAGGCGGAGGAGGAGAACCTAACCAGGATAGGCCACCGCCTATGACCATGAGGCAATTGCACAACCCAGCTACTATCCTCACTCACCGATGGATCCAGCTTCCTCCCATTGTCGGGAACTTCGAGCTTCGCCCGCAGACCATTCAGTTATTACCCAAGTTTCATGGGCTAGCCACCGAGGAACCTCATCTCCATCTGCAGGAGTTTGAGATGATTTGCAGCACTGTCCATGAGAGATTCGTGGACGAGGACACAATTAACATGATTACCTTCCCATTCTCCTTAGCTGACAGAGTAGCCTACTGGTTGAAACATCTTGGGAGGTATGTCACATCCTAGGCACAACTCCGGACCACATACTTGAATAAGTATTACGCTCTCGGCCGGACCAACACAGCACGAGCTATGATCAGTAACTTCACAATGGTCCCGAATGAACAATTCCATGAGGCTTGGGATCGCTTTAGAGAGCTCATTGACTGGTGTCCACATCATGAGATATCAAAGCCCAACTTGGTTCAGAGTTTCTTTTGTGGGCTGACACCGGAGCTGTAGGGGCTTGTAAATGCCTCTTGTGGTGGGTCCTATTTTTCCAAGGGTGAAGACGACGTTTGGGCCATCTATGAAGGGATGGCAGGGAACTCGATAGTCATGGCCCAAGCCCGAGTCTACACGCAGCAGAAGACCCCCCAAAGAGCAGGATCATTCCAGAGGGCCGTCCGCATCGATGCTAGTCCCCAAACTCCGTCATCAGTCGTAGCCCATGCCGAATCCGCCGCAGCCGACATGAGGATCATTAGCGAGAAGTTGGACCGCATCGAGATCCTTGAGAAGAAGCAGAGTCAGGGGCTGGCCTAGATGTACCAGTTGACGAAGACTATGAGCGACCTGGAAGACAGAGATTATGTGTATTCAGGAAGCACAGACGTCCGCGCAGCCCTCCAGATCACGTGCTGATGCCAGCAACCCTCTGCCTTACACCGCCAGGTTCACCACATACAAGCAGAGCCAGTCTAGACGCTACAGTACTACCCATCGCAACCACCATCTCATGACACTCAGATGGTGGTCTATTAGCCAGATCAGCCATTGTCAGCTCTCCCTCCACCATCCTTCGAGCAGGAACCATTGATGGAAGTCAATGGGATACGGTACGACCAATACCCACAACCGGTCGGGATTCGGTGGGATCACCCCGGATTCCGATGGACCACCAGAGGTACTTCCTCCCAACAGCAGTCTCCCGCTCAGGGAAGTCAGAGCAGCCAACACCAGCAGCGGCCCTAGTATTCCCAGCAGCATTACTAGCAAGGTTCTCGTCCCACATATCAGGGACAGTAGTGGAGGCAGCGTCAGCATCCTCACCAGACATACTCCCAGCCTCCCCATCTATACTCTCAGCAGCAGCCTCATTTCCAGCAGGGGAACACTTCCGGTTCTCAGGCGCTCGCCTTTGAGAACCCATCTCTAGATGACCTCGCCCGCTTGCTCTCTGAACAACAGGCATCCTTCCGGCGGGAAATGGATGAGTTCGGGCAGGAGATGAGGGAAATCATCAAGGTCAAGGCCACCATATCAACACAGATTGAGCCTAATCCGAACAACTTGAAGAGGAAATCTGAGCAGGTACAGTATTCAGAGGTTACCACTCCTAGTGACTTTGTGGATGACATGTATTCTTTTTGTGATGCTGATTTCATGACTACTAGGAGCGGTAGGATGCCAGCCGGCGACGCCTCATCTGAGCGACAACCACACGATGAACCATGAGTGCCAGGTGAGAAGAGTAGCGGTACTGATGCCGCTAATGATGTTGATGATGGTGGTGCTGACGCCACCAAGGATGCAGATCCAGATGACGGTGTTGAGGCCGTCGTGATTCCAGATACATGCGGTGGTGCTGAGGCCACCATTTTATTTGATGATCCAGAAGCAGACGGTGGTGCTTGCCACCATTTTTGATGATGCGCTAGAGCGCAGTGCTGATGCCGCGATGTCAGATGCCATGGGTGGTGTTGAGGCTACCACTTCCACTTTTGTTGAGCTTCTATCTGTTGTGTTGCCACCTTTTGAATCTTAGGACTGCGGTAATAAGAAAAAGAACAAAAATATGAATAAAGAAAAGGTTTTTGTATCCATTTCGAGTCCATATGTGTTGCATGGTGATCATTGTATGGAGTCCATTCCTTCACAGGCACAGAGACCTATTCCTAGTCCTCCATCTGAGGAGACCCCTACCATCCTCTTCCCTCACGCACTCCGCTTAGCGAAGGGGAATAAAAGAGAAAATTCTAAAAAGACTCACCAGTTAGAGTTCAGCAACCAGATGATTGGTAGATTTTAGATCCAGCTGACTCTACAGGAGGTGCTTGAGCACATCCCCCTCTTCCAAAAGAATTTGAGAAAGAAGACTACAATCTGCAGGAAGAGGAGGAACCACATAGATGAGATACATGTGCTCACCCGCTCTACATGCTTTGCCATTCAAAACATTTTGCCAGCCAAGAGACCTGATGCAGGAGCTCCCTATGTCAGATGCAAGATTCAGAAGCAACAATTTGATCATACTCTATTAGACAATGACTCTTCTATCAACCTCCTTCCGGCAGCCTTACTCGACCGATTCGAGTTTGGTCCTCTCCTTCGAAGTAGGACAATCCTTTAGTTTGCTGATCGATCGACTAAGAGGCCGAAGGGGTTGTTGAGAGACGTGGTCGTTACCATTCAGGGCCTGAAATTCCCCGTGGACTTTGATGTATTGGACATGGAGATCCCTGAGTTGGTAGTAGATGCCCCCATCATACTTAGACGCCCATTCTTGACCACTGCCAAGGAGGTGACCGACCATGATTGCGGGAAGGTGTACTTTCGCGTAGAGGGCGAAAGTATACAAATAGAGACGATTGATGAGACCTGAGCGAGAGAATCAACATACTCAGAGCAGTCCAGTGAGACCGAGCAGATGACAGAGGCTGAGCGAGACGTCCACCAGGAGTGTGATTTTGTGATGACAGATGATGAATCCATTTGGACAGACACAATAGCAGGAGCCCTCGCCTTGCCCTCAGATTCAACTTACTTACAGCTTATGGCAGTTGAGAGCTTGGAGAGCACACCCCTGGTAGAGGACACATTTGAGGCTGACAGTTTTGTGGTGAGTGATGAAGCAGAATTTCATTCCCGTTCTTTAGATTCAGATCCCTCAGATTCAGACATTGATTGGGATGACTTCGATGATTACTTGCCTTGTCTGATTCCTTCTGAGCCGACAACTGGGACGGAGTGCGAACCAGTACAGTTCATAGATGATTCAACAGGGTTCCCTTCGTAAGATTTTCATGAGAAGCGAGAGTTCTCTCATGCAGACCTGGTAGCCTTCACACAGACATATCAAAAGCCAGATCTGCCACCTCCCAGTTGTCCAGATTTGAAGCCCTTGCCGCAGTCGTTGAAGTATAGATTCCTTACAGGTGAGCCAGATATGCACCCAGTCATTATCTCAACAGATTTGACTGGAGAACAAGAATCTCGTTTGATGGAGGTTCTTGAAAGAAACCGCAAGGCGATTGGATGAAGTATAGCTGATCTCTAGGGGATTAGTCCATCCCTGTGCTCCCACCACATCCTCACCACGCCCGACCCGCAGGCGTTGCTGTGGATTATGCGAGCCGTTGGGTTGAGGCCATCCCCGCCCGACCCGCAGATGCTAAGATCGTATGTCGCTTTTTGAGGAAGAATATCATTTCACGGTTCGGGGTACCTAGAGTTTTGATTTCAGACGGGGGGTCTCACTTCATTAATGACAAAGTTAGGGCCCTTGCAGATGAGTTCAGCATTGACCATCGTGTTGCCACTCCATATCACCCTCATACTAATGGTCTTGCTGAAGTATCGAACAAGGAGATCAAGACTATCTTACAGAAGGTTGTCCGCCTAGACCGAAAGGATTGGTCACAGATTTTGGACTCGGTCTTGTAGGCCTATCGGACTTCCTTCAAGACACCATTAGGGACATCTCCCTTTCGTATCGTCTATGGCAAGCCGTGCCATCTACCAGTGGAGATCAAGCACAAGTCACTATGGGTAGTTACTGAGTTATTATTGGATCTCGAGAGTATAGGAGAACAGAGGAAAGCAGAGTTGGCAGCCATGAAGGAACTGAGAGATACAACCTTTTCTAGCAGCCTATAGTATAAGGAAAAAGTGAAGACATGACACGATTCTCATATCAGCCATAAACAGTTTGAGCCCGATCAGCGAGTATGGTTGTTTGATTCTAGGCTGAAATTATTTCCAGGGAAATTACAGAGTAAGTGGAAAAGACCGTATGTGGTTAGGAAGGTTCATGACAATGGTAGTATTGATATATCCGAGTTGTCATCTTCCTCTACTTTTCACGTCAACGGTCAATGCTTGAAATTATATCTTGATCATGATCCGCCGACCGTTGACGTTGCCCCCATTCAATTGGTATGAGATGTGCTCTTGGACTCACATCATATGCATTTCATACATGATATCACTTCCATCTTCCAGTGTATAGATCCATTTGTCCATATCATTCATTCTTTCTTCCGTATGTCTGCCACCCCATTGTCATCTTATGATTTTGCTGTACTTAGGACGTACTTTGTCCTAAGTATAGGGGGATGGACACATTGAGTTGTGATATGTATATTCTCTTTTCTTCTTTTCTTCTTTTCCTCTTCTATCTCCTTTATCTACCAAAAAGGTGTCGCCCCTTTTTTTCAGTTTTCTATACTTAGGACGTACTTTGTCCTAAGTATGTGGGGGTGTGCACCCCAAGTGCTTCTATTCTTTGATCCTCTCCACTGTCTCCTCATCTTGTCTATACTTAGGGGTATCTTACCCTAAGTATAGGAGGAGACAGTCTGAGTACGATCTGTTCATTCCCACCTTGACCCTCCCTACTTCGTGTACAGTCTGCTATTCTTAGGATTATTTGATCCTAAGTATAGGGGGGACGGTCGACTTCTCATTCGTTTCTTCAATCATTTCTTATTCATTTATTCTTTAGACTTTTCTATACTCAGTACGAGTTATGTCTTCTTTTTCTCTCTGATCTATGAGGACATAGATCAAGCTAAGTATAGGGGGGTTGTACATACTACGTATATACTTTAGCCATAACTCGTACTTTCATATTTTTACTAATAACTATGGCTAATTATACTTACAAAATTCATTAAAAACCTTAATAAAAGATGTGATTATTTCTCAGATTCTTTGTGTATCTACTGATTAATAAATCAACTGAAAATAATTTTTGCAAAATGTTTGAAAAATAGTTTGAAAATCTTTGTGAAAAATCTTTTGAAAACTATTTTGAAAATGTTTTGTAACATGTTTTCATCCTTTGTAAAACATGTTGTTTAAAAAATTTATTTTCTTTGCGTGAAATAAAAATTTTTGAAAAATGATTTGCAAATGGCTTGAAAAATGGTTGCAAAAATATGTGAAAAATCTCTATATACTGTTTGGAAAACCTTTGCAAAATGATTTTCAAATGTGTGCACATGTTTGTAAAAGCTGTTTGTAAAACTTATTTTGGACAGAGTTTTCCAAAATTGTTTGAAAACCTTTTCAAGTAAGTTTGAGGAATACATACATCTCACCAAAATTCACTCTATATATTGATCACTTACCCTTGTAAAATCTTAAAATCCACTTCTTGTAAAAACAAGATGCATCCCTGTGTAAATATTTGTACCTAATTTTTAGCCAAAACCTTTTGTTTTCAAAAATACCAAAAACATTTGCAAAATTAAAATCCAAAAACATTTAAAAAATCTCTTTGAAAAATACAAAAAAATACATACGCATCATCTTTTCAAAAATCCATAAAAAGTTCAAAATCTTTGAAAATTGCATCACAAAAATATTCTCTGCATAACATTTGCAATGGCATTCACATTTTTCAGATTGAGTTTGATAGTTGAACAAGTCTAAGTAAAGTCTGAAGATTGGAGCTTGGTTGGACCTTAAAATCTACCTAATTGATAGAAACCTTATAGGAGCTGGAATTGAGGTACTTCAGGTCTAGTTGACTTAATTCTATGAGAATCATGAGACTTAGTTCAATGGATTCTTGACACCTAAGTAGAGTATTTCGGAGCACACGCATGACTCTTGTTGATAATAACCTAACTTGGACACCTGCACCTTTCACTTGGCTCAACTCAGTTGGAGTGGTGAGGGGTTTGGATTTGCCAGTATGAGATGCACACAAGTTGAAACACTTGTCCTCCTCTAGGGAGGGAAGTGCACCCTAACCCATCCAGTGATGATGAGTTTCGAGGAAAGGAGATCATGGGTTGCAATAAAGCTTCAAAAGAGGGATAGTCTACTGGCTCAAGAGGAAAAACTCCCCATGTAAATGTTGTTGTATATAGTATTTCAAAAAAATGCAAAAACAAAAACTCCGAAAAAGTGGACAGGCCTGTACAAAAATAAATATGCCTGCTGGAATGTACATATGTATAAAGTCAAATAAGCAAGATTGAGCTTCAAAGTCAAATCATGTAAGCCTGCAGCTGGATGACTTGACTACACTGGTCCTGCATCCTAAGATAGGTAGCTACACTGTCTACCGTCCATTATTCTCTTCACCCCCTCCTCTTAAGCTGGTTGCCACTTGAACTTAGAAGGGAATACCCTACTCCTTGAGGAATGAGTTGTTGGATTGGGGAATCGTTGTGTTGTCATATTAGAGAAGTCAGTCTCTTTATCATTTCAGTTGGGAAGAGCCACCATCACTTACACTGTACGAGTCAGATTCATAGTCGTAAGGGTTTGCGTATGAGTTGAAATATTTCTGACCTGTCTATTAAGAAGACTTGAGCAAAGTTTTGGGATTCTCGGAGGCTGTTGGATTTCAAATCCGGTTCTCATTAAGGTTCTGCCCGCACTAAAATTCCAAAGGTTCGACTTAAGCTCCAAACTTTGATTTTGTGAAGACAAGTTCGATAGTTAAACTTAATCCAATTTTCTTCCTTTTCTTTTCTTTGTTTTCCTTATATGCACTTATTGCATAAGTGTTTGCTAGGGACTAGCAAAGGCAAAGTATAGGGGGATGATGAATCCACATTTCATCATCTTTATTCTCTCATTTTGGCCTAAAAAACCCTGGCAAATGCATGTAAATACCCTTAATTAGTGCATCTTAGCATTCATGCAGGTGTGTGTAAATAATATATAAAATACAGTTTTTAACACCAAAATTATAGAATAAAGAAAAGAAAAGAAAAAATAAAATAAAATATAGTAAATATTTTATGACCTGAAACTCCGAGATCTAGGCATCTTGATGACTAGGTCGACAAGGAATAAAGTTGGGGGAGATAAGGGTCAAAATACAATAAAAACACCTTTTATTTAACCCATTCTTTATTCATTTTGGGACCTATTTTTGTTTCCTCTTTTTATATCTCAAAAAAAGAAACTTTGTACATGAAAGTTGTAGATAATTGAATATAGAAAAATATAAAAAAATTGAGTTCACACAAAAATAATGTACAGATAAAAAGTTACAATCTGAATAATTTTCAAAAACCCCAACTTCCCAAACCCATATCTCTCAAATAAACACTCAAAATGCACCAAACTCACTTTAATTGTATATAATTTCTCGTAAGTTATTTAATGAAGATGGTTTCATATTTTTTGGAGTTACGGTTTGAAAGTTGAGTTTTGGACTCCACTTATATACTTATACATATTAAAATATTCATTTTATTATTTATTTATTATTTTTATAATTTTATAGTTTTATAATTTTGTAAATATTATTTATAATAAATGTATACATTAAAATCAGAATAAAAACATAAAGAAAGGACAAAAATAAAATACTTGGGTATAACACCTGTATTTATACCTACATAGTTAATACTTTCATTTTATTAAGTGTATAAAACACTTTAGAAAAATAAAATAAAAATATATTTACGTATATAAACATATTTCATAAATTTATAAAATAATAAATCAAAATAAATAAATTAAATTCACACAATAAAAACACAATATTAAAATGTATAGATAAATATACCTATATAGGCCTAAAATGGTAACTTTTATTTTTATACCTCATAAAAATAAATAAAAATCGTAATAAAATACTTCATAAAATTACAAATATTTTATTTTATAACCTAAAAATAATAAATTCATTTACTAATTTTAATTGATTTTTCTAATCATTTTCCAGGGATTTTTCCTGGTTGGTCCTCGTGGACCAACCAGATGACAGTCCACGTTGACCTCGGTCAATTGGCTGTCCTCCCCTCTGCTATTGTGTCAGAACATCATTTTTGTCCCATTTCGTGAATTTTTCGAGGTCAATCCTTGCACCATATCATGATAGTCTCTTCACGACTTTTGTGCCTCGTTCATCGCCCTTTCATGCCCTAGGCTCTCCTTGGGCCGAGGGTCGACGATTGTGGCGATCTCTCTCGGTCTTTGGAGCTCGGTCGTCAACCCCATATATTGCACCTCGACTTTCCCATTCATGTTTGAACCCCTCAATCCCAAGTTTGGCTCCCATTTTCACGCCCAATAGCTCAAGGAAGGTGACATCTTCCTTTTGAGAGCCTCGGGCCAGTCGAGCGACACCCGAGGAGGCTCCACCACCTTCGCCATCTCCGGCATCGAGGTACCCCCAACCTCTGGTTCCGGCCATCGAGGTAGCATCTTTCTTCCATTTTTCATGTGCATTTTGTTTTCCATAACTTAAGGATCCTATCTCCCCGATCATCTTCGCATTTAGCCCATCCAGTCATCCTTCACGAACACCTCGCCGGAGCGTACCTCCAGCCACCATCTCGCGTCCCCTTTCCACGCTCCCATTCCACCCTTGTGGGGTCCAGGCATTTTGCCCTAGACCCTCTCACCCTTTTTGCAGGACTTCGCGTATCAAAGAGAGCCTGGGGATCCGTTTTGACCCTCGCCGGAGACCCGCGAAGCCCGCCAGCTCCGTCGTCTTCCCCAGCGAGCTCCAGCCACCGTCGAAGCATTTTGGAGCCACTAGGACCCAGAGGAAGCATCCAGGAGCTCGTAGCCCGTTTTTGGAGCCCAAAGACCACCAGAGGATGGAGCTAGAGCTCGGGGAAGCTCGCCTCGCCGGCGTTGCTTCCATGTTCTTGCTCCGCCGCCCAGCACCGTCGGATCGAGGCTGGAGCCCCAGGTGCACAACAATCGTTCGATCTTCCTGCCCTTCCACCGTCAGATCTTCGGGGAAGATCTAATCGCAACCATCAGCTGTGAACCGTTATCGCGCGTTGTTCGTGTGCCACGTGGACAAGTGACCGCATCCCAACCGTCCGATCGCGCACGAGGCTTTTAGGCGTGGGTATTTTGCATCTCAACCCTCGCCTATTTTTGTATTTCTATTTAGTCCAGTAACTTTCATCTGTAGTTGAAATATGTCTGTAATATTTGAATCTAAGCCCCCGAACTTTCATTAATTATATTTAGGTCCTGTACGTCCACATCACCTCACATGCCTGTGCGCATGAGGGGACTGGGCATTTTGCGAGGACCACCTGAGAGGTTTGTCTATTTCTTTTTAGTCCAGGAACTTTGCTATTATGTGTAATATTTTTCGATATTTTACATGAGAGCCCCTGAGATTTTTGTATATTGCATTTAGGTCCTTCCCAGGCGCGTGTATACCACGTGTAGGGTTGGGAATATTGCAGACGTGCCCCTGCGGGTTTGAGTATTTGTATTTGGACCTGGAATCTTGTTTATTAGTTATAAATTTTTGTGAAAAATTACACTGTGGCGCTTGGATTTATGGATATTTGCATATATACCCTTGTTAGTAGTGTAGTTTCTCTTTGTTGTCTGTATTTATTTTGTGCATTTATGAAATTCCAAAAATCACAAAAAAATTAACTTAGCTTTCTTTATAGCTACTATTTCATGCCATATTTTTGTATTACATTTTTATTGCATTTTGTTAATTTTAAAAATTCAAAAACATGCATTTTCAGTATTGTTTACATTAGTAAATACATAAAAATTATAAAAGGTTTTGAAAAATTCCAAAAAAATTTATATTTTGATTGTTTTTGTAGGTTTTAACTTCAATCCAAAAATCATTAAAAATTTCAAAATAAAACCCCTAAAAATTACAAAACCCCTAAAATTCTCACAAAAACCTTAAAAATTCTACAAAAATCCTAAAATTACATTTTAAGTTTCTGAATTTTCCTTATTTTATTTCCTTTATGTTAAAAGTAATTTGAGGAATTTTGGACTCTGATTTATATTTTTCATCCTCATTTTAATTTCTTCTAGCAACATTTATTCACTTTTTCAGTACTTTTGACTTTAAAAATACCAAAAAATTAGGATAAATATATAAAGAAATCACAAAAACATTAGAAAAATATAAAATTCACAAAATACTTTATTCCCTGGATGTTGAGTATTTTTCCCCATCTTGATCTCTCTCTCTCTTATATCTCTTATATTATATATTCTATATAGTTTTATATATTCATTAAAAGAAAAAGAAAATACAAAATTCAAAATATAAAAAGAAAATATAAAATCAGTAAATTAATAACCAAAATATAAAAATATTAAAATCAAAAATCAAATAAAAATTATAAAATTAAAAACCCACAAAACAGCATTGGTAAATACATTATCACATTCATTCTAGTGCATTATTTCATTGTTCTATCCTGCTTGCTCACTGAGTTCGACACTCTACACATACTCATACTATACACACTTATTGTAGAGTTATAATAAATTTAACTCCAAACTTTGATTTCATTGCTTGATTTATCTATGGTGGGTTAATTGTTGGTTTTATCAGGATTTACCGAGGGTCGCCGCAGCGACTTTGTCTCCACCTTGTGCGAGACATTTAGACCCTCGTTTCTCTCGGTTAATCAGGTACCGGTCGTACCATATCCCATTGACTTCCATCAATGGCTCCTGCTCGAAGGATGGTGGAGGTAGAGCTGCCAGTGACTAGTCCGGCTGATAAACCACCATCTGAGTGTCCGGAGATGCTAGCTGTGATGGGTAGTACTGTAGCTTCTGGATCGGCTCTTCCTGTATGTGGTGAATGTAGCGGTGTGGTCCAGAGGGCTGGGTGGAGCTGCTACTACTGGCATCAGCACGCGATCTGGGGGGCTGCGCGGACGTCTGTGCTTCCTGAATACACAAGATCTGTATCTTCAGGTCCCTCATGGTCTTCGTCAACTGATCCATCTAGACCAACCCCTGACTCTACTTCTTCTCGAGGATCTCGATGCGGTCCAACTTCTCGCTAATGATCCCCATGTCGGCTGCGGCAGATTTGACTTTAGCTGTGGCTGCTGACGGAGTGTGGGGGCCGGCATCGATGCGGGCGATCCTATGATATGATCCTGCCTCTTGGGGGGCTTCTGCTGTGTGTAGACTCAGGCTTGGGACATGACTGCCGAGTTCTCTGCCATCCCTTCATAGATGGCCCAAACGTCATCTTCACCCTTGGAAAAATAGGACCCACCACAAGAAGAATTTACAAGCCCTACATCTCCAGTGTCAGCCCACAAAAGAAACTCTGAGCCACGTTGGGCTTTGATATATCGTGATGTGGACACCGATCGATGAGCTCTCTAAATTGATCCCAAGCCTCATGGAATTATTCATTTGGGACCAGGCAATCATCTTGATTGTGTCCTCGTCCACGAATCTGTCATGGACAGTGCTGCAAATCATCTCAAACTCCTGTAGATGGAGATGAGGCTCCTCAGTAGATAGCCTGTGAAACTTGGGCAATAACTGAATAGTCTGCGGGCGAAGCTCAAAGTTCCCGACAATGGGAGGAAGCTGGATCCATCGGTGAGTGAGGGTTGCAGCTGGGTTGTGCAACTTCCTCATGGTCATCGGCGGCGGCCTCCCCTAGTTAGGTTCTCCTCCTCCGCCAGCTGCTTCTGGTATGTCTTCACCATCACCCTTTGGTCTGTCATCTCTAACTTCTCGCATCTGCACCAGCTCTCTCATGATATCACCCATGAATACTCCCTGGTCTCTGATCTATCTCTGCATGGTCTCTAGGGAGGCTAATAGTGAATTGTTGATGGCAGCTTGGTCAAATATAAATGGAGGGTGTTCCTGGTCATCTGGATGTTCTTCTCTGCCGACCATCTCTTGGTTCTCTGGAAAGGCAAAAGAACCCATCTCAGGTGCTGTCAAATGCTCTGAACTGTGTGCTGCACTAAACTCTGAAAGCACTGGACTGATGGAAGAAGAAGGATGGTTGAGGGGAACATGGTGGATGTAAACTCAGGCTCGGAGAGTGGGTCTGGACTCCCCGAAGCCGGCCTAGATGAATATGAAGGAGTGCTCGATAGAGGTGCCACCAGACGTGGCCTAAGGGATCTCCTTCCCATCATTTTGATTTTGAAAAAGGGCGGATGAGATCTGGAATACAAACAAGATGTGAAAATGAACCCCCAATTCATCTACACAACCCTGAGCTGATGACCTTGAAGGTTCGGTCTTTTATCTCGTCAAATTTTATTAAGGTGATAAATCAATCTATCAGAGCGATTAAGAGAGCTATTGGGAACCCAACTCTCCTAACCAACTATCCCAATCCCAAATGAGATCTTTCCCAACTAGTAGGAGTTGCGAACCGTTTACCGTCTACCCGATCAACCCCGTCTGCTAAGGAGGTCGCGACCCGCTTTACCGGTTACCGAAGAGATCCTCACTGGAGAACGACTCACCAAGACTAGTAGTCGACCAAGATTTTAGTTGTGGCTCTAGCCTAGTGTTCGGGTCACTCTCTCGCAGCAGATAAATCAAACAAGGTGGGGGTTACTCTCCCCAAGACAAAATTTTTGAATGAATGAGGTGAGTTTCTGAGTCAAGTTTGCATTAGCAATCCCTATTTTATGGTTTTCACTTTTTTAGGTATTTTTCTTAATAAAGACAATGCCTAACGAATTTTCCGATCTCCTGATTATTTTATGTTCAATAAAACGGGGGAGGAAGTCGGAAAAGCCGATGCGCGATCAAGCACAATGATGCATGCAGATATAGAAATGCGTATCTTGCTCTAGCACTCTACATGCAAGGTGATCTGCACATAAATTTAAAGACAAGAACAAAACTACCTATATGATGCATGAAGAAACCGTCCCTAGATGAGCAACTTCTATTAATCGTGAAGCACACGTAGCTATGACTAGAAAGAGAGACAGGAGTCCGGTCTTGGGAGCCGATCGGTGTCCACCACAATGTATCCTGCACGCACTGTATACGACCCCTCCCGACACGTGGTCTCTAGTCCAAGTCGATAGCTTTTTCATTTGATTTTTAGCTAAGTCCAATTACGATATATAGGTACAGGCAAGATATTAGGTGTTGGGCCTTAGTTGTTTACGTTACAATCAATAAAAACTCCTAGATATAGGGGATAAATCCGCGTGAAACCAACAGGTAATAAAGTCAACAAAAACCATGAGAAAGTTGCGAAAAATCGATGAGGCCCCCAAGGAAACAATCCCTCGGGAACTGGACCTCGTAAAGTGTCGAAGTGTCTGAATGTCCTAAATATTACAAGTTATGAGTCTCTCTCTCACAATTAATTACACAAATATAGACAGAAAAGTAAACTAGAGTTAATCTACAAAAATCTCTAAGTCTTCCTCATGCAGGCCGTAGCCGGCTTCACGTGGGTGCCCAGACGCCTATGAGAACACGCCTCCCTCGATCCGCAATACCTTGCACAATGACAACAAAGAAGGTGGTCAGATAGCTCAAAAATGGAAGTCAAATACAAGGGAAATAAATGAAGCAATAAGGTAAACAAACAATCACAATCAGTCACAAAACGATCTATATGCTGTTGCTCCCCGGCAACGGTGCCATTTGATTAACCGAGAAATACGAGGGGTCTAAATGTCTCCCACAAGGTGGAGACAAAAGTCCCTACGGCGACCCTCGATGAATCTCGATTAAGTCAACAATTAATCAACAACAGAAATCAAGCAATGAAAAGTGATGCAGAGTTAAAATTTATAATAACTCTATAATAAGTGTGTATAGGTGCAAGTATGTGTAGAGTGTCAAACTCAGGGAGCAAGCAAGATAGATCAAGGCAATAATGCTAAAAATGTGAAAGTGATCAAATGCCTACAATGATGCTAATTTTTTTGTAGGTTTTTAATTTTATAGTTTTTTTTAATTTTTGATTTTATATTTTTATATTTTGATTTTTAATTTACTGATTTTGTATTTTCTTTTTATATCTTGTATTTTCTTTTTCTTTTAATCATGATATAAGGAATATATATACACTAGAGATAAGCGAGACAAAAATATAGATAAATAATCAAAATACAGGAAATAAAGTGTTTTTGTGATTTTTATATTTATCTAATGTTTTGTAATTTTTTCTAGATTTTTCTTAATTCTTTTGGTATTTTTAGAGTCAAAAATACTGAAAACAGTGGATAAAATAAAGGGCTGACACTAAAATGAGGATGACAAATATTAAACAGAGTTCAAAAATCCTCAAGTTAATTTTAAACTAAATATAGCAAAATAGGGAAGCTTCATAAAGTAAAATGGAATTTTTAGTATTTTTGTGGAATTTTAAAGATTTTTATGAAGATTTTAGGGGTTTTGAAATTTTTAGGAGTTTTCTTTGGAAAATTTTAATGATTTTTCGTCTGGAGTTAAAACACACAGAAACATACATAATATAATTTTTTTCGAATTTTTCAAAAACATTTTCTAATTTTATGTATTTTCACTTGTAAATAGTGCTAGAAATGCATATTTTTGAATTTTTATAAATAATAAAATGCAAGAAAAATGAAAAATAAAAATATGCCATGAAACTAGAATGCAACAGGAGCTTATGATATTTTTTTGGTATTTTTTGGGATTTTATAAATGCATGAAATAAATAGAGACAACAAAGAGAAACTACACTACTCGCAAGGGCATATGGCTAAATATCCAGAAGTCCGAGGGCCACAGTGCAATTTTCCCACAAAATATATAACTGATAAATGAATTTCCAGGACCAAATATAAATACACAAAATCCGCAAGGGTACGCCTACAAAATTCCGTACCACGTATGTGGTGTGCACGTGCCTGGGGAGAACCTATATGTAATTACCAAAAAACTAGGGGTGTATTTGCATTTTTTCCAAAAATATTACACGTGATAAATAAATTCCTAGACTGAAATGAAATATGAAAACCCGCAGGGGGTCCCTTGCAAAATACCATGTTCCCTCGCGCATAGGAACATGAGGTGATGTGGATAGGGACCTGTTTGCAAATACTAAAATTCTGAGGGTTTAAATGCAAATATTACAAAACATTTGAACTACAGATGAAAGTTTTTATACTAAATATTAAATACAAAAATCGCTAGGGTAAAGGTGCAAAATACCTAGGCAAAGCGATCCAACGACTAACGTCCTTCACTAATCCACATGTCGAGCAGCAGACCGCCGATGACGGTTCAATGATGGTCGGCCCAGATTAGGTCCTCGGAGATGATCTGATGGCTAGGAGACACGAGGATCTAACAGTTGGGATATGATTTGGAGTAGCAATGCGATCGAACGACGGAGAAGCGGGGAGGAAGAACAGGGAAGAACGCCGGTGAGGCGAACATCCACAAGCTGGATCCCGACCCTCCGACGGTCTAGAGCGTGAGAGAAGGCCGGACGTGCTCCTTGGAGGTCGGTCTAGGTTCTGGAAGTGACAACGTCGATGGAGAGGCTTCAGTGTACCGCCAGGAGGGAAGCGGGGGAAATGGGGTCCAGGGCTCTCCGGCGAGCACTCCAAAATGCGCTCCAGATGCGATCCGTGCGCGTTGACATGCAAAAACGGGTTAGAGGGCCCAGGGTAAACTGCCTGGACCCTGCAATGGCGAAGCAGCGGTGTGGAACGGCGGTGCGATCTAGATGGAAGTTCGGCAAGAGGTACGCTCCGGCGAGGGGGTCGTGAAGGGTGAACGGGTGATCGATGGTCAAATCTAACGACCCTAATCTGCTCCTAAGGCTACAGTGACCAATAAAAGGCAAAAAGGAACAAGGAAGGGGACTACCTCTATGGCCGGAGACCAGAGGGAGGAACCTCGACGCCGGCGAATGGCGGAGGTGCTGGAGACTGCTCTGGTCCACGCCGCGGCTCGCCGAAGGTGCTCGGAGGAAGCCTGTCACACTACCTCGCACGGGCACACAAGAAGAGGGGAAGGATTTGGTCCAAGAGGGTTCAAAATTCGAATGGAAGTCGGGGGTAGTATTTGAGGAGTTGACGACCATGCTCGAAGGATCGTGAAGGTTGGCTAAATCGATGCTCCATGGCCCTAGGGAAGCCTACGGTGTGAAAGATGGGTTGTCGAGGGACAAAAGTCCCGAAGGATGTATCATGAAATAGTGAAGGAGAAGACCTCGATAAATCCACAAAGGAAGACACAAATTGAGGTCTGACAGAGGGGCATGTGATGGGTCAGAGAGTTGACTCGCTGGTCAACTCTCCAGCCCCCCTGGTTGGTCCACGTGGACCAACCAGGAAAAAGCCTGGAAATAATATTTGTAAAATCATTTTAAATTTGTAAATGAATTTATTAATTTTGAGTGAAATCAATTGTGTGTTTTCTTCATTTAATTATCTACAACTTTCATGTACAAAGTTTCTTTATTTGAAGTATAAAAAGTGGAACGAAAAATAGGTCTCAAAATAAATAAAGAATGAATTAAATAACAAGTATTTTTTATTGTATTTTGGCCCTTATCTCCCCCTACTTTATTCCTTGTCGACCTAGTCATCGAGATGCCTAGGTCTCGGGGTTTCGGGTCATAAAATATTTACAATATTTTATGATTTTTCTTTTCTTTTCTTTATTTTATAATTTTGGCTATAAGAACTGTATTTTGTACACTATTTACATACACATGCATGAATGCAAAAATGCAATAGTTAGAGGTATTTACATGTATTTGCTAGGGTTTTTAAGGCAAAAAATGACAGAATAAGGATGATGAAATGTGGATTCATCAACAGTCTAAACCATCCCCTCTTTTAACCAGCAGCTCATGGTGTCTCGTTATGGGCCTCGACGACTAAAAGGTGGTCTAAACCATTTCCTATGCGTTTCTAGGTATCACCAAAAGGAGTTTTAGCAGAGGGGACGGTCGTGCCCATCACCTTCGATAATTGGAAGGGATGGTCTACATCGTCCCCTCCGAGCCTATGCAGCTCCCAGCTACTAGTTTTGGGTATCGAGGATGGGAGGGGACAGTTCAAACCGTCTGTCTTGCAAGTCTGTGCCCGTCCCAAGAGTTGGTTCCGCAGAGGGGACGAGCACGACACTCCCCCCTAGCATTTGGATGGGACAGTTTAAACCGTCCCATTGTAGGTTCGTCACAGATGATGGCAAAGAGATAGTCCTAACCATCCCTACTGTTCGTAGCAGAAGGGACAGTTGGAACCGTCCTAATGGATTTGAGAAAGGGGACGTTCGTATGTTGTGTCCTTTATGATCAAATGAGACATTGTTATAGGGAACGGACTAGCGACCATCCCTTCTAGTAAGAAGGGACGGTTTTCATAAGAAAGGGGATGGTTGTTGACCGTCCCCTATGGGTACTACTTGTAGGGAGGGTAAATTTTATGTAGAAATGCTGATTTCAACTCCTCCCAAGTCGTCACTACTTTTTCCAAATGGTCAAGGAAAAGCAGTCATCCTGATCACCCCCAGTGGGATATTAGGGTAATGCGCGGTTGCACAAATGCGGCCAAATTTCTTAAGGTGGATGTAAGGTTCCTCAGTTGTATTCCCATGAAAGGTGGGAAACAAAGACATGAACTATGGCTTCAACTCAAAATGGGCATGGATTGGTGGAATCTGGGTCCACTCAGTGACACTTCCTATCCTAAGGTTGTATTGTTTCCTTTAACGTCCGCTTCGACAATGATGTCCTATCTCCCATCTCTCAAAATGGGGTCCACCCATAGAAAATTCATCTCATGCACCTCCTTAGCTGAGCTCATTCTCTGGTTCCAGTTCATCCTTCCTTCTGCCGTCTCTCTCGTCAACCATCCTCCTCAAGTCATTCAACATGTCTTGAAATGCGATCTAGGCCAAGGCCTGATTAGTCAGCTACTGTTGGATGGCCTGTATAGAAGCAACTAATTGACTGCGGTGTACTGTCCTTCCCCCTGATTTGCATGTTCTATCGGTTGGGATTTTTCTTCTTCCTGTAGGAGCCATCTCTGAATCGACTTAAATGTATGGCTCACGATTGGGTTGGGAATCTGCATAAGGGAGTAACCCTATTCAGTGTCTTTTTGAACACCAACTGCTGAGATGAATATGAAATTAAGGTCCATCCTAGAGTGTTGTGAACAGAGCATAGGATATTGACTGAAATCGATCTCCATCCAATCTCCATCTATAAGGGGTTAATTATGGGACAAAAGTAGTTTCAGTTTATTTGGAAAGGAAGAGCTATCTCGGGTCGCGGGTCCATCCTGAATAGCGGATTTATTGGAGAAAGGAAAGTATTGAATGAAGGGAGAATCAGGGGGTCCAAGAAAAGTTCGCAAGATCTGAATTAACTTCTTGGAGATCACTCTGCCTTATTAAAGATGTTGGCGACATGGAATTGATGTGGGCATCGACGAGGTTCCGATTAAACCATTCATGTGATGAAATCTTGAGAGGATCAAAAGAGATAGATGATGGATGAAGAGTACGGAGACAAATAAGGAATAAAAGGAGTGTAAAACAGTAGAAGACTCACAATGAGCAAAAGTCAAATAGGAAGGAGAGAGAAATTGCGAATGTGTGCGATGTTTTTGATCTTGACCTTAATAAGACTAATCAATCAAACCTCAAAACAATGAATTCACCAACTCGACCCATGAAGCTGTGAAGGTTCAACAATTATCTTTGTTGGTTTTAGATTTAATTTCAGGTAATTTATCTATTAATCGAGTCCTTAGGGTGCTACGCCTATAGGAGAGAGTACTGATGGAAAAATATCGCGCACTTGTCATCCTTTTTAACCTGTAGTCTGCACTTTTTAAGGTCCTCGTAATCCTTCCTGGATTCCTACTCAGCCAAAGAAATAGAGGGAGGAAGCTGATAGGCGACACCAATACTTCAGATCTCGCTCTCAACAAAATCACCCGTGAGCGTATGAGAACCTACTCGGACAGAAGAAGGTGAGAGAGACACCCCCATGAAGGCATGTCCTAAGCTCAAAACTTTGGACAAGGTTGATGCTCTACACAATAGAGAACATCAATGTTGACCAAGCCCTACTCATCTACGTATGATAGAAGCGCCAGTACTTTGGAAATCCAGGCGATACACAAGACAACCACATACTGGGTTTTGGGCTCTAATCCTTACGAAGCTGCTCTCCCACTAGGAAGGAGACCTTCCAATGCAACCTGAAAAAATAAGGGCTTTGCTCACCCATGGCAATGAGTCCAATTAATCAATTTTGATTTAGGTCAAGTACTTTTAGCAGCCCCTTATTTTTTTTGGTGTTATCCCTTGCTTTGAGTGGATTCAATACAAGCACCTAATGTATTTTGTATTTTATTTGATTCCTATTTGATCCAAAAATAGAGGGAGATAATGGAAAAGTAATGCAAGGTGAAACAAAAATGAAAATCTCACCATAGTATCTAAATGATGAAAGATCAGTTAGAAGAATTACAATACTTCCTAGCTCTCTCCATGCGGGATGCAAAACAGGAATTTGTAAACATGTACTATATGTCGATATGCACATGGAAATCATCCTAAGTAGGCAATTGCTAACGTGAAGTAACAAATGCTAAGAACCAGGAATGAAACCTAGAGTCCGGTCTTTGAGCCTCCTCGGTGCCCACCATCATGGGTCCTGCAAGCGGTGTATGGAGTGCTCTCATGGCACACAGTTTCGAGACAAAGTGTTAAGCAATTAATTAATTCTAATTCCAAATGTGAAGACTATACATCCAAAATAGTTACGTATTTAGCCTTAGACTACACAATCAAGCATGCCTATAAACTAAGGGCTCATTCCACAAAACATATAGAAAAAAGAACGGAAATCTCAAATTGCAAGAAACAAAGTAAAATAAAGCGATGGAAAAATTTGGAAAACTGCGGTGAGACCTCAAATGAACAAACAATTGGAAATTGGACCCGATTGTCCAAATTCTATAGTACATGTAATATTATAAATTAATAGTCAAAATAAATCTTTCTCTCACAAAAAGTAAAAATCCTACGCTACTGTCTTCTCTCTCTCTCTCTCAAAAGAGCCTCTCACTCTCTCTTGTCTGCTAGGTAAGAATAGCTGTCTCCTTGTTCCAATGCTGCGTAGAATCACCTAGTCCACGGTCCCTCGCAAGAAGACAAGAGAAGATGCGTCATACAAATAAAAATATATAATTAAAAAATGAAAGATGAACTCAAAAATTGCCAATTAAAGAGGTAAAAATATACTCTACAAATTGTGCTCTCCAGCGGCCATTTGAAAAAAAAGAAAATGGGAGTCGCTAAATAATGGCCAAACAAATTAGGCTCACTATCGTTGAGGCAGCTACTCAAATCCTCTCGTTGTTTCAATAATTAACCCACACAAATAATTAAGTAATTAAGAGCAAGAGTTAAAATTTATTATACCCTACTAAGAATGTACAATGGAAAACAAGTAGAGGTCGAACACAGGAAGCAATGGAATAGAGTAGGCAAGATAAAAAAATTGAAGCATAATTTATCTCTCAAATATTTAGCCAAACTTTGGCTTTATGGATTTTTTATTTTCTATATTTTTTTATTTAATTTTTGATTTTTTTGTATTTTCTTTTTATATTTTAATATTTTACATTTTATTTCACTTTTTATAAAAGAGATGTAATGTATATAAGGCTATATATACATTATAGGCTATTCTAGATATAAATATAATAATAATAAGAGACAAAATACAGTAAATAAAATATTTCTATGCTTTCAACTTTTTTACTATTTTGTGTTTTTAGATAATTTTGCTAGTTTTATATAATTTTAAAATAAAAAATACCCTAAAATAGGGATTAACTAAATAGTTGAAGTTAAAATGGTGATTAAAAATAGGAAATAGAATAAAAAGTTCTCCAATGTAATTATAATAAATAAATAATAATATAGATAAAAATATAAAACACATAACATAATTTTTGGATTTTTTGAAAATTTTATAAAATTTTATAAATGTTTTTAGAGTTTTCAATTTTTATGTATTTGCTTTTGTAATTTTTTAGGGTTTTTGGTTTGGAGTTATAAAATAACTAAATAAACATAAAATACATTTTTATAATTTTTAAAAAGCTTTTATATTTTTTATGGATTTTATACTGTAGACAGGGGCAAAAATGGCACTTTTTATTTTTAATAAATAAAAATTTGTTAAATTGTAAAATAAAATATGTGCATGAATGTGTGCAATCAGGAGCATACACAGATTTTTTGATTTTTTTGAGCAATGTAGCTATTTCAAATAATTAAAGACAATAAAAATGAAATTACATTACTCGTAGGGGTTGTTCTATAAATAAAATAAAGTTCAAAGGCTAATCTATAATTTCACAAAAACATAGAACATACTCAAAAAGTTCTAGGCCTAAACAAAATGCAAAAACCTTTAGGGGTGAGCCTGCAAAATGTTCCCTCACGTGGGGATGTCATGTAAGGTAATGTGGTGTGGACCAAATAGCAAATACAAAAAGTTTGGGGGCCTTTTTGAAGAAGTTACAAAAATAAATTACACGATAGATGAAACTTTAGGGATCAAATATTAAATGGAAACTAATACAAAAAGAAGGAGGGTGTCTTTGCAAAATAAACTCTCCTGTAGCATTGAGCGACGACCTGGATCGATTCACTTGACACGTATCAACGCTTGGTGGCCCGATGACGGTTCGCAGATGAATGACCACGATTAGAAGATCTCGGGATGATGATGGCTCTGGCACCAGAAATCAGATGATAGTTGTGCGTTCTGGGGGCAAGGAATGATCAGACGGTTGTTGCTCGTCGCAAAGAACAACGAAGACAATAGCCTCTCGTTTCTTTAATCCACATGATCTCGCGCTCCCCGACGTATCCTTCGCTGCAAGTAGCTCCAAGATCTTGCTGATGTCCTCCCGTGCCATTGGGTTGGCTCAAAAGGGCGCGGGAGTGGCTAGATTGCTCTGGCGATGGCGATCCATCTGGGAGGGTACCTCCTGCCTTAATGAACCTCAAAAGGCTCACTTTTCAGGTTCTTTCCTGCAGGAGCATGTTAGGCCAAAAAAAGGAAGCTTGGGAAGGATTCCGACAGCTGGACAGAGGCGTAGGTGACATGGAAGGGGCTCCTCCGACGAGCAACGGAGGAGCAAGCGGCTTGTTCTTTGCAAGAACAAGGGGAATGGAGGCATGGTGGATGATCAGAAGGCAGAGGGGGAGATGATGGATGTGTTAGTAGAGGCAGAGCATGGCTGAGATGGTCGAAATGAAGTGGCGGAGCTGAGGCTCCGGCGATCGGTGGATTTGGGTTTTATGCTAATTTTGACGGAATAAAAGAAATAAAATATTGTAATAAGCTACTGTGAATCTAAAGAACACTAAGAACTAAGAAAAAAAGAAGAGCTACCTAGCATGGACTAGAGCAGACCGACCTCACGATGGAGTGGGTGGCGGCAACTCGGATCTATTTGATTTGACACCTCCACGAACCCCTGAAGGGTTGAGTCGATTCCTGCTGTCACCAAGAAGACCCTCAAATGCGCAGGTTTAGGGTTTGAAGGTGGAAGAGTGATCGAGAAGTGAAATTTGGACGGAGGTGGAATTTTATGCATAAGGCGGAGAGGGTTCCAAGGGCGAGAAGACGTAGGTGCAACAACGATCCAAAGCCCAAGGATTCACTAGGATGTGAATCACCAATGAACGAGGCACCAAATTGCAGAAGAAATCTTCCCAAGTCGATTCTTGGATCGACTTGGAAAAAAGAGAGAAAACGGGTCAAACCACAGGGCTGACACCCCTACAACCTCGGTCAGAGAGTTTACCGAGGTCAATTAGGGGTGAAAGCTGGTTGGTCCACGTGGACCAACCAGAAAATCAAACCAGAAAAAATTGAAATTCAACATAAAATAAAAAATGATTTTATTAATTTCATGTTATAAAATAAAAGGGTAATATATATGTGTATTTATCTATGTATTTGTGATTTTTATTTTTATTTTTGATGTTATTATTTTAATTTCGTACTTTATATATTTATAATTAATTTCTAGATGCTTAAATATATTTTAACATATTATTTCTGATATTATATACACTTAAATTAATAGGTGTATTATTTATATAGGTATAGATATAAGTATTTTCTATACGAATTTTTTATAACTATTTTATTTTAATATTTTCTTAATGATTTTATTCATGTTTTAATATGTACATCTATTGTAAATAATAGTTACAAATTTATAAAAATATAAAATTACAATAGGGGTTTAAAACCTAACTTTCACACCTTAACTCCAAATAAGATGAAACCACCTTCATTAAATTGCTTATTATAAGTTATATACAATTAATGGTGATTTTATATATTTTGAGTTTTTATTTTAGTGATATGGATCGGGGAATTTGGAATTTTGGAATCTTATTTCGACGATATCTTTTATTCGATGTAATATTTTTGTATGAAATCAATTTTGTATTTTTTTTATTTTGTTATATACAACTTTCATGTTAAAAGTTTCTTTTTTGGTCAAAAAGTGGAAAATAAAATAGGTCCCAAAAATAAATAATAAATGAATAAATAAATGGAAATTTTATTATAAAATTGGCCCTTATCTCCCCCTACTTTAGTCCTTGTCGATCTAGTCATCAAGATGCCCAAGTCTCAAAGTTCATAATCATAAAATATCTTCGATATTTATTTCTTTTCTTTTCTTTATTCTATAATTTTGACATTAAAAACAACATTTTATACACAATTTGTACAACAATGTGTGAATGCTAATTGATGCAAATTAAAGGTATTTAGTTGAATTTAATAGGGTTTTTAAGGCCAAAACGATAGAATAAAGGTGATGAAATGGAGATTCATCAGGCGGTAGGATCAGAAAAGCAGAATGGAACTTATTTCATAGGAGGTTTGAGCAGAGACTGGCGGGTTGAAAGGCAGTTTCTCTATCGAAGTGTGGGAAATCGATTCTCTTGAAGCATGTGCTATTGGTGATCCCTATCTTCTTCTTCTCAACACGATCGATGCTGGTAGGGGTCAGAAAAAAGATAGAGGTAATGATGAGAAGATTCTTCTGGTCAGACATGAAGCAGTGGACATACATCTTGTAGGATTGAAGGAGCTAACGAAGTAGAAAAGTGAAGGAGGCTTGGGAGTTCGGGATGTGAACTATATGAATAAAGCTCTTCTGGTGAAGTGGATGACGCAGATATGATTAACACTGATAGACTCGCTACCAATCTCTTAGGCTCCATTTATAGCATCAAGGTCTTCCTAGAGGCAGAAAGAATGCTGCTCGAATCTTCCCTTTAGAAGTGTGTTCGAGGCATTTTACCACTGCTTAGGCTGAGAATAGCACCGAAGGTGGGTATTGGAGCGGTATTTTAGTTTTGGCAGGGCAACTGGACGGGAGAAGGGATCCTATGAGATATGTTCCCAAGGTTATTTGCTTTTGTGGTGATGAATCTCCATTTTATCACCTTTATTCTATCATTTTGACCTTAAAAACCCTAGCAAATGCATGTAAATACCTCTAATTTGTATAAATTAACATCCATCCCTTGTTGTATAAATTGTGTATAAAATGTTGTTTTTAATGCCAAAATTATATCATAAATAAAATAAAAAGAATAAGATATCAAAGACATTTTATGACCCTAAACCTCGATATCTAGGCATCTTGATGACTAGGTCGACAAGGAATAAAGCTGGAGGACATAAGGGCCAATAATACAATAAAAACATCATTTATTAATTCATTATCTCTTCATTTTTGGAACCTATTTCATTTTCCACATTTTATAACTCAAAAAAAGAAACTTTGTATATGAAAGTTGTAGGTAATAAGTTATAAAAATTACAAAATTGATTTCATACAAAAATACTATACAGAATAAAAGTTATAATCTGAATAAAATTCCAAACTCCCAACTTCCTAGACCCATATCTCTCAAACAAAACTCAAAATATATCAAATCAACTTTAATTTTATATAATTTTTTAATAAGCTCTATAGTGAAGGTGGTTTTATATTTTTGGAATTAAGGTGTGAAAGTTAGGTTTTGGACCCCTATTATATAATATACCTTATTAAAATAACCATCTATTTATTCTTTATTATTTTTATAATTGTATATTTTTATAATTCTGTAAATATTATTGATTATATATGTACATATTCAAATTGTAATAAAACAATAAAGAAAATACTAAAATAAAATACGTATATGAATTATATAGATGAAATACCTATATCTATACATATATAATAAATAGAGTAGTATATCAGAAAAATATAGTAAAAATATTTTTATGTATATAAAAATTAGTTATCATTATATAAAATAAGAAAATATAATAATAAAATAAAAATAAAAAATAAAAATAAAAAGACTTAAAACATTGGTAAATATACCTATATATATACCCTAAAAAGCAACTTGCAATTAAATACCTCTAATAAATAAATATCATAATAAAATAATATATAAAATAATAAACAAAATTTATTTTATAACTTAAAATTAATAAAATCATTTAGTGATTAACATCGAATTTGTAAATAATTCAGGCTAGGTTTTTCCTGGTTGGTCCATGCTGATCAACTAAGTTGAGTCTGGAGTTGGTCGACGGTCAACTCCTCTCACTCCCCCCTGCACCTTGACGAGTCCAAAATTGCGCTTGTTAAAATGTGGTGTTTGTGATCGTGCGTAAAAAATGATTTGTCATTTCATTGTAGGAGGCAATCGGAATCGATCAAGAAAATAACCACAAATGTTTATTCAATTTTTAATCGTGTGGTTTTATATTTATTTTACTTGGGCAAGTCCTAAGGTTGAACAAAAGGAGGCAAAGGAACAACCTAGAATTATGTCTATCAAAGTTTGTACGCGATTCTCGAGGCAGTCTTTTTTGTAATTTTTAATGCAATAAAGGATGCAAAAAGCAATTTTGGCCTATTTTAGGGACTAAAATGAAAAAGTCGATCAAACAATGTGCGAAAAATACAAAACTTGGCCATGATGCAAAATATAATGAAATGAATGCACTTTAATTTTTTTTGGAATTTTTGGGTGCAATATTTTTTATGAATTTTCAAAAGCAAACAGAATGAATTTCAATATTTAATTATAGTAGATATTAAGCCTAATTATTTTCAAGGAATAAAATTATCTAAGATCTATCACTAGGTAATGGACCTCAGAAAAATCCTAAATCTCGAAAATACAAGATTCAATACCTAATAATAAAACACTGAAATATGCAAAATGATTTTTACAGGACAAATATGCATGCAAATGCGATTCCTTTTAGGCACAATGTCAAACACGATTAATTCTACAATATTTTATTTTTCGGGAATTTTTAGAGTAACGGTTAATCAAATATAAATTTCAGAGCATGAAATGGGCAAAATACGCAATTTTACACATAACAATTAATTATTAATTAACCACCAATCACAAAAATGTCCACAATATGTCAAAAAATAGAGAATTAAATACGGAACAAAATGCCAATTTTTAAGAAATGAAATAATGCAATATAGACGTTCAAAATAGAGGAGTAATACAAGGGTAATTATGCAAAATTAATAAAATAAATAAATAAATATATATAGGGAGACCTAGATGTAATGAACAAAAATATGGGGGTAAGAGTGCAAAATTCCTAAGGAACCACACACGTGCTCTGTAAATACCAGGAGTCTCAGGGGGTGACTTGCCAATTGTCCAACGGGTCACGTGCAAAGCACGTGACATTCTTGGCTAACCATAGGGTGGCAGAGGTTAGCGCATACTAACTCGAAATCATAGAGGAAGATATATGGTTCTTCATGATCATTCCCTCCGAACTTTGGCAACAATGCAAGAAAATGTGGTTTGTGTTCAAACGCATCCTCAGGGGGTACCTACCTCAACCAGTTATATTCATCATCTAATTCAGGGAGGTACGTGTCTTCCGTAGCAGCCTCGTCGTGTTGCGTTACTGTATATGTTCCCTAAGCAGTTCATTGTGTTTTTCAACAGTTATTCTAGCCAAGAGTGCTCGAATGGGGTCATTTTCATTCTCGTCGTCACCAAGGTTCTTCTTTGGAGGCATTGTAACTCACCTTCAGAAATAAAGAGTTCAGAATTAAGTGTCAGAATTAAGTGGAGAATTGTTAAGGATAAAAGTTTCCTTAGTGGAGGAAAATGAAGGGTTAGTCTGGGATTGACTGAACCTTGAAGGAGGAGGAGTGCTAAAGATGATGACCCTAAGACCAAGAAGGGTCGAGAAGAGAGTCTTCATGAGAACGCATACACAAAGCAAACACCAGTCAAATTCTCAAGTTCACCTTCTCAACACTGATGAAGGCACGTTAGGGTCCGACCGCTTATCTTTTCAATTTTAATTAAATGACAAAACAATATTGAAAATTTAGCGGAGCTGTTAGGTACCGACATATTTCACAAAGACTGTCCCGAGTTCGTATAACTAGTTGCACCTACTTTCAGCCAGTATATGTGTAAGTACGGGCCGTTTAAACGGCTACCTGTGTTACTTAAGGATGGAGCCTTCCACAGTGTCCTGTAAACCACCCACTCTGCTAAGGGAAGTCAGACCGTAAAACAGCTACCCGAGACCCTCATTGAAAAGTAGCTAATGGTTTTTAAAATCAGTAGTCTGAATGAAATTTTCCGGTTTTTGGATCTGTCCTAAGTGTGCATTCTGGTCCTTACAAACAATGAGTGGCATGGTCAACCTCCATTCCCTTCTTGGAGATGACATACCCCAATACAATGCCCTCTTTTACCATGAAATGGCTTTTCTCCCAAAAGAGCACCAGATTCACTTCCCTACACTTTTGGAGGACTCAATCCAGATACGCTAGACAATCATCGAATGAATCACCATGGATCGAGAAGTCATCCATGAAGACTTCCAAGAAATCCCCAAACATGTTGGTAAAAATCGCAATCATGCATCGCTGAAAGGTGACGGGGGAATTGCAAAGCCCAGAAGGCATTCGCTTGAATGCGTATGTGCCGAAAGGACATGTAAAAGTAGTCTTTTCCTGATCCTCGGGAGCGGTGGCTACCTAATTGTAGCCCGAGTACCCGTCTAAGAAACAGAAATATTCTCTCCTTGCCAATCTTTCATGGATTTGATCAATAAAAGGCAGCAGAAAGTGATCCTTCTTTGTTACGACATTCAGGTGCCTGTAATCCACACAGACATGCCATCACGTGGGTACCCGTGTCGTGATCTCTTCTCCTTCCTCATTGGTGATAATCTGAAGTCCCGACTTTTTCGGAACTACATGCAAAGGTGACACACACTTGGAGTCGGATATGGGATATATGAAACCAACCTTACACCATTTTTCGACCTCAGTCATAACCACCTCCTATAAGTTTGGATTCAATCTATGTTGGCATTCAAGGGAGGGTTTAGCATTATCCTCCAGGTAAATATGGTGTAAGCACAGGGCTGAGTTTATCCCTGGGTGATCAGACAATCTCTAGCCTATAGCCTTGCGGTTTTTATCCAAAACATTAAGCAAGAGGATCTCCTGCTCTTCGATCAGATGTGAACTGATAATGACCGAAAACTGTCACTTTTTTCCTGCAAGGAAGGCATACTTAAGCGTAGGTGGAAATGGTTTGAGTTCAGATAGGTCAATGATGTTGCTCGAATCTGGTCCCCTCAGTGATGCTTCTTATTGTGATGTGGACGCTTGCAATGTATCCATATCGGCCACCATCGTGGTTGTTTCTAGGATCGTATCGCTAATGATGGAATGTGGTGTGGCCAGAACCGCGTCCGATCTGTGTAGTTTACTCAGGGATTGTCCATAAGGAGAATGGACTGACAGGTCCAGAGGGGCCTCTAAGTCTCCTAGAGTATAGGTAGATGCCTGAATGAGCTGGCAGACTAAGTCATCGACAATTTCCTCTCCTGATGAGGTTGATTCTATCATAGCGGTTGGGTTTTGTCTCCAGGGCCCAACTGTTGATTCTGTAAATTCAGTCTTAGTTTCTGATTTTTCAGACTCGGTGCTCGACTCAGTGTCAGGTCTTTGAAACCTAGTTTGCTGCATTTTAAATTCAACTTTTCCAAACTGATTCTCTCGGATGTGTAATCAAATATGGCTCCTGCGGTCCTAAGGAATGGCCGCCCTAGTATCATTTGGGAGTCTTTCCAATTTCTCGAGACATCCATGCCAAGTATTGTGAAATCTACTGGGTAGTTTTGTCCCTCTATGTTGATGACAACATTTTGAATCTCCCCTTTAGGTCTCTTAGTTGATGTATCTACTAATTGAAGTACAACTGCAGATTGCTTAAGAGGACCTAGATTCAGATGTTCAAACAGGGTTGTAGGCATGAGATTGATGGATGAGCCATTGTCTAATAAAGTTCTTGTAAACTTGATTTCTTTGATGCGGCTAGTGACAAAGTGAGCACCCATGTCTCTTTTCTTTCTTGGCAGCTCATTTTTTATAAGACGAGATGTGGAAACAGAGAGTATGTGTTTCTTTGTTTGGCTAGGAGTCGGTTTGCTGGCCCTAGTTGGTGTGCATCTCACCTTAAGGTACTTTCGAAAAGTCGAGTCTCTTTCTATCATCTCGTCTAAGGATAGAGTGACTTTAATATTTTCTTTGCAGATGCGGGCCATCTCGTCATCATTTTTTTGGTTTTTTATGTTTTTCTTCTTTCCAACCATAAGAGCACGGGGGAAAGGAATGGAAATGTTGTGATTAATGTGTCTTGGTGGTATTTCAGTGTCAAACGCAGACTCTGACTCTCCATTATCTCCGGGTGGTATGGGTGGGACTTGTTCTTTCTCCTCATGTCTTCTTTCGTCAATTCCTCCAGGGTTGTGTGAATTGATGGACACTGGGGCTATGTCACCGGGTTCCTTTTCTCGATCAGGCATGGTTACGGTCCTTCCGCTCCTAAGAGTGATATGATAAGCGTTATTATTTGATGAGAGCTCATGTTAAGGTATGGAATAGTCATAGATTAATACCTGATTATGTCCAAGGCTATTTTGTTAGCCTGGACGTGAGATGGAATCACGGTCTGGGGTGCGGTTACCTCATCTCTCCATCGAGAGAGTCGATTTATGTCGACTCTCATGTCGTGAAGCTCATTCAGCACTAGATGGAGTTTTGGAGAGATAGAAGAAGAGGAGGACCCTTGGCCCTACCTAGCCTGAGGCTGCTGATATTGGCCCTATTGGCCTTGGCATTGGTTCTGTTGTGGCTGAGGTTGCGGGTTCTGATAACCCGTGCGATACTGTTGTCGCTGCTGCGGTTGAGGCTGGTAGGTGGGTCGGGCTTGCGGTGGATGAGGGTTAGGAGTAGAGTTTTGGTCTGAGCGGTTGACCGGTTCCAGGTTATACCAAACTCCATTTATCTCGATGACTTGTGGAGGTTCCTCGTAAACAGTTTGAGCAGAGGTTTCTTTAGTTTGATGGGACAAGACCTGGACTACACCCCAATGGCTCTGTTGCCCTACCCCTTGACCTTGAATGTAGTGAATTTGGTGTATGGGTGTGGGGGGTGAAGTCAGGGCAGGTATCTTAGATACCTTGTCAACCAATTCCTCCATTTGCTTAGGCAATCTAGCCAATTTCTCCGTATCAGATGATTTATAGAATTCGCCCACTTTTTTATAAATCTGCTCGACCATAGTTAGCATATCAGCTATTATTCCCAAATCAGCACTCTGATCGGTCGTCAGATTATTCACCATCTTTTTGGACCCGGCTATGTAAGCCTGGCTGGTGTTTTGTGCACGACTTGATTCAGCCAATCTCTCGAACACCTTGTAGATGGTGTCCTCGTGGCGTCCCATGTAGCTTCCTCCGCATGATGCAGTTTCCAACCCTTGAGTCTCAGGGTTTAGCCTGCTAACAAGACTTTTGACTAGCATCATTTTACTTATACCATGTCCTGGGCATTTTTGTATTAAGTCTGTGAATCTTTCCCAGGTTTCATGGAATGGTTCATTCGGGTGTTGGATAAAGCTCGTGAGCTTGATTCTCATCTGATTGATTCTACTTACTGGGTAGAATTTCTTTAAGAATAGAGTCTTGAATGTGGCCCATGTAGTGACTATTTCCCCTAAATTATTTACCAGTAAGCCGTCTTATCAGTCAAGGCGAAGGGGACAACTCTCAACCTTATGTAGTCCTGGCTAACCCTAGGGTGGCAGAGGTTAGCACATACTGACTCGAAGTCATGGAGGAAGATATACGGCTCTTCATGATTATTTCCTCCGAACTTCGGCAATAGTGTCAGGAAATGCGGTTTGTGTTCGAACGCATCCTCAGGGGGTACCGGTCTCAACCAATTATAGTCATCATCCAGTTCCGGAAGGTACGTGTCTTCCATAGCAACATCGCCTTGTTGCATTACTGCTATTTTGCCATAAGTAGTTCATTGTGTTGTTCAGCATTTGTTATCCTGGCCAAGAGGTCCCGAATAGGGTCATTATCGTTCTCATCGTCCCCAAGTTCTTCTTTGGAGTCATTGTGATTCACCTTCAGAAAAGAAGTGTTCACTATTAAGTGTCGGAGTTAAAATGCTCCTTAACGGAGGAGTGAAAAGATAATGATCCTAATACAAGAAGGATCGAGAATGCACACAAAGCAAACACAAGCCAAATTCTCAGGTTCACCCACTCAACACAGATGAGGGCACATCAGGGTTCGGTCGCTTATCTTTTCAATTTTAATTTAATGACAAGACAATCTTGAAAATTAAGCGGAGCTGTTAAGTACCGAAATATTTCACAAAGACTGTCTCGAGTTCGTACAGCTAGTTGCACCTACTCTCAGCCAGTATAGGTGTAAGTATGGATTATTTAAATGGCAACCCGTGTTACTTAAGGACGGAGCCTTCCGCGGTGTTCTCTAAACCACCTACTCTGCTAAGTGAAGTCGGACCGTAAAACGGCTACCCAAGACCCTCATTAAAAAAGTAGCTACTTGTTTTTAAAAATAGTAGTCTTTGTGCAATTTCTCAGTTTCAGCTCCATCCAAAGTTTGCGTTCTAGTTCTTACAAACAATGAGTAAGTTTCTCTCCACCAGACACTGGTTAATTTTATGTTAGTTTTATTTGCAGTCGCCTTTACTAGCACTCCCTGTTTTAAATTGAGGTTATCACTGAAATTATGTGAGCATAGAAATTTATGCCTAACGAGCAATCCCAATTCCTTTAAATCCTATGTTGTAAAACTTGAGAAAGGGGAACCGGAAAAGCTGATGCAAACGTAAATCAATGATGCATGCTTAAGAGAAAGACTTGCAGTGAATCCTCGCGTTTTTCATGCGGGATGTAAGACAAGGAATTTAAACTTACACTAAATGATATGCACAGATGAAAACACCCAAAGCAGATAGTTCTATTAGCAGGAAGAACTGATTTCAAAATTTGGGTAATGTTGAACGATCTATAGTGCGTATAGTTAGTGAGAGTGTGACCTAAGAGTTACGAGCACAATCAATGATAAATAAAACGATCGTATATGTGCCTAAGTCCTATGCCACTCAAGCCGAGTCCCAACCACACAGAAGGGGTTGAAACAGACTCGACACGCCACAAAAATGTTCAGTTTGAATTATTACAAGGGTTCAAAGAGAGGGACCTTGAGAATAATGCAGAAATTTAAACCTAAACTAAGCTCTCTCTCACGAAAATTAAAATTCAATCTTCCTTGCAGATCCTTGACGAATATCCAACATTTGGCTCCTAGTAGTCTACAAAGAGAGAAATTCCGGTTAGTATCTAAAGTAAGAAAGAAATGAAGAATAAAATGCAGAAAATGGCACAAAAACTAATTTCACAAAAATTAATTACAAAAAATGATTTAAAACCCTAAAAGTTCACCGTTCCCCAGCAAGGACGCCATTTGATGAACGTCAAATATGCCTCTTAAATAATCTAAAGTTGTCGTAGTATAGGAGGCAAATTCAGTTCGTTAAAAACCACAATATTTGAATGTGGAGTATTTTTACTTGGCAAGTATACCAAGGTCGAACACAGGGAACGGTATAGTTGCGTAGTTTTTAAATCAAATTAAATAATAATTAATGCTTGACTAATTTTTACGTTATGAGAATATACAATGCAATGATATGCAATTAGATGCAAAAATACAGAGACAACAGTTCAGCACAGGATATGTGATTAAGATTTTTGCTCAATAATATGGTAATCAATGTCCTCAAAATTTATCACAGATCAACAGATATAGGTCCAGAGAAATATTCAGAATTAATCCCAGATTGCAAGCATAATCAATCCATGAGAATAACTAAGCATAGAATCTATCCTTGAAATAATGTGATTTAAATCCCCAAATGTTATAATCAATAATTAAAAGGGAATTATTCAATGTAAAGTCCTCAGTCGTGCTCCTACAAAAGAAATCATCAATTTTTCCAAGGAAAATGTGGCACAGATATGTCAAAATTAGCTTGCATTTGTCAACAAAGATCCTCAAATAATAATTAACAATAAACAACCTTGGATCTGTTCACAAGCTATGTTAAATGGTAAAGCATGGAAATAGCTTCAAAATGACATATTGTATGCTAAAAATTGAGTTCCTATGAGAAAGATATGCCATTATGAAATTGCAGGGACTAAACTATAAATAAAATAAAGTTTTTCTCTCAAAAAGGTCCCTAGAGGGCTTATCTACAATTTATAAAAGTCGGAGGGGCCTTTCTGCAATTTACCCCTAGCAGTGGTATATTTGCAAATTCTGAAAATGTTAGGGGCCTTGATGCAATTTTCACCAAGCGCACAAGCGTTGCACGTGCGCTGAGGCTCGGAGGCAGACGTTGAGGCTCAAGCGTCAAACCAAAGGCTCGGGCATCGAGGCAGAGGTTCATGCGGCGAGGCAGAGGGTCGGGCATCTGAAGCTTCGATTGGCCCGAACCTCGAGGCTGGGGCCGAGGCTCGGGAGGGAATGACATGGACAGTCATAGGC
Source organism: Ottelia alismoides (assembly GCA_037367405.1). NCBI lineage: Eukaryota > Viridiplantae > Streptophyta > Magnoliopsida > Alismatales > Hydrocharitaceae > Ottelia > Ottelia alismoides. The sequence goes on along the minus strand of JAZKJV010008977.1, from coordinate 201,321 downwards.
CGTTGGATCCCCCATCCAACGGTTGTGAAGGCGGGAACAAGGCTTGATGGGGTCGTTGGATCAAGTGTCACCGCCTGATCCAATGGCGGCTGGATGTGGCCAAGGCAGGGTGGAGCTCGACCGAAGCGGGGACGGCATGCGATCGGTCGACTGCGTGGAGAAGGCAAAGGCGGCCGAAGGAGGCGATGCCGCCCCTCAGCCGACACACGGTGCGAGGGTGGCCCAGGTGTTGTGGGGAGGAGGCGGAGGCGCGGGGATGGTGGCCGGTTGCAAGCTGCGGAGGAGGCGGAGGTTCGCGGGGCGGCGGTGCTTCCTGCACGGGTCAGGAAAGAAGAATAAAACTGGGGTGGGGGCGGAAAGGCCCGCCCTCGGCGAAGTACAGGGAGGGGAGGTGAACTGAGGGGGAGCGGACGGAGCTCAGGCCTGTACGAGGCCAGAGGAGGAAATAGAGAGCGTCGATCGAAGATGATGTAGGAGAAAGAGGAGGAGAGAAGGAGCAATGGGGGGGGGGGGGTACCTGGGAAGAGCTGGTAGTCGTCGGAGGAAGTCCCTGCGAAGCTCACGACTCCTCGATGGAGGAGCTGCTGCGGCAAGGGACAGGAGTCACTTGGATCTCGTCGGAGGTGGCCCTACTCGAAACCTTGCTGTCACCAAGGAAGCGAGGGTGTTGTCTCCTGAAATAGCGGATAAGCGATGCTGTGGGGCGGCAGGTGTACTTTATAGGAGGATGACGGCGAACATAACGACTGGAGGACGAGGCCGTTGCGAAGGCAGAGGGTCGGTCGACCGAAGGAGGTTACGCGCGCTCGGGGCGTCGGTGTGGGGAAGGAGAGAGGGCTTGGTCACGTGCCGTGTACGTGCACGCGGGAGGGGAGGTGGCACGAGCATGGCACGTGCGATAGGGGAAAAGTGCACGACAGGTGGGGTACTACGTGGCACACCCTGGAGCTGCCACGTGGTGCCCCTAAAAAAATTTTGAATTTTAAAGATAAAGAAAAATAGAAAAGAAATAGAAGGAGACCTCGGATCGAAAAAAATCCTTCCAAACGTTGTTCGTCTCGACGAGATCTACAACTTTCATGAAGGATCCAAGAGCAAAAAAGGTCATTTGTACGAAGTGGTATTTTTGGTGGCTTTCCATGTGTATAGAAAACCAGCTTTTTGGAGTTTTGTAATCTTTTGATGGTTTTAGAGCGGATAAAAATTATAAAAAATACGATAAAATACAAGGAAATTAATTACACAATAATCTAATTTTTTGGATTTTTAATAAATAATAAAATAGAAAAATAAAATAGAAGTGAGAAACTCACAATTTTTGTACAGACTCACAATGGACACTTGAACTCAGTCAATTTCTTTGATTTCAGTTTTAATATGGATTTAGATTTTTGTGTTTCTTAATAAAACTTTCATCAAAGGACACAAGTGAAGAAGAATTACAATTAAAAGGGGTTAATTATGTACATAAAAACTCATGTCAAAAATAGCAAAAAGTCAAAATGCGCAAAAGAAGCCCAAAACTCAATGTTCACAAATGATCTCCGAATTTTACGAAATTGGTCTTATTTTGAAGGTATTTGAAAATGGAGTACTTTAAAAGTGAGTAGATTAAAATCGGACACTGTATGTGGGAGATATGCTTATTTTAGTCTGTCAGATGTGAAATTAGACTTTGGGATTATTTGACAATTATTTGAGTTAGTAAATTTTTTTGTATTTTTTATTTAATGAAATTAATAATATCTACACAATGGAGGTGGTTTGGGGTCAATCGGAGTTAGGATGAATTATTTACAAATTTGAGAAGTTAGCGGCTTTGGGGCTAATTTACACTTGGGATTTTTAATGCAATTATGCATGATGAAATGCAAATATTATTTACACATGTATGAATGCTAATGATGCTTTGTTAATGATTAAATGCATATGAATGTTGGAGAACATAGCCTAATCGACCAATTTTAGCATGATGAATACGAGATTCATCACCCTCCCTCCCGACCACATCGACCTCCTTGTACAGCTTCTCCCTCCACTTAGGGCATGGCCTAAGTATAGGGGAGGGAGATGACATCTGTATATATCATTTCCCTCATCACACTCCTTCTCACGATCGCCTCATTTCCACCCTTCTTCTATACTTAGGCTGACCAGGGTCAGCCTAAGTATAGGGGGAACAGATGCCCATTTGTATATACTCTCCTCATTCACATATCTCGATCATCTCATTCTTTCACTCTTCTTCCATACTTAAACTGTTCGCAGTCTAAGTATGGGGGGGACCTGTGTATCTTGTTCTTTTCCTTTTTCACTCTCTTACTCTTAGCTCGAGCTAGGTCTTCTTTACACTTCTGGTGCTCTGAGGACACATCACTCGCTAAGTATAGGGGGATCTGTATATATACTTTGTATATATTTTAGTCATATCTCGTACTTTTTCATAAGTCTATATGTATTTACGGGATGGGTAACTAACTTGAAAAAAACCAAAAAAACAAAAGAAAAGAAAAAGAAAAAGAGTTTTGCTACTAACACTAACTGTGCCCAAAAAGATTTTGAAAAAAAATGGTTTCTTATTCATTTTTGCATAAGCAAAACAAATCCCAAAAATCCCTTGCATAAAATTTCAAAAAAAATCATCACAAAAAAAGGTGTCTGCATTTCACACAATTGCACTTCATCCAGCATCACATTCATTCGCATCAGTGAAAAGTCTTTGGGTTCTGAATCGAGTTATGAGTAGAAATCGAGGCTGGTCTGGAGTTGACCTTAATCCACCTAATTTTCAGAGGAACTTCACCTATAAATAGGATTTTAGAAGCTTCAGGTCTTTGACTTAATTCTTTGAGTTCCACATGACAATGTGCAGCGTTTGACTCTTAGTGTCTAACCCGATCTCTTCATTCTGGGTACAACTCTAGAATAAGGAATTAATTTGTACTATCGCACTATGCACTTAGCTCAACTCAGACGAGATGTTGAAAGATTGTGTGAGTTTCTTTTCTGGTAGCGTGGAAATCTAAAGACCGGAGTATGCGTTGAAATAAAGCTTCGTAAAAGGGATGAACAACTGGGCACAATTTTTTCTAAGACCCAAAAAATGTACAGAAACAAAAAAGATTCTATATCTGTAGGGGCACAACAAGATCCAAGCAGAACCACCAAAAACTCAAACACAAAGAAGCATTCTACCAAATAAATATCTGACCTAAAAGGTCCAAGCTTCAAGAAAACCTGCAAATCTTGGTGTAGACTCGGCTACACTGGTCGGCTTCACAAGGAGAAATGACTACACTGGCCACCCTCCAGTTCTTTTCTCCTTCTTCTAACTTCTCCCCCAATTCGATTGTGAACATAGAGCGACAAACCTTAGAAGGAAATACCCGACTTCCCGAGGACGAGTTAATGGAGAGGAGAGGAGCATGGTAGTCCGACATTCTGGATGGGAAGAGCTAAAACCTTTCACACACATGAGTCGATTGTTCAATGTTCATAGGGTATGCTTTGGGAAGAGGATTGATATAAGATGACTTCTGAGCTGAAACTGTAGTAATGATATGTAGAACTTGATGGCTGTTATTTTTGAAATTCACAGAAGTTCTGCCATACTAGTAATCCAAAGGTCGAGTCTAGTTAAATTTTCACCTTCTACTCATGATCTTGGTGTGGAACCCAATCGCATTTCACCTCATGGCATTTCTTTTTGATGCTCAGGGACGAGCATGGTTTAAGTATAGGGAGATGATGAATCTCAGATTCATCACTCTAAATCTCATTAATTAAGCTCAAATCCCTCAAAATCATCAGCATTTCTTCATTTATTCTGCATAATTAGCATTCATGCATGTTTGATAAGAATTGCATTTTTAGCACTCATTTCTGCACAAATAAGAAGCCAAAAATCCCAGCCAAAATTGACTTGTAAATAAGCTAACTTCCCCAATTTTTAACTAATTCATAATAACTTTGAATGACCCAAAACCACTCCACTGTGTACATATCACTAACAAGAATAAATAAAAAATACAAAAAAATCATTAACCTAAATAAGTGGACCAAAAACCCAAACCCTAGTTTCAGGATTTTCGGACTAAAAACCTCATATCTTCCCCATCCAGTGTCTGTTTTGATCCTACTCACTTTTCAACTAATACATTCAACTACCTTCAAAAGAAGACCAAGTTCAAGTGAATCGGAGCTTGTATGTGAAAGTTGGGTTTTGGGCCTCTTTTGTACATTTTGTATTTTAGCAGATTTTGACCTATTATTTTATGTATATACTTAAGCTATTTATTTTTCATTTGTCTTCTTTGATAAAAGTTTTATTAAAATGCGCAAAAATACAAATCCAAATTGAGCTTGATATCAAAGAAACAAATTGAGTCCGAGTCTTTACTAACTACTTGTACAAATTTTGTCTTTTTCATGTTTTATTTTATTCCTTCTTTTTTTAATTAATAAAAATCCAAAAAAATAGATTAATGTGTAAATATTTATTTCTAATTTTATTATATTTTTTTTGGATTTTTATCTTGTTTAAAAATGAAAAAAAAATACAAAACCCAAAAATCAGGGTATTCTTTGTACATATGATACCCCAAAAATATCATTTTGTGTTATTTATTGATTTTAGTTTTGGTGCCTTCATGAAAGTTGTAGATCTCATCGAGACAAGAAATTTTCATGAAGAAATTTTTTCGATCCGTAGCTATTTGCTATTTATTTTGGATTTTACAATGTATTTAATTTATTATTTTTGTGGTGCTAACACATGGCAGCTCCTGGAGCCGTCGCGTGTCAGTCGTTTTTTAGGGTTTTATTTATTATTTTTTTATAAAAAAATTAAATTATTAAACTCGCACGTGCGGGGCACGTGCCTCCCTCGCACGTGCCCATTACGTGCACCGCCCGACCCCCCTTCCTCAAACGCCTGCCTCGTGTCGCCCGCTGGTCCATCCGATCTTGGCCGATCGGACGGCCTCGCACCCTTCGTCTTACTCCAGCCTCACCCCTTTCGCCCGCCGCTCGATGATTTCGCCCTCAATCTCCGCCGGAGATTTCGCCAGTTGCCTTCTCTAATCACCCCGCGTATCCTGCTCAGCACTCCTCTTCTTAGATCTCCACATCAATCATTGTCTTCTCGAGATCTCCGATCATCAATTAGATCCCCAAATCGCCTCAGCTTCCATCTCTGCAAGCTCCGCCCGAACCCTCTTCTATTCAAATCTCAGAGCTGCCCCTCCTCAGAGCATCCGTCGATTTGCACGAAAGGGACGCAAGGTCGGTGGTGACAGCACCGGCCCGCTCCCCTCTCCGGCGAGATCCGGTCATCCTCCCCGACGCCGATGCAACCGGGCCCCTCCGCCGCGCCTCTGCTCCAGCTCCGGACTACCTTCGTCGAGCCCAACAATGACATCAGCTCCAACTTCGACAACCACCGGAGCTCCATCTTCTCCCATACGACTTCATCTCCGACTTCAATCACCATCACCCCTAACAACGTCTTCATCGACTACATTCGTCAACACCGCAAGCATCATCATCACCCCCAGCCTCCAACTTCAACCACCGGAGCTCGGTCCTCCTCCAAACGCAAGACTTTCCACCTCTCTACGACCACCGAAGGACCACCTCACCGAATCCCCTACGGCCCTCCTCAGCCTCCCAACCGCCAGCGCCGGTCCGACCCGAGGCCCCCGCCCCACGTGCGTGGCACGTGACAGGGGAACGTCAGCACTATCGTCAGTTCAGGACATCCTACATTATAAGGAGAGAGTGGAGGAGTGGCATGATTCTCATATCAACCACAAGCAGTTTGAGCCAAGACAGAGAGTATGGTTGTTTGATGCTAGGCTTCGTCTATTTCCAGGGAATCTACAGAGCAAATGGAAGGGACCTTATCTGGTTAGAAAGGTGCATGACAATGGGAGTATTGGCATATCTGAGTTGTCTTCTGATGCTACCTTTCGAGTGAACGGCCAGCAGCTCAAGCCATATCTAGATCATGAGCCGCGGGTCGTTGATGTTGCCCCTATTCACTTTGCGTGAGATGTGGTCTCTTGACTCACATCTATTGCATCTCACGCCTGATTATCACTGTTCTTGTATAGATCCGTCTGAAAGCATATTTCCCAAAGGGACAGGTGAATGTAGTCTTTAATGGACATGCGAGCCCACGGCGAGCCATTATGCAATAAATGTTATTGCAAATATCACTCCTTGATCTGAAATGAAGAATGACTAATTTGCATAATAGGTCCCTTAGTACAATTAGGGTTATGTACCATGGCCATCTTAATAATCATACAGTTGTTGATTAAACTATTGAATCATAGAGGTTGGTTCTTGGATGAGTATCTAAAGGGTTAGATTGAGGACTCATCAAGAACCGTCAAATGATTGTTAAGAGATGATCTCCAGCCTGAATAGGAGATGGCAATCCTTTCATAGTTAGGCTGATATCTGATCGACCTCTTGATGTAGGTCCTCTGCATAGGAATAGAGATTCGGAGGTGTCAGATTAGTTAGGCCAAAGAGTTGACTTAACGAGAACGAGATAACCAAAGTCCTAATCATATGCTGTCATGATATAGGCACACATCCTCTGACCGGAGACAGATGTGTTACTATACGTCTGAGTATATACATTTGGCAGACCAATAGTTGATGACCTAATCAAGGTCTATACACCGGCGCGCTGGTGTGCATGTAAGGGCATATGAGTAATACAATCTCTCAAAGGAATCATACAGGTTCAGTTACTGAACCAAAAGACATGAGCTCACTCATGACATGTTGGGAAGAATCAAATTTCGTGCACGGTCGTCTCGCTTTGGAAGCTTAACTGAATTTGTAGGTTTGATATATACTTTTGGAAAGTATATGATCATGCCCTAGGTATGATATATGCTTTTGGAAAGTATATGATCGATACCAACTCCCAATGATCGAATGAGAAACTTACTGATAAAACCATGAAGTAGACAATATAAAGTTGATCTAACATTTCGGGTTTATTCTGGGTCTTCCAGTATGTAAGATGTACAGGTATTGGGAATAACTAAGGCTGATGTGATCATAAACGATTGTATAACCATGATGCTTCCATTCCTAGGGAGTGATGAAATGGGTCTGGATTTTAGTGACTCCTCGCGGTAGAGAAGTAATATGATCTTAGTCCAAATGTTGGACATTGATCTGAATGTGATTCAGATGCAATGAGAAGATTAGATTTGCGGTCTTGATTTAATCAAGCATCTATGGGAGGCTCGCTATCTGGATTTGAGATATGATCTCAATATCCAAGTCACTATACGTGGAACAATACAATTGCCATGTCCTTATCTCCAAGTATTCGCGGAGAAAGCGCATTATCCTTGAAAGGGTTCAGGATAATTTCATTGTTGATATTATGTACCCAAGCATTGGGAAAATTGATGATTTAATTATCATGATTAATATGAATTCGATTCATATTATAAAGATAGTTATCTTAGATAATTAAATGAGATTTGATTATCGAAGATGTGAATAATGTGAATGTGATTCACATTATTTGGGCACATGAGAATAGAGATCTAAGATAATTAAATGTGATTTAATTATCATGGATATGAATAATGTGGATAGCACTATCCATATTAATCATATATATTACAAATGTGATTTATAATATATAAGAGAGAATATTTGTGATTTACATTTATTAATTATGTTACCACATTGAACATTAAATTGAAAACGTAATTTACATTTTATTTTGGATTGTGAATGTGATTCGCAAATTTCCAATGGCAAAATTGCAACATTCACAAAATAATTATGAATTATTTTTGTAGAATAATTTACAACAATTGTTGTTGTAAAATTGGAGATAGATGGAATTATGTAATCTAAGAAGATTTCATTTGAGAGCCTCCTTCCATATTGGATTGAAGGGACGGCCACCAATTCCTATTAGGAAAGGGTGGTCGTCCACTCCATATACATGGAAGGAGACACTCTCCTTTCCATTATCTCCATATGTTGTTGATTTAATTTTGAGATTGATTTATATTGATATATTAATATATATATTTAATCTAAATTGAATTAATTGTTGTTGGTTTTTACCAACACAAATCTTAGCCATTAACAGAAACACAATCCATGAGAGCCATTGGATTTGTGTTGTCCATGGATTGAGATCCATGGATCCCAAAATATTATAAAAGGAGAGGCACCCCTTTGCTCTTCTTAATACACAATGATAACATAACTCTCTCTCTCTCTCTCTCTCTCTCTCTCTCTCTCTCTTTCTTTTCTCTCTACTCACCCTCTCTTCCTCTCTCTCTTGTGTCGTCTACCATGGATGTCCTAGAGAAGTTCTTCATCACCGCAACATCGTCGTTATGTTGCACGATCATTTGCTCGTGGATCTTCGTCTCCTTCGGTGCACCTCGCTCATGAAGAAGATGTCGGATCTCGTATGTCGAGATTAGGAGATCCGCCACTTGGATCATCAACATGGATTGCGAGAAGCACGTGTTTCATCAACACGCTTGTAAGCGTCTCCTCCGTCGGATCGGACTTGATACAGGAGGTCTCTTCGTTTAGAGACTTGATCGCAACCACGCTTCAAGAGGTAATCCTATTACTTGTTTGTGGTTGAGACAAAACGATCCGAGAAGTTTTATGGGATCATGTGGTTTTGTCACATGAAATTTTTTTAATTTCCGCTGCATCGAGCAACTAGTGCGACTGGTCACTCCCGATCGCATACGATGCGATCCTCACACTTTTGCGATGCGCTTAAGGATCTAACCATATCATTCAGTCTTGTCCTTGTCTTCTAGCGCAATGGCCACCTGATTGTAGCTGGAGTACCCGTCAAGAAAGCAGTAGTGACTCTTCCCAGCTAGCCATCTATAATCTGATCAATAAAAGGTAGCAGGAAATGATCCTTCTTGGTGGACTGATTCAATCATATGTAGTCTACACAAACCCTCCAAGAAGTGGGTACCTGGGTAGCTATCTCCTCTCCAGACTCGCTCACAACGATAGTGATGCCTGTATTCTTGGGCACCACATGTAATGGACTAACCCACTTGGAGTTGGAGATGGGGTAGATAAAATCGGCGCTCCACCATTTCGAGATTTCCTTCATAACAACCTCTCGAAGGTTCGGGTTCAGCTGCCGCTGGAACTCATGTGACAGCTTAGCATTTTCTTCGAGATAGATATGGTGGGAGCACAAAGTCAGACTCCTGGAGATCAGCTACACTCCATCCTATCGCCTTGCAGTTCCTTTCAAGAACCTCCATCAAACGAGATTCTTGCTCTCCAATCAAATCTGTTGAGATAATGACTGGGTGCATTTCATGCTCGCATGCAAGGAGTCTATACTTCAGCGACTGCGGCAAGGACTTCAGCTCTGGGCAACTGGGCTCTGGCAAATCTGGCTTCTGAAAAGTCTGAGTGATAGCAACCAAATCTACATGGGAGAACTCTCGCTGATCATGAAAATCCAGTGAAGACTGTTATGCTGGTGTATCTGTAATCTGAATAGGATCAGTCTCCACCCTAGATGTTGGCTCTGTAGGAATCAGATATGGAATCAACTCGTCAAACTCTGCCCAATCAATATCTAACTCAGAGGGATCTGAATCCGATTCAATAGAAATATCAACTGCCTCGCTATCCTGATCGCGGTATACCACCTCAAATGTGTCCTATGCCAAGAGGGTACTCTCCAAGCTCCCCTCTGTTGGAATTTGGAAATCAGTGGGATCTGAGTGTGAGAGGATGGCTGGTGAAACGGGGTCCGTCCAAGTAGCTTCATCATCTATGATCACAAAATCGCACTCCTGGTGGACGTCTCACTCTACCTCTGTTATCTGCTCTGAATCACTATGCAGCTCTAAGCATGCTGAATCTCGCTCTCTGGTCTCATCGATCATCTCAATTTGTACAATCTCTCCCTTGACGTGAAAGTATACCTTTCCGCTATCATGATCGGACACTACCTTGACTGTGGCCAAGAACGAGCGTCCTAGAATGATGGGGGTATCGGTAACAGACTCAGAGATCTCCCTGTGCAACATAATGAAGTCTAAGGGGAATTTTAGGCCCTGAATCGTGATGACCACGTCCTTCAGCAACCCCTTCGACCTCTTGACAGATCTATCAGCAAACTAAAGGACTGTCCTATTCTATTGAAGAGGACCAAACTCGAACCGGTCGAGTAAGGTTGCAGGAAGTAGGTTGATAGAAGAGGCACTGTCTAATAGAGTCCGATCGAACCTCTGCTCATGGATGTAACATCTGACATAGGGAGCTCCTGCATCTAGCCTCTTAGAAGGCAGACGGTTCTGGATGGCGAAGCAGGTGGCACGAGTGAGCACATGGATCTCTGAATGATGGTTCATCCTCTTCCTGTGAATAGTGGTCTTCTCTCTAAGGTTCCTCTGGAAGAGAGGGATGTGCTCCAAGGCCTCCTGTAGAGTCAGCTGAATCTGGAATCTGTCTATCATCTGCTTGTTGAACTCTAGCTGTTGAGATTTTTTTGGATTTTCTTTTTTATTTCCCTTAGCCAAGCGGAGTGCTTGAGGGAAGGGAATGGCCGGGCCTTCCTCAGATGGAGGGTTAGGATCGAGTTCCTGCTGTTGTGGTGAAACAGAATCCATATACATATCTCCATACATCGCAGATGGACTCACAAATAAAGAGCCCTTTCCTTTATTCATTTTTCTAGAATAGTCATGAGATACAGTAACAGAAGGAAATGCAACAGGAATAGAATGGGTGACCTCAGTACCACCCGCGACATCTAGACTTGCAACATCAGCACCACACTCTGGCTCAGCATCATCATCTCTGGTGGCATCAGCACCACGTCCTGCATCTGGTGAAGTAACTACCTCAGTACCGTCAACTGGATCTACATCCTTGGTGGTGTCAGCACCACCGTCATCAACATAATCATGAGCGGCCTCAACGCCGCTCCCCTCCTCGTCTGGTGCTCTTGAGTCCTCATGGTGTCGTCACTCAAACGAGGTGCCGCCAACTGGCATCCTACCGCTCCTAGGTGTAACAAAGTCAGCATCAAAAGTGTATGCAGAAATATCATCAAGTGAGTCACTAGGAGTGGTAATCTCTGTAAACTATACCTGCTCAGACTTCCTCTTCAGGTTGTTCGGATTTGACTTGATCTGAGTGGGTATGGTGGCCTTGCCCTTCATTATCTCCCTCATCTCCTGACGGAACTCGTCCATCTCCCGTCTGAAAGTGGACTGCTGCTCGGAAACAAGGCAGGCTAAATCATAAAGAGCTGGGTTCTCATAGGCTGGACCATGAGAACCGGACGGGTGGCCTCTTTAGAAGTGAGGTTGCTGCTACTGGGAAGGATGAGGGCGATATTGGTGAGAGAACTGCTGAGGTTTCTGCCTCCACAGTTGTCCCTATTGATAGGAACGAGAACCCTACTGGTATTGTGGCTATGGCTGTGGGAACTGGGGCTACTACTGCGGGCTATAGTGCCCACCCTGAACTGGAGGCTGCTACTGGGAAGAGGCATCTCCGGCTAACCAACAGAATCCGGGATGATATCGGCGGATCCCAGGCGGAGGTCGGTCATACCAAATCCTGTTGACGTCCATCAACGGCTCCTACTCGTAAGGGGGTGGGGGAAGGACTGCCAGGGGCTGATCCTGCTGATACACCACCATCTGAGTGTCCTGAGATGGTGGGGGTCGGAAGTACTACTGCAGCGGCTGTTGGAACAACTCCGCCTGAACATAGTGAACCTGTCTCACATGTTGCACCGCACGTGAGGCCTGGGTAAATTACAGAGAAGACCCCGGAAGAATATATATTTGCATTTTGGTCCCCACGCACGTGCCTCACGTGCGTGTTTGGGTAATTTACAGGGAGGCCCTCGAAGTTTTCTGAAATTACAAATATGCCCTTGCGCGCAAATGGACAAATTGCAACTGGGCCTAGGCAGTTTTTACTATTTGCATTTAGGTCCCTCCAGGGACCTAAATGCAATATTTATCCTTTAATTTTCTTGCATTTTTATTACATTTATGCCCTTGCACTGTTTTTAGCATAACTTCAGCATCGTAGGTCTAAATTGCATGATTTTAGTGTCGTTTTGATCCTTATTTTGTCCTCGACATTTTAGCATGCTTATTTGTCTCATTTGACACTCTTTTAATTAAAATGAATTTTTATGTGGAAAATGTGACCATGCTCTACTTGTCTTGCTTGATTTGATGACCGATTTTTAATGATGTGTTCAAATTGACTCTAATTTCATTCTATATTGCGTTGCTCACATTTTAGGGTATAATTGTAGGTTTTTATTTGGCATACTTGTTCTTTTGCATATGCATCATCTCCTTAACTTGCCTAAAAATATCTAAAAAATGCATACAGCATAGCATTGATTTGCATTGCCTTATAAATTGCATGTGGACTTGAAATTGAGATTAAATCACTCGATGCTTCATGAATCAAAATTCAATAGCTGAATTAGGCAGTCGTGTCCCTGTGTTCGACCTTGGTAGACTTGCCAAGCATAAATATTCCACAGCATTCAAGGTCTGTGGTTTTTGCTGAATCAAATTCGCCTCCTGTACTACGACATAATACCACATTATTATAGAGGCGAATTTGACGTTCATCAAATGGCGTCATTACCGGGGATACGGCTTTGCTTGATTTTGAATTTTGATTTTTATTTGTTGGTTAATTTCAAATTTTCTTAGGTCCTCATTTCATGCATCATTTCTTTGCATAATATTTGCTGATTTAATTTCTTTGAGTATTCTAACGTTTTTTTGTGGCAGGGCCCATGATGATCGGGGACGCTTGATCCTCATGGAGGCGTGAAGTCGGGAGCTTCCGCTGAAGAGGCCGCAAAGGAATCTGTGAAGAAAAATTGGAGTCTTTTTATCAGTCAGCTTGCATTACATGTTGTAAAAAAATATCTTGCATCTGCATATTTACTTCCAGTTTTGCATGTTGTACCAAAAAAAATACCCCCCCCCCACACACCTGCACATAACACTCACCTCACCCTTACCCCTTCCCCCTGTGTATTTCACTCTCTCTCTCCCTCTCTCTATCTCTATCTCCATCCCTCTCTCTCCGTGTGTATCTATATTTCACGAAACCCCTCCCCCTCTCCCATGTATCATAGACCCCCTCCCCCCTAACGCAGACCTTACTTCGGCTATTTGTAGCCTAAGTATAGGGGGGACCTGCCTGCACATCCCTCCCTCATTCTGTCTTCTTGTGCTTAGGCTGATTTTGGCCTAAGTATAGGGGGACCCTCCTCCTCAGTTCCGCTATATCACCATGTACTTGAACCGAGCCTTGGCTTCAAGGAACTTGTGCTATGAGGACATAGCAAATTTTAAGTATAGGGGGGTATACCGTATATTATTGTATATTACTTTAGCCTTAGCTCGCGTTTTTAAAACTTTTTAAAATTTTATTTTTCGGGCTGGGTTTTGGTAACCTTGGAAACTGAGTAAAAACTTGTAAAAAATTAAATTTGAGGGATTAATTTTTGTAAATATTCCTGATAAAAAAAGTTTAAACCCATAAAAATTTGAAAAAGATAAAAATCACACAAAAATTCACTAACCTAAGGAGTTGGTATATTCCTGACACATTCACATTCACTCAAGGCTTGAGGATTTTGAGGACACTGGATTTCTGTGATCTTGAGAGTCTGAGTTAACATGCCATAGTCATTATGGTTTTTAAGACTTAAATATCCACACTTCACTTGTTTGAAAGATTTGAGTGCTATATTGCACTCTTCATCTCTACCTTCAAGAAAATATGATCAGCACAGCCACTTCCACAACTGCATGATTGATGAGCTGAGTTGAGATATCACATGAGGAACTAGGACCAGAGATTTGAGTTTAGACCCGATCTTATGATATTCGAGGATGGGATAAAGTTAATGAAGGCTTCAGAAAACCTGAGTGTCAGCAAAACCCTAGCCAGTATGTGAACAAGATTCATATGCTATCTCTTTGATAATTACCTATGTGCCAGGGTGTGATGAAAATGAAATTTGTTGATCAGTGTGCGCCAATCTCTTGGTAAAAGCAGTGGAGCTAGCCAACAAAAGAAATGAAATGTCAAAGAAAAGCTCTAAATCCAAAGTCAAATTCCAAATGAGCTTCCACCAATGGCGAGCGCTCCCAAACATTTTCAAAGTGTCCACTTGGACCAAGCGCTAATTAGGACCAGGAGTCGGGCTGACACCGAAAAAGGGCTCTGCATCGTAAATGCTACAAGTCTGGGTGTCGAAGGTATCTTAGATACTCAAAAGAGACACACCCCGGTGTATTCCCAGAAAAACAAGTGCAGATGACTCCAACTCTTTTGACGGACACATTGGTCAACAATCTAAAAATTTATATGTGTTGAGTAAAAAGGCACTCGAGAGGCCCCTTGTTCCAATGTAAGGGTGAGAAGAATAGACACAATCCCATGTCCCTCCATCATCTGGCCATCCATCTACACTTTCAAGTCTGACAAACTATAGAGAAGGTTGACTAAAGTAAGAACAGACTTATTTCCTAGTATTGAGGATTAGGTCTAGAGGAGGATCTTTGGGACTGGAACTTTGAGTGATGCATCGACTCGGCTCTCATGAAATGCAGACACTAAATGTCATATCCTTATTTTATATGTACAAAAAGAGAGTCTGATGATTAGAGAAGTTGGATTCCTTCTGACTAAGGCTTGGATAAACCCGGAATTTTAGGATCACCTAGGTCAAGAGTCTTTGAAAGAGCAAGCCTTGAATAATTTCACGCGCACTGTCAGGAACTAATCCGACTCCTTTATTCTTTAGATGCTCGAGGACGAGCATGGTTTAAGTATAAGGGTATGATGAATCTCGAATTCATCACGCTAAAAGTCACATATTAAAACCCCTGTCTTAAATAAACCAATAAAATCACCTTTAATACTCTATTTTTATCATGTACCATATTGTGTATAAATTACCATTAATTTATTGTATTTAATTTCTCTTATTTTTCTGTATCTATTTTATCACTCAAAAACCCCTAAAAATTAGGTAGATAGCTTGTCTAAAATTACTGACATTTAAAACCACTAAAAAATACAAAAACAAATCAAAACCACAAACTTGGTATTTTTATCCCCTTAAAAATACCCCCCAAAATACTTTTTGTACAGATGACCTCTTTTAGCTTTTTGACCAACATGGAAGTTGTAGATCTCGTCGAGACGAGCAACTTTCATGTTTTGACTTTTTCCAAATTCGGCCTCTAACTATTTCTTTTCGAATTTTCTTTGTTTTTTATTTTGAATTATTCTGATTGGGCCACGTGGCCGCCTCACGGCCGCCCATGTGGCCCGCTTCTCCTCGCACCACCCGGCACCCCTCTGGGCCGCTGGATCATCTCAGCTCACCCTCATCACCACCGTCCATGACCCGCTTTATCTTCGGCCGTCAGATCAAGCCACCCGATCTGATCTCGACCTCTCTTTAGCGCCTCGACGACAACCGTTGGATCAGCCTCCATCCTTCGCCTCTCAATGCGCCACATCTCCCTTCGACCTCGATCGTTCGATCATATCCATCATCCAATGCTCCACAGTAATCCATGTCACCCCCTTCGCCCTTGCCCTTGGATGGACCCGGCTCTTCATATGAACCACTCATCACCGCCTCAACGCCACCCGTCGATCAGATCCTATGATCTAATCATGACCCTCCGTGCGTGCTCTACTCCCAGCCGTTGGGTCTCACGATCCAACGGCCGTGGCTCATCTTCCTCCTTCAGTCGCTCCCTCCCCCAGACGTTACGACTCGCGGTGACTTCTCCCCCTTCCTATTTTGAAAGGCGCTCCAGCCACCTCCACACACTCCTAACGGTTGCCCTGCGTTCCCCATAGATCCACCTTCCTCGCGCCTCCATTGATACACCTCCATCATCGTTGCCCCACCATTAAAACCTCCTTCGAAACCCCTCTCCTACCACATAACCGTCCGACCCCCTCCGCCTATTTAAACCCTCCCCCGCCACCGTATAGCCTGGTCCACCATTTTGGGCCTCCACCTAGCTTCCTCCGCCCCTCCGGTGACAGCGGAGGGGCGGAATTGTCGAGGCGACAACGGTGTTGGTCTGGTGTTGACCCACGGCCGACTCCGCCGTGTTCTGGTGGCTCCGCCACCGCCGAGCCCCCTGGAGTGATCGACCAGGTCGAGGCGAAGACCCCGAGCTCCTCGGAGCTCAGCCCAGATCGTGTTTCCTCCGCCAACTCCTCGCTCCGGCGAGGAGATTTTAATCTTTGTTTTTCTTGATTTTCTACGATTAATTACGCCACCTACAACCACTTCCACTCCCATTTGATCCACCCACTAGCTCCTCCGAACCACCCCAACCTTCGCCAATCACCCCCCCCTTCTCCAGAACCCCTCATGCTCCAACCACCTCCTTCTCCGCCTCGCCAGAGAAGAAGACCCTGGTCCTCCGCTTCCAGTCGCCCCACGGCCCCCAGCCCACTCGCTTCACGTCACCTCATGCTTCGGCTATGTGCTTCTAACCATTGCAGGTACAAACATCTTCACTGGCCTGACATCACACCTGAGCTCCAACTCCGCTCTCCGCCGCAGGTGCAGCTCCACTGTACAGCCGTTCAAGATATCCTTGGAGCTTCGCCAGCTCTCCAGCTTCATCGCGAACCTCTTAGCTCCACGGTCTGACCTTCAGGCAAGTGCTGGGAGCGCGGCGGAGCTATGGCATGGTCACCGGAGACCCGCCTCCTCTGGTGGCCCGCGGAGGAAGAGGAACACACAGCTACCGTTCGATCACCAGGATCGGGCGGCTATGATAATGCAACGTGGCGACACCAGACGCCACCCGAGCCTTCACTCTGAACCTATAGGCTCGGGTGGCCCGAGCCTCGCGCCGAATCTCCAGAAGTATCCACGTGGCCCGAAGCTAAGGCCTATTCCCGAGCCTGGGCTCTCACGTGTACCGCACGTGAGGCCTGGGTAAATTACAGAGAAGACCCCGGAAGAATATATATTTGCATTTTGGTCCCCAGGCGCGTGTCTCACATACGTGCCTGGGTAATTTACAGGGAGGCCCTCGAAGTTTTCTGAAATTACAAATATGCCACGGCGCGCAAATGGATAAATTGCAATTGGGCCCAGGCGGTTTTTGCTATTTGCATTTAGGTCCCTCCAGGGATCTAAATGCAATATTTATCCTTTAATTTTCTTGCATTTTTATTACATTTATGCCCTTGCACTGTTTTTAGCATAACTTGAGCATCGTAGGTCCAAATTGCATGATTTTAGTGTCGTTTTGATACTTATTTTGTCCTTGACATTTTAGCATACTTATTTGTCTCATTTGACACTCTTTTAATTAAAATGAATTTTTATGTGGAAAATGTGACCATGCTCTACTTGTTTTGCTTGATTTGATGACCGATTTTTAATGATGTGTTCAAATTGACTCTAATTTCATTCTATATTGCGTTTCTCACATTTTAGGGTATAATTGTAGGTTTTTATTTGGCATACTTATTCTTTTACATATGCATCATCTCCTTAACTTGCCTACAAATATCTAAAAAATGCATGCATCATAGCATTGCTTTGCATTGCCTTATAAATTGCATGTGGACCTGAAATTGAGATTAAATCACTCTGTGCTTCATGAATCAAAATTCAATAGCTGAATTAGGCAGCCGTGTCCCTGTGTTCGACCTTGGTAGACTTGTCAAGAATAAATATTCCACAGCATTCAAGGTCTGTGGTTTTTGCTGAATCAAATTCGCCTCTTGTACTACGACATAATACCACATTATTATAGAGGTGAATTTGACGTTCATCAGCTGCGGCTACTGACGAACTGGATGGGTCTGCATCGATCCGTGCAATCCTCTGGTAGGACGCAACCTGTGGATGGGGCTTCCCATGAGTGTAGAGTCGGGTCTGGGACATGACAGTGTAGTTTTCAGCCATCTCCTCATAGATAGCTCAGACCTGATCCTCGTCCTTCGCAAAATAGGATCCCCCAAAAGATGCGTTCATGAGCCCCTGCAGCTTCGGTGTCAGCTCGTAAAAGAAACTTTACACTGGGTTAGGCTTGTATATGTCGTGATGTGAACATCGGTCGATCAACTCTCTGAATCGATCCCATGCTTCATGAAATTGCTCGTTGGGAAGCATGGAGAAGTTGTTGATGAGGGCTCACACTGCATTCGTTCGGTCGAGTGGATAGTACTTATTCAAGTACTCGGTCCGTAGTTGTTCCCATGATGTCACATATCTCCCTAAATGCTTCAGCCAATAGGCTGTTATGTCGACAAGGGAGGACGGAAAAGCCATCATCTTGATGGTGTCCTCGTCCACAAGTTGATCGTGGACCGTGTTGCAGATCATCTCAAACTCCTGGAGATGGAGGTGCAGCTCATCGGTGGTAAGCCCATGGAATCGGGGCAGTAGTTGAATGGTCTGAGGTGGAATCATGAAGTCTCCTAAAATGGTTGGCAGTTGAATCCATCAGTGGGTCAGAGTTGCACCAGGGTTGTGCAACTCTCTCATTGGATGTGCAGGTGCTGCTGGCTGTGCTGGTTCCTCTGGCTCTCCTCCCTCAGGAATCTCTCCTCCTTCACCGGCTCTGTTCTGATCTCTATCTGCTCGCATATAAGCCATCTCCTGGCGCGTATTGACCATGAAAGCCCCCTGATCTCTAATTTGTCGCTGCATGGTCTCCAGAGAGGCTAACAGGGTGTTGTTGATGGCACCCTGATCAAGAACATACGTTTGTGTCTGGCTGGGTCCATCAGTTCACTCCTCGCTGCTGGCCATGGTCTATGCAAAGGCAAAAGGCCCAAACTCATGTGCCATCAAATGCTCAAACATTTGATGCTGTCTTTGCTCGGACACCTCAGGACTGGTATAAGGGTGGTCAAGGGGGAACATGGCATAGTCAAACTCGGGTTCGGAGAGTGGGTTTGGGCTCTCATGAACCAACCTAGATGAGTGGACCAGAGTGCTTGAGAGCAGTGCAACCAGAGGCTGCCTAAAGGACCTCCGGCGTGATGTAGAGAGTGAAGGCGGATGAGATCTGGAAAACACACAAGATCGGGCAAACAAACCCCCAATTCACCTACTCACGCAGAGCAGATGACCGTAAAGGTTCGATCTTTTATCTTGTCGATTTTATTTAGGTGATAAAACAATCTATTAGAGCGATTAAGCGAGCTGGTAGGAACCCAATGCTCTTAACAGACTGTCATGTATAAAAGGTCGGTAGTCTGTCAAGAGTTCGGGTATGGCTCTATCCTAGTGTGCACTTCACTCTCTCGCTCATCCAATCCAAACAAGGAGGGAATCGCTCTCCCAAGACAAATTTTTTTCAATGTGGTGTCTTTTAGGATCAAGTGTGTTTAGCAGCCCCAATTTTATAGTTTTTCTTTTTTAGATATTTTTCAAGCAAACAACGCCTAACTAATTTTCCGATTCTCCTGATTATTTATGTTCGAAAATAGGGGGAGAAGTCGAAAAAGTTAATACGCGATCAAACACGATGATGCATGCAGAGTAAGAAATGCATACCTAACTCCAGCTCTCTACATGCAGGGTGATCCGCTCTTAAATTTAAAGACATAAATAAAACAACCTATATGATGCAAGAAGAAATCGGCCTTAGAAGAAATAATTTCTACACGAGAAGAACAACAACTGGCTAATCATACTATGTCCGGAGTCCGATCTTGGGAATCACTCGGAGCCCTCCACAACGGATCATGCCATCGTTGTATGTGGTTCCTCACGGCACGTGGTCTCGAGCCTAATTATACTAACTTTTTCCTTGTGATTTAATTAATAAGGTCTAATTAACGATCTATAGGTGCATGCAGATAATTAGGGTTGGACCTTAACTAATTATCTCACAATCAATGAAAATCCTAAGTCTGGGGGCCAAAAACTTCAAGAATCAGATATGCAGTAGATGCAAAAAAAATAAAACTGGCGAAAACTGCGGTGAGGTCCCCCGAGTACACTAGTGCTTGGCAAAACAGACCCCGATAAGCCAAGTCAAGAGTCCACAGTCCAAGTCCCTGTATTATTACAATAATAATGAACAAAAAGTGTAAACTACTCAAATTTGCAAAATCTTATGCTCCCGCTCTCATATGCTCTCCTGCTGCTCGATGAAGAAACGAGCTGCCTTCGCTTCGCTCGGGTGCGCCGGTACTCCTAGGAACGTCACCCTCGCCCGTCGGGCCCTCGCAAGAAAGAGAGAAATAAAAGATAGGTCAGATCACAGTTATGACAAATATATCAAATATTAGGTAATCAAAAAGGCAATGAAAACCGACTACTAAGTCGTGCTCCCCGGCAATGGCGTCATTCTGATGAGCGACCCGAGCAACTAAGGTTAAGTGATATCAAAGGTTGTTGTGACCTCAGTCACTCGGATCGGGCTCAACAAGAAAATTGAGAGACCACTAACAAGATCAATCAATAATAAGAATAACGCAGGCGGTCCTGCTAATTATTTAACCTGGTATAACCACCAAGGTCGAACACAAGGAGTACATGATGATAAATCTGTGAAGTAGTCAGGTGATCAAAAAGGTGAAGAAATTTTTGGTGGTTGTTAATTTTTTAATTTTTGTATGATTTTAATTAATAAGAAAAGTAGAGAAAATATGAAGAAAGCACACACAAACAATTATTTAAGGGTCCAAAAATGCTCAAAAATTGAGAACAAAAATGTTTTTATGATTTTAAAATTTTCAAATGTTTTTGTGAATTTTATGGGGTTTTTCTGTGTTTTAATTAATTTTCTAAAAAATATAAGAAGGCCAAAAATAATGAGCAATGTACAACCTGGGAGAAGAGGCAAATTAAAAATATTTAAATTGCCTATAAAATCCTAGCAGTTATATTATTGAAACTATAAGAGAAAACATGCCAGAACCTAAAAACACAAATTTTTTATTTTTTTATGGATTTTTAATAATTGTTATGAGATTTTTAGTCTTTTTTTTAATTTTTAGGGGTTTTATAAACTGAAACAGAACCAAAATCACGTGGATGTTATAACACAACAAAATAAATACCCAAGAATTTTCTTGGAATTTTTCAAGACAAATTTATTTTTTTAATGGATTTTTTAAAGTAAACATAGACACTTTTTAAGGTTTTTTATTTTTAGAAAATATCAAATAAGATCAAAATTGGTCACAAAAATTACTAAAAATCCTACACAATAGCAGGTGCTACGTGTAAAAATTTCAGAGTTTTTGGAATACTTTTGATATTTATTTGATTCAGTACAAGACACATAGCTCAAAGGGACCAAAATGCAAATAAAATAAGTCCTGAGACCAAACAATAACATGCAAGAAAAACCTAGGGTCAACTCTGCATTTTTTCCATCAAAACCCACACATGTCGTAAAACAGCATTCATAGGGGCATACTTGCAAATACGAAAAGTAAATATGCAATCAATAACAATAAAGAAGTTCGGGGTACATATGCAAATAACCTAATAAGATACGTGACAACACACGTGATTCCACGCAGACAGGACTAAAATGTAAATATGAAAAACTGCAAGTACTGAAGTGTAAAATTGTCTAACTGTATTTTTATTTTATAGACTAAAATAAAAACTAAAATAAACGCAGGATAAAATGAGCAATATACCCATGGAGGCACATGAGCAGCGTGTGACGAGACGCGTGGCAGCCACTGATGAGGTGCGATCGTGCGGCTCTGGACGTGTCAGATGTCAGATTTGACGGCTGTCAGATGTCGGGGACGTGGCTGGTACGGGGATGTTAGATCTGACATCTAACAGCCTAATACCTCTAGATGATGGATGACTGCGATGACGTCTGGGAGGTGGACTCAATCGGGTGGTGGAGAGGGCCTCTGAAAGAACTGCATCTAGGTGACCTTCACCGGAGCACTAGAGATGATCCGTAGCTCCGATGAAGAATCCAAAGGCGCCAATAAGATCGTAGGGCCCTTCCATGTCGGGTGGTCGACTCTGAGGGAGCAGCGAACGGTCGGATGGACGTGGCGACAACTACGACCTGGAAGCACTCCGACGAAGGTAGTGGAGGACGATCTTTATGGTCTCCGCGCGCATCAAGGTCTGCACGAGAAAGCTCTGACTCGGAGCGATACTCCGGTCGAGGTTATTGGGTCTGAAAAACATAGAAGCGACAGTGTATGGGGGGGGGTCTCCAACGAGGATGGTTGAAGTGTTCGATGACCTAATCTTGGCGGTCTGAGCCAAGATCAGGGTGATCAGGTTGCGTAGGAAGGTGTAGGGTGAGCGTGTAGGTTGATCTGAACGAGTAGATGAAGGGGACGATGCTCCGACCGGCTAGTCGAAGCTGGCGGAGCGACGACGAAGTGCAAATGAAAGATTGAGCGAAATAACTGAGCTAGGAATGAAATGAAGGCTACCTGAAGGTCCGAACGAGATCCTAAGCTCCAGGGGAGATGAACGTTGGGATTGTGACCTGGACCACACTGCGGCTGGCAAAGGAGGCTCCTCGTGACCAAGAGTGGCCTTCGGTTGCTGTCACCAAGGTGAAGGTGTCTAGGGTATCAGAAAGGGGTGCGGCGCACGCTCCGAAGCTGAGGAGGCGATGGAAGTATTTATAGAACATCCTAGATGGTCAGAAGAATCGGGTCAGAGCACGCGAACTGAGGGGCGGATCCCTAGAAGAATCAACGGGCGGGGATCGTGAATATTCCCTCGATAATCGAAGCAGCGAATGGAAGGAAATGGCGGTCGAATCGGGTTACAGAAATTAGGCGAGAATCGGGTGAAACCGGGTCCGCGCTAATAAAGTCTAGAGGGGGCAGTTGACCGAGGTCAACAATCCTCTCTGGACCAATTAGGAGGGGCGGGGAAAACGACAAAATAGGCTATAGGACAAAATAGCTGGAAAATCAAAATAAATAGATTAAAAATAATAAATGAATTTAAATTAAAAAATAAATAAATGAAAAATATTTATTATTTTATTGTTTTCAAGGGATTTTTTATGATTTTTATTTATTTTTAGGAAAAATAATTTACTCTATATACAGTATAATGAATTATCTACATGTATAAAATACATATGTATTTTGTACACTTATTTTTAATTTTGAAAACTCTCATTTGTCGAAGTGGAGCATAGTGGGGTGTCGGGTCTCTTCTTCTTTCGGAGAAAGAAGGGCTCACAAGGAAAGGTCTTGTTTGATTATTTCTTCAGGTCCTGACGTTCGTAGAAGTCAGTAGGACCTTCCCGAAGACGTACTTCTCAGATCAGGCCTCTCCAGCTCCGCTGGGCTAAGGGGCCCGGATGCTCCCGTGATCGGCACCTCCGGAGAGTGGTTTCCAGGCTTGATCGGCCTGGTATCCTGCGCCTCGCGTTCATGATATCTACATTCCATTGTACCCCAGAGACTGGGTCGAAGCACGCCTACCTAGTGTGCTTCTTTCACGACATGCTCTAGTCTCGGGTGTCCTCCTGTGGTCTTCGGGATTCCGAAGAAGTCGTGTCCGTCCCTCCGCAACGTCCTCCCACGCGGGGGTCTACTCACTCTTTCCCTCAATTCTCGTCGAGTACCAGCGAGACGTAGTGAGGTTACGAATATAGGCTGCGTAGGGCCCAATAAGAAAGAGCGACTAGTTCATTCCAGTGTACCACCTATAATAGGGTGATCAAATTAGCCTAGCATAACATAAAGAAAGAACAGCAGGCTTCACACCACTCTATTTTTTCTTTCCCGGTTCTCCTCGCACCTTTCATTCTTCCATCTTGCTTAGTGGAATATCTAACCGAGCTTTATCAGAAAGAAAGCTGACTCTACTCCCGAAGAATGTCTGGAGTTAGCGAAGAGCAGTTAAGCTTGCATTTCGAGCTAGCACCTCGAAAAAAGATGAGATGTGGGCTTGGTCTAGGGCATGATGTTAGCGGGGTCAGCTACCTGACTCTCGAACCCCTTGCTACTGCTTCTACCTTCTTTCCCCTTGTGTATGTCCCACCTCATTATCCTTCTTAGACCCTAGTGGGACCTTGTCGCATTGTTATCTGATTGATTGAGATGTTTCAGTGAGTAAAGCAAAGGACTTCCTCGCAGGAAAATGAGAAGACAAAGCCATTGATTGATGGAGTTGAAGAGTCGTTGAGTTAGTTTCAGTAGTAGAAGGCAAGAAGTCGATTCCTATCCCTATTCTCGGTCTCACCTTCCTTGCCGTAGGCACCAATAGCAAGAAGGACTGACTCCTAACTACTAATAGGTAAGGACAGAGATAGAGGTTCCTAGCGAACCTATTAGTAGGAACATTATCTACGAGGTATGATGGAAGGCTTGGTTCCTTCCTCCGTGTGAAGGAATCAATATCTCGACATAAGCCAAGAGGCAGATCTTGTGCCACTCCACCAGGTCGTATGAAACTGGCATGCATCCTGGCTCCCGAGACTCTTTCCTAGAATTCCAACAATTTCTCCCGCTCCTCAAAAGCCCAAAGGAAGGGAGTTAATGCTCTCACATCCATATCATAAGTAGTTAAAGCAAGTAAATGATTTAAAATTCGAATGATTTCACAGAATAAGACTCGTATATATTGAGCTCGTAATGGTACCTCGCAATTCAAAAGTCTCTCTACGGCTAAAGAATAAGCGTGTTCTTGGGCCATCGTAGAAACATAGATAGGGTCAACGACGGAACGAACAACAAAAATTGACGACAGCTTTTTCGTACACGTTCACTTGCATCACTTAGACAAGTGCTCTCCGAACCGTGCAATAAGGTCACCCATAACACGTCTCTCCCACTTGAGTGACCTTTTTATTTTTACACAAATACCCCAATTTTATATTTTATTTATTTATAACATAATATTTGGATTATAAAATAATTTTTTTATTTTTTACAAGTGCAAAATAAATAGGGAAGGATAGACATATACATGTATTATGTACAAGTGAGAGAGAGAGAGTTTTATTCTATTTTATTTTATTTTTCATATTTTTATTTTGTTTTAGAAATATATACAAGGAATTTAAAGACATATTTTTATATTTATTTTTGTAAAAATAAATTATATACATATGGTACATATATACACTGTGAAGTGGCCCTATCTCTCTTTACCTATTTTGTTTGGCGATCAGGCCAATGCTTGGCCCTCTCTTGGATTTGGATCACTCCATATTTATTCTAAATATTTCCTTATTTTTCTTTTATTCTTTATTCTTTTATTTTTGCACAAATACATGCTAATTATGAGATACTGACACATGCATGCATAATGCTAAGTTATTATATTTACACATATTTACATGATGCTTTTCCAAGATTATTAGCTAAAATAAAAGAATAAAGAGTGATGAATGGGGATTCATCATGCTCTCCGAGGGTTATTTGCGAGAGGCTATGACAACCTTCCTAGATCCTCCGCTATATTTTGCTGGTAGCCGATATGTCACCTACCGAGACCGTTCTGATTGACTCCTTTTAGTCTTCTCTCCTTGACGACCCTCTCAAGGATGAGATCTGATCTGCCTATTCTCTACTTAGCTTGCATTGTTCTGCGAGGACTATTTGCGAGAAAATGCAACATTTCCTTTACGTTCGGTTCCCCTTGCTGACTGTGCCTCATCTCTGTTGGCGCACAGAACTGAGTCAGCTAATCTATTCATGTTCCCCACTGCCTTGTCGTTGCATCTGATCTGTGGGATCTTGGGACCCATCTAACTAGACTCCTTTGACTCTGCTATCCTTGACGGTCCTCACAACGAGGAGCCATTGATGAATCTACGTTTCATCATCTTTATTCTATCATTTTGGCCTTAAAAACCCTAGTAAATGCGTGTAAATAGCATTAATTCATGCATTTTAGCATTCATGTATATGTATGTAAATATTGTATAAAATGCGGTTTTTAAAGCCAAAATAATAGAATAAAGAAAAGAAAAGAAAAAGAATAAAATATTGTAAATATTTTATGACCCGAAACCCCGAGACCTAGGCATCTTGATGAATAGGTCGACAAGGAATAAAGTAGGGGGAGATAAGGGCCAAAACACAGATAAAATACCTATACATTTTATTCATTCTTTATTCATTTTGGGACCTATTTTTGGTTCCACTTTTTATACATCAAATAAAGAAACTTTGTACATGAAAGTTGTAGATAATTTTATAAAGAAAAATACAAAATTGATTTCACAGAAAAAGAATGTACAGATAAAAAGATATGGTCTGAATAAGAATCCAAAATGCCAACTTCCCAGACCCGCATCTCACAAATAAAAACTCCAAATACAGCGTACTCACCTTTAATTGTATATAGAAGAAAATAATCTAATTAATGGTGGTGGTTTCGCATTTGGCGGAGCTACGGTTTGAAAGTTGACTTTTGGACCCCCATTGTATACTTGTACATATTAAAATATTCAATTTATTATTTATTTATTATTTTTATAATTTTATATTTTTATAATGTTGTAAATAATACTTATAATAATTATGTACATTAAAATAAGAATAAAAACATCATTAAAATACAAATAAAAATACTTGTATATATTCAACACATAGGTATATTACCTATAGACAAACCTATACAAAACATACTTGTATTTTATTAAATATACAAAATAAATCAGAAAAATAAAATAAAAATATATTTGTGTCTATAAAAGTATTTTATAATTTTAGAAAATAAAAACCAAAATAAAATAAATTAAAAATACCTAAATAAAAATAAAATACTTAAATACATAGATATAGATACCTATAAGGGTATAAATGCAAACTTGTAAAAATACACTTCCTAAAAATAAATAAAAATCATAATAAAATAATTTATAAAATAATAAACATTTTTTATTTTATAATCAAAAATTAATAAAATCGTTTGATATTTTATTTTGAATTTAGAAATCTTTTTCCCAGGTTTTTCCTGGTTGGTCCACGTGGACCAACCAGGGGGCTAGGAGAGTTGACCTCGGTCAACTCTCTGCCCAACACCTGGGCTTTGTCAGAATGACTTTTCTTGGATTTCGTGGATTTATGGAGACCACGCCTTGCATTATTTCGAGTCGATTCCTTCACGGATTTTTCTCCCCTACCATTGAACTTTCACGCCATAAGATTTTCTTGGGGATTGGACTTCTGATGAGCCTTGTGCGCCTCGTGGAAGGTGCCCCGTCGACCACTTTCAAAAACCCCCCATTTCCATCCTCCAACTTTTGAACCCATTTGAACCCGTCTTTCCCCTTTTTCTTGGAGCTCCGGACCGGTGGTGGTGACAGCTCCACCTCCAGCCCATCAAGGCGGCGTTTGGCGAGGGCATTTGGCCGTTCCACCATCTCCGGCCACCTCTTGGCCGTGAGGTCCTTCCTCGTGGTCCACACCATTTGAGGGAAGTTTTCTTCTTGTTTTTCCTTGTTTACCTCGCTGTTAGTATTAGGATTAGTGTCTAAGGCTTAGTAGGTTAATCTATCTCTCGAAACCCCACAATTTCGACATCGAACATCTCGCCGGAGCTCTTGGGCTCCGGCAACCATCATCTCCGCTATTCCACCCTCGTTAGCCCTGGGAACGGCCTACTGTCCACTTTGGTTTCTCTTTGCAGGTCCCAAGGGCTCGAGAGACTCCCATCTGGAGTCGTTTTTGATCAAGGAAGACGACCTGGGGGCTACCCTCCTTCACCAACGTCGCAGTGGAAGTCCGGCCGTCGTGAGGCCATTTTGTAGCTGCAGTCACCGCGAGGGAGCTCCCAGGCATCTCGTGAAGCTGTTGGAAGGCATTCCATCGCTCCGAGTGGCGAGATTTTGCAGATCAAAAGTAGCCGGAGCTCAGTTCTTCCCGCGTTCTTCCCTCGCCACCCGGAGCCGTCGATTCAACAGGTGTTCTTCTAGCGCTTCAGCGACCGTTGGATCGCGCGTGCCCAGATCCGTTCGATTGAAGCCAAGTTCTAATCGGGGCCGAGCATCCATGAAGGGGTACCACGTTCCCTCGTCTCGACACGTGTATAAGTGACAATAGGGGAACCGTCGGATCGCGCCCATGTTTGGGTATTTTGCTTATTTAACCCGGTAAACTTTTGTATTAAATATTTGCTACTGAAACTTTCCTTTGCAGCTCGTATATCTTTGTAGACTTTACAACCAGGCCCCTAAAGTTTTATCTTATTGCAGTTGTGTCCTCGCCAGGTCACGTGCGTAGCGCGCGCGACCTTGGCGTTTTTGCAGGCTACCCCCCCGGGGTTTTTGCTTTTAACGTTTAGTACTTAAACATTCTGTTGTAGTTCAAAACTTTCTGGCCATTTTACATTTTAGCCCCCGAGCTTTCAGGATATTACATCCGTGCCCCTCCCAGGCGCGCGTGTAACGCACGTGAGCCTGGGAGTTTTTACAATCAAGCCCTTGCGGCTTCTGGTTTTTATTGAAGGGCCCAGAAACATTTTGTTGCAGTGTAAAGTTTTGTGGAAAATTGCATTGTTGCCCCTGGATGTTTTAAATATTGCACATATACCCCTGCCAGGCCTGATTTTGAATTGGATGCTGGTTGTATTTATTTCATAGATCATTTTAACTCCAAAAATTCCACAAAAATAGACTTAGGCTACTGGACACGTGTACTTTCACGCCATATATTTAGTTTTTGATTTTATTTTATTTTCCTATTTATTAAAAATCAAAAACATGCCTTTTTAGCACTGTCCAGCTTAGAAAATACCTAAAAAATATAAAAACACTTCAGAAAAATCCCAAAAAAATATATTTTGTGTCTTTTAGTTAGTTTTAACTCCCAGCCAAAAATCATTAAAAAATACAAAAGAAAACTCCAAAAAATTACAAAACTCTAAAAACCTTCATAAAAATTTATAAAATCATTAAAAAATCCAAAAATAGTGTTTTCTTTTCCTAAATTTTCTTGGTTTCATTATCTTTCACTGAAAATTAAGTTGGAAAATTTTTGCCACTGATTTCTATTTTATTTCTCCATTGTAAGTTTCAGCCTTGCTTTTTACTACTGTTTTCTTTATTTTGATAATTAAAAATACCAAAAACATTCTAAAAATTACCCAAAAATCACAAAAACAGTAAAAAAGTAGAAAAAGACCAAAAAGACTTTATTTTCATATTTTTGGATATTTTTCTCTATTTTTATAAATTCCTCTTTGTCTCTTTTATTACATTGTCCTTATTTTCCAATATTGAAAAAAAAAAGATAAAAAAATATAAAATATAAAAAGAAAATACAAAATCAGTAAATTAAAAATCAAAATACAAAAATATAAAATTAAAAATCAAATAAAAAATTATAAAATTAAAAACCCACAAAAAATAGCATAATAGGCACTTAATCACAACACACACATTTTCGAGCACTTGTGCCCCGTTCTACCTGTCTGCTCCCTGTGTTCGACCTCTACACATACTTGCACTATACACATCTTGTTGTAGAGTTATAATAAATTTTAACTCCGCACATTTACTTTCATTGTTTGATTTATCTGTTGTGGGTTAATTGTTGTTTTAATCCGAATTTCGTGTGGTCGATTCAGCGACTGAGTTCCCGCCTTGTGTGGAGCTTAAGATCACCGATTTTCGGGTTAAACAAATGGCGCCGTTGCCGGGGAGCAACAGCGCGTAGTTCGGGCCTTGTTTGTGTTTGTGATTTATTGTCTATTTCGCGGCTTTTATTTTTTCGCTGTTTTATTTTCTTCATTTTTGATATATCTTTTGAATTGTCTAACCACTCTCCTTGTTTGGATTCCGTGCGAGGTACGTGGATCGAGGGAGGAGCCCCTCTTGGAGCACCTTGGCACCCACGTGAAGCGGCTCTAGCTGAGCACGAAGAAGAACTTGGAGGATTTTGCAGGACAATTTCTTAGCATTTATTTTCTTGCATTGTATTTTGTAATTTAAGTGAGTGAGAGACCCATATTATTGTAATAATACAGGTACCCCCGGACTGGACTCTCTGGAGCCTAATTTCCAAGTGATTGTTCACTTGGGGGCTCTCGTGGTTTTTGTCGGCTCTTCATCGCATTTGTTTTATTTTGTTTTGTTTTTCGATTTTATTTCTTTTGTGTGATTGAGCCCCTAGTTCTAGGATTGCTTGCGATAGATTAAGGCCAAACACCTAATATTTTGCATGCACCTATAGTCTCGTTTGGACTTAGTCAAATTTTTAAACAGTTGATTCATCATCTCAATCCGTCGCGCCGCGAGCTCTCCCCGCAAAGCGCTTTCTCCTACCCTCAATTTGTTGAGCAGAGGAGGGGTGAGCCAAGACCGGACTCTAGGGTTGAGGATTGGTGGTCGACTTGTGGTGCTTCCCGCTAATAGCAATTTCTGAAACTTAGGGCGATTTCATCGGTTTTGCATTTGCATATAGATAGGTTTCAATTCTGCTGAGCATCCTTGCATGTAGAGTGCTGGAGGCAAGGTGAGCATTTACGCTTTAGCATCCATCATCGTTTTGATCGCTTGCATTGCTTTTCCGCCTCTCTACCTCTGATTTTGATCATCTAGGAGCTTAAAGGAATTGACTCCCTGATAGGATCGTGCATTCTCATTAAAAATCCAAAAAAAAAGTGATAATCAATAAAATTGGGACTGCTGAAATTACTTGACCCTAAAACCGATCAAAAAGAAAAATCTTGTATTAGGGCGAGTAATCCCCTCATTGTCTTCGTTTTATTTGCTCACGCACACCTTAAGGATTAGTGCCCAAATCCCATCAAGCCCCTAAGTGTGTGTGAAATTTTTTGACTTCTCACCTAACTCTAAAACAGACAAGATAAAAAGACCGCTCTTTGCGGTCTCTACCGAGTTGAGTAGGTGAATTGAGGGTTTGTCTTGTTTCATTTTTGGTTGTGATTGTTTTGAGTGTGTCCTAGATCATCTCTGCGCATTTGCGCCTTTCTCTTCACTCTTTTGACTTGACCATCGTGCTCTCCCGATCATTTTCTTTTGTTTCGAGATGGCTGACTGGAGCGTATTCTATCCGGACTTTGCGGATCACTCGTTCACTCCAGCCGGTCCACCTCCTTTTTTCCAGGAGGACTTTGCTCCTGACTTTTGTACATATCCGCCTCAGCCACAGTATCAGGACTCGGATTTCTACCCACACCCACCTCTATCTCCACCTATGTATTATCCGCCTCCACCTTCACATCCACCCGAGACTGAGATGATGGAGTCACCTTTCATGGAGTCCACCCTTGAGCACTTGACCCAGATGATGGATCATATGAGACAGAGGATTGACACCCTCACTAGTACCAATAAGAGCGACCGTGATATTCCACCATTTGATGATATGGGTTCACTCGAGGATTTCCATGAGAGCTTGCAATCGCCCAAAATACAAAAAAATGAGAAAATTTTAAAAACACAAAAAGATTTCGGGAGACACACGATCGAGTCGGACTGTGAGGAGAGCGCCCACTTGCCAGACTTTTTGACCACACATACATTCATATCCAGTCCCACCTTTGACCCCGAGGATGCCGCTGTACAGACTGCTCTTGGCATTCCTCGTGTATATGCTGATTCTGACTTCCTCCCTTGTATGGAAGAGGTCCAAAAATTCAAAAAAATGCTGACTGAACCCGAAGTGGTGGCCACCATTCATGAGATTATCCGTGCCCCGCTTCAGCAGGCCATGACCCATATGTCTGCTCCTCTTCCCAAGAGGAGAAAGCGGAGGAGCAGATCTGAGCGTCATATCTTGACCATGGCCACTGCCCACGCCATCACTCACCGTCCCATTCCTCGGAAGAAGAACACTGCCACACCTTTCATTAGTTGCACCATCTCTGACCACACATGTGATCGCACTCTCCTAGACGGCGGTGCTTCGATTAGCATCATACCCTTCTCGCTGGTACTGTCTCTTCACTTAGGGCCTCTCAAGAAGACCAGGATGATTGTACAATTTGCTGATGGATCAATAAAGAGGCCGAAGGGTATCCTTGAAAACGCCGTCATCTCGATTCAGGGCATGAGTTATACCGTTGATTTTGTCGTATTGCCCATGGAGACCTCCACAGGGGAGCATTCTCCAATCATCCTGGGACGACCATTCCTCGCCTCCGCGAGGGTCGTTATTGATTACGGATCAGGAGAGATTCGCTTTCGCCCTGCTGACGAGAGCGAAGCATTGATCACTGCACCTACTGCCGACCAGAGACCTGCACCTGATGTGACCACACCTATCTTGGCTGACCTCGAGGACCATGACCTTGATGATACTATCAAAGAATTTTGTTGTCTATTGGATTCCACTGAGACCCGAGAATTTCTCCCGGTTGAGGAAACCTCGGAAAGCATGGACCTCGACGTTCCTTCTTCTGGGGCTTGGCGTTGTGTTGATGACATCCGCGGGATTTACACGATTGACACCATTGAGCGGAGGGCAGATGTAGAGACTATACAGGACGGACATGTTTTGACTACTTCCACTGATGGGTCCGCTCCTGTCCACATAGATACTGATGAGCCTAAGGCCGAATTTGATTTAGTTGCTTTTCTTCAGAAATTCGGGCCTTTTAATGAGAAAGATGATCCGGTTGAGATTATAGAGGACGAACAGAGTTCGACTACTTCCACCGATGATTTCGTGCCTTTTGATTTTGACCTGGATGACACCTCGCTGGACGACTCTGAGTATACTACTTCCGATGATGATGAGTTCGTCCCATTTCACTTTGATATCAGCGAGACTCCCAAGGCCGGACCGAGCCGTACTTCTTCCACTACTCCGTCTGTGCCTTCCCACCCTAGGGCCCCCGAGGACTTACACCTCGTCGACCCTGATCGGATTCCGTCCACTGTGGACCCCGATGTCGACCTGCATCACACCAGATCCATTGCTCAGCGGTCTCGCAAGAAGGTTCGCTTTCTACCTTCTTGACCCTCTGTACATCCATCCTGTTGTACATTCGTGTTGTGTACCTCCGTCTCTCTTCCGTATTGCTCGTCCACCCATTCTCGTGTTTGCCTAGCTTAGGACGTACTTTGTCCTAAGTATAGGGGGGTGGACGAGCCGAGTGTTCTTTCATCGTTCTGTGTCATCGCCCCTGTCGTTGCCTATACTTAGGGCTTCTTTCACCCTAAGTATAGGGGGAGTGATGCGTACATCCTCACAATCTCTTCTTCTAATTTCATCTCTTTTTCTTCTTTTCTTCTTTTCTTCTTTTCCTTGTCTATCTTCTTCATCTATCAAAAAGGTGTCGCCCTTGTAGACAGTTTTCCATACTTAGGACGTACTTTGTCCTAAGTATAGGGGGGTGTGCACCCCGAGTTTCTCCATTCTTTTCGATCCTCTCCATTGTCTCCTCTTCTTGTCTATACTTAGGGATATCTTACCCTAAGTATAGGGGGAGACAATCTGAGTACGATCTGTTCATTCCCACCCTTGACCCTCCCTGCTTTGTGTACAGTCTGCTATACTTAGGATTATTTGATCCTAAGTATAGGGGGGACGGTCAACTTCTCATTACTTCATTCCTTTATTTTTTAGATTTTCCTATACTTAGTACGAGTTATGTCTTCTCTTTTCTCTCCGATCTATGAGGACATAGCTCAAGCTAAGTATAGGGGGGTCGTATATACTACGTATATACTTTAGCCATAACTCGTACTTTCGTATTTTCCTAATAATATGGCTAAAAATTCTTTAAAATTCATTAAAAATCCTTAATAAAAAGATGTGATTATTCCTCAAATTCTTTTTGTATTTACTGATTAATAAATCAGGTGAAAATGTTTTTTGCAAAATGTTTGAAAAATAGTTTGAAAATCTTTGTGAACATCTATTGAAAACTATTTTGAAAATATTTTGTTTCGTGTTTTCAACCTGTGTGGTTTGTAAAACTTCTTTTCTTTGTGTGAAATAAAATGTTTGAAAAATGATTTGCAAATGGTTTGAAAAATGGTTGCAAAAAATGATTTGAAAAACCTATATATACTGTTTTGAAAACCTTTGCAAAATGATTTTCAAATGTGTGTAAAATGTTTGTAAAAACTATTTTGGACTATAGTTTTCAAAAATTGTGTGTAAATGGTTTTCAAATAAGTTTGAGGAATATACACATCACACCAAAATCCACTGTATATATATATATGTATAAAATTGACCACTTACCCTTGTGAATTCTTAAAATCCACTTCTTGTATATATAAGAAGCACTCCCGTGTACATATTTTCACCTAGTTTTCAACCAAAACTTTTTGTTTTCAAAAAAATTCCCAAAAACATTTGCAAAAACTAAAATCCAAAAACATTTGAAAAATCTTTTTGAAAAATACAAAAAAAATTGCATCTGCATGCATCATATTTTCAAAAATCCATAAAAAGTTCAAAATCCTTGAAAATTGCATCACAAAAATATTTTCTGCATTGCATTGCATAGCATTCGCATTTTTCGGATTGAGTTTGATAGTTGAACAAGTCTAAGTAAAATCCGGAGATTGGAGCTTGATTGGACCTTATAATCTACCTAATAACAGGAACCTTATAGGAACTGGGTTTGAGGTACTTCAGGTCTAGTTGACTTAATTCTTTGAGGATCACGAGACTTGGTTCAATGGATTCTTGACTGCCTAAGTAGAGTATTTCGGAGCACACGTACGACTCTTGTTGATAATGACCTAACTTGGACACCTGCACCTTTCACATGGCTCAACTCAGTTGGAGTGGTGAGGGGATTGGATTTGCCGGTATGAGACGCACACAAGTGGAAACACTTGTCCTCCTCTAGGGAGGGAAGTGCACCCCAACCCGTCCAGTGATTAGGAAGTCTAAAGACAGGAGGCTGTGGGTTGCGATAAAGCTTCAAAAGAGGGATAGTCTACTGGCTCAAGAGGAAAAACTCCTTATGTAAATGCTGCTGTGAATAGTATTTCAAAAAAAAAAAGAAGAAGTTCAGGCATGTACAAAAATAAGAAGCCTGCAAGTATGTACATATGTTGTAAAGTCAATAAGCAAGCTTGAGTTCCAAAGTCATATCATGTGAGCCTGCAGCAGGATGACTTGACTACACTGGTCTTGCATCCCAGGATAGGTAGCTACACTGGCTACCGTCCATTCTTCTCTTCACCCCCTCCTCTTGAGCTGGTTGCCACTTGAACTTAGAAGGGAATACCCCGCTCCTCGAGGATGGAGTCATTGGATTGGGGAATCATTGGGTTGTCATACTGGAGAAGTCAGTTTCTTTGTCATTCTAGTTGGGGAGAGCCACCATCACTTACACTGTACGAGTCAGATTCATAGTCGTAAGGGTTTGCGTATGAATTGAGATATTTCTGATCTGGCTATTGAGGAGACTTGGACAGAGTTTTGAGATTCTCAAAGACTGTTGAATTTCAAACACGGTTCTCATTAAGGTTCCGCCCGCACTAAAATTCCAAAGGTCCTACTTAAGCTCCAAACTTTGATTTTGTGAAGACAAGTTTGATAATCAAGATTAATCCACCTTTCTTCTTTTTCTTTTCTTTATTTCTCTTTTTCTGCACTTATTGCATAAGTGTTTGCTAGGGACTAGCAAAGGCAAGTATAGGGGGATGATGAATCTACGTTTCATCATCTTTATTCTATCATTTTGGCCTTAAAAACCCTAGTAAATGCGTGTAAATAGCATTAATTCATGCATTTTAGCATTCATGTATATGTATGTAAATATTGTATAAAATGCGGTTTTTAAAGCCAAAATAATAGAATAAAGAAAAGAAAAGAAAAAGAATAAAATATTGTAAATATTTTATGACCCGAAACCCCGAGACCTAGGCATCTTGATGAATAGGTCGACAAGGAATAAAGTAGGGGGAGATAAGGGCCAAAACACAGATAAAATACCTATACATTTTATTCATTCTTTATTCATTTTGGGACCTATTTTTGGTTCCACTTTTTATACATCAAATAAAGAAACTTTGTACATGAAAGTTGTAGATAATTTTATAAAGAAAAATACAAAATTGATTTCACAGAAAAAGAATGTACAGATAAAAAGATATGGTCTGAATAAGAATCCAAAATGCCAACTTCCCAGACCCGCATCTCACAAATAAAAACTCCAAATACAGCGTACTCACCTTTAATTGTATATAGAAGAAAATAATCTAATTAATGGTGGTGGTTTCGCATTTGGCGGAGCTACGGTTTGAAAGTTGACTTTTGGACCCCCATTGTATACTTGTACATATTAAAATATTCAATTTATTATTTATTTATTATTTTTATAATTTTATATTTTTATAATGTTGTAAATAATACTTATAATAATTATGTACATTAAAATAAGAATAAAAACATCATTAAAATACAAATAAAAATACTTGTATATATTCAACACATAGGTATATTACCTATAGACATACCTATACAAAACATACTTGTATTTTATTAAATATACAAAATAAATCAGAAAAATAAAATAAAAATATATTTGTGTCTATAAAAGTATTTTATAATTTTAGAAAATAAAAACCAAAATAAAATAAATTAAAAATACCTAAATAAAAATAAAATACTTAAATACATAGATATAGATACCTATAAGGGTATAAATGCAAACTTGTAAAAATACACTTCCTAAAAATAAATAAAAATCATAATAAAATAATTTATAAAATAATAAACATTTTTTATTTTATAATCAAAAATTAATAAAATCGTTTGATATTTTATTTTGAATTTAGAAATCTTTTTCCCAGGTTTTTCCTGGTTGGTCCACGTGGACCAACCAGGGGGCTAGGAGAGTTGACCTCGGTCAACTCTCTGCCCAACACCTGGGCTTTGTCAGAATGACTTTTCTTGGATTTCGTGGATTTATGGAGACCACGCCTTGCATTATTTCGAGTCGATTCCTTCACGGATTTTTCTCCCCTACCATTGAACTTTCACGCCATAAGATTTTCTTGGGGATTGGACTTCTGATGAGCCTTGTGCGCCTCGTGGAAGGTGCCCCGTCGACCACTTTCAAAAACCCCCCATTTCCATCCTCCAACTTTTGAACCCATTTGAACCCGTCTTTCCCCTTTTTCTTGGAGCTCCGGACCGGTGGTGGTGACAGCTCCACCTCCAGCCCATCAAGGCGGCGTTTGGCGAGGGCATTTGGCCGTTCCACCATCTCCGGCCACCTCTTGGCCGTGAGGTCCTTCCTCGTGGTCCACACCATTTGAGGGAAGTTTTCTTCTTGTTTTTCCTTGTTTACCTCGCTGTTAGTATTAGGATTAGTGTCTAAGGCTTAGTAGGTTAATCTATCTCTCGAAACCCCACGATTTCGACATCGAACATCTCGCCGGAGCTCTTGGGCTCCGGCAACCATCATCTCCGCTATTCCACCCTCGTTAGCCCTGGGAACGGCCTACTGTCCACTTTGGTTTCTCTTTGCAGGTCCCAAGGGCTCGAGAGACTCCCATCTGGAGTCGTTTTTGATCAAGGAAGACGACCTGGGGGCTACCCTCCTTCACCAACGTCGCAGTGGAAGTCCGGCCGTCGTGAGGCCATTTTGTAGCTGCAGTCACCGCGAGGGAGCTCCCAGGCATATCGTGAAGCTGTTGGAAGGCATTCCATCGCTCCGAGTGGCGAGATTTTGCAGATCAAAAGTAGCCGGAGCTCAGTTCTTCCCGCGTTCTTCCCTCGCCACCCGGAGCCGTCGATTCAACAGGTGTTCTTCCAGCGCTTCAGCGACCGTTGGATCGCGCGTGCCCAGATCCGTTCGATTGAAGCCAAGTTCTAATCGGGGCCGAGCATCCATGAAGGGGTACCACGTTCCCTCGTCTCGACACGTGTATAAGTGACAATAGGGGAACCGTCGGATCGCGCCCATGTTTGGGTATTTTGCTTATTTAACCCGGTAAACTTTTGTATTAAATATTTGCTACTGAAACTTTCCTTTGCAGCTCGTATATCTTTGTAGACTTTACAACCAGGCCCCTAAAGTTTTATCTTATTGCAGTTGTGTCCTCGCCAGGTCACGTGCGTAGCGCGCGCGACCTTGGCGTTTTTGCAGGCTACCCCCCCGGGGTTTTTGCTTTTAACGTTTAGTACTTAAACATTCTGTTGTAGTTCAAAACTTTCTGGCCATTTTACATTTTAGCCCCCGAGCTTTCAGGATATTACATCCGTGCCCCTCCCAGGCGCGCGTGTAACGCACGTGAGCCTGGGAGTTTTTACAATCAAGCCCTTGCGGCTTCTGGTTTTTATTGAAGGGCCCAGAAACATTTTGTTGCAGTGTAAAGTTTTGTGGAAAATTGCATTGTTGCCCCTGGATGTTTTAAATATTGCACATATACCCCTGCCAGGCCTGATTTTGAATTGGATGCTGGTTGTATTTATTTCATAGATCATTTTAACTCCAAAAATTCCACAAAAATAGACTTAGGCTACTGGACACGTGTACTTTCACGCCATATATTTAGTTTTTGATTTTATTTTATTTTCCTATTTATTAAAAATCAAAAACATGCCTTTTTAGCACTGTCCAGCTTAGAAAATACCTAAAAAATATAAAAACACTTCAGAAAAATCCCAAAAAAATATATTTTGTGTCTTTTAGTTAGTTTTAACTCCCAGCCAAAAATCATTAAAAAATACAAAAGAAAACTCCAAAAAATTACAAAACTCTAAAAACCTTCATAAAAATTTATAAAATCATTAAAAAATCCAAAAATAGTGTTTTCTTTTCCTAAATTTTCTTGGTTTCATTATCTTTCACTAAAAATTAAGTTGGAAAATTTTTGCCACTGATTTCTATTTTATTTCTCCATTGTAAGTTTCAGCCTTGCTTTTTACTACTGTTTTCTTTATTTTGATAATTAAAAATACCAAAAACATTCTAAAAATTACCCAAAAATCACAAAAACAGTAAAAAAGTAGAAAAAGACCAAAAAGACTTTATTTTCATATTTTTGGATATTTTTCTCTATTTTTATAAATTCCTCTTTGTCTCTTTTATTACATTGTCCTTATTTTCCAATATTGAAAAAAAAAAGATAAAAAAATATAAAATATAAAAAGAAAATACAAAATCAGTAAATTAAAAATCAAAATACAAAAATATAAAATTAAAAATCAAATAAAAAATTATAAAATTAAAAACCCACAAAAAATAGCATAATAGGCACTTAATCACAACACACACATTTTCGAGCACTTGTGCCCCGTTCTACCTGTCTGCTCCCTGTGTTCGACCTCTACACATACTTGCACTATACACATCTTGTTGTAGAGTTATAATAAATTTTAACTCCGCACATTTACTTTCATTGTTTGATTTATCTGTTGTGGGTTAATTGTTGT
The DNA here is from genome assembly GCA_037367405.1 of Ottelia alismoides. Taxonomy (NCBI): domain Eukaryota; kingdom Viridiplantae; phylum Streptophyta; class Magnoliopsida; order Alismatales; family Hydrocharitaceae; genus Ottelia; species Ottelia alismoides. Next base: position 161,958 of record JAZKJV010008977.1, on the reverse strand, counting down.
TTTAATCCGAATTTCGTGTGGTCGATTCAGCGACTGAGTTCCCGCCTTGTGTGGAGCTTAAGATCACCGATTTTCGGGTTAAACAGCCATCCTGATCTGATTATTGGAAGCTCCGTTGGTAGTATGATCCCCGAGGGTTATCTGCGGGACACTGTCACATTTTTTGATTGTTGGTCTCTTCTGCTGAGTAGCCGATCTGTCACCTACCGAGACCAATCTACTTGACTCCTTTGAGTCCGCTTACCTTGATGACCCTCACATGGGTGAGTCTCTATCTGATTATTCTTTGACTAGCATGTGTTAATCCCTAAGGATTATCTGTAGGAGGATACATCATTCTCTTTGTACTCGGCTTCACTACTGATGTCTCCTTTCTGTTGGAGCACAAAGCCGAGTCTTTTAATCTGCTTACTCGGTCCCTTCTCTGGTTGTGTCTCCTCACTGTTGGAGCACAGAGCCGAGTCTTCTGATTATTCTATGATATTTGACTCATCTGAGTCGGCTCACCTTGATGACCCTTACAAGGTTGAGCCACGTCTTGCGTTGTTCGGTATATTCTTGTGACTTTCAGACCTTATGATCACCGGATGTCACGCTGCATTGAGAGTCTCCTGCTCTTCACCTTTATACTATTCTAAGACATTGATTGACTTGGAGGAATCTGTACTGCTCACTCTTCCTCCATGTCTTATGATATCGACTTCAGTCTGCCAATCCTTTCCTTGTGAGCCGACATTCTGATTCATGCTATTGGTCATTGGTTTAGCTTTCGATCTCTTTTCCCTGGTAGCCTACACCCACCTGATTGCATACTCGGGTGTCTTATTACTGTCTGACTACATCACCATCTCACAGGGAGACGATGATGAGAGTACGGTAGTCATGTACCAGATATCGTCCTGCACTTAAACTTGTTCTTTACTTGTTGTATATGCATGTGGTGTATTCTATTCCTTCTTTCTTCCCTATGTCATGTGTACCCCAGATCTTTCGCCACATCTGTGTGTCTATACTTAGGGAGTTCCTTGTCCTAAGTATAGGGGGGGTCTACACCGTGTTGTTCTTTCTTCGTCCATTTCATCACTCCTATCGTTGCCTATACTTAGAGATATCTCACCCTAAGTATAGGGGGAATGATGCATACATTCTCTACGATCTTTCCACCTATCTATATACATCTGTGTTTTTTTTTCTTTTCCTTTTCGTTTTTCTTTTTCTACATAAAAAGGTATCACCTCTTTTTGTCAATTTTTTATACTTCGGACGTACTTTGTCCTAAAAGGGTGCACATCTCCTCTCTTTGATTTGCTTTGCTATACATAGAGATATCTCACATTAAGTATAGGGGAGACAACCCGAGTCGTGATCTGTTTATTCCCACCCTTGACCCTCCCGGCTTTGTATACAGTCTTCTATACTTAGGATTATTTGATCCTAAGTATAGGGGGGAAGGTCAACTTCTATTCATTTATCTCTTAATTCTTTCATTTCTTATTCAGTTGTTGTAGCATAGGATTTTCTATACTCAGTACGAGTTATGTCTTCTCTTTCTCTTTTCGATCTATGAGGACATAGCAAATGCTAAGTATAGGGGGTTATATATACTATGTATATACTTTAGTGATAACTCATACTTTCATATATAGTTATTAATAAATATGGCTAAAAAACTATATAATTCATTAAAAACCAATTAATAATGTTTTTATTCCATAAATTCCTTTTGTATATACTAATTAATAAATCAAGTTAAAAATATTTTTGCAAAATGATATAAAAATGGTTTGACCTATTTGAAAAACTTTTTGTGAAATGTTTTCAACCTTTATAAAAATATTTTGATTACAAAAAATCGTTTCTTTTTGTGAAATAAAATATTTGAAAACCTATTTGCAAATAAGTTTCAAAATGATTGTGAAAATATTTTAAAAAATATGTGTATACTGTTTGAAAAATCTTTGCAAAATGACTTTCAAATGTTTGTATATATTTGCAAAAATTATTTTTTACTATAGTGTTCAAATTTAGTTTTCAAATAAATTTGAGGAATAAAAGCATCATTAAAAATACATGCATATAATAAATTACATATATATAATTCTTTACCAATTATATATACCTATAAAATAATTGTTAAAAATTGTAAATTATTGAAAATTCTTAATTCTTGTAAATAAATAAAAAGCAGCATGCATGTATAAACAGTTATACATATTTTATACTTCTTGTACTAAAAGTCTTTTTATTAGCCAAAATTCTTTTTATAAAAATTCTTTTTTCGAAATTCTTTGAAAAATTACATCATTCTTTTTGCATTATACATAGCATTTTCATAACATTCTTTTGGATTGAGCTTGATGATTGAACAAGTCCAAATAGAAGTCAAAGATTGGAGCTTGGTTGGACCTTACTTCACCTAACAGCACTGGAACCTTATGGGAACTAGGTTTAAGGTACTTCAGGTCCAATAGGACTTAATTCTTTGGGACTCGAGGCTAGGTTCAAGTCACCTCAACTGACTAACTAGAACTTTTTGAGACACACACATGACTCTTATCGGTCGTGACCTAACTTGGACACCTGGACATTTCACTTGGTTCAACTCAGTTGGAGTGGTGAGGAGGTTGGATTTGTCAGTATGAGATGCACACGGTGGAAACATCCGTCCTCGTCTAGGGATGCAAGTGCACCCCAAGATAGTCCAATAGCCACGAAGTCGAATGACAGGAGAGTGTGGGTTGCAATAATACTTCAAAAGAGGGATAGTCTTTTAGCACAAGAGGAAAAAGTCCTTATGTAAATGTTGTTGTAAATTGTATTTAAAAAAAGAGAGAGAAGAAGAACTCTAAATAAGTAGACTGGCCTGAAAATAAAAGAAAAATTCTTGCCGGAGTATGTATATATATGGTGTAGAGTCAATAACCGAGTTTGAGCATCAAAGTTATACCATATGAGCCTGCAACTGGATGACTTGACTACACTAGCCAGGCATCCCGGGATAGGTAGCTACACTGGCTACCGTCCATTCTTTTCTTCACCTCCTCCTCTTGAGTTGGATGCAACTTGAACTTAGAAGGGAATACCCCACTCCTCGAGGACAGAGTGTTGGATTGGGGAATCATTGGGTTGTCATTGTGGAGAAATCAGTTCCTTTGTCATTTCAGTTGGGGAGAGTCACTATCACTTAAACTGTACAAGTCAGCTTCATAGTCATATGGGTTTGCATATGATGTAGGCTAGTTCTGACCTGGCTATTGAGGTGGTTTGAATCGAGTTCTGAGACTCTCGAAGGCTGTTGCGTTTTAAATTTGGTTTCTGACCAGGTTCCACACACATTTTCACATCAAGGTCTAACCTGATCTCCAAACTGTGATTTTGTAAAGATAAGTTTAACAACTGAAAGAAATTCTATTTGAAATTTCTTGTTCTTTTTTCTTTATTCTTTTTATACCTATTGCATAAGTGTTTGCTAGGGACTAGCAAAGGCGAGTATAGGGGGATGATGAAACTCCATTTCATCGTTCTTATTCTATATTTTGGCCTTAAAAACCCTACCTAATGCATATAAATAGCATTAATTTACGCATAATACCATTCATTATTTATTGTATTATTTGTAAATAAAACATGGTTTTTAATGCTAAAATTATAGAATAAAGAGAAGAAAAGAAAAGGAATAAAATATCGAATATATTTTATGACTCTAAACCTCGAGACCAAGTCAAGAATTGAATTGGTCAACAAGGAATAAAGTAGGGGGAGATAAGGGTCAAAATAGAATAAAAATGTCATTTGTTCATTATTTTATGCATTTTTGACACATATTTTATTCTTTATTATTTATTCATCAAATGAATAAATTTTGTAAATAAAGTTGCAGATAATAATGTGAATGAAAATACAAAATTGAGTTTGTATAACAATAATATACAGAGTTCATTTTATATAGAGAATAAAAAGCCAAAATCCCAACTTCACAAACCCATATCTTTCAAATAAAAACTCAAAACATATCAAAACATCTGTAATTGTATATAACTTTTTACAAGTTATTTAATGATGGTGGTTTTATATTTTTTGGAGTTACTGTGTGGAAGTTAGGTTTTTGACCCATATTGTACATAGACTCGATTAAAATATTCAATTTATTTGTTTCTTATTATTTTTACAAATTCATATTTTTATAATTGTGTAATTATTATTTATAACATATGCACATATTAAAACCAAAATAAACCAAAAGGAAAATGCAAAATAAAATAAGTCTATGTGAAAACATAGGCAAACTACCTATAGTTATCCTTGTATATAAATAAAAGGGAATCATATTCTCTTATTATTTATTCTTTCATATGTTTATATTATCTATATTTTATTAAAAATACAAACCAAAATAAAACTCACTAAAACACATTAAAATAAAAAGATGTATATAAAACATAGGTAAAATACCTATAAATATACCTACAAAATATACATATCTGTTTATTTAAGTTAACAAATTACATCATAAAATAAAATAAAAATATATTTATACTCATAAAAATAAGTTGTAAATATATAAAACAAAATAATAAAATAAAATATACAAAATAAAAATAAAAAGGTACGAAATATAGGCAAATATACCTATAAATAAACTATTAAAAATTAACTACTAATAAAATACATCAAAAAATAAATAAAAATCATATTAAAATACTAAATTAAATAATAAACATTTTTTATTTTATAATTGAATATTGATAAAATTGTTTATTATTTTTAATTACTTATTCTTTAATAAAACCCGCAGTTTTATCGCGTAGCGGGCTGACGTGGCCCAATGAGGTCACCTCAAAAGTTGACCCCTGGTCAACTGTCCCCTCAGTGCCTACTCCTGTCAAAACTCTCGCATCCCACGATTTCATCCATATTTTGCTCTCGATTCGTCCATCCATCGCCTTCGACTTCTTCATATAAAATTATCTATGATCATTGTACATACACGCCCATCGATTAGATCCATTGTATATACTTTTGATTATCAATTTTGGTCGATGAATAAGGGTGCGCTCAATGTCTATAAATAAAAACCTTCTTCTCCTCCCTCAAATTCGGTCAATTTCTAAGTCTTAAATCCTCTCAACTCCAGCCTAGCGTGCATCCTTGTGATAGGGGGAGGTCCCCTGGAGCTTGGAGGCGGTTGAAGGATGAAGGAGGTGCACCCAGGCGGTGCTCCGACGACCATCCTGCTCCTTGGCTCTGACCAGGATTGAGTTGTGCATTTTTCTTATTTTAGATAGCTCTTTATTCCATCATTTTATTTATGCAAGTAGTTTAGCATTTAGCTATTAGCTTTAGCGTAATTAGGTCAATTCGAAGTTCGCCGGAGCTCCGCTCTGATGAACATTCCACCCTCTATTTTTTGTGCCTTGATTGTTTTACCTCGTGCCAACCACCACCATTTTGAGCATGTTCGCCCTCTCTTTATCCTAGGCACTCTAGTTCCCCCAGATACCTAGTGGATCTGGAGATCCACTCTCCATTCTTCGCCCGTCACCGGAGAGGCCACCCATCATCATCCCTTTGCCCATTCTCCTTTCTAACAGGACGAGGCAATTTGCCCTCTTCCCTAGTTTCATCCTATGTAGGTACAAGGTGCACCAAGTCACCTGGAGGCGGATTCGGTTCTCATCGGAGGTACCTGGATTACCACCTCGTCCCCAACCTTGTGGTGTCGCTCCGACCACCTTTTGGCCATTTTGAAGTCTCCTGCAGATGATGGGCGTTCCTGTTACCTATTGTGTCCCTTGGAATCGAAGAAGACCACCGGAGTTGCACCCTAGCATCAATCAAAGCTCGGCCTTTGTCCAGTTCTTCCCTGTTCTTACAAGGAGGGGCATGACTGTCGGATGAAGCCTCGACACCTAGATTAACCAGGAATCGTTGGATGACGTTGCGCCAAAACCATTCGATCATTCGATGCGATCTAATCCACGTCATCCAGCCGCGAACTAGTACCGATCGTGGTAAGAGCGACACGTGTTCAAGTGAAAAGATCCCCGTCGCTCGATCCGTGTACCTTTAGGGTAAATTGCATATTCATGCCTTGCATTTTAGTATTTTATTATTTAATTCTATAAATAAAAGTTAGTGTTATAGATAATTTGGATATTTTGCAAATAGGACCTTGAACTTTATGTATCTACACTCTGGTCTAGTCCATCTCAGTTCATGTGTCGTCCCACGAGAGCTGGGAAAATTGCAAGGACACCCCTACAAGTTTTTGTATTTATATTTAGTCTAATAAAATGTGAATAAAGTTGTATATTTTTATTAAAATTACTGAAAGGCGCTTGGAATTTCTTGTATTTGCATTTTGGTCCTTCCCAACCTCAATAACGTGTAGTCCCATGTGATGGGCATTTTGCATGTATAACCCTGACATTTTTGTATTTGCTAAATAGTTCAATAAAATTTTATTCCTGTTGTATATTTTTGGCATAGTTGCACTGAGCCCCCTGGACTTTATTTTGATTACAAAAATACCCCTACTAGAACATATATTTTTTATGTGTTTTATCTATTTATTAAATATAGATAATTTCTCCTAAAATATACAAAATAAGATTAAATACTCCATGCCTTTAATCATTTTATTAAAAATATAATGGAGATTTTTTATTCCTTATTTGATTTATAAAATACCAAGAAAAATATAAAAATGTGTTTAAAAATTCTAAAAAAATATACAGTATATTTTATCCTATTTTATTTACAAATTGAAAATCACTAAAAATCGAAAAGCAAAAACCTTAAAATCGAAAAAGCACAAAATTTTTATAAAAATCTAAAAAAATAACAATAAATAATATATTGTTCTGTTCCATAATTTTATTTATATAAATATTTATATATTAAAATTGATTTGGGAAATTTTGGAACTTATTTACTATTTTTAATATCCAAATCAATTTCAGGTATTTTATTAATCCCTTATTCTGGATATTTTTTAATTTAAAATTACATAAAAATTAGAAAAAAATCGAAAAAATTAAAAAAATATAAAATATAAAAATCACAAAAATACTATTTTTTATGTATTATGACTATTTTTACGTATTTATATATAATATCCATACATGTTTTATATTTTATTTATACATATACATATATGTATATATATATTACATTTAAATGAAAAAAATAAAAATAGAAAAATATAAAAAGAAATAATAAAATATAAAACCAAATATAAAAAAAATATGAAATTAAAAACCCACAAAACAATAACTTGTACAAGAGATAAAAGGCAAATTTTTGTGCATCTTTCTGCCCTCCTTCTACCGTTCGCTCCCTGTGTTCGACCTCTATACATACTTACACGCTATACACATTGATGTAGAGTTATAATAAATTTTAAACTCCATATTTTTTTATACTTAATTGATTTATTCTTATTGTGGGTTCATTGTTGATTAAAGTTGGGTTTTCTCGAGCGGTCACATTAGCGACGCTAATTGAGTTTGATTAGTAGATCCTCGTGAAATCCTCTTTATCAATGTGCACTTCGAGTTCTTTCATTATTTGATCCTCTCTATTGTCTCCTATCTTTGTTTATACTTATGGATATCTTACCCTAAGTATAGGGCAGACAGAATGAGTACAATATGTTCATTCCCACCCTTAACACTCCCTGCCTTATGTATAGTCTGCTATACTTGGGATTATTTGATCCTAAGTACATGGGGACGGTCAAATTCTCATTTATTCAATTATCCTTATTCATTTATTCTTTAGACTTTTCTATACTCAGTACGAGTTATGTCTTCTCTTTTTCTCTCTGATCTTTATGAGGACATAGATCCAACTATGTATAGGGGGTCATATATACTCCATATATGCTCTAGCTATAACTCGTACTTTCGTATTTTTAATAATAATTATGGCTAAAAATGCTGTCTAATTCATTAAAAACACTTAAAAAAAGATATCTACAATTCCTCAAATTCTTTTTGTATTTATTATTAATAATTCAGGTAAAACAATTTTTGCAAAATGTTTGAAAAATAGTTTGAAAATTTTTTGAGAAATATTTTGAGAACTATTTGGAAAATGTTTTGTTAAATATTTCAACCTTTGTAAAAAAAATTATTTGTAAAACTTCTTTTTCTTTGTGAGAAATAGAAATGTTTGAAAATTCAATTGCAAATGTTTGAAAAATGTTGCAAAATTATTTTGAAAAATCTATAAAGTCTTTGCAAAATGATTTTCAAATGTGTGTAAATATTTGTAAAAATTATTTGTAAAAAAGTATTTTGTACTATAGTTTTAAAATTGTTTGTAAAATAATTTTCAAAAAGTTTAAGGAATATATACGTCACACTAAAATCTTTATTAAACTGTATATACATATTATAAAAATGATCACTTATCCCTTGTAATTTTTTAAAAACCCAACTCTTGTAACTATACGATGCATCCCTGTATAAATATTTATACTTATTTTTAGTCAAAAACTTTTGCTTTCAAAAATCACAAAAAAAATGCAAAACTAAGAATACCAAAAATATTTGTAAAATCTTTTTGAAAAATACAAAAAATTGCATATGCATCATCTTTATCTAAAATCGATAAAATATTCAAAACTTTAAAAAATTACATCACAAAACTATTCTATGCATTGTGCATAGCATTTTCAAAGCATCCACATTTTTCATATTGAGTTTAATAATTGAATAAGTCTAAGTAAAATTTGAAGATTAGAGCTTAGTTGAACCTTAAATCTACCTAATCACAAGAACCTTATAGGAGCTGGAATTGAGGTACTTCAGGTCTAGTTGGCTTAATTATTTAAGAATTGTGAGACTTGGTTCAATAGATTCTTGACTGCCTAAGTATAATATTTCGGAGCACATGCATGGCTCTTGTCGATAATGACCTAACTTAGACACCTGCACCTCTCACATGTCTCAACTTAGTTGGAGTGATGAGGGATTGGATTTGCCGGTATGAGACGCACACAAATGGAAACATTTGTCCTCGTCTTGGGAGGAAAGTGCACCCCATCCTGTCCAGTAGCAGAGACATCTAAAGACAGAAGACTGTGGGTCGCAATAATACTTCAAAAGAGGGATAGTCTACTGGCTCAAGACATGTCTGATTGAAAATAAAGTGCATGCTGGAGTGTATATATTTCTATAATTAATAAGCAAACTTGAGCTTCCAAAGAACCACAATCATTTTTGTACTTCATACCCAATCTAGCATTTTCTGCTCCCTGACACTTGATGGCACGAAAATCCGAGAGACTAAGGTAATCAGGTGTATCTAAGATGGTCGTTGCGACCTCGGTCACTCAGACATGCCAATCAAGAAAAATCAGACCACTAATATAGATAAAATCGATCAAAACACGAAAGCGGTCCTGCTATTTATTTAACCTGGTATAGCGACCAGGGTCGAACTCAAGGAGCACGGGTTGGCCTCTCGGCCTACGAAGTAGTCAAAAAGAGATAAAATAAAATAAGAGAAATGTTTTTGGTCGTTTTTGATTTTTTTTATATTTTTTTGGATTTTTAATGAATTAAGAAAATAAGAAAAGTAAAGACACATACACTTCAACAATTTATTAAAAGCAATAAAAATCAACCAAAAATGCAAACAAAAATATTTTTATGTGTTTTATATTTTTTAGTGTTTTTGGTGAATTTTTGAGAATTTTCTGATGTTTATTTAATTTTCTAAAAATCAAACTGTAGCTGAAATGAAAGGTACTGTCCAGCCGAGCTAGAAAGGCCTAGATAAAATATCTAAAAGCCCTAAATTAGCTGGGAGGTAATTTTCCTGTAAAGAGAATAAATCAAGGAAAATTTAGGCACCTATTTTATTGTTTTTGGATTTTTAGTTTAATTATTAGAATTTTTATAAGATTTAAAGTGTTTTTAGGTTTTTAGGGGTTTTCAGTAATGAAAAATAGCCAACATTGGCTAGAAAATCAAACACAACAAAACAAATAGTAGACAATTTTTTTGTAATTTTTAGACACTTTTTAGTATTTTTTTTGGGTTTTTAAAATTAGACAGTAACAAAAATAGATGTTTTTGATTTTCTAAAAATGTCAAACAGTGACAAAAATGTCTCCAAAATTTATAGAAAATTTTACACCATGGCAGGAGCCACGTGTCATATTTTCATTAAATTTGGAGGTGATTTGCTATTTTATTCAAAAATAAAGAGGGGGGCACTGTGCATAGGGACCAAAGTGCAAATACCCAAGAGTCTGGGGGGTCTGGTGCAATTAACCCAGCAAAACACGTGCGATGCGCGTGACTGGGGCACTCAGAGACCCAAATGTAAGAAGAATAAGTTCCGAGGGCTTATTGGTAACAGGTACCAAAAGTTCAGGGGCTTATCTGCAAAATACCCAAAAATAAACGCACATGCTCAAATACACCACGCACAGGGGTATAAATGCAAATAAGTGAAAGCTTTGACCGGGCGGTCAACAATCCCCAGGGCCAATAGGAACAGGCCACGTGGCTTAATCTTGGAGGTGAAAATTAAGGTAGCAAATGGCCGAATTTGCAAAAAGTTAAAACATGAAATATTTTTATTTTATTTTTTTCTATTTTTTTTGTGATTTTTAATAATTTTTTCGAAATAAAAATAAGGTATGTACACTATATGTACTATATAGGGTATATGTACACTATTAGGGTTTTTATTTTTTTACCTTTTTTTCTTTTGTTTTTATACTTATAAATATGTACAAGTATTTACAAGCATATTTTGGACTATTTTTGTGAGGAAAAAAATATTTTTATTTATTTACATAAATATTTACACACATGAGCCCCTATCTCCCTCTACTTTGGCTTTTATGCGGTCAGGCCCATGTTGAGCCCTCCCTTGGGTTAGGTTGCTCAATATTTATTCTAAATATTTCCCTCTTTTTCTTTTTAATATTTATTCTTTTATTTTTGCACAAAAACATGCTAATTATAGGTTTTTACACAATGCATGCTTTTGGTAATTGTTTGTATTTACATGAATATACATGCATTTGCAAAGGTTTTTGTAGCTAAAATATAAGAATAAAGAGTGATGAATGGGTATTCATCACCCCCTATACTTAACTTTTGCTAGTGCCTTAGCAAACACTTATTTGAAAAAGAAGTGAAAAAGAAAGAAAGAAAAAGAAAAAGAGGGGAATGTACATGGATCAATGTTGAATATTAAACTTTCCTTCATTAAATTGAATTATGGAGCTCGATCAGATCTTTGGATTATTAATGTGTCGGAACCTTATTTAGACTTAAGCTTAAAACTCAACAGCCTCTAAGTTCCACCAATCTATGGACAAGACTCCTCAATAAACCCTATCAGAACAAGTCTACATACACAAACTCTAATGACTATGAATCTTTCCATGCAGTGTAAGTGATATGTAGCTCCCCACCTCAGAAGTAACAAAGAAGCAACCTCCCTTAACCTGGTAACTCTAATGCCTCAGTCTAGCAACTTTTTCCTCGAGAAGCGGGGGTATTCCCTTCTAAGTTCAAGTGCAACCGGCTCAAGAAGAGGGGGAAGAAGTATAGACTTTTGGAAGCTCAGCCTGTGTAGCTAAGTCTCCCGCTGCAAGCTTCATGAGATGTAACATGGATACCATAAGATTTTGCTTTATTTGACTACATACACTCCGGTGGGGTTATTAAATTTTCAATCCGACCCACCACTTTTTTGGAGTTCTTTTTGCATTTTGCAAATTTTTTTTCAAGTGCTTCTATACAACATATCTACATGGTGCAACATATATACAAGAAATTTTCCTCTTGAGCCAGTAGACTATCCCTCTTTTGAAGCTTTATTGCAACCCACGGCTTCTGTCTTTAGCCTTCATCACCACTAGACCAAGTTGAGACGCACTTCCTTCATTAGAAGAAGAAGAGATGTTCCGCCTAGAAGTACTACCCTCATATGCTACCCCAAGCCAAAGGAAACTGCCTCCTCACCACCTCATCCGTGGAGAGCCATGTGTAAAGTGCTGGTGCAAGTCAAGCCATTGTCTCTAAGAGTCATGTGTGTGTTGTTAAGTGCTCTACTTAGGCTCATCAAGATGACATATGCTCATAGCCTAGTGGACTCAAAGAATTAAGTCCTTATGGACCTGAAAAGCCTTAACCCTAAGTCCTATAAGGTTCCTCTTAGAGTTAGGTGGATTACAATCTTATTCAAGCTCCATTTCTCAATTTAATTCCAGGCTTAGTTTAAGTGTCAACTATCATCCAGAAAAACTATATACATATGTACACAAGATGCTTATTTACACAAATTTTACAATCATGCAAAATTTTTGAAAAATGTTTTGAAATCATGGATGAATGATCGTGCAAGTTTTGCAAAAAAGATATTTACACATAGTTACACAAGATTTTTTTGCAAACTTTTGATTTTCAAAACATTTTGGAAAAATTTTGTACTATATACATAATTTTGATACAAAAATATTTACATAAGCTTTACACAAAAGATTTTTGAAAACATTTTTACAAGAATAATTTTGTACACTAGCTATGTATGTGCAATAAAAGAATGATTATGTACAGGAAGAATTTTTAATTTTTGTGGTTTTTAGCCATTTTATTTATTAACACACTCACACAAAGTACGAGTTATGGATAAAGTATATATAAAATATATACACACCCCCCATACTTAGCTCGAACGATGTCCTCAGAGTGATCAAGAGCGATGAAGAAGACATAACTCGTGCTTAGTAAAAGGGAAGTGAAAAGGAATGGCTAAGTACAGAAATGAATAAATGAATAGAATGAGAGGAACTCGGTGGTTTCCCCCTATACTTAGGATCAACTAATCCTAAGTATAGCAAGCTGTACATGAAGGGAAATCCGAGTGAAGAAGATACAGAGTCTGCCCCCCCATACTTAGGGTAAAATATCCCTAAGTATAGGCAACAAAACAGGAGCAGAAAGAATGGAAAGAATACCCGCGGGTCCTACATCCCCCCTATACTTAGGGTAAAGTACACCCTAAGTATAGCATAATCATAAGATGGGAACAGGGATGTGGGACTAAAGAATAGAATGATATAGACAACTGGATTTATACAAGTCGGAAGAACAGTGATAATCAGGCGTGAGATGCAAAAGATGTGAGTCAAGAGACCACATCTCACGCAAAATGAATAGGGGCAACATCAACGACCCGCGGCTCATGATCTAGAAGTGGCTTGAGCCGCTGGCCGTTCACTCGAAAGGTACTCTCAGAAGACAACTCGGATATGTCAATGCTACCGTTGTCATGTACCTTTCTGACCAAGAAGGGTCCCTTCCATTTGCTCTGCAGCTTCCCTGGAAACAAACGAAGCCTCGCATCAAACAGCCATACTCTCTGTCCAATCTCAAAATGCTTGTGGCTGATATGAGAATCATGCCACTCCTTCACTCTTTCCTTATATTGTAGGCTGTTTGAGAAAGCTGTATCTCTAAACTCCTCCAGGGCAGCTAACTCTGCCCTCCTCTGGTCTCCTACACCATCTGGATCAATAAGAATATCTGTAACTGCCCAAAGTGACTTGTGCCTCAGCTCAACAGGTAAATGGCACGGCTTGCCATACACGAGGCGAACGGGAGATGTGCCCAATGGTGTCTTGAAATAAGTCCTATATGCCCACAAGACCGAGTCCAAAAGCTGTGACCAATCCTTTCGGTCTGGGCGGACGACTTTCTACAAAATAGTCTTGATCTCCCTGTTCGAGACCTCGGCTAGACCATTCGTCTGTGGATGATAAGGTGTAGCAACACGATGGTCTATACTGAACTCGCTAGCAAGGGCCTTCACCTGGTCGTTGATGAAATGAGACCCCCCATCAGAAATCAGAACTCGTGGAACCTTGAATCGCGTGATGATGTGCTTCCTCAAAATTCTGCAAACTGTCCTCGCATCAGCGGCTCGGGCGGGGATGGCCTCAACCCAACGACTAACATAATCAACGACCAACAGAATGTACTCAAATCCCTGACTCTTAGGGAATGGACCCATGAAATCGATGCCCCATGCGTCAAAAACCTCACAGAAATGAATGGGCTGCATCGGCATCATATCACGCTGTCCACAAGTGCCCATCCTCTGACAGTCAGTACACCTCTTCACGAACTCATCAGAGTCCTTGAAGAGAGTAGGCCACCACAAGTCGGATTGGAGCACTTTCTGTGCCGTTCTCCTCCCATAATGATGTCCTCCTGACTCAAGCTTGTGGCAGTAAGTGAGGACGCTATGGTGTTCCTCCTGAGGAATGCACCGACGCCAGACGCTATCCCCTCCTTCGTGGTAAAGGATGGGATCCTCCCAGTGGTAGGACTTGGCCTTCGCAAGGAAGGTCTCAAGCCTCTGCCTGGGCCAATCTTGTGGGACTTTCCCAGCAACGAGAAAGTTCACAATATTGGCATACCACGGGAGTGAGGCGATAGCAAGGATCGCCTCATCTGGGAAGGTATCTCGAATGGGATAAATCTGCTCAGACTCCTCAGGCTGCTCTAAACAGAAGAGATGATCCGCCACCACATTCTTGACTCCAGGCTTATCCTTAATCTCAATGTCGAACTCCTGGAGTAGAAGGATCCATCTAGTCAGTCTGGCCTTGGCATCCTTCTTTGCCATGAGGTACCTGATAGCGGTGTGATCTGTATACAAAGTCACTCTAGATCCAATGATATAAGATCGAAACTTATCTAGGGCGAACACTACGGCTAGCATCTCCTTCTCTGTGACCGTGTAATTCCGCTGGGCGGAATCTAATGTGCGGCTAGCGTAGTGGATAGCAAACGGGACTTTATCCCTCCTCTGTCCCAGCACTGCCCCTACGGCAAAATCGGAGGCATCCGTCATGATCTCGAATGGGAGAGACCAATCAGGCGGCTGGAGAACAGGAGCCTCAATCACACACTGCTGGAGAGTCGCAAAGGACGAAAGACACTTTTCATCGACAAGGAACTCGGTGTCTTTCGTCAAGAGGTCAGTCAACGGCCGGGCAATCCTGCTGAAATCCTGAATAAATCTCCTATAAAATCCAATGTGCCCCAGGAATGACCATAGCTGCCTCAAATTGGACGGTGGTGCGAGTTTTCTAATGACATCAACCTTGGCTGGATCAACCTCCATGCCCCTGTTGGAGATGATGTGGCCAAGCACCGTCCCTTGAGTCACCATGAAGTGACTCTTCTCCCAAGATAGAACCAAATGGTACTCAATACTCAATACATCGCTGGAGTACTCGGTCTAGGAAGTCAAGACAAGAGTCGAATCCATCGCCGTAGACCGAGAAATCGTCCATGAAGACCTCCAAACACTCCCCTACCATGTCCGAAAGATCGACAGCATGCACCTCTGAAAAGTCGCAGGGGCATTGCATAGCCCAAATGGCATGCGTCGAAAGGCATATGTACCAAAGGGACAGGTAAAGGTGGTCTTCTCCTGATCCTCAGGAGCGATGGCCACCTGGTTGTAGCCCGAATACCCATCCAGGAAGCAATAATGGCTCTTCCCTGCCAGTCTCTCAATAATCTGGTCAATAAAAGGCAGGGGAAATGGTCCTTCTTGGTGGCCTGGTTGAGTCTCCTGTAGTCAACACAAACCCTCCAAGAGGTAGGTACTCGTGTAGCAATCTCCTCTCCCGACTCATTGATCACAGTCGTGATGCCCGTCTTCTTGGGCACCACATGCAAGGGGCTGACCCACTTGGAGTCGGAAATGGGATAAATAAAATCTGCACTCCACCATTTTGATATTTCCTTCATCACGACCTCTCTCAGGTTGGGGTTCAGCCGCCGCTGGAACTCACGCGACGGCTTCGCCCCTCCTCGAGATAAATATGGTGGGAGCACACTGATGGACTAATCCCATGGAGATCTGCTACGCTCCATCCGATTGCCTTGCGATTCTTTTCAAGAACCCCCATCAAACGGGATTCCTGCTCTCCAGTCAGATCAGCAGAGATGATGACTGGGTACATCTCTGGCTCGCCCGCAAGGAACCGATACTTCAGCGAAGTAGGGAGCGGCTTCAGCTCTGGACAGCTGGGCGCTGGCAATTCTGGCTTCGGAAGAAAATGTGTCAATGCTGCTAAGTCTGCCAAATCTGCTTGGGAGAAAGAAAGCGAACTCTCGCAAACTGGATCTGGAGGATGCTGCTCAACTGTGCTGTCTCTGATCCGCTCTGCATCTACCTCCTCCTCATCTGTAGGCTCAGGTGGACTCAGGTCTGGCATTTGATCAACGAAATCTGCCCAATCAGACTCTGAATCTGAGGGATCTACATCAAACAAGGTGGCATCAGTACCACCATCACTCAAGGTGGCCTCAGTACCACCATCACTAAGAATCGTGTCGCGGTCGAGAACCGGCTCTACTGCCTCTGTCGTATCCTGGACTAGGGCTGTGCTCTCCAAGCTCTCCTCTGCTGTCATCTCGGCATCAGTGGTGTCTGGAAATGAGAGGATGGCCTGTGCGGAAGGGTCTGCCCATGCTGCCTCATCATCAGTGATCACAAAGTCACAGTCCTGGTGGATGTCTAACCCGGCATCTGTCAGCTGCTCTGTATCTGTGATAGTCTCTGAGCATGCTCTCTCTCTGGCTCTGTAGTCCTCGACCGTCTCTATCTATACACTCTCGCCCTCAACGCGAAAGTATACCTTCCCGCTATCATGATCAGTCACCGCCTTGGCTGTGGCCAAGAACGGACGACCAAGAATGATGGGGGTATCGGCCAGTGAATCAGGGATCTCCATGTCCAACATTACGAAGTCCACGGGGAATTTCAGGCCATGAATCGTGACGATAATGTCTCGCAACAACCCCTTCGGCCTCTTGACAGATCGATCAGCAAACTGAAGGACTGTCCTGCTCTGTCTAAGAGTGCCCAACTCGAAGTGGTCGAGAAGGGCTGCCATAAGAAGGTTGATCGACGATCCGCTATCCAATAGAGTCCGATCGAACCTCTGCTCACTAATCTGACATCTGACATACGGGGCCTCTGAATCTGGCCTCTTGGCCGGCAGACGGTTCTGGATCGTGAAACACGTGGCTTTCGTCAGCACATGAATCTGAAGTGTGGTTCCTCCTCCACCTCCTGACTGTGGTCCTGTCTTTCAAAGATCGCTGAAGAAGGGGGATGTGCTGCAAAGCCTCCTGGAGGGTCAGCTGGATATGAAATCTGTCGATCATGCTCTGGCTGAATTCCTCCTGCTCTCTCTTTTTTGGGTCTTTTTCTTTTTTCTTCCCCTTCCCCATATGAAGGGCTCTAGGGAAGGGGATCACAGGGTCCTTCGCAGATGAAGGACTAGGAAAAGGCCTAGACGGCTCGACGGCCGGATCCGCACATACATCAAGCACCACAGTGGGACCAGAAGAAACCAAACCTTTTCCTTTATTCACAACAGTGTTCTGAGATACATGAGAATGAGGAAAAACATCTGATCTCTCTACACAAACACCGGTGGCCTCAGTACCACCACGGGCTGGCTCTGCTACTGGACGTCTCGCGGCCTCAGTACCGCGGGCTGGCTCGGCTCCTCTGGTGGCATCAGCACCACCTCCTCGAACTGGTGAAGCGGCGGCCTCAGTACCGCCGGTGGAATCAGCATCCTTGGTGGCATCAGTACCACCGTCATCATCATGTGCGACCTTAGTACCGCTCTCCTCCTCCTCATCTGGCGCCCTGGGTGGATCCTCGAGTCGCCGCTCAGATGAGGCGCCGCCTGCTGGTGCTCTACCGCTCCTAAGTATAACAAAATCAGCATCAAACAGATCTGAAGACATATCATCAAATGGATCACTAGGAGTGGTATGCTCAGTGTCAACTACCTGCTCATACTTCCTCTTCAGGCTATTCGGATTCGGCTCTATCTGTGCAGGGATGTCGGCCTTCCCTCTCATCAGGTCCCGCATCTCCTGGCGGAACTCGTCCATCTCCCGTCTAAATGTAGCATGCTGGTCCGTGAGGAGGCGGGCTACTGATGTCCCCAAATTCCGAGTGACTAAGGCAAAGGCAAAGGAATGGTCGTTGTGACCTCAATCAATCGGATGGGTATATCAAGAAAAATAGACCACTACGAGAAATAAAATCAATCGAAAATGCGAAAGCGGTCTCGCTATGTGATTAACCTGGTATAGCTCCCAGGGTCGAACACAAGGAGCACGGATTGGCCAAAGGCCTACGAAGTAGTCAAAGAATCAGAAAAAGGGAGAAAACATTTTTTAGTGGTTTTTAATGGTTTTTGTATTTATTTTGGATTTTTAAATGTGAAGGAAATGAAAGAAGCACAAAAACAAGCGAGCTCCAACTAATTATTTAATGTATCCAGAAGTGAGCAAAAATTCGAGAAAAATTGTTTTTATGTTTTTTAAGTTTTTAAGTGTTTTTGGTTAATTTTTGAGATTTTTTCCAATGTGTATTTTATTTTCTAAAAATCAAACAGTAAGAAAAAGATAGGGTACTGTCCAGCAGGGCCCAAAACCCAAAGATAAAATATCTAAGGATCTCAGATGGCCCTGGAGGTAATTTTCCTGTATTCTATAGAAAATAAGGAAAATTTGGGCACCAAAATTATTGTTTTTGGATTTTTAGATTATTTAATATGATTTTTATGAGTTTTTAGGTGTTTTTAGATTTTTAGGGTTTTTACTCAATGAAAAATAGCCAAAATTGGCTAGAAAATCAAACAACACACAAAGATCAGTAACTAATTTTTGTAGAATTTTTGGGGGTGTTTTTATATTTTTTTTGTGATTTTTCACGTGAAACAGTGCCAAAAATAGATGTTTTTGAATTTTTTAAAATAGCAAACAAGATCAAAAATGTCCTCAAAAATCTACAAAAATCCTACACCATGGCAGGAGCCATGTGTCAAATTTTCATTAGATTTGGAGGTGATTTGATATTTTATTCAAAATCCAAAAGGGGGCACTGTGCACAAGGACCAATGTGCAAATACCCGAAAGTCTGGGGCTCAAGGTGCAAAAATCCCAGCAAGTCACGCGCGTGGCGCGTGCCTGGGGCACTCAGGTGCCTTTTGGTAATAAAAACCAAGTTTCTGGACTTTTTGGTAACTCGTACCAAAAGTCCAGGGGCTTGGATGCAAAAATCCCACTAAAATCCGCACATGCGCATAAACAACACTCACAGGGGCATAAATGCAATTACCAAAAAGTTATCATTTATTTCAGAACCCAACAGAACTACAGGGAAACAGATGTAAATAGCCCAAACAAGCACGTGACGAAGCACATGGTCTCACATACACAGGGGCATAAACGTAAATAAAAACAAGCACAAGGTCCCAGTTGCAAATTACCCTACGTAAATAAAAGCACGAAAATATTTACAGGACTAGGACTAAAAAGACAAACTAAGAGGGGGCCCTAAGTAATTTACCCCTTTATTTGTCGACGGCGGGATGCGCGCCACGTGGAAGATCGGGCGGTCCTGGTGAGCTGGCGCTTTTCTTCGTCTGCCCTTGAGCCGGATCGACGGTGGAGGTGAGGACACGTGGAAGATCGAACGGGGTGGAGCTCGGGTGCCTCTCTCCTCTGCTGCTATCGGTCCAGATGAGCCCCTCCAGGTGATCGACGGTCGCTGCTCCTCGGAAGATGGACGGCTGGGATCAAGACTGGAGCGGAGGAGCCATCGGACGGTGCTGGAGGATGGTGGAAGAACACTCCGCCGGCGAGCTTCGCCGGCCTCGTGCGTGGGCTGTAGTCCTCCTCAGCTGCTCCTGATGATCGGAGAAGACCCGTTGTGATGCCCCG
This sequence comes from Ottelia alismoides, assembly GCA_037367405.1. Classification (NCBI taxonomy): domain Eukaryota; kingdom Viridiplantae; phylum Streptophyta; class Magnoliopsida; order Alismatales; family Hydrocharitaceae; genus Ottelia; species Ottelia alismoides. The sequence goes on along the minus strand of JAZKJV010008977.1, from coordinate 142,150 downwards.
CAGCTGGTGGTAGCCTCCGATGGCCCAACCGAGCCCGGGAGGGGCTCCAGCGAGGCTGGCGGCGAGCGAGCTCCTGGACTGAAATCGGGAAGCCTCAGATGGCCTCCTCGGTCCCTGCAAAGCAAACCAGAAGCTTCGCGGGTCGAGGGCAAAGTGCCTCGACCCAAGGAAGCGGGGTGACGGTGGCTGGTGGGTCGGTGCGAATGAGCTCCGGCGAGCGGTAGGTGGTGGAGCTCGACTCCCAGCTCCGGGGCGAGCTGGGTTGGATGAGTGGGCGTAGAACGTGCGTCGGAGGGTGGCGAAGGTGTGTGGGGGTTCCGATGATCGAGATATTACGCGAGATGGCCGGAATCAGGGGAACACGTCGGAGAGTCGATTTGGGCGAAATCAGAAATTAAACGAAATGGAAGAGCTAATCGACTACCTGGGTGGATCGGAAGACTGTGTTGGAGTGTGGCTAACTCCCGGTCGTCGCCTCGAAGGTCGTCACTGCCTGAGGCTCGAGCTCCAACTAGGTGGCGGAGCACGGCGGCGCACGGCTGCCGGATCGATGGTCGGGCACCCTCCTCCTCGCTGCAACACGGCAGACGGAAGCTGTCACCTTGCTGAATGCAATGGAGGTCACGGGAGTGAAGGTGGAGAGCCAAAGATAGCGAATGAATGCGGCGGAGCTCGGTTTTTATGTGGGTGCAGGTCCGGGAAGAAGAGCTCGGGTCCGGCTCGATTGAGCACGGATCCCTAGGATCGATGTCGGGCGAGATTCCCGGATACCTGGAGAGTAATTAGGACCTTAGATTAGGCGAAATGAGGATCGGGTCCGGTAGAGATAAATGGGGAAAGTTGGGTCCGCGAACCAGACCCGTGAAAAATGGTCCACAGGGGGGAGTTGACCGGGCGGTCAACAATCCCCGTGGACCAATAGAAATCAGCCATGTCAGAAATTCTTATTTGATTTTTTTGGGCCTTTAAATGGCCGAATTTTCACAAACTTAAAACATGAAATATTTTTGTTTTAATTTTTTCTATTTTTTTGTGATTTTTAATTGATTTTTGGAAATAAAAATAAGGTATTTACATAATAGGTCTATACATAGGTATATGTACAATATATAGGTTTTTGGTTTTTGATTTTTAATTATTATTTTTGTACAATTTTATCCTCATTTTATATTTTATTTATTTATAGAATAAAATAAGGAATAAAAGGGTATTTTTATTTTATTTTTATCACTTATATACATGGGTGGAATAAATAGTTATATACATTTATATACATGGTATAGATACAATGTATTTTTGTATTTTTAATTTTGTTATTTTTATTTGATTTTTGTGTTGATTCTTATTATTTTATTTATTTACAATATATATACCATAGAATATTTACAAAAAGTTTTGAAAATAAATAAATTTATTTACAAGGTTAAATAGATAAGGGGGGTGGTTTATGTACATGGTGAAAGGTGTTTTTGAGTTTTTCTGTATTTTAAATTTTTATTTTGTTTTTAATAGTGTGTACATATGTACAAATATTTACAACATATTTTTGGTTGAGGAAAATATAATTTATTTATTTACATAGGTATTTACACATGAGCACCCATCTCCCTCTACTTGGCTTTTTATGCGGTCAGGCCCATGCTGAGCCCTCCCTTGGGTTAGATTGCTCAATATTTATTCTAAATATTTCCCTCTTTTTCTTTTTACTCTTTATTTTTTTATTTTTGCACAAAAACATGCTAATTACATATTTTTACAAGATGCATGCTTTTGTTAATTATTCCTATTTACACATATCTACATGCATTTGCATAGGTTTTTGTAGCTAAAATATAAGAATAAAGAGTGATGAATGGGTATTCATCAGCTACGTCATCCAAGGTGGAGCTCCCATGGGGGCCCGACGGGTAGCCTCTCTGGTAATGAGGCTGTTGGAACTGGTGCTGCTGCTGCTGCTGAGAGGGGTAGGAGGAAGGATGCTGCTGCTGGTGTGCCTGGTGAGCCTGCTGCTCACGTCTCCAAGACTGTCCCTGCTGCTGATAGGGACGAGGAACGAAGGACGACTGCTGGTGTGACTGGTAGGCTGGGGGTTGCTGCTGCGGCTGGTGATCTCTCTGCTGGCCATACTGCCCTCCCTGACCGGATGACTGCTGCTGGGGCTGAGTATCTCCACTCCCCCACCTGAATCCGGGATGGTCTCATCGGATCCCAGGCTGGGGGCGGTCATACCAAATCCCGTTGACATCCATCAACGGCTCTGCATCGTATGGGGCTGGCGGGAGTACTGCCAGAGGCTGATCCGGCTGGTATACCACCATCTGCATGTCTGGAGATGGTGGGGGCTGGTAAGAGGGTTGCTGCTGCTGGTACGGCTCCGCCTGTACAAGGTGAACCTGTCTAGGCTGCTAAAAGGAGCTGGAGCGCTGGGACGAGCTGCTGCTGCCGCCGGTATCGCCTCGCGACTGAAGACGGGGCTGTGAAGCCGTCTGTGCCTCCTGGAGACACATGAGCTGGGTCTTCATGTCGCTTAGAGTCTGTGCCATCTGCTCCATCTGCGTGATACCTTGGCACTGCTTCTTCTCAATCAGCTCCATCCGATCCAACTTCTCGCTGATAATACCCATATCCGCAGCGGACGACTCTGCCTGTGCTGCTGCAATTGCGGATGAACTGGATGGACTGGCGTCGACCCGTGCTATCCTCTGGTACTGCACAGGTCCTGGCTGCTGGGGTCTGCCCTGAGTGTACAACCGGGTCTGGGACATCACCATATAGTTCTCGGCCATCTCCTCGTAGATGGCCCAGACCTGGTCGTGATCCTTGGCGAAATAGGACCCGCCGCAAGAAGCATTCACCAGACCCTGGAGCTCTGGTGTCAACTTGTTGAAGAAGCTCTGCACAAGGTTCGGCTTCGAAATCTCGTGGTGCGGGCATCGGTCTGTGAGCTCTCGGAACCTCTCCCATGCCTCGTGGAATTGCTCATTGGGGAGCATGGAGAAGTTGCTGATCAGGGCCCTCGCTGCATTCGTCCGCCCGAGTGGATAGTACTTGTTCAAGTACTCGGTGCGGAGCTGCTCCCAGGTGTAAACAAACTTCCCCAGATGCTTCAGCCAGGTGGCTGCTCTGTCTGCTAGAGAGAAGGGGAAGGCGATCATCCTGATCGTGTCCTGGTCCACCTGACGGTCGTGGACAGTGCTGCATATCATCAAGAACTCCTGGAGGTGGAGATGGGGCTCCTCTGTCGCGAGCCCGTGGAAGCGGGGGAGTAGCTGCAAAGTGTTCGGGGGGAACTTAAAGTCCCCCACGATCGCTGGAAGTACTACCCAGTGGTGCGTCAGCGTCGATCCGAGGTTGTGTAACTCCCGCATCGGTCTCGGTGGTCCTCCGGCCGCGGCTGCGGCGGCTGCCGCTGCTGCGGCGGCTGCTGCATCCGCATCATCTGGGATCCTCGGTCCCTCTCTCCTCTGCTCTCGCTCTGCTCTCATCTGCTCCATCTCTCTCCTCATATCAAGCATGAATGCTCCCTGATCTCTCAACTGCTGCTGAACGGTCTCTAAAGAGGCGATCAGGGTGGAGTTGATCGCTCCCTGATCCAATACAAAGTGCTCAGGTTGACGGGAGCGATCCTCAGAACTGCCGGCCATAACGTCTGCAAAATCAAATGAACCCAACTAAGGTGCTGTCAAATCTGCTAATCTCTCATCGGTCTCATGTCGCTCAGGTCTGAAAGAAAGGGGGTCGAGGGGGAACAGGGAGGAGTCGTACTCGGGCTCGGAGAGCTGGTCTCGGCTCTCGCGGGCCAACCTAGATGATCGGGTAGATGTGCCCGAAAGCGGTGCAGCCAGAGGCTGCCTAAGAGAGCGTCTACCCATCATCTTGATCTGGCGAGTAGTGCGGATGAGATCTGGAGAAACTATGATCAAAATGCAAACCCCCGGTTTACCAACGCAACGCGAGCTGAAGACCGTAAAAGCTCGGTCAAATTTTCTTGTCAATTTTATTAGGTGAACACACAAGATATCAGAGCGCTTACGTGACCTGTTAGGATACCCGATGCTACCCCAACCGACTGGCCCGCACGGAAGAGTCGGTAGTCAGCTAGAAATAGCACCGGAGGGCTCTACCTAGGGTGCGGGTCACTCTCTCGTGCATCCAAACCATACAATGAGGGGGTTGCTCTCCCCAAGACAAATTTTTAGGGTGAGTGTCTTTTAGGGTCAATAGTTTTATCCAGTCCCAATTTTATGATTTTTCTTTTTCATCTTTTTCAAATAGAAAACGAACGCCTAACGAATTTTTCGGTTCTCCTGGTTATTAAATCCAAAACAGGGGGGAGAAGACGAAAAAACCGATGCACGATAAATCAATGATGCATGCAAAGTAAGGAAGGCGTACCTGACTCCAGCACTCCACATGCAATATGACCCGCGCATAAATGTAAAGACAGGAAATAAACTACCTAAATGATGCAGGCGGAAAACCGAGTCCCTAAACAGCAGTGCTACTCGAAAGAACGGCTAGCCGACCACCAGCCTCCAATCCAAAGGGTCCGGTCTAGACCCAACCCTCCTCTTCTCGACAGGTCGAGTTCAAGAGTAGCGCTTGACGGGGTGGGCTCGCGGCGCGTAGGCTCGGAGGTGATGGAACGGCTATTTTATTATTATTTTTATTATAGGTTCAATTACCTCACTATAGGAACAGGCAATTATATTAGGGTGTTTGGATCCTATGAATTACGTCACAATCAAGCAGAAAATCCTATGGCTAGGGGTTCGGTCAAAAACCGTGTAAACACCAGAAAAGGCAGTAAAAAGAGAAGAAAACAAAACCGCGTAAAAAGCCACGAAAAATTCCTAAGGGTCCCCCGAGCACACCGGTGCTTGGCGAAACAGACCCACTAAGTCCAATCACAGTCCAAAGGTCCAGTCTAAGTCCCTGTATTATTACAATAACAATCAGAAGTCTAATCTAAACCTCACCCACTCAACTCTCTCTCTCGCTCTCTCCTGCGGCTCCGTGCAGAAAGGAGCCGCCTCCGAGTCTCGCAGTTGCGTCGGCTTCTCGAAATCGGCCGCCTCGGTCCTCGGGCCCTCGCAAGAAAAAGAGCAAGTATCACAAACCAAATTATTATGAGAAAATATCAGAAAAATATATCTACAGAAATCTATACAAAAAGCCGCGAAAAGAAAAAACCGCGGAAAAACTCAAAAAGCGACTACTAAGCCGTGCTCCCCGGCAACGGCGCCATTCTGATGGCACGAAAATCTGAGAGACTAAGGTAATCAGGTGTATCTAAGATGGTCGTTGCGACCTCGGTCACTCAGACATGCCAATCAAGAAAAATCAGACCACTAATATAGATAAAATCGATCAAAACACGAAAGCGGTCCTGCTATTTATTTAACCTGGTATAGCGACCATGGTCGAACTCAAGGAGCACTGGTTGGCCTCTCGTCCTACGAAGTAGTCAAAAAGAGATAAAATAAAATAAGAGATGTTTTTGGTTGTTTTTGAATTTTTTATATTTTTTTGGATTTTTAGTGAATTAAGAAAATAAGAAAAGTAAAGACACACACACTTCAACAATTTAAAAAAAGCAATAAAAATCAACCAAAAATGCAAACATAAATATTTTTATGTGTTTTATATTTTTTAGTGTTCTGGTGAATTTTTGAGAATTTTCTGATGTTTATTTAATTTTTTAAAAATCAAACTGTAGCTGAAATGAAAGGTACTGTCCAACCGAGCTAGAAAGGCCTAAATAAAATATCTAAAAGCCCTAAATTAGCTGGGAGGTAATTTTCTTGTAAAGAAAATAAATCAAGGAAAATTTAGGCACCTATTTTATTGTTTTTGGATTTTTAGTTTAATTATTAGAATTTTTATAAGATTTATAGTGTTTTTAGGTTTTTAGGGGTTTTCAGCAATGAAAAATAGCCAAAATTGGTTAGAAAATCAAACACAACAAAACAAACAGTAGACAATTTTTTTGTAATTTTTAGACACTTTTTAATATTTTTTTGGGGTTTTTAAAGTTAGACAGTAACAAAAATAGATGTTTTTGATTTTCTAAAAATATCAAACAGTGACAAAAATGTCTCCAAAATTTACAGAAAATTTTACACCATGGCAGGAGCCATGTGTCCAATTTTCATTAAATTTGGAGGTGATTTGCTATTTTATTCAAAAATAAAGAGGGGGCACTGTGCACAGGGACCAAAGTGCAAATACCCAAGAGTCTGGGGGGTCTGATGCAATTAACCCAGCAAAACACGTACGATGCACGTATCTGGGGCACTCATGGACCCAAATGTAAGAAGAATAAGTTCCGAGGGCTTATTGGTAACAGGTACCAAAAGTCCAGGGGCTTATCTACAAAATACCCAAAAATAAACGCACAGGCTCAAATACACCACGCACAGGGGTATAAATGCAAATAAGTGAAAGCTTTCATTCAACTAATAACAAGCAGAACTACAAGGGCATGAAATGTAAAATACCCAGAGAATCACGTGTCGAAGCACGTATCACATCACATACAGGGGCATCTCAGCAAATAAAAGCAAGTACCAGGGTCTCTATGCAAATAACCCTAAAACTACGTAACTAAACTCAATATTTACAGGACTAAAGCGAAATAAAATAAGAAAGAGGGCCTAAGGGTAAATTACCCTTTATTATGCGGAGCGGCTGGATGGTTGCCACGTGTGGATCTGACGGTCTGGATCAGTTGCGGCTCCAACGCTAGTGTCCTTTGGCGAATCCGATGGCTAGGGTTCCTCCATGTGGGTGATCGGACGGTGCAGAGCGCAGGCGGCTAACCCTGGCGCATCGGATGGCTGGAATCGATCCTCCTGATGATCGGGCGGTGGCTGCTGCTCCCCAGATGGACGGTTCAGATGAAACCTGGAGCCAGAGGACGAATCGAACGACGACGGAGGATGCTGGATGAACAGGTCACCGGCGAGACTCGCCGGCCTCGGGCGTGCGCTAGACTCCTCCTGGAAGCACTCTGAAGGTCGGAGAAGAAAGGTGGAGTGCTCCCGCGTCTGCCGGTGGGCTCCGATGATCCAGCCGAGCTCCGAGGAGCTCGGGCTAGGTCGGCGGAGCTGAGCCTCCTGGCTGGATGACGAAGGGCCTCAGATGGCCTTCGTTTGACCTACAAAGCAAACTAGAAGACTCGCGGGTCGAGGGCAAACTGTCTCGACCCGGTTAGGCGAGGTGACGGTGGCTCGTGAGTCGAAATGGCGAGCTCCGGCGCAGGGGGTGGACGGAGGAGCTCGACTCCCAGCTCCTGTGCGAGCTGGGTTGGATGGAGGGGTGAAGAAGGTGCGCAGGGAGTCGGCGAGGGCTATGGCAATGCCCGATGATCGAATGGTGGTCGGGAGCGATGGGAATCAACGATGGAAGGTGGCAGCGCGATTTGGGCGTAAATGGAAATCAGCGAAAAAGAAAGGCTATCGGAGTTACCTGGGTGTACGAGGAGACTGGGGAGGAGCTGGGGAAGCTCCTGGTCGTTGCCTCGAGGAGCGTCTCCCTCCGAGGCTCGGTGCTCACGCTGGTGGCGGAGCAGCGGCGGCGTAGCTCGCCGGATCGATGGATTATCTTCCTCCCCTCGCTTCGACAGGCTCGGACGCGAGCTGTCACTCTCGCGCACTCTCTGGAGCTCACAGGGGAAGGATTCGAATGGCCAAAGATGGGGAAATGAGGTGGCGGAGCTCGCTTATGTATGGGTGCCGGTCCGGCTAGACGAGGTCGGGTAGGGCGTGGAGGCGCGCGGATCCCGATGTGGATAACCCGGCGAGGGTGTCGGATGTGGCAGGAGTGAAACGGACCCGGGGTTTAGGTGGGGTTCAATCGGGTTTAGGCGCTAGAAATTAAGGAAGTCGGGTCGGGCGCCTAAATCCGTAGGAGGTGGTCCTGAGGGGGGTAGTTGACCGGGCGGTCAACAATCCCCAGGGCCAATAGGAACAGGCCACGTGGCTTAATCTTGGAGGTGAAAATTAAGGTAGCAAATGGCCGAATTTGCAAAAAGTTAAAACATGAAATATTTTTATTTTATTTTTTTCTATTTTTTTGTGATTTTTAATAATTTTTTCGAAATAAAAATAAGGTATGTACACTATATGTACTATATAGGTATATGTACACTATTAGGGTTTTTAATTTTTTTTACCTTTTTTCTTTTGTTTTTATACTTATAAATATGTACAAGTATTTACAAGCATATTTTGGACTATTTTTTTTGAGGAAAAAATATTTTTATTTATTTACATAAATATTTACACACATGAGCCCCTATCTCCCTCTACTTTGGCTTTTATGCGGTCAGACCCATGTTGAGCCCTCCCTTGGGTTAGGTTGCTCAATATTTATTCTAAATATTTCCCTCTTTTTCTTTTTAATCTTTATTCTTTTATTTTTGCACAAAGACAAGCTAATTATAGGTTTTTACACAATGCATGCTTTTGGTAATTATTTGTATTTACATGAATATACATGCATTTGTAAAGGTTTTTGTAGCTAAAATATAAGAATAAAGAGTGATGAATGGGTATTCATCAACACTCTACACTACTTGCATTATACACACATTTTATAGAGTTAATGAAAATAAATTCTTACTCCACATTTATTTGATTTTTTGATCATTAATTGTGGGTTAGTTGTTGAATTTAGCGATTTTCTTGAGCGATCAATACTTAGACTACATTCTCACCTTGTGAAACCGTACGATACTCAAAAAATCATTATTTCAGTGACAAATAGGGAATGCTTGGTGGCTGATGTGGACAGTTTTGTTTTATAAGTCCTAGGGTTTCTATCTCATCTTTCGGATCAACGAATGGGGACCTGGTTAGATTGCAGTTTGAGATGCCTATGAATCTCCATTTCATCATCTTTATTTTATCATTTTGGCATTAAAAACCCTAGTAAATGCGTGTAAATAGGCCTAATTCTTGCATTTTGTCATTCATGTATTGTTGTGTAAATAGTATATAAAATATGGTTTTTAAAGCCAAAATTATACAATAAATAAAATAAAATAAAAAGAATAAATTATTGAAAATATTTTATGACCCGAAGCCCTGAGACCTAAGAATCTCGATGACTAGGTCGACCAGGAATAAAGTAGGGGGAGATAAGGGCCAAAATACGATAAAAAGCCCTTCATTTAATTAATTTTTGGGACCTATTTTTAGTTCCACTTTTTATACTTCAAATAAAGAAACTTTGAACATGAAAGTTGTAAATAAATAAGTAATGGAAAATAAAAAATTGAATTCATACAAAAATAATATACAGTGTACAAAATATACTCTAAATAAGAATCCAAAATCCCAACTTCCCAGACCCATATATCTCAAATAAAACTCAAAATATATCAAAATCACCTTTAATTGTATAGAACTTTTAATAAGCTATTTAATGTTTTCATTTTTTTTTGGAATTGCGATTTGAAAGTTAGGTTTTGGACCTTTATTGTATACTAATACCAATTAAAATATTCATTTTATTCAATATTATTTATTTTTATAATTTTATATTTTTATAATTTTGTAAATAAAATTTATAATATATGTACATATTAAAACAAGAATAAAATATTAAAGAAAACCTCAAAATAAAATACTTTTATAAAACAAATAGATGAATACATATATTTATACCTTCATAGATTATACATCTATTTATGTATTATATATATTACATTAGAAAAATAAAATAAAAATATATTTAAGTGTATAAAATTAAGTACTAAAGATATAAAATAATAAACTAAATTAATAAAATAAAAAAAATACAAAATAATATTAAAAGATTAAAATATATAGACAAATATACCTATATATAGCCCTTAAAGGTAACTCGTAATTATAGACCAAATAAATAAAAAACATAATAAAATACTTTAGAAAACAATAAGTATTTTTATTTTATAACCTAAAATTAATAAAATCTTTTATTATTTTTAATTGAATTTAGAAATCTTTTCTACAGGCTTTTTCCTGGTTGGTTCACGTGGACCAACCAGGAGGGTGCGAGAGTTGACCTCCGGTCAACTCTATGACCCGCCCTATGCCTCTTGTCAGAATCTTTTTCACCCGATTTCGAGCAATTTGGAGACCGTTCCTTTCATTCTTTCAAGTTGACTCTTTGATGAATTTTGCTCCTCGATTGTAGATAATACACGCCCAGGCATTGTCTTGGGTTGTGTATCATGGCATCGAGCTGCACAACTCGTTTTTTTAGAGTCGCTCGCCTACCATGTACAAAAACCTTCTCTCTCTCCTTTTCGATTTTGATCCTCTTCCGCCTCCTAACCCTAGATACGAGCCCAAATCATTATCCTGGTGACACCAGGAGGTGACTTGTTCTCTTGGTGTGGTGATTGGCGTTGAATCGAGGCCGATACGTTGCTCGTTGTTGCACTCTATCGCTTCTCCGGTAGGGGGTTATTGCACCTGTAAGCTCCTACATCTCTCCCTTCTCATGGTTCTTAGGATAATGGTACCCTTAGGAGTCGTTTCCCTCATCTAATTTCTGCGTCCATCAATTGATTTATCCTAAATCTCCTTGTGAGTAGTTCCCCCTCCAATCAGGTCCACATCACCTCCTCGACATCCGCTGATGCTCTAACACATAACAGAATATCTGCACTTCCTCCTTCACTGCTTACCGGAGGAACTTCACTCGACCACCTCCCTTCACCTATCCTGCCTCTGAAGCTTGCTTGAGCTTTTCCATTTTTGGTTGGACTAATATTGTGCAGGTTCAACCCCTCAAAGAGTGAGTTTGACAGATTTTTGACCTTCGCCGGAGTACTTGGATCTCCTCATCTCCCTCAACCTTGTGGTTGAGCTTCGTTGAGCCGAGAGGCCCCTTGACCCATCTCACCAACAAAGGAATCGCTCAAGAAACCTTTTGGCCATTTTGGAGCCCTTCTGATCACCGGAGAACAGAGATCGAGCTCAGAGAAGCTCGCCTTGTCGAGGTTTTTTCCCAGTTCTTACTCTTCCCTTCGCTACCGTTGGAACTGGTCGGATCTTCTAGATGTTCCAGTTGTCGTCGGATCTCAGTTTTCCATCAACCGTCCGATCCATCCAGAGGATCTAATCCTAGTTGAGCATCCACGAAGTGTCATCGCGTGTCCAAGACCTTACACGTGGATAAGTGGCTTCACCCGCACCATTGGATCACGTCTCGTTTGGATATGTGTGCTATTAACCCAACAATTTTTGTATTTGCTAAATAGAACTCAATCTTTCATTTTCTATTCAAATAGTTTGTAATATTTGTAGAAAGGCCCCCGAACTTTGCTGAATTACATTTCAGTCCATGCCACGTCACCTCATGTGACGCTTCACGTGAGGGGACATTTTGCGCTTGGACCCCTGGGGTTCTTAGTGTTTCTATTAAGTTCATAAACATTTTTATGCAGTTATATATTTTGTAGCAAATTTGCAATAAAGACCTTATATTTTCTGAGAATCATAATTAGGTCCTTGCTAGTGTGGCTCACGTGTGCGAACACGTAAATAACGTGTTTTGCGGTCAGGCCCATGGATTTTCATACATTATAATTGGCCCTGTAATTTTGATATTGTGTGTATTATTTTGGTGAAAAATTCAATTCAACCCCTGGATTTTTGATATTTACAAATATACCCCTGCTAGGTGTGTAGTTTCTCTTTGTTGTCTCTATTTATATCATGCATATATAAACCTCTAAAAAATCCACAAAAATAGCATTATATCCCTATTGCATTGTACTTTCCCGCCATATTTTTATTTTATATTTTTGAAGCATTTAATTATTTATAAAAAATCAAAACTTCATGTTTTGTCCATTTTTACAAAAGAAAATACATAAAAATTATAAAAACTTTTTTGAAAAAATCTCCAAAAAAATATATTTTGCTTATTTATGTATGTTTAACTTCAAGATGAAAAATCACTAAAACAATATAAAATAAAACTCATAAAATTGAAAAAATCCCTAAAAGATTTACAAAATATAAAAAATCACAAAATATAATTCATGTTTCTGAATTTTATTTATAGTATTATATTTATATAAAAAATAATTAAGAGAATTTTTTATATTGTTTAATAATTTCCATCTCCATTTTAATTTCGATTATTTATCTTAAAACCCTATTTTGGGTATGTTTGACTTTAAAATCTATAAAATTAGCAAAATTTCTTAAAAATCATAAAATAAAAAAATTTATATAAAACATAAAAGAACTTTATTTCCTATCTCTCTTACCCCTCTTGTATATATATCCTTTATATTGCTTTATATATATTTTAAAATAAAAAGAAAATATAAAAAATATAAAAAGAAAATAAATAATTAGAAAACCAAAAATCAAAATATAAAAATATAAAGTCAAAAATAAAATAAAAAAATATAAAGTTAAAAACACATAAAAACTGTAGCTTGGCTAAGTGTTTGAGAAGATATTTGGTGCTTTGATTTCTATCTTGCATGCTCTACTCCTTTGCTTCCTGTGTTCGACCCTATTTGCTTACCATTATACAATCTTAGTAGGGTATAATAATTCTTGCTCTTAATTACATAATTACTTGTGTGAGTCAATTGTTGAACAACAAGAGGATTTGGAATAGTCACCTCAGTGACAGTGAGCCTAAATTGTCAGTCCATTACTTAGCGACTCCCATCTTATCATTTTTCAGATGCCCTCTCCTAGTTGTATGCAGGGAAGGGATCATTTAGTTTGGGAGGGGAGCAGATTAGCGATGAAGAAGGCATATGATGTGTTTAGAGGGAGCTCGGAGGATCTAAATCCAGACTTGATTTGAAATATGAAAATAATGGGCAAGCAAGATCCCATGCAGAGTGAAGGTCTTCTTGTGGTGCCTCGGAAGGGGTAGATTGTGTGACAAAGCATGATGGGGCATGCTGTTTGGAATTCTAGACACCCAGTGTGGTAGAAGTGTCGCACAAACGGAGGATGCAGAGCACCTGTTCTTTACTTGTCCTTTGTCAGTACAGATTTGAGAGGAGGTTGGGACGTCGTGGGTCGGTCACAGTGGATCGGTTGATTTCTAGAGGTCGGTAAGATCAGTGGGGAGCAACTCAACAGACGATAGTGCACTACTATTTGCTGGTTTGTGGGCCATCTGGTGAGGGAGAAATGATTTATTTTTAAAAATCAGATGTTATTTTTGGAAAATGTAATACTTATTGTCTTTCCCTTTATCGATTCTGGTCCACAAGGTAATGTATCTTCCTATCCTTTTTAATATAAAGGTTTTATGCAGTGAGTTCCAGCTTGGAATTTCACCTTTTTTCAAAAAAAAAACTCATCACTATAACATTTTCTTCTAACAGTTGTTAAATTTAGCAACGATTGCATTCCATGTTGACATATCTAACAAGAATGCTATAATTCTTTTCTCACATCATCTTTCCCCAAGTGACCTGAACATGATTGCATTCCATGCTTACATATCTAACAAGATTGCTATAATTCTTTTCCCATCATCTTTCCTCAAGTGACCTGAACATGATTGCATTCCATGTTGACATATCTAAACTGTACTACTCGAATAATTCCCACTTATAGCCACAGCATGCACTCCCATCTCTCTTCTCTCCTCCGCAATTCCCCTCTTCTTATACTCCCATTCCACCTCCACCACAACTGCACCCCACCTTCCTTCCATGGAACCCAAAGCCCCCTTCCCGCCCCTCAGCCTCGCTGCAATCTCTCCCCGTCGCGAGCCAAACCTCGACCTCGTGCTCGAGCCCCCAGCCCCCCTCGCTTCTTCTCCTGCACATACTGCCAGAGGAAGTTCTACAGCTCGCAGGCGCTTGGGGGCCACCAGAACGCACACCAAGCTCGAGCGGAGCCTCGCAAGGAAGGGCCGTGATGAGCTCGCGACCACGCTCCGTCTACGTGACGGATACGATGACCACCACGATGATGCAAGCTCCGAGAGAGGGGGTAAGATGCTGAAGCGCAAAGAAGAGGCGGAAGGGAAGATTGATCTCTCCCTTCGGCTCTCGAGCTTCTGATGTGCGCGTCTCTTAATTAAATTTCTCTCATGTGTTTGTTTTGATTCGTCTTTGCTGCAATATATGGACGGTCTAGCTAGAATTGGCGTGTACATATAAGTATTAGGACTAGAGTTCTTCATGCAGTTATATGTGGTAGTGATAGATGTATGGAAAAATATATATAAGAAGGATTGTGGTTATATTACTACATATCTTATATAGCAACAATTATATTACTGGATCTCTTAATTTCTCTCCCTTGTTTGTGTTAATTTGTAGCATCTGCTTGATAAACATATAAGAAGACTTGGGGTTAGGGTTTTGATTTTCATGCAGTCGTATGGTGAGAGACGTAACAAGGATGAGGGCTAGGGTTTCTTCTTAAGGTCATGTGGGTATAACTATTGATTAGATCTCTTAGTTTCTCCACGCTATTTGTGTCGATTTGATTTAATAAGGATTCCAAGTCTTCATGGAAGTGAAATACATGTATCTACACACGTATATAATATATATACACCCCTTCTGGGAAGGGCTTGTTTACTTTTTGGGAGAAAGGGTAGGATATATTAAGATTAGGCTTTGTTCATGCATACATGACGAGATCATCACAATTACTAGATAACGTAATTTGTTGGATTTTGATTTTTTTGCCAGATATGTGCATTGTTCAGATCTATCTGCTTTGAAGACTCAACCCGTCCGGGATCGGTTACATTTTGTAACTGCATCTTCTCCGGACTGACATACTAACTTTTGAAGTCAATTAAAGATCCATTTAACCATGTACCACTGTAGAGTGGATGGTCTGATCTGATGCAGCCGTTGCTGCACCAGACTCTGCAGTAGTGACGTGAGCCGCTCGATCTTAATCAACCTGTTCGTACGATTTCGCACGGTATGGGCTCACAAAACTGCGAAATCATGCGAACTGTTCGTTCAAGATCGAGCGGCTCATGCTACTACTGCAGAATCTATTATAATAGAGGTTACAACAGATGATCCCCTCTCTGTACCACCATGTACACGTATAGTTGTGTTAAGGTCAGGTAAGAGTTATGTTACATGTCTACTTCAGAAAAAGTATGGTCTCCTAGGATTTTGTATCATGTATTCTGATCTTTTCTAGTGATTCGTCTCTCTCAAGTCATTCCCCATTTGAGGAATAACTTTGCAAGGTATTGATCAAAATGGGTAGGTCTCGAAAATAATTCCTATAATAGGTATATATCGACAAACCATTTGTTGCTTAGCGTGTTTCGAGCAACAAACTGTTTGTTGTGTCACGTAGACGACAAAAACAACCACCCGTGATGAAAATCTGAGTCCTTGGCCCCCTCCTATCCGGCCATGTAACACGGCAAACCATTTATCGCGCCAATGCTGAGTAAAATTTTTTCAAGCATCCCCATTCTTGTAAACGGCCCTCTCTCCCGTGTTTTTATTAACCAGTCACCGTAAGGTTGTTTTCCACTTAAGTCGTTGTCTTCCCCGTGTGATTGTCTCGTCGATTGTCGAATCCATTCTGTACGTGCATGTGGACGGATGCGATTATTATGATAATTATTATTATATGGTGTGTGTTTGGTCTCTCTTCCTAGTTAGGTTCGTGTCGGATCCGAGGAAAGTACTGTAAATATATATCGAAGCATGCTGAATTGGAAGGAACTGTTAACTCCATGGAGGCAGTCCGAGCTAAGTGTCGGCAACGAAATTAAGAGGGCACGAATACTCTGGACAGCGGAGAGCCTCTTGAATGCTGACAGCACTTTGTTGTACAGCGAAGAATCCGTGCCGAATTTAAGATAAATTCAGGCCACACATTCTTATCCAGTTTTGGTGTACCATCTCTCGAGATTCAATACCTATATCTCACATTAATTTTCATTATCATGGGTCTTAGTTGGCATAACTTAATTATCTATCAAAGAGCTCAAGATGGCTAACATACTTCACCTTGCGGTAATGGCGAAGAAGGCTGTAGTGGCTGAAAATATCAAAGAAGACTGACCATCAAGCGAACTTAATTATATCAACCTTTCATGTGAACATTGACTACTTTCCTAGGGGTGACAAACGCATAGAAAGTAGGGGTGTTCATGGGATGGGTACTCGACTCATTTGATTGTGATCCATCCCGCTTCGTTGATTTTGGGTCACGGGTCGACCCGCCCCATTATAACGGGTACCCAATTGTAACGTATACCCGATTAATGACAATGGATGCTGGCTACCCGCGGGTACCCATGGATACTTGTGAGGATAAATAGAGATACTTCTAGTGAAAGGTGACATATATAAAAATGCAAACATTATGTCCAACTATTTATATCTGTATCTATATCATATTCATAATGATAATACAGGATATGAGAATCTAAATGGTACGGAATGCATTCAAATAGGGATAAATAAACATAGATAAATGAAGTAATGTGGATAATATATAAAACTATATGGATAATGTAAACCATATGACTACATGCAATTGGAAGGAATACTATCGAATACGGATCCAATAATGACACATTCACGTAGGTTCATCCTCATAATAAACCAAATATGGATAAATGAGATGTAAATATATATAATCGAAGGACAACATGACAAACAATATATAAATATATATTTCTATTCGTAAATGGGTGTATTAATTATCATCATATCGCGATGTGTGTGCACACGCTTATGTGCGTACGCAACGCGTGGGCGCATGCACTCGCACGTGGGGATGGATGTTTGCACGGTCGCGAGTGCGGCAACGCGTGTGGATGGGCGTGTGTGTGCGCGCGTGCGTATGTGATACAAATCGTATTCAATTATATTCATTATCGTCATATTTGGATGACAAGATGTATGTATAACGATTTGAATCGTATCCGATACGTTATCATATATGTTAGTTCAAATTTTGACATCCTTATATATTTCTATTTCAAAATGGATACATATATGAGCCCTCCCATACATATAAATTTAATCTTATCTATGCAATTGTGATTCTATTAGTTTTCCTATTTAATTTGCATCCATTTCATACATGTATTCATTTTTTTATGTTTTGGCATTATATTTTCCATATTCATTGATATTTGTATCTGCATCCATTTATATATTTTTAAAATAGATAAGAATAATGTAACATTTATATTGATATTTGTATCTAACCATTTGCATTTTTGTGAATCAATTGATAGTGGAAGCTTCCAACTGGGTACCCTCGGGTACCCGTCAGGTTTTTTGTATGGATCACGGGTCATGACATTGCGGGTACCCGATCCATCATTTTCAAACGGATACCTAAAAGTATAGAATCAAAATAAATGAGTCAAACCGGGTACCCATTGACCCAGATATTTTTGAACACCTCAAACAGAAAGTGCATGCTATGAGTTAGTGCGAGGCACTAGATTATTTTTGAAACTCGTACTATATATCAAGGCGTTTGGTGACCGTAGCCAAATCCTCGTCGGTTTTATGAATGGAGGTATGCACGTATTACAACAAAAGAGACGTATCAAGATAAACAATTTCAATATTCGTCATCAGATATTCTGAAGTAACAATAATTTTTATTCAATGCAAAATTAACTTGTGTTCTTGCAACTATCACCGAATGTCATAATCATTGTTCTGATAACTTATTTAAAAAAATGTATCAATCATAGCTAAATTTAAAATGATTAAAAGAAAAATATTTATATTATTCATTTCTGCATATTAATGAGTACAATATTAGTTGCAAATTTAAAGAATTAAGTAAATGGATAATATTTATTGTTTAACTATGAAAGATATGATAAAGAATATTAATTTATTCATCATCTTACGTTCTTACGCTAGTTTTGCTGTAGTGGAAGTAGTGGTGTCAGCTTAGCGCTTTATTCCTCATAAGTTTTTGTTTGGTTTGGAAACTTTTGTCATGCTTCTATTTTGGATGCAGAAAAATTATTTATTCAATCAAATAAATACCATGTCAAAGTGAAATTTTCGATGGCTCGATTCCTTAGTATTCTTTTATTTATCACTTGTGTTTACTACTTAGGTAAAATGACATTACCATCATGACTAAAAACTGAACGAAACATAAGAAATGGTACGTAGAAAGCTAAGAAATTGCGTTTTTAGCTTGATCGTTTTTCCAAAAGATAAAACCACTACTATTCGATACTTTTTAAAAACCCATTCCCCAGCTAATTATGCAAGATAAATGGTTAGCCATGTTCTGCTGAGCAGTCAAGTAACGTATAAATTTAGCTTTTATACTTGTGATTAGCAATGACTGTCATATTCATTGCTAGAGGTTTAAATACTAACGATGTATCCATTGTCTTTGTTCGTCAAAATTGGTACAAATTGTTGCTAAATTTACCAACGATCGAAAGAAAATGTCCACATATAATCATTGTTATATGATTCATTGCTAGAAATATATAACAACGAATACAAAAATCATTGTGAATTTTAAAAAAGTAAGTTTCAAATATTATTCGTTGTTAAATATTTAACTATGGATATACAAATAAACAGTGTTCCAAATGGGAACAAGATAAAAGAAATGCGATTTGGAAGGAAATGCGCATGGCACCGATGACCCACTGTTCTAACCTCCTCTACAGACTCAGATATATACGCTCTCTTCCTCCCCTTATTTTTAGTTGCATCTCGATGAATCTCCATTTCATAACCTTTATTCTCCTATTTTGGCCTTAAATTCCTACTTGAATGCATGTAAATAATATTAAATTGCATACATAATGCTCTTTATTTATACTGTAAATATTGTATACAATAATGTATTTAATGTTAAAATAAAAGAATAAATAAAAGAAAAGAAAAAGAATAAAGTGTCAAAGATACTGAGTGACCCTAACGAGACCCCATCATCATGATGACTTGGTCGACAAGGAATAATGTAGAGGGAGATAAAGGCCAATAAAAGCAAAAACCCTAATTTTAATTCATCAATAATATGTTTTGGGACCTATTTTATTTTTCTTTTTTTAGAACTCAAATAATAAAACCCTCCATATGAGAGTTGTACATAAAATACAAAAAAATACAAAATTTATTTCACTAAAAATAATTCATAGTGTGCCTGAAACATACAAAATAGAAGGTGCAAAGAAAACTTCCTAGACTTGTATCTTCTCCATACAAACTCAAATTCACCAAACTCACCTTGGTTATAAAATTAAATTATCTATTTAAGGAATGTAGTTTCATTCAATTTAGAGTTAAAATGAAAAAAATCAGCTTTTGGGCCCTCATTGTGCAATATACATGTATAAAATAATCAACTTATTTATTTGTATAATTTCATTTTTATTATATTTTCATAAATTTATAAATATTATTTAAAATGCATGGACATAATAAATTAAAATAAAACCATCAAAAATAAAATAAGATAAATACTATACTCAAATACATAGGTAAAGAATACATATGTTATACATATATTATACATATACCTATTTATTTAAGTAAATAAATAACTTCAGAAAAATAAAATAAAAATATGCACATATGTATTTAAATAAGTCATACATTTAAAAAATATGTACACAAAATAATAAAATATAAAATACAAAATATAAATAAAATACATAATATATATGTAAATATACCGATAATTAAACATGTAAAAAATAACACCTAATAAATTAACTTGTAAAAATAAATAAAAAAATTAAAAAATACTACATAAAATAATAAACAATTATTATGTTCTAACTTTTAATTAATGAATTTGTTTTCTATTTTTATTTCATTTATTTACTTTTCTTTTCTAGTTTTGTCTCTAACGGAGGATGTGGATCACTCAGATCCTTTCCTCAGTTGACCTTTGGGGCCTGTTTGGTTGCAAGGTTGGGCAGGGTTGGCCCAACCATGGTTACTATTCACAAGGGTACTTCCTCCTCACGAATTACTATTCACCCATCCCAACCCAGCCCAACCCAACCCTGCCCAACCCTGCAACCAAACAAGCCCCAAGGGTGAACTCTTTGACCCTAAGCTTTAGCCTATGGTAGACCCGGTACGAGCCATCTTACAAAGATTTTCTCACATGATTCATTGATCGAGGCATTTTGATTCCTTTACAAAACTTCACCCGTGATGCTTTGACATTCTTGCCACACCATTGGCTTCGTCAAACTCGCGTCAATTCAGCTAAAAACCCTAATGCAACCAAGCCCTTCGTCACTGTTATAAAACTAAACCTTAACATTCCATTAAGCTTTTGATCCCTCTTGAAGACCTTTAACCCCTTGAATCGAGCCACCGAGCAACTCTTGGTGACAGGAAGGAGTTTGACTTCGATCCACAATGAGGAGTAGGTTTGATTGAGAAGATCCAAATCTCACCGTAGCTCCTTTGTGCGAGTTGTATTCCCAGCTGTCTACTACAGGCGAGCTACTGTATTTTGTATTTTTCGATTCTTTTCATAATCAGTGATCTGGTTCCACTCATAAGTTCCTTTAATTTTGTATCAAGTCCCTTAAAATCACAAAAAAAGTACGCCGGAGCACTAGTATCGGTCCTTTGTTCTCCTTCATTGACAACTGTCTCCTGTCACTAACCAACCCATCATTTCCCCCTGTGAAAAATAATACACATTTTTTATTTTATATACCTTTTAATTTAAATTCATTTACTATTTTTAAATCTATTTTCTTTGAATTTTGTAAATTCTTGATTCTGATTGGTGCAGAGGGATTGTTGACCACGGTCAATGTCCCCTTCCATACCGGGTCGGGTTGAATTCCTTTCATTGGAGCATCTTCTTTGAATTATCATGCCCAAACATGACCTCCTCCTGCCTTGATTCTTGTGCCCGATTGCAGCTCTGACATCCATTATCCTCATGGATCCCTATGCGCAACCAGATCTACCTAGGGTTCCATGTATGCCTTTGATCTTTTTGGACCATTGGCTTGCCTATAAAATGCCTCTTCCACCTCCTATGCTAGGCAACTCATCTCTCGTGCCATCATAGACCCTTAGACCCCTTCACCAAAGTGACATCCATTGGAGGAGAATCTTAGGGCTAGCCGTAGGTGCTTGGAGGCTTGTAACTCCCTTCGTGGTCGGAGAACCACCGTGAGGAGCCTCCCAGCTAGCCGCAGCTTTATTGAGGCCAGGACCTTGTCGACCATCTTCGCATGAAGCACAAGTTCTTGTCTGAAGCTTCAGGTATCGCTTTTATCACCTCTTTTCCGCATTTCCGTTCCGTCTTCCATATCAGCTCCGTCGTATGACTTCAGTTCTGACCATCGGGTCTGAAGCTTCGATACCCTCATCTATCGGCATCGATCACTCCCTCGACTCGCCCCGCACCTTCTTGTGTAGCCTACCACCCTAAGGCTCGACCATCGAGTCAAGACTAGGTCAGGTCTCCAACCTCCCCCACCCCTTCGTTGGACACCCAATCTGTCATCCCCGTCGTTTCTTCCATTTTCAGTGCATAATAACCCCAGACAAAGCTCGATCTTTGAGTTATGAGTGTAACTTGCAGGTTTTGGGGCATTTTAAGGGCCACCTGGAGCATCCCCTGCTCAGTCAGAGCAACGCATTGACGACCACCATGTTCTCGTTCATCCTCTATCCATCCCCCTCATCTAACCCAGCCATTCGACGCGAAACATCCCCACGTTCGTGTTGGATATCTTGATAATCTCATCGGTGCACCAGATCTCCGGTATCACTCTGGCGAAGTTTGCAGCCCAAGTGTTCCTCCAGCACCCTTTCTAGTCGCTCGATCAGAGGTGTTGCTCCAGAACAGATCCTAGCCCTTGGTTCACGATCCATCTTGATGCTCAGATTACTTCTGGACTTGCCATCTCCACCGCTCGACCTTCACAGTCTGTAGACTGTTAAATCTAACAATGTGTTTGATCTAATTGTGTATTTGCGCCACCCCTTCGTTTGTTGGATAAGCTTTATAGAGCCATCTGACATGCACGTAGCCGACCAGATCAGAGCCATCAGATCACTTTGTAAAGCGAGATCAGTATTGTCAGGGCCGCACGCACTCCTCATGTGCCCAGGGTATATTTCACCTTTTACCCTGCATATTTCTGTATTTTGCTTTAGTCCATTAAATAAATATTACAGTTAAGCACGTTTACAGTTTGGATCTCATAGCTTGTTATATTTGCATTTATTCCCTCCGAGTCTAAAGCACGTGTGTGCTCACGTGATTTCTGGGTTATTTGCAGTTTGTGTCATGAACTTTTGTAGTGTTGCTTCTTGAATGTTAAGTTTTAGAAATTGCTTTTATACCCATGTGCATCGGCATCATGTCACAACGGTTGAAAGAAGCACTAATGAACAAATTTGTCAACAACCAATTCTCCACGAAATCATTAGCTAAGTCACATCCGCCTATGCATGTTCCGCTACAAGACAACAAGAGGTCAAAAAAGAAATGAATGAGGGGCCTGACCGGATTTTCAAGATGATGGAGACATTAGAAATTAATTTTCTATCTTAAGTTGACCTGATAGAAAAATCTTTTATGGTATTTACTAGAATATTGTAAAATCATTCTTGTATGATATTTAATAGAATATTTTATCCTTTTTCATTATTAAATTATTTTATTATGTGGAATTTTGAATTTATGTATGTTCACGGATACTATCAAAAATTATGAGAAAATTCACACATGTTTAGATATTACCAATGTTCAGGTAATAGAAGATAATCATAAAATCACAAAAAATCATATGGGATACTCAATGCATAAAGTTTAAAACGAATAATGTCTTTCTTTGTTCTTGGTATTCATAAAATATTAGTATTACTACTTTTATATATATTAGAGCACATTAGAACTTTTATAAAATGTACAAAAGGTTCCTACCACAAATCAACACCCGACATTTCGATTTAAGCTTGATTCCCCCAAATCAGCTTCTGGTGCTTAAATTTTTAAATACCAAAACTTACTAATTATTTAAATAATTAAAAATTAATTAATTAATTATTATCTTAAAAAGGTCCTCTTGGAAGTGCAAGATATAAATTACAGGGATAAGGATGGCACAGAAAGACAGCTTTATAGATAGAGGGACCTAGGATTCGTCTAGCATAATCTGTTCTAAATAAATATTGGGCACTTGTGGACAACGTGACATTATGCCGATGAAGCCCATTCACTTCTGTGAGGTCTTTGATGCATGGGGCATTGATTTCATGGGTCCATTCCCTAAGAGTCGGGGATTTGAATACATTACGTTGGATGTTGATTATGTGTTTCGTTGGGTTGAGGCCATTCCCACCCGAACTGCAGATGCTAGGACTATTTGCATATTTTAGAGGAAAAATATCATTTCATGGTTTGTGATGCTTAGAGTTTTTATTTTTGAGGAGGCATCTCACTTTATCAATCACAAGGTAAAGGCCCTTGCTAACGAGTTCAGCATATACCATCGTGTAGCCACTCCATATCATTCTCAGACCAATGGTCTTGCTGTAGTACCGAACAGGCACTACAAGAAAATGCAGTTTTTGTGATTGAGCCTTTGCGACTACACTCAGTGGCTATAAAGTCGCATGTCTTACTGTGTCTCTTTTGCGACTACTCGACCACCACATTGTAGTCTCACATTTTAGCGTCGAATTTGCAACCACAGTGTGGTCGCAATGTGGTGTGAAATTTTGGGAAACTTTACGCAGGCCCCTGCCATTCTAAACCCTAACTTTTGGTCCCCCCCAGAACCCCTCCCACCTTCCGCCGTCTGAACTCCATCGCACGCTCCTCCCTTCACCTCCTCGTCGCCGCCCCCTCTCCACCACAACCTCGTTCCCAGCCACCGCTGGCCTCCCCATCTCCATCACCACCTCGTCGTTGCCCCCTCTACTCCACCTCCTCCTTCCCAGCCATCATCGGCCTCCCCAACTCCATCACCTCCTTTCCGCCACCCCCTCTACATCACCTCCTCCCTCCCATCCACCACCGGCTCCTCCCCATCTCCATCACCACCTCATCGTCGCCCCCTCTCCACCATCTCCTCCTTCACAGCCACTGCTGCCTCCTCCCCGTCTCCACTACCTCCCTACCCTTGCCCCCTCTCCACTACCTCCTCCTTCCCAGCCATCGCAGCTTCCTCCCCATCTCCACCATCTCCTCTCCGACGGCCCTCTCCACCACCTCCTCCTTCCCAGCCAAGCCAACACCAGCTCCTCCCCATCTCCACCACCTCCTCGCATCCACCCACTCTCCTCCTCGTCATCTCCAAGCCATAGCCGCTTCCTCCTATCCACCACTGATGAGCCGAAAAATCCGCGAGCGACTAAGGGAGATAAATAACTCAGGTCGTTGCGACCTCAAACACTCGCAAATCGGACTCAACAATAAAATATGATAAGAACCACCAAACAGAGGTATAAATCAATGAAATTAAGAGCGGTCCTCGCTACTTTTATTAACCTGGTATGGCGACCAGGGTCGGACTCAAGGAGCACGGGATGGCCTTGCGACCTACGAAGTAGTCAAAGTCGAAAAAAAGGGGAAAATGTTTTTGGGGGATTTTAATTATTTTTAAATTTTTTATGTTTTCCATTTTATAAGAAAAAGGGGAAACAAGCAAATACAACAATTTATTAAAGCACTCAAAAATACCCAAAAATTCAAACAAAATTATTTTTGTGATTTTAATATTTTGAAGTATTTTTGGTGAATTTTTCAGAATTTTTCAATTTTTATTTAATTTTATAAAAATCAAGAAAGAGGAAAAATATGGGCTATTGTGCAGCCAGAATTGAAAGATCAATTAAAAATATAAAATTGATCTATAAAAGTCTGGAGGCAACTTTTATGAAAAATAGATGCAAAAACTAAACTACAAAAAAAGAGTTTGTATTTTTTGATTTTTATAGAATTGTTTAGAATTTTTATAAGATTTTTAGGGTTTTGCAATTTGTAAAGGTTTTATAAATCCAAATAGCACAAAAATTTGAAAGATGCTAAAATACACTAAAACTAACTATCCCTAATTTTTTTAGAAAATTTAAAGAGGTTTTTATATTTGCTTTGATTTTCTATTTCAAACAGCAACAAAAATGTGTATTTTTGATTTTTTAAAAATAGTAAAAAGCCTAAAAAATGTCCCACAAATTTGGGGAAATTGTTTCATAGTGGCAGGAGCCACGTATCCAAATTTCACCTAATTTGGATTTAATTTGATATTTTATTCAATAAAAACAAGTCACACAGCACACAGGGACCTAAATGCAAAGAAACTTATTTCCAAGAACTTAAACGTAACACATGCAGAAACTTTAGGTTAAAAGGCATAAAAAAACTCAGATATTCAACACATGTTCAATTAAAACCACGTACAGGGTTATAAATGCAAATATCAAAAACTTAATTTCATTTCATTGCACATATAAACCCTAAGCCCATACATGCAAATATCCCAAAATATCACGTGACGATGCACGTGTTCCACGTAGATAGGGACTAAAAAGCAAATAAAATAAACACAAGGTCCACAGTGCAAAATATCCAAATTAAAAACAACTATACTAAAAATTTAGAGGACTAAACTATAAATGCAATAAACAAAGGGGCTTAAGTGCAAATTACCCCTGCTGAAGATGTGCCATGTGGAGGATCGGACGTCTGAGATGCACGCATGCCTCATCGATGGATCGACGCTTCGGATCAAAACCCTGAATGATCGGATAGTTGGTATCCTAGATTGTTGGACGGTCTGGATCAAATCTGGAGGAGAGGGCTGATCGAACGGTGGCTGAAGCCCCTCCAAGAATAGCTTGTCGGCGAACTTTGCCGGCTCAATGAGCACAATGGAGGGCTCCTCTAGAGCTGCTGAAATGGGGGATGCGATCACCGAGGTGGTCCGTAGCTGGTAAGGACCTCCGATGAGGCCGAGGACCACAGGAGTGGCCTGACGACGCCGGAGGAGATAAGCTCCTGTGCTCGAATGAGTCGACCCCCAGATGGGGTCCTTTGACCTACAAAATGACATAGAACAACTCCTGGGTCGAGGGAAATTGCCTCGACCGGTTAGCGGGCGAAGGGGGGTCGGAATGGGGCGGAGCGGAGGTCTTAGGTGAAGCGACAGCGGAGGAGACCCGAGCCTTGGTTCCGGGGCAAACCAAGGTGATCGGAGGTGCGGAGAATGTGGGGAGAGGTCTCGCGGACGTGACTAGATGGTCGATCAATCAAATGCGTGAATGGATCGTCATGAATAAGCCGACGACGGCCGGCGGCGCAAATGGGCGTGACTGAAAATTAGGCTAAACTAGAGGGTATCGGGACTACCTAATGGCTGAGGTCGACTGGGCTGGAGATGCTGGACCTCCGAGGGTCTTTGCCTCAAGGGTTCGTCGGGTCCCGAGGCTCGGCGCACCTCACAGCAGCGCACGGCGAAAGAGTTCGCTAGATCAGGGGCTGGGGCCACTCCCTCCTCTCTGCAACACTCTCCTCGGGCAGCTGTCATTCCGGGGAAGAGAATGGAGGTCCTAGGATGAAAGGAGGAGGCCAAAGATGGCGTGAAAAGTGCGGCGGAGGTGTGGCTTTATACGGGGAAGGGTCCGACTAAATGGAGTCGGGCAGGGTCGCTCGAAGCACGGACCCCTAGGCAAACCTCCAGGCGAGGATCTCGAATGTTTCAAGAATAATCGAGACCCGGGGTTTCGGTTGATGGCGATCGGATCAATGCACGAAAAATAAGAGAAAACGGGTCGACTCACGGATCCACGAAGAAGAGGTCCGCGGGGGAGAGTTGACCGAGGGTCAACAATCCCCCGTGGACCAATCATAATTCCCCATTTCTTAAATATTTGGAAATTCAATTAAAAATAGTAGATGGTTTTATTTCGAGAAAGTTTAAACATGAAAAATGTTTATTTATTTTCAAAGTATTTTTAATGATTTTTAATTATTTTTTTGAAAACTAAATAACGTATTTACATTATGTTATTAGTATATACATGTATATATACATATGGAATTTTTATTTTTATTTTTAATTGTTTATTTTTGCACAATTATTCCAAATTTATATTTTATTTATTTACAACATAAAATTTGGAATAATAAGGTATTTTTATTTTATTTTTATGATGTATTTACATGGGGTAAATAAATAGGTTTATATACATATGTACATGGTATATATACAAAGTGGAAAATGATTTTTATTTTTGTTTTTTTGTGATTATTATTTTATTTATTTTCACCATGAAATATGGAGTTATAAAAATATATTTTTATTGGAGTTATTAATTATTTACAAGGAGAAAATAAATAGGTATTTTATTGTATATACATGGTCTATGTACACTAATGAGAAGAATTTTATTTATTTTTATTTTTATTTTATTTTCCCCATTTTTATTTTAGTCTTATTTTTACAAGTATGTACAAAATATGAGAAACACTTTTTAATTTTTATTTTGAGGAAAATAAATTTATTTAAATACATGAGGGTATGTACATGTATGATTGACCTTATCTCTCTCTACTTGGATTCTTTTGCGGTTAGGCCCATGCTGAGCCCTCCCTTGGGATTAGGTCACTCAATATTTATTCTAAATATTCCCCTCTTTTTCTTGTGTTTCTTTATTCCTTTATTTTTACTCAAAAACATGCTAATTATGCATATTTACATGATGCATGTGTTTTGACAATTTATGATATTTACACAGATTTACAAGGTGTTTTGCTCAAGTTTCTAGCTAAAATAAAGGAATAAAGAGTGATGAATTGGGATTCATCAACCACCTCCTCCTCGTCTCCCTGTCTACCACCTTCCCCTCTTCACCTCCTCGTACTCGTATCCAAGCCGCTGTCTCCCCATTGCAGTCGGCACCTCATCGGCCTTTACCGATCGTCCTCCTCACCGTGACACTGCTAGGATTGGAGCTGCATCCTTGTTGCCTTCTGAACATGGTCTACAACAAATAAGGTATAAGAAAGTAAGGCCACAAAACACATGAAATGTTATCTAACTTTTGGTGTTTATTCCCAATGAAATATTTTGTTTCTACAATGTTCCACCAATTGATTTTAGGATGCAAAATATTGCTTATGATTTCATATAAGGTTCAAAACATATGTAGTATGATACTAGTTGGATTTAATTATGTGTTTTTTCCGTAGTCTTCTTGATGCATGAGGTATGACCTCTATCATGATAGATACTGCTACTTGGTAACTTGAGACCAACCTTTTTGGCTAGTTGTAATTTGATCCACAAACAACAAGTTGAGATCTACAATGATTAGTGTCACAAGCTTTAATAACGAAAAGCACAGCTTGTGCGGCGGAGCCCTTCTTACTAATTGTTACAATAATAAAATAATCAAAGAGTATATCGCCGATGCTATTTGAAAATAGACCAGACCATTGCATATATAAGCAGAGTATTGAGACAACAAAAAAGCAGTCTCATGTGGAGAAGTCCAGAACATGAAGGTGACTACTCCTTGATAATATGAACATACTCGTTTTGACCTTCTTGATTTTGATCCAAACTCAACAAATTGACAGACCATTCCCACCACCTCCCAACCTAAGAAGCACATGCATAGTAAAACAATACCACATACCACCAACTTGAAGGAGCCATGGACTTATAGGCACGACTGCATGATTCGGAGCATAATTATCCGAGTAGAATAAAACCAATCATCCATATCATCATCTACAATACCTTAGTTACAACACCTACTATATTACAACGAAGGATTCGCTCACCACTCTCTTATCATTGGTGTGCCGCACATTTTAAATGCTTGGTTGAAAAATTAGTTGCTAATAATCATGTAATCATGATGTAAATGTGGGCCTTGACAAAGTAGCGCTATTCATGATCGTCCTCAGCATTAGTTTACAGGAATTTAAGAAGAGGAGAGGTACTAGCCTTCCGAGAATATAGCGCTCAGTATGAGGGTATGTAAGCGTGAATGGGGATATGTATGTTGGTGTTGCTTTTTTTTCATTAGAGGATAAGTTTTCATCATATCAAACTATGTGTCTAAATAACTATTATGATCTCGTTGTAGGTAGAGCAATGAGTTCGACAAGGGAATGGATGTATAACTGCGTAGTGAATGGATCCATTTGCATGCCATTCTTAATTGGTGTAGAAGGCTTTCTCAATTTCGCTTATGCCCAAGGATATAGAATAGTTGACATAGATGGGAAGATTATATGCCCGTGTATGAAATGTGGATTGACGAAGAAACAATTTAGAGATGTTGTGGCAGAACACTTGTCCAAGAATGGTTTTGTCAATGAGTACAAATGTTGGTATGCTCATGGAGAGGTCCGAGCAACTTACCGAGAGAGGACTCAGATGTCGGACAATCCTTTTGTTGAGATGGTTATGGATGCAGCAGGTCCAGACTTTAACCCTTCTTCACATGGTTGTGATGATGAATTCAACGGAGAATCCAAAGATTTTATTGAATTGTTACAAAAGGCTGAGGAGGCATTATGGCCTGGTTGTAAATCATTTTCTCTCCTATCTGTTGTTACGGAGTTGCCGACAGTTAAAGCTGAGTATAATATGACTGATGCTAGTTTCAATGCCATGGTTAAGATTATAAAAGAGAATACTTCCAGAAGATAATATCCTACCTGGTGCCTATTATAAAATAAAAACCATGATGAGTACACTTGGCTTATCAAAAAAGTTAATTGATGCATGCCCCAACCATCATCTCAACTATTATGGGGAAAATTTTACAAATGAGACTAAATGTCCAGAATGTGGTGAACCTAGATATCAACCAAATATGAAGACAAATGTTCCACAGAAGGTGCTCCATTACTTTCCTATAGCACCACATTTACGACGACTCTATTATTGCAAAGAAACTCCTAAAGACATGACTTGGCATGCAGATCATATCTGTGTTGACTTTATGGAACATCCTTCTGACTCAGCTTGTTGGAGGTCTTTAATGGAGTCATCTTCCACTTTTTCTATGGATAAGAGGAATGTGGTGATTGGTTTGTCTCCTTATGAATTTAATCCACATGGTCGAGGGAAAGATTACTCGTGTTTTCCAATTATCATCACTCTGTACAACTTGCCACCATGGTTGTGCAACAAGAAGCAATATATGTTTCTAACTTTTCTTATGTCTGGTCCAAGCCATCCTAGAAAATATTTGGATGTTTATCTCAGACCATTAGTTGAAGAACTCAAGGAACTATGGGAGAAAGGCCAGGAGACATATGACGTTATTACTCGTAGTAAATTTCAGATGAGAGTGGGTTTATTGTGGACAATTAGTGACTTTTCAGCATATGGAATGCTATCAGGATGGAGTACACATAAGAAAACAAGCTGTCCATATTGCATGGAAAATACGAAAGCATTTCAACTTGATCATGATCGAAAACCATGCTTCATTGATTGCCATCGATAATTCTTACCGAAGGACTATCTATATAGGAAATAAAAGATGGCATTCAAAAGAAATACAGTTGAAGATTCAGATCAACCTGTCAGGCTATCCGGACATGAGATATTTAGAAGGCTAATGGAGTTAAAAAGAGTTCAGATGATTATGTTCTACCTCTTCCAGGATTTGGGGATAACCATAACTAGACGAAAGTTAGTATCTTTTGGGAACTACCTTACTGGCCAAATTTACTCATCTGTCACAATTTAGATGTTATGCATATAGAAAAGAATGTATTGACAATGTATTCCACACGGTAATGAATGTCACTGGTAAGAAAAAAGATACAGAGAACGCTCGCAGAGATCTTGTGAAACTTTGCGCTCGTCCTGAGTTAGACCTAATAGAATCAGAAGATGGGCATATTTATATGCCTAAGGCAAAATAATGCTTAAGTAGAGATCAAGTGAAAGATGTCTGTCAATGGGCTAGTAAATTAAAAATGTCAGATGGATTTTCGTCGAACATATCCAAACTTGTTGATCTAAAGAAAAATATTTTTAAGGGAATGAAAAGTCATGATTTTCACGTATTTATGGAGCAATTATTACCTCTTGCTTTTAGAGGATTTTTACAGAAGGGAGTTCATGATGTTCTAAGTGATTTGAGTCACTTTTTCAAATGTATATGCTCGGCCAAGTTGTTAGTCAAAGATATGGAAAGCCTTGAGGAGAGTGTAGTCATTATGTTGTGTAACCTTGAGAAGATATTTACTCCATCTTTTTTTGACTCAACAGAACACTTAATGACACACCTTCCTGATGAGCAGAATATCCCACAAAACCCTGGTAAGGAAAAATCAATCAAGGGTGGTTGCGACCCGGATCTCGCAGATCGGACTCAACCAAAAAAATCATACCACCAAACAAAAGTAATCAGTCAAAAGCCGAATAGAGTTCTTGCTATTTATTTAACCTGGTATAGCGACCAGGGTCGAACTCAAGGACCACGGGTTGGCGAAGTGGCTTACGAAGTAGTCAAAAAATGAAATAAAATAAAAAAATAAATTTTGGTGGTTTTTATATATTTTACATTTTTTGTATTTTTAATTATAAAGAAATAAGGGAAAAGGGGTAAAGGCACACAAACAACAATTTATTAATCATTCCAAAACAACTCAGAAAATTCAAATAATTTTTTTTGTGTTTTATAGGTTTTTAAGTGTTTTTGGTAATTTTCTCAAGATTTTATGATTTTTTGTAGATTTTATAAAAGTGGGAAAAGGCTGAAAATCAGAATCAATGTGCAGCCAGATTTGAAAGGCTAATTAAAAATATGTAATTAGACTCTAAAAATATGAAGACAAATTTTATGAATACTGGAAATAAAAACTAAGGTACATAAATCAAAATTGTATTTTTTTTTGTATTTTATAGAATTTTTAAGAATTTTTATAAGATTTTTAGGGTTTTGAGATTTTTAGGTGTTTTATAAATCCAAATTCAACCAAAATTGGACTGAAGCTAAAAGACACTAAAAGAAACAGTAAGTAATTTTTTTGAATTTTAAAAGGTTTTTTATTTTTAGTTGATTTTTAGATTCAAATAGTAATAAAAATGCATGTTTTTGAATTTTTAAGAATATCAAAACAACTCAAAAATGTCCCAAAAATTTTCTGAAATTTTTACACAGTGGCAGGAGCCACATGTCCAAATTTCACTTGATTTGGAATTAATTTGATTTTTTATTCAACCAATACAAAAGCCACAACACACACGGACCTAAACGTAAGAAAACAAAGTTCTAGGGGCTAAACAGAAACACATGCTAGAAGTATAGGGGCTCAACCATAATATTCACACAAAATTCGCACATGTTCCAATTTCAGTACGCACAGGGGTATATATGCAAATAATGAAACTAAAGATTCATTCCAAAACAGTCAGAAAACCCAAGCCCTAAACATACAATTTGCCCACAAAATCACGTGTCGAAGCACGTGTCTCCACAAAGCAGGGACTAAAATGCAAATATAAGAAACTACAGGTCTAGATATGCAAATTATCCAAGTATGCAAGTTTATTTTATAGACTAAATAAAAACTAAAATAAAATACGGGGGGTTGGGCGCAAGTTATCCAGCCAAAGTGCGTGTGGGGCACGTGAGGGCCAGGTGTCAGGTGGTGGATGGCAGATGGCGTGCGGCTGTGATGGCGCCTCCTGAAAGATTCAACGGTGCTGACCAGGCGCTGAACGTGGGGTGTACATGGCCGTTAGATCTGGTATCTAACGGCCTGACACCGACAGACGACAAATGGCTCGGATGATATCTGGAGGCTAGGCGCGATCCTTCGGCAGAGAGATAGGCTGGAAGAACTCCTCCTGGGCGAGCTTCTCCGGTGAGCTGGGAGCGATCTGAGCATCCGATGGAAGATCAGAGAGGGAGGTTCTCCTCGCGATGACGATCTGCGTCGGGTGGTGGCGTCCGATGGAGCTCCCAACGGTCCGATCCTCCGACGATGGAGGAGGGAGCTGGGCGACTCCGGCGAAGGATCGAAGATGCGACCACGGGGGTATCCTGCGCTTATTGACCTGCAAGAGAAAGCTCGTGCTCAGAGGAATGCTCCGACATGGGTTATTTGTGAAATAACAAATGGAAGCGACGTGGATAGGCGAAGGGAGGTTCCGGCGAAGGCGGCAAAAGGAACTAGACCCGTCCTTGGCTCGCATAGCCAAGATCGAGTGATCAGGTCGTGGAAGGAAGGTGACGATGGTTTGAGGGATCTATCTATACGGATGAGATGAAGCGACGGGGTTCTGGCCACTAGGGCGGAGCTGGCGGAGCTAAGTGGAAAAGATCAAATCTAAATAATGAACTGGAACCTAAGGGAACTGATGGTCAAAGTCGACTGTGGGGGAGATTCTGGATCTCCAGCGGTCTTCGCCTCGATGGAGCATCGCCTCTAGAGGCTCGGGCTACGCTGGTGGCTGATGAAACTCGATTTCATCATCATAATTTCCCATTATTAACCCCCTTGCTTAAAATTGTGTCAATAAAATCCAGTTAATGTCCTGTAATCAAAAGAGTCCTAAATAAATTAAAAACCACAAAAAATGGCAAAATAAAAAATTCATGGTATTTTTAGACTTAAAGATACCCTCAAAAAATATTTCAGGCCTTTGTTTGACTTCATCTCCAGTTTTGGCCAACATGAAACTTGTAGATCTCATCAAGATCTACAACTTTCATATTTTGAGTTTTCTCAAATTCGGCCTCCTAGCCCCTCAAAAATCAACTTGTCTCTTCTAATAATCTGATTGGGCCACGTGGCCTGTTCTGTGTGAGCCACGTGGCCCGCTTCCCTTGCTTCAGCCGCCTGTGCTTTTGGCCGTAGGATCACCTTCTGATCCAACGGTTCTGCCCACTCCACATGCGCTCATTTCTTCTAGCGTCTGATCCAACCTCGCCTCTCACCATCACCAGCCCTTCGATCATGCGCCTTCTTCACATCACTACCGTCCGCTAGCGCGCAAGCCTCACCACGACACCTGGCATGCTCTTGACGCATCGATCACTACACCGCCGATCTGATCCAAACCGTCCCTACGCACCCTCATCAGGAACGTTGGATCTGACGATCCAATGGTCCGGACCTCGTCTTCCTCCTCCCGCAAGCTCCGCCCGAGCCCCGCGCCTCGCAGACCTCCTCCACCCTTCTAAATTTAGTTGCCTCACCTTACCATTTCTCCTCCCGCAAACCGTCCCACTACGTTCTCCATTCCTCCATGATTCTCGTGCATATCTCCACTAAACTCGATCCAATTCTAGTCGACCCATGCGCGCCCTTGAAACCCGCGACTCCACTCATTAGCTCCGCCATCACCACCTTTAAATACTCCCCTCCCACCACCCGCCATCGTCATCCACCAACCAAGGGGCTGAGGCCCAGCCCTCCATCTCCTCCCTGTGACAGGGGGAGGAGCTCGGATCGAGCTATGACGACCCCAAATGCCCCGGTGAGATCCGCAGTTGCTCCGCTGCGTCGCAGAGGCTCAAAGCCCCGCTCGAGCTCCAAGGAGTTGTCGACCTCGATGTGCGACGACTAGGGCATCTTCTCCGATGCCCAGCCCAGGCTCCCGCTTCGCCCAACCTCCGGTAAGTCTTCTTCTTCTTCCTTTGCATTTCGTCTTAATTTTCCTTAATTCATTAGGCCTCGCCACTCTTCCTCGCCCTTCACCGATTACCTCTTTAGATCCACCACGCATCCTTCAACTTCGCCAGCCATTCCGATCACCCCCTTCCTCCGTCGCGACCTCCTTCACCCCAAGCTTCCTCCTCCGTCGGAGGCGGAGGAGGACCCACTAAGGGCTTCGCCTTCTTCGCTCTATATGAGCCCTCCGTCCACCTCATCTCACACGCACGCACGCCCTAACCCCCTTGAAGGTTAACCATCGCCAATGGTAGGACCTTGGGCGGAGCCAGGTTCTAGAGCTCCGCCTCCGGCGATCATGTGTCGACAGGGCATTCCAGGTACCCCCGCGTCTTCTCCGACCTCGGACCTTCATCGCCAGACGTTCAGCGTCGTTCCCCGAGCTTCACCGAGTACAGCGAGGTGCGAAGGAGCTCCAGGCCTCACGCCGAAGCTCTGATAGCGCCGCCCACCATCGAGGACGAAGAAGGAGCAGCTACCGTGTGATCTCGCCCCACGGCGGAGATCTAACGGCCCTGGAAGCACCACGTCGACCATCCCAGAGCGCGGAGGCTCGGTGGGACCGAGCCTCACCCGAGGCAACCTCGAACCACCACATGGCCCGAGCCACCTGCAACGGCCATCTGAATCAGCGCCGAACCTCGCCCCCCCACCCGAGCCTGAGCTCACGTGCCTCAAGCACGTGGTATCGGGGCTTTTTGCATCGGCGCCCTCGCACCTTCTGCATATTACATTCAGGTCCAGATCACGTACAGATCTCGTGCGCGTGGGGGTAATTTGCATCAAAACCCTCGCGGGTTTTGAGAATTGCAAAAATACCCCTATGCGTAAGGGTAATTTACAGGGAAAGCCTCGCATTCATTTCTTTTGCATTTTAGTCCTTTCCAGGGACCTTTTTGTAGTTATCATTTCATGTTTTCTTGCATTTATGCCCTTGTCTTTCTTATTGCATAACTTGAGCATCATGTTTCCTTTTCAGTTGATTTCAGTTTCATTTCGAAGCTCGTTTGATGATCTTTCTAATGGCATGCCTAATTGTTGTTTTGGACACAATGAATTTTGATGTATTATTCTATAGCCATGTGTCTCTTATTTCTTAACTTGTGCCTTGTTCAAATCAAGTCGATCATCCCAATAAAATCTGAAATTGATTCCTTGTGTAGTTGGCTCATTATTTTGATTGAGGGCATATTTTTATTGCATATCATTGCATTTACTTGCATCATAAAATGATTAAAAAATGCATGTTTATTTTTAATGCATTATTGTGTCTTTGCATAATTTGACCTATATGACTTTAACTCAACACTTAGCTAAATAGATAAAAATCCGGATAATACGAGAGAGGCTCGTGTCCCTGAGTTCGACCTTGGTATCTTGCTAAGTAAAATAAATTCATGATCATCTCATTTTGATCTATCATACACATATTTAAATGAGATGATCTCTTTGATGAGCCCGAATTGGCCCGACTGCTACGACATTTATCAAGTGTTAAAAACACTCTCTTAAAGGGCCGATTTTGAGCCTCGTCAAATGGCGCCGTTGCTGGGGACACAGCTCATTTCTTGTATTTTTGGATTTTTGTTTATTTTATTGAGTGTTCATTTTATAGGTCAAAGTGTTCATCTAATTTGCATTATAAAATCTTTTCTTATTTGATCTCTAACCATTGTTTTTGTGGCAGGGCCCTTGATCAATCAAGGAGGCGAGGAGCTGGTGTCTCTCGCTGAAAGGAACCGCAGGAGCATGCTTGGAGCCAATAAGAAAAGAAAAAAAATGTGTCTCGCATTTTATTTTTGCATGTCATGTAATAAACTCGTCTTTTACAGCGGTCTTCGATCGAAGGCTCGCGAATGTAATCGAACGATCGTGGTTGTGTGGGGATCGTCCCCACTTGAATGCCGACTTAGGACCAGGCACGCGGCTCTTTGAGTGGTTTTCATTCTTCTTCTTTTACATGCTTGCTCGTAGGTTAGGACACACTTTAAATTTAGATGCACATAATATCGCTTCATTTAGCTAAAATTAATGAAAATTATTCACCGCTAATAGATGCATGATTAGGTGCAGCTTTTATCGACTTGCATACATGTTGAGTTTGGTTCTCAAAACGGCCCCAATTTTTCACGGATTTATCGTCAAATCACTGCATGATTTATCGCTTAGCTTAGATCGCGGTTTTGATCGAATACATGTTTTTCTCGGCTTTCTTTTCCTAGCTTGATCACCTAGGATTAATGGAAAATGGGAATGAACGGTAGACGATGATTGCTTGATTTTGAGCTAACCATAATTCAGTGATAACCTAAAATAAAATTGGGACTGTTAATTGCAAGTCAAACATAAAATGGAGTAAAACTTTGGTTTTGGGAGAGCAATACCCTCGCTTACGCAATGGTTTTTACTTCACATCTTTTCTTTGCGTAAAAATCTAATGTTTTATCACCAATAAAACCGACAAGATAATAAACCAACTTCGGTTGGTTTCATGAGTGAGTTGGTGAAACTAAGGGTTTGCTTGATTGATTGAGCCATGTTTGCTTCGATACACACCCTAAAACCTTAGTCACTCCATTTCATCTCCGAAGATTCAACCGCTCACTTGTAGATCCATTCCTCTTCTTCGTTCACCTTGGGTCCCTCCTAACATCAATTACCATCTTTATACTTAGGCTAATCTCAGCCTAAGTATAGGGGGTACCCGAGTCCCTGTGATTGCTCTACTGTTCTTTTCTTGCCTTTATACTTAGGTTATTTCTAACCTAAGTATAGGGGGAGCCCCTCTTAGCTCCCATATATTTCGCTATACTTAAATGGACCTATGTACTTGTAACATCTAGTGCTATGAGTACATAGCAAAGTTTAAGTATAGGGGGGTATACCGTATATACTGTATATTTACTTTAGCTATAAACTGAAAATTTTGAAAAATTTAAAACTTTTTGGCTAAGGTAAAAACTCTTTGGACTAAGAGAACTCAAATGATTTCATGGCTTTTCGATATTATGTTACGCTATTTTTATAAAAATATTTTCGAAAATGATTTTTTCTTATCTTGAAATATTCTTTTGAAAATGTTTTGAAAACTTCTTATTTGCGTGACATGGTTTTGAAAGTCTTTTCAAGGAAAGTTGAGTTTAACTTGTGTTTTAACCTTTATTAAAATCCATAAAAATGAGAAAAACGCAAAACCCTTTAGGAGCCGTTAGTGACTACTAAGCCCAATTAAGTAAGCCGCATTCAGTGAGGGTTCGCCCTTAGCAGATTGGGTGGTTTAGAGGACATCTTGTAAGGCCCCGTCCTCAAGCAACGGGCTCCGGCCTGTACTTACATCCATACTGGCTGAATTGCAGATGCTCAATTGAGTTTAGGGAGTTCTAATATCTCTTGAAGTTCCAAAAAAATCTCTTGTTTTTGAATGAAGAAGTTGAATTAATCCTCTACACCTACACTTTCACTCAGGATCTGGAATGGTCAAGGAGACTAAGCTTGATTTATGAGGTCTTTGAGATTTTAGGTTAACCAGCCTTAGCCCTCAGGGTCATAGACTTAATTATCCACATTTCCCTAGGTCTCTAGATTTGCATGCTATATTCCATGCTTAGTCTCAGACAAAAAGAATATGATCAGCACATCACATGCACGATTGCGGTTTTTGATTGAGATGAGTTGACTTTTCACTTGAGGAATTGGGATGAGGGATTCGAGTTTGGATTTGATCTAATGATGCTCGAGGATGGGATAAAATCTTTGATGGCTTCAGGAAACCTGAGTGTCAGCAATTTAGCCAGTATGAGAACTTGATTCTTATACTAATCTCTTGATATTGACCTAAGTGCCTGGGTGTGAAATAAATAAAAATTGTTGATCAGTGTGCGCCAACTCTTGGTAAAAGCAGTGGAGCTAGCCAAAAAATTTTACAAGTCAATGAAATTCAAAGAAAAGCTCTCATTCCACAAAGTGAAATATCAAAGAGCTCCCACCAAAGGCGAGCGCTCCCAAACTTTTCAAAGTGTCCACTTGGACCACCGCTATTAGGACCAGGAGTCGGGCTTGCACCAAAAAAGGGCTCTGCATCGTAAATGCTACAAGTATGGTTGTCGAAGGGACGATAGGTACTCAAAAAAGACACACCCCGGTGTACTCCCAGGAAAACAAGTGTAGATGGCTCCAACTTCTCTTGACGGACGCACTGATCAACACCAAAAAAATGTGTTGCGTAAAAGGCACTAGAGAGAATCCTTGTTCCAATGAGAGGGAGAGAAGAAATGACACAATCCCATGCCCTCCATGACTGGCCTGCCATCTACATTTTCTAAGTCTGACAACTAAAGAGACGGTAGACTGAATGCAAGATTGGATTTATTCCCTAGTGTTGAGGATTGGGTCCTTAGGAGAATTTCTTGGACCAAGACTTTAGCTGAAGATTTGACTCTACTCTCAGAATTGCATTCAACACTAAACGTCATATCCTTTAGATTATATGTATAACAGAGAGAGTCTAGACAATTAGAGGAATTGGATATCTCTTGATTAAGGCTGGGTTGAACTCGAGAAGTTGGACCTCTAAAATTGAGTTGACTTGAACAGATTGGATCCTGTACTCACATGCATAAGGGGGTTAATCCAACTTAGTCATTCTCTTTGATGCTCGAGGGCGAGCATAGTTTAAGTATAGGGTGGTGATGAAACTCGATTTCATCATCATAATTTCCCATTATTAACCCCCTTGCTTAAAATTGTGTCAATAAAGCCCAGTTAATATCCTGTAATTAAAAGAGCCCTAAATAAATTAAAAACCACAAAAAAATGGCAAAATAAAAAATCATGGTATTTTTAGACTTAAAGATACCCTCAAAAAATATTTCGGGCCTTTGTTTGACTTCATCTCCAGTTTTGGCCAACATGAAACTTGTAGATCTCATCAAGATCTACAACTTCCATGTTTTGAGTTTTCTCAAATTAGACCTTCTAACCCCTCAAAAATCAACTTATCTCTTCTAATAATCTGATTGGGCCACGTGGCCCGTTCTGGGTGAGCCACGTGGCCCGCTTCCCTTGCTTCAGCCGCCCGTGCTTCTGGCCGTAGGATCACCTTCTGATCCAACGGTTCTGCCCACTCCACGCGTGCTCATTTTTTCTAGCCGTCTGATCCAACCTCGCCTCTCACCATCACCAACCCTTCGATCATGCGCCTTCTTCACATCACTACCGTCCACTAGCGCGCAAGCCTCACCACGACACCTGGCACGCTCTTGACGCTTCGATCACTACACCGCCGATCTGATCCAAACCGTCCCTACGCGCCCACATCAGGACCGTTGGATCTGATGATCCAACGGTCCGGACCTCATCTTCCTCCTCCCGCAAGCTCCGCCCGAGCCTCGCGCCTCGCAGACCTCCTCCACCCTTCTAAATTTAGCTGCCTCACCTTACCATTTCTCCTCCCGCAAACCGTCCTACTACGTTCTCCATTCCTCCATGATTCCCGCGCATATCTCCACTAAACTCATTCCAATTCTAGTCGACCCATGCGCACCCTTGAAACCCGTGACTCCACTCATCAGCTTCGCCATCACCACCTTTAAATACGCCCCTCCCACCACCCGCCATCGTCATCCACCAACCAAGGGGCTGAGGCCCAGCCCTCCATCTCCTCCCTGTGACAGGGGGAGGAGCTCGGATCGAGCTATGATGACCCCAAATGCCCTGGTGAGATCCGCAGCTGCTCCGCTGCGTCGCGGAGGCTCAAAGCCCCGCTCGAGCTCCGAGGAGTTGCCAACCTCAACGTGCGACGACCAGGGCATCTTCTCCGATGCCTAGCCCAGGCTCCCGCTCTGCCCAACCTCCGGTAAGTCTTCTTCTTCTTTCTCTGCATTTCGTCTTAATTTTCCTTAATTAATTAGGCCTCGCCCTTCTTCCTCGCCCTTCACCGATTACCTCTTTAGATCCACCGCGCATCCTTCAACTTCGCCAGCCATTCCGATCACCCCCTTCCTCCGTCGCGACCTCCTTCACCCCAAGATTCCTCCTCCGCCAGAGGCAGAGGAGGACCCACTAAGGGCTTCGCCTTCTTCGCTCCATATGAGCCCTCCGTCCACCTCATCTCGCACGCACGCACGCCCTAACCCCCTTGCAGGTTAACCATCGCCAATGGCCGGACCTTGGGCGGAGCCAGGTTCTAGAGCTCCACCTCCGGTGATCAGGTGTCGATAGGGTATTCCAGGTACCCCCGCGTCTTCTCCGACCTCGGACCTTCATCGCCAGACGTTCAGCGTCGTTCCCCGAGCTTCACCGAGCACAGCGAGGTGCGGAGGAGCTCCAGGCCTCACACCGGAGCTCTGATAGCGCCGCCCACCATCGAGGACGAAGAAGGAGCAGCTACCGTTGGATCTGGCCCCACGGCGGAGAACCAACGGCCCTGGAAGCACCACGTCGACCGGCCCGGAGCGCGGAGGCTCGGTGGGACCGAGCCTCACCCGAGGCAACCTCGAACCACCACGTGGCCCGAGCCACCTGCAACGGCCGTCTGAAGCAGCGTCGAACCTCGCCCCCCACCGAGCATGAGCTCACGTGCCTCAAGCACGTGGGATCGGGGCTTTTTGCATCGGCACCCTCGCACCTTCTGCATATTACATTCAGGTCCAGATCACATGCAGATCTCGTGCGCGTGGGGGTAATTTGCATCAGAACCCTCGCGGGTTTTTAGAATTGCAAAAATACCCCTGTGCGTAAGGGTAATTTACAGGGAAGGCCTCTCATTTATTTCTTTTGCATTTTAGTCCTTTCCAGGGACCTTTTTGTAGTTATCATTTCATGTTTTCTTGCATTTATGCCCTTGTCTTTCTTACTGCATAACTTGAGCATCATGTTTCCTTTTCAGTTGATTTCAGTTTCATTTCGAAGCTCGTTTGATGATCTTTCTAATAGAATGCCTAATTGTTGTTTTGG
This sequence comes from Ottelia alismoides, assembly GCA_037367405.1. Taxonomy (NCBI): domain Eukaryota; kingdom Viridiplantae; phylum Streptophyta; class Magnoliopsida; order Alismatales; family Hydrocharitaceae; genus Ottelia; species Ottelia alismoides. Next base: position 100,559 of record JAZKJV010008977.1, on the reverse strand, counting down.
ACACAATGAATTTTGATGTATTATTCTATAGCCATGTGTCTCTTATTTCTTAACTTGTGCCTTGTTCAAAATAAGTCGATCATCCCAATAAAATCTGAAATTGATTCCTTGTGTAGTTGGCTCATTATTTTGATTGAGGGCATATTTTTATTGCATATCATTGCATTTACTTGCATCATAAAATGATTAAAAAATGCATGTTTATTTTTAATGCATTATTGTGTCTTTGCAAAATTGACCTATATGACTTTAACTCAACACTTAGCTAAATAGATAGAAATCCGTATAATACGAGAGAGGCTCGTGTCCCTGAGTTCGACCTTGGTATCTTGTCAAGTAAAATAAATTCATGATCATCTCATTTTGATCTATCATACACATATTTAAATGAGATGATCTCTTTGATGAGCTCGAATTGGCCCGACTGCTACGACATTTATCAAGTGTTAAAAACACTCTCTTAAAGGGCCGATTTTGTGGATCATCAGTGGCGGAGCTCGACGACGATGGTCGCCGGACCTAAGGCAAACACCTCCAAATCCTCACTGCAACACTCACAATCACTCGTTGTCACTCTTGGATGATGGTGGAGGTCCTCGGAGTCAAAGACGGGAGCCGAAGGTGCATGAAATGGCGGAGGGAGGCGAGGCTTTATACTGGTAGGGTTAGGCAAGAATGGAGTCGGGCAATTAAATGTGGTGCACGGATCCCTAGGAAGAATGGCGGGCATGGATCAGGGATGTAACGTGAATAATCGGGGCCCGGGGTTTAAGTAGATGGGAGGCGGATCGCATCTAGAAAATTCGGAGAAATCGGGTCGAAGACAGATCCGCGAAAATGTGGTCCTGGGGGGAGAGTTGACCGGGGGTCAACATCCCCCGTGGACCAATGGGAAAATTCCATTAGAAATCTATTTAAAATTTTATTTTAAAATAGTAAATGATTTTATTTAGAAAAAAATTCAACATGAAAAATGTTTATTATTTTTCAAAGTATTTTTTAGTGATTTTTATTTTTTTTTTGAAAAATAAATTATGTATATACATTATATTATTATTATATGCAGGTATATTTACATAAGTCTTTTTTATTTTTATTTTTAATTGTTTATTTTTATACAATTATCCCTATTTTATATTTTATTTATTTATAACATAAAATATGGATTCAAAATAATTTTTATTTAATTTTTATTGTGTATTTAAAAGGGTCAAATAAATAAATAAATATATATATATATGTATATATGTACATATATATTGTGAAAATGCGAAGAATCTAAGTAGCCGACTCTACTTAATTGTGGGAAAAGGCTTTGTTGTTGTTGTTGATATGTACATATATACATGGTATATGCAAGGGCAAAAGAAAGAATTTATTTTTGTTTTATTTTTGTTTTTCTTATTTTTATTTTATTTTTATAAATATATACACATTATGAGGGACACATAAGTAATATTATTTTTATGAAAATAATATATATATATATATATATATATATACAAAGAGTGGGGTTTATGTACAAGGTTGAGCCACCATATATCTCTCTACTTGTTTTATTTTTGCGGTCAGGCCGATGTTGAGCCCTCCCTTGGGTTCTAGTCACTCAATATTTATTCTAAATATTTCCCTCTTTTTCTTTATTTCTTTCTTCCTTTATTTTGTGCAAAAACATGCTAATTATGGCTATTTATATAAAGCATGCATTTTGACAATTCATTCTATTTACAATCATTTGCATGGTATTTTACCAAGGTTTCTAGCTAAAATAAAGGAATAAAGAGTGATGAATTGTGATTCATCACCCCCCTATACTTTACTTTTGCTAGTCCCTTAGCAAACACTTATTTGAAAAAGAAGTGCAAAAGAGAAAGAAAAAGAAAAAGCGAGGAAAACAAGGTTGATTATTAAACTTTCCTTCATTAAATTGAAATATGGAGCTCAGTCAGACCTTTGGATTATTAATTTGTCGGAACCTTATTTGGACTTAAGATTAAAACTTAACAGCCTCTAAGTTCCACCAATCTATGGTCAAGACTCCTCAATAAACCAGATCAGAACAAGTCTGCATACACAAACTCTAATGACCATGAATCTTTCCTTGGACTGTGTAAGTTATATGTAGCTCCCCACCTCAGAAATGACAAAGAAACATCCTCCCTCAACCTGGTAACTCTAATGCCTCGGTCTAGAAACTCTTTCCTTGAGGAGCGGGGTATTCCCTTCTAAGTTCAAGTACGACCAGCTCAAGAAGAGGGTGAAGAAGAGAATGGACCATGACCAGTGTAGCCATGTATCCTTGGGAGCTCTAACCAGTGTAGTTGAGTCTCCCGCTGCAAGCTTCATGAGATGGTCATGTGTAACATAAGCTTTGCTTTATTTGACTATATACACTCCGGTGGGATTATTAAATTTTCAATCCGACCCACCACTTTTTTTGGAGTTTTTTTTTCTTTGCACATTTTTTTCGATGTGCATATGTACAACATATCTACATGGTGCAGCATATATACACAAGGAGTTTTTCCTCTTGAGCCAGTAGACTATCCCTCTTTTGAAGCTTTATTGCAACCCACAACTCCTGTCTTTAGACTTCATAACCACCATACCAAGTTGAGACACACTTCCTTCACTATAAGAGGAAGATAGGTTCCGCCTAGAAGTACTACCTTCATATGCTACCCCAAGCCAAAGGAAACTGACTCCTCACCACCTCACCCGTGGAGAGCTATGTGTAAAGTGCTGGTGCAAGTAAAGCCATTGTCTCTGAGAGTCATGCGTGTGTTGTTAAGTTCTCTACTTAGGCTCATCAAGATGACATATGCTCATAGCCTAGTGGACTCAAAGAATTACGTTCCAATGGACCTGAAAAGTCTCAATCCTAAGCCCTCTAAGGTTCCTCTTATTATTAGGTGGATTAAGGTCTTAACCAAGCTCCATTTGTTAATTTAATTCCAGGCCAGTTTAAATGTCAACTATGATCTAGAAAAACTGTGCAAGTATTTAAAAAGATGTAATTTTTAGAAATTTTTACAATTGTGCAAAATTTTTGAAAAATGTTAAAAAACATGGATGTATGCATGAATGCGATGTTTTTGCAAAATATTTACAAAAATTTACACAAGGTTTTTGCAAACCTTTTGTTTTTCAAATATTTTTATGAAAATATTTACAAACTATTTACACAATTCATTTTTACGATCATTTGTACAAAAATAATTTTTATAAATAAATAGGTGTGTGCAAGAAGAATTTTATGTACAAGGGAAAATTTCTTAAATGTTTATGAATTTTTAGCCATTTTATTTATTAACACACTTACGCAGAGTACGTGTTATGGCTAAAGTATATATGAAATATATACGACACCCCCCTATACATAGCACGAACGATGTTCTCAGCGTGATCAAGATCGATGAAGAAGACAGTACTCGTGCTTAGTATGGGGAAGTGAAAAGGAATGGTATGTACAAAGACGAATCAAAGAATAGAATGAAGAGGACTCGGTGTTTCCCACTATACTTAGGGTCAAGTAATCCTAAGTATAGCAAGTTGTACATGAAGGTAAATCAGAGTGGAAGGATGTACAGGGTCTACCTCCCCATACTTAGGGTAAAATATCCCTAAGTATAGGCTGCAATACAGAGGTAGAAAGAATGAATAGAATACCCGAGAGTCCTACACCCCCCTATACTTAGAGTAAAGTACACCCTAAGTATAACATAATCATAAGATGAGAAAGGGGTGTGGGACTAAAGAATAGAGTGATATGGACAACTGGTCTATACAAGTCGGAAGAACAGTGATACTCAGGCATGAGATGCAATAGATGTGAGTCAAGAGACCACATCTCACGCAAAGTGAATCAGGGCAACGTCAACGACCCGCAGCTCATGATCTAGATATGGCTTGAGTCGCTGACCGTTAACACGAAAGGTAGCATCAGAAGACAACTCAGATATATCAATACTCCCATTGTCATGTACCTTTTGAACTAAATAGGGTCCCTTCCATTTGCTCTGTAGCTTCCCTGGAAATAAACGAAGCCTAGCATCAAACAACCATACTCTCTGTCCTGACTCAAACTGCTTGTGGCTAATATGAGAATCATGCCTCTCCTTCACTCTATCCTTATATTGTAGCTGCTCGAAAAGGCTGTATCACGAAGCTCCTCCTAGGCTGCTAACTCTGCCCTCCTCTGATCTCCTACACTCACTGGATCCATAAGTATATCAGTAACAAGCCAAAGTGACCTATGTCTCGGCTCAACAGGTAAATGGTAGGGCTTGCCATAAACGAGGCGAAAGGGAGATGTACCCAAAGCAGTCTTGAAAGACGCCCTATATGCCCACAAGACCGAGTCCAAAAGCTGCGACCAATCCTTTTGGTCAGGACAGACGACTTTCTGCAATATAGTCTTGATCTCCCTATTCGACACTTCAGCAAGACCATTCGTCTGAGGGTGGTATGGAGTGGCTACTCGATGGTCTATGCTGAACTCGCTAGTAAGGGCCTTTACCTTATCATTGACGAAATGAGACCTCCCGTCAAAAATCAACACTCGAGGTACCCCGAACTGTGAAATAATATTCTTCATCAAAAATCTGTAAACAGTCCTAGCATTTGTGGTTCGGGCGGGGATGGCGTCAACCCAACGACTCACATAATCCACGGCCAACAGAATGTACTCAAATCCCTGACTCCTAGGGAATGGACCCATGAAATCGATGCCCCATGCGTCAAAAACCTCACAGAAGTGTATGGGTTGCATTGGCATCATATCACATTGTCCACAAGTACCCATCCTCTGACAGTCAGTACACCTCTTCACGAACTCATCAAAGTCCTTGAAGAGAGTAGGCCACCATAGGCCGGATTAAAGCACTTTCTGAGTCGTTCTCCTCCCAGAGTGATGTCCTCCTGCCTCAAGCTTGTGGCAGTAAGTAAGGACGCTGCGGTGCTCCTCCTGAGGAATGCACCGACGCCATATACTATCACCTCCTTCATGATAAAGGACTGGATCCTCCCAATGGTAAAACTTGGCCTTCGCAAGGAAGGTCTCAAGTTTCTGCCTAGGCCAATCTTGTGGAACTTTCTTGGCGATATGATAGTTCATAATATCGACATACCATGGGAGAGAGGCGATAGCAAGGATCGCCTCATCTGTGAAGGTCTCACATATAGTCTCAGTCTGCTTAGATTCCTCAAGATACTCTAATCGGGAGAGATGATCCGCCACCACATTCTTGACTCCATGCTTATCCTTAATATCTATATCAAACTCCTGGAGTAGAAGGATCCATCTGGTCAATCTGGCTTTGGCATCCTTCTTTGCCATGAGGTACCTGATGGCGGTATGATCAGTATAGATGGTCACTCTAGATCCAATGATGTAAGATCTGAACTAATCTAGGGTGAAAACTACAGCTAGCATCTCCTTCTCAGTGATGGCATAGTTCCACTACGCGGCATCCAATGTATGGTTAGAGTAGTGAATAGCAAAGGGGACTCCATCCCTCCTCTATCTTAACACAGCCCCTATGGCAAAATCGGAGGCATCCGTCATGATCTCGAATAGGAGAGACCAATCAGGTGGATGGAGAACATGAGCCCCTACAACACGACTCTTGAGAGTCTGAAATGACGATAGACACTTATCATCAACAAGGAACTCGATGTCTTTCGTCAGCAGATCAGCCAACGGTCGGGCAAGCCTACTGAAATCATGAATGAAGCGTCGGTAGAACCCGATGTGCCCCAGAAAAGACCGTAACTGCCGCAAGTTGGACGATGGATTGAGTTTTCTAATGACATCCACCTTGGTCGGATCAACCTCCATGCCCCTGTTGGAGATGATATAGCCAAGAACCGTCCCATGAGTCACCATGAAGTGACTCTTCTCCCAAGACAACACAAGGTAAACCTCAATGCATCGATGAAGGACTCGGTCTAGGCAGTCAAGACAAGAATCGAATCCGTCACCGTAGACCGAGAAATCATCCATGAAGACCTCCAAGCACTCCCCCACCATGTCCGAAAAGATGGACAACATGCATCTCTGGAATGTCGCCGGAGCGTTGCACAATCCAAATGGCATACGTCTGAAAGCATATGTCCCGAAGGGACAGGTGAAGGTGGTCTTGTCCTGGTCCACGGGCACGGTGGCCACCTGATTATAACCGGAGTACCCATCCAAGAAACAATAATGGCTCTTCCCTACCAGCCTCTCAATAATCTGATCAATAAAGGACAGGGAAAAATGATCCTTCTTGGTGGCCTGGTTCAATCGTCTATAGTCCACACAAACCCGCCAAGAAGTGGGTACCCGGTTAGCGATCTCCTCTCCAGACTCACTAACAACTGTGGTGATGCCCATCTTCTTGGGTACCACATGCAACGGACTGACCCATTTGGAGTCGGAGATGGGGTCGATAAAATTGGCGCTCCACCATTTCGAGATATCCTTCATGACAACATCTCGAAGATTCGAGTTCAGCCGCCGCTGGAACTCACGCGACAACTTTGCATCCTCCTCGAGATAGATATGGTGGGAGCACAGAGTCGGACTTATCCCCTGGAGATCGGCTACACTCCATCCAATCGCCTTGCGGTTCTTTTCAAGAACCCCCATCAGATGGGATTCCTGCTCTCCAGTCAAATCAGCCGAGATAATGACTGAGTACATCTCATGCTCACCCGCAAGGATCCTATACTTCAGTGACGACGGTAACGGCTTCAACTCTGGACAAGTAGGTGCTAGCAGATCTGGCCTCTGAAAAGTCTGAGTGAATGCTACCAAATCTGCATGGGAGAATGAGAACTCTCGCTCGCAATCTGAATCTGGCGAAGGCTGCTCTGCTGGACTGTCTCTGCTCTGTATGGAATAAGCCTCCTCCCTAGCTGTAGGCTCAGTAGAAGTCAGATATGGCATCAAATCGTCAAACTCTGCCCAATCAATATCTGACTAAAAATCTGTCTCACGATCGAGAACCGACTCTGTTGCCTGAGATGTATCCTGTACCAGGAATGCGCTCTCTAAGCTCTCCTCTGCTAGCATCTCTGCATCAGTGAACTCTAAAGGTGAGAGGATGGCCTGTGCGTCTGGATCTGCCCAAACTGCCTCGTCATCTGTAATCACAAAATCGCAGTCCTGGTGGATGTCTCGCCCTGCCTCTGTCATCTGCTCTGAATCGGAAGTCGGCTCTGAGCAAGCTGAATCTCTGGCTCTACTCTCCTCGATCGTCTCTATTTGTATACTCTCGTCCTCGACGTGAAAGTACACCTTCCCGCTATCATGGTCGGACACTGCCTTGATTTTGGTCAAGAACGGCCGTCCTAGAATGATCGGGTGTTGATCACAGACTCAGGGATCTCCATGTCCAACACAACAATTCCACGAGGAATTTCAGGCCCTGAATCGTGACGACAACGTCCCTCGGCAACTCCTTCTGCCTCTTGACAGATCGATCAACAAACTGAAGGACTGTACTGCTCTGTCGGAGAGGGCCCAACTCGAAGCGGTCGAGAAGGGCTGTCGGAAGAAGGTTGATCGAAGAACCATTGTCCAATAGAGTGCGGTCGAACCTCTGCTCATGAGTGTGGCATATGACATACGGGGCTCCTGTATCTGGTCTCTTAGCTGGCAGATGGTTCTGAATCGCGAAACAAGTGGCACGAGTAAGCACATGGATCTCTGACTAATGGTTCTGCCTCTTCCTCCTAAATGTGGTCCTGTCTCTGAGTGATTGCTGGAAGAGAAGTATGTGCTCCAAGGCCTCCTGTAGAGTCAGCTGTATCTGAAATCTGTCCATCATATATTGGCTGAACTCTAACTGCTGGTTCTTTTCGGCCTTTTTTCTGCCCTGATGAATACCCATTCATCACTCTTTATTCTTATATTTTAGCTACAAAAACCTTTGCAAATGCATGTAGATATATGTAAATACAAATAATTACCAAAAGCATGCATTGTGTAAATACTTATAATTAGCATGTTTTTGTGCAAAAATAAAAGAATAAAGATGAAAAAGAAAAAGAGGGAAATATTTAGAATAAATATTGAGCAACCTAACCCAAGGGAGGGCTCAGCATGGGCCTGACCGCATAAAAGCCAAAGTAGAGGGAGATAGGGGCTCATGTGTAAATAAATTAAATTATATTTTCCTCACCCAAAAATATGCTTGTACATATTTTGTATATATTTAGAAGCTATTAAAAACAAAATAAAAATCTAAAAATCAAAAATTCAAAAAAAATGCCCTTTCACCATGTATATAGACCATGCTTCTACATGTATTTAACCTTGTAAATAAACTTATTTATTTTCAAAACTTTTTGTAAATATTATATATATTGTAAATAAAGAAAATAAAAAGAACCAAAACAAAAATCAAATAAAAATTACAAAAACAAAAATATAAAAATACCTTATACATATACCTATATATAGCTATGTAATGTAAATACCTTATTTTTTATTTCCAAAAATTAATTAAAAATCACCAAAAAATAGAAAAAAATAAAAGAAAAATATTTCATGTTTTGGGTTTTTGCAAAATCGGTCATTTGCTGCCTTATTTTTGAGCTTCAAATCTTTTCCACGTGGCAGCTTCTGATTGGTCCACGGAGATGTTGACCTCCGGTCAACTCCCTCCGCGGACCGTCTTCTCCCGCGGATCTCGCGCCCGACCCGATTTCTTCCCTTTTTCCGCGCTCGATCCGCTCGCCATCTCCGCAAACCCCGGGTCCTACTTCTTCTCCTTACATCCGACATGCTCGCCGGAGCCCTTGCCTCGGGATCCGCGCTTCATGCTGCCCTACCCGACCAGCCCTACGGGTCGGCACCCATATAAATCTCGAGCTCCGCCACCTTCAATCAGCATCTTTGGCTCTCCACCCTTCATCCCGTGACCTCCACAGCAGTCCCTGAGGTGACAGCTCTCGATTGCCCATGTCGCAGCGAGGAGAGGGGCCGGTTTCCATTGATCCGGCGACTACGCGCCGCCGTGCTCCGCCCTGTGCAGGAGCTCGAGCCTCAGGACCAGACGACCTTCGAGGCCACGACCGGGAGCTACCTCATCTCCAGCCTAGTCTACTTCGCCACCCAGGTAACCTTCTAGCTTTCTTATTTAGCTTAATTTCTTGGTTGCCCCAAATCGTAGCTCCGCCGAGTTCCGTCGATTCCATCTATCTCGTATACTCTTTTGATCATCGGAACCCACGTTCACCATCGCCTTTCCTCCACGCACCTTCTCCGCCCCTTCGTTCAACCCAGCTCGCACAGGAGCTGGGGTTCGAGCTCCACCGTCCGTCGCTCGCCGGAGCTCGCTCACCCCGACGCACAGACCACCTCCACACCACCTAACCGGGTCGAGGCACTTTGCCTTCGACCCGCAAAGCTTCTGACCTATTTTGCAGGACCAGAGGAGGCCATCTGAGGCCTCCCGACACTCGGGCCAGCAGCTTCCCTCCGCCGACCTCGCCGGGGCCCCTCCAGGGCTCGACTGGGCCATCGGAGACCCCCACCAGCTGCGGGACTTCATTGCGGACCTGTTCCGACCTTCAGAGGCAGTTGAGGAGGACCACCGTGCTCGCACGAGGCCGGCGAAACTCGCCGGCCACCTGTTCTTCGAGGGTCCTCGCCAGCCGTCCGATCGCCCTCAGCGCTCCAGTTTCCATCGTGACCATCCATCCATCGAGGAGCAGCCACCGCTTGATCAGTCAGAGTGGCGATCTGGACCGTTAGCGCAGAGAGAGAGACACCAGCACCCGAGGCCGTCAGATCTTCCACGTGTCTCCTCCACTGACGTCGATCAGGCCCACGTGCGGAAGGAGAGAGGTGCCCGTTATCTAGGACCGTTAGATCAGCCACGCGTCCATCATCCAGCCGTCGACGTAATAAAGGGGTAAATTACCGTAGGCCCCCTCTTAGTTTATGCTTTACGTTTCAGTCCTGTAAATATTTTGCGTCTTTTATTCACGTTGGGTTATTTGCACATTGGACCTCGTACTTTTCAGTATTTGCACTTATGCCCCTGTATGTGTGAGCCACGTGCTTCGTCACGTGTATATTTGGTGTATTTGCAACATTAGTCCTGTAGTTCTGGTTGTTCGTTAATGAATGAAAACATTTTAGTATTTGCATATATGCCCCTGTGAGTGTTTTAATTCCGCATGTGCGCCTATTAGTGGGTTATTTGCAACACAGCCCCTGGACTTTTTGGTACGAGTTACCAAAAGGTCCTCGGACTTGTTTTTCTTACCAAAAGGTCCCTGAGTGCCCCAGGCACGCGCCACGCGTGTGACTTGCTGGGTTAATTGCACCTGGACCCCCGAACTTCGGGTATTTGCACTTTGGTCCCTATGCACAGTGCCCTCATGTGATTTTTGAATAAAATATCAAATCACCTCCAAATTCGATGAAAATTTGACACATGGCTCCTGCCATGTTGTAGGATTTTTGAGAATTTTTGAGGACATTTTTGATTTTATTTGTTATTTTTTTAAAATTCAAAAACCTCTATTTTAGCTACTGTCTAGAATTAAAAATACCAAAAAATATAAAAACCCCCTCAAAAATTCCACAAAAATTAGGTACTATTTCTTTTGTGTTTCTTGATTTTCTAGTCAAGTTTGGCTATTTTGCATTGCTTAAAAACCCTAAAAATTCAAAAACACCTAAAAACTCATAAAAATTATAATAAATAATCTAAAAACCCCAAAACAATAATTCTTGTGCTCAAATTTTCCTTATTTTATCTAAAATACAGGAAAAATACCTCCAGGCCCTCTTGAGATCCTTAAATATTTTATTTTTGGATTTTGGGCCTGGCTGGACAATACCTTGCATTCTTGCTACTGTTTGATTTTTAGAAAATAAAATACACATCAGAAAAATCCCAAAAATTCACCAAAAACATTAAAAAAACATAAAAAACATAAAAATATTTTTGTCTGAATTTTTGCTTACTTCTTGATGCATTAAATAATTTGTTGAAGTGTGCTTGCTTTTGTTTTTCTCATTTTTCTTCACATATTAAAAATCCAAAAAAATTTAAAAAACAATTAAAAACCACTAAAACATGTTTTCCCTTTTTCTCTGATTTTTTGACTACTTCGTAGGCTTTTTAGCCAATCCGTGCTCCTTGAGTTCGACCCTGGGTGCTATACCAGGTTAAATCTCATAGCAGGACCGCTATTTGAGTGTTGGATTGATTTTATTTCTATTAGTGGTTCGATATTTCTTGATAGACATGGTCTAATTGCTCGGGTCGCAACGACCCTATTTTTGTACCTCATACCCTAGTGATCGGACGTGTTATCAGAATGGCGCCGTTGCCGGGGAGCACGGCTTAGTAGTCGCTTTTAGCTTTTTCCGCGGTTTTTGATTTTCGCGGCTTTTTGCACAGATTTTTGTATATATATATTTTTCTGACATTTTTGATAATAATTATGGACTGACCACTTTTCTCTCTGTTTCTTGCGAGGGCCCGAGGAGCGAGGGCGGCATTCCTAGGAGCGCCGGTGCACCCGACCGAAGCGGAGGCGGCTCGTTTCTTCATCGAGCAGCAGGAGAGAGCGAGAGAGAAAGTTGAGTGGGTGAGGATAGTTTAGGACTATTTTATTGTTGTAATAATACAGGTACACTCAGAGACTTGAACTGTTGTGGACTTGACTTAGCGGGTCTGTTTCGCCAAGCACCGGTGCGCTCGGGGGACCCTTAGGAGATTTTCGCGGTTTTTGACGCGGTTTTCTTCTACCTTTTTTACTGCCTTTTCGGTGTTTACACGGTTTTTGCTCGAGCCCCTAGACTTAGGATTTTCTGGTGCTTGTGACGTAATTAGTAGGATCCACACACCTAATTGCTTATCTGTTCCCATAGAACGTAATTGGACCTACTAATAATAAATAATAAAAATAACTTAGTCACTTTCCTGAGAGCCTACGCGCCGCGAGCCTGCCCCGTCAAGCGCTACTCCTGAACTCGACCTGTCGAGAAGAGGAGGGCTGGGTCTAGACCGGACTCTTTGGATCGAGGGCGAGTGACTGAGTTAGACGGTTCTGCGCTAGAAATTGCTCATCTAGGACTCGGTTTTTCCCGCTTGCATCATTTAGGTAGTTTATTTCCTGTCTTTAAATTCTACGCGGATCACTTGCATGTAGAGTACTGGAGACAAGGTACGCATTTCTATCTCAGCATGCATCATTGATTTCTCGCGCATGGGCTTTTTCGTCTTCTCCCCCCTGTTTTCGGATTAAATAATCAGGAGAACCGAAAAATTCGTTAGGCCTTTTTGTTTGATATCTGAAAAATATTAAAAAGAAAAACAATAAAATTGGGACTGCTAATCATACTTGATCTTAAAAACAGCTCACCCTAAAAACTTTGTCTTGGGGAGAGCAACCCCCTCATTGTATTGTTTGGATGCGCGAGAGAGTGACCCGCACCCTAGGTAGAGCCTCCCGGTGCTAGACCCGACTGATTACCGACTCTTCCGTGCGGGCCAGTCGGTTGGGATAGCATCGGATATCCTAACAGGTCACATAAGCGCTCTGATATTTTGTGTGTTCACCAAAATAAAATAGACAAGATAATTTGACCGAACTTTCACAGTCTTCAGCTCGCGTTGCGTTGGTGAACCGGGGGTTTGTTTTTGATCATAGTTGACTCCAGATCTCATCCACACTACTCGCCAGATCAAGATGATGGGTAGACGGTCTCTTAGGCAGCCTCTGGCTGCACCGCTTTCGGGCACATCTACCCGATCATCTAGGTTGGCCCGCGAGAGTCGAGACCAGCTCTCCGAGCCCGAGTACGATTCCACCCTGTTCCCCCTCGACCCCCTTTCTTCTGGTATTGAGAGACATGAGCCCGAGGAGAGATTAGCAGATTTGACAGCACCTGAGTTGGGCTCATTTGATTTTGCAGGCGTCGCTATGGCCGGCAGTTCAGAGGATCACCCCGGAGGTCCACGAGGAGACCAGCATTTTGTTCTAGACCAGAAGGCGATCAACTCCACCCTGATCGCATCACTCGAGACAGTACAACAGCAGTTACGTGATCAGGGGGCATTCATGATAGAGATGAGGCGAGAGTTGGAGAGGCTCAGAGCAGAGCGAGGCCAGCAGAGCGAGCCTGAGGAGATACCGAGCGAGCCTGAGGAGATGCCAGATGCAGAGGCCGCAGCCGCAGCAGCAGCAGCAGCCGCAGCCGCCGCAGCGGCAGCCGCCGCGGCAGGAGGACCACCACGACCGATGCGGGAGTTATACAACCCCGGATCTACTCTGATGCATCACTGGGTAGTAGTGCCGGCGATCGTGGGGGACTTCAAGTTCCCCCCGAACACCTTGCAGTTGCTGCCCCGTTTCCACGGACTTGCCACTGAGGAGCCCCATCTCCACCTCCAGGAGTTTTTGATGATTTGCAGTACTGTCCACGATCGCCACGTGGACCAGGATACGATCCGGATGATAGCCTTCCCATTTTCACTGGTAGATAGAGTAGCCACCTGGCTGAAGCATCTAGGGAAGTTCGTCTACACCTGGGAGCAGCTCCGCACCGAGTACTTGAAAAAGTACTATCCACTCGGGCGGACGAATGCAGCGAGGGCCCTGATCAACAACTTCTCCATGTTCCCCAATGAGCAGTTTCACGAGGCTTGGGAGAGGTTTCGAGAGCTCCTAGACAGATGCCCGCACCACGACATATCCAAGCCGAACCTAGTTCAGAGCTTTTTCAGCGGGTTGACGCCAGAGCTTCAGGGTCTGGTGAACGCTTCTTGCGGCGGGTCCTACTTTGCCAAGGACCACGATCAGGTCTGGGCCATCTACGAGGAGATGTCCGAGAACTACATGGTGATGTCTCAGACCAGATTGTATACTCAGAGACCCCAGCCACAGCAGCCAGGACCCGTGCAGTACCAGTGGATAGCACGGGTAGATGCAGGTCCATCCAGTTCGTCCGCAGTCGCAGCAGCACAGGCAGAGTCATCAGCTGCGGACATGGGTATCATCAGCGAGAAGTTGGACCGCATGGAGCTGATCGAGAAGAAGCAGTGCCAGAGCATCACTCAGATGGAACAGATGGCACAGGTTCTGAGCGACATGAAGACCCAGCTCATGTGTCTCCAGGAGACACAGACGGCTTCACAGCCCCGTCTTCTGTCGCGAGGCGATACCGGCGGCAGCAGCAGCTCGTCCCAGCGCTCCAACTCTTCACAGCAGCCTAGACAGGTTCACCTTGTACAGGCGGAGCCGTACCAGCAGCCGCAGCCTACTTACCAGTCCCCACCATCTCCAGACATGCAGATGGTGGTCTACCAGCCGGATCAGCCTCTGGCAGTACTCCCACCAGACCCCTTTGATGCAGAGCCGTTGATGGATGTCAACGGGATTTGGTATGACCGCCCCCAGCCTGGGATCCGACGAGACCATCCCGGATTCAGGTGGGGGAGTGGTGGTGCCCAGCCCCAGCAGCAGCCGTCAGGACAGGGAGGGCAGTACCCTCAGCAGAGAGATCACCAACAGTCGCAGCAGCAGCACCCAGCACACCAGCAGCACCAGCCATCATCCTACGGTCCTCGTCCCTATCAGCAGCAGGGACAGTCATGGAGACGTGAGCAGCAGACTCACCCGATGCAGCAGGCTCACCCGATTCAGCAGCAGCACCCGTCCTCATACCCCTCTTACCAGCACCATCAGCAGCAGATCCAGCAGCCTCACCCACAGAGAGGCTACCTGTCGGGCTCCCACAAGAGCCCCGCTTTGGATGACATCGCCCGCCTCCTCACGGACCAGCAGGCCACATTCCGACGGGAGATGGACGAGTTCCGCCAGGAGATGCGAGACTTTGTGAGAGGGAAGGCCTCCATTCCTGCCCATATCGAGCCGAACCCGAACAACCTCAAGAGGAAATCTGAGCAGGTAGTACATACTGAGTTAGCCACTCCTAGTGACTCATTTGATGATACATCTTCGGATCTATTTGATGCTGATTTTGTCACACTTAGGAGCGGTAGGACCCCAGCAGGCGGCGACGCCTCATCTGAGCTTCACCACGAGGACACTCCTGAGGCGCCACATGAGGAGGAGGAGAGCGGTACTGAGGCCGCTCCAGATGATGACGGTGGTACTGATGCCACCAAGGATGCTGATCCCACCGGCGGTACTGAGGCCGCCGCTTCACCAGTTCGAGGAGGTGGTACTGACGCCATCAATAGAGCCGAGCCAGCCCGCGGTACTGATGCCGCGAGACGTCTATCAGCAGCAGCAAATACAGAGCCAGCCCGTGGTGGTACTGAGGCCACCGCTGTTTGTACAGATAGAGATGTTGTCTTTCCTCGCATTCCTGTATCTCAGAACTCTGTTATGAATAAAGGAAAAGGTTTACTTTCTTCTGGTCCCACTGTGGTGCATGATGTATGTGTGGATCCGGTCCTTGAACCGTCTAGACCTTTTCCTAGTCCTTCATTTGAGAAGGACCCTGTGATCCCCTTCCCTAGAGCCCTTCAGATGGGGAAGGGGAAGAAAAAAGAAAATCCGAAAAAAAGAGAGCTTGAGGAGTTCAGCCAGAGCATGATTGATCGATTCCACATCCAGCTGACCCTCCAGGAGGCTTTACAGCACATCCCCCTTCTCCAGCGATCTTTGAGAGACAGGACTACAGTCAGGAGGAGGAGGAGGAACCACACTTACGAGATCCATGTGCTGACGAAAGCCACGTGTTTTGCGATCCAGAACCGACTGCCAGCCAAGAGGCCAGATTCAGGGGCCCCATATGTCAGATGCCAGATCAATGAGCAGAGGTTCGACCGTACTCTACTAGATAGCGGATCGTCGATCAACCTTCTTCCGGCAGCCCTTCTCGACCGCTTCGAGTTGGGCACTCTTCGACAGAGCAGGACAATCCTTCAGTTCGCTGACCAATCTATCAAGAGGCCGAAGGGGTTATTACGAGACGTTATCGTCACGATTCAGGGCCTGAAATTCCCCGTGGACTTCGTAGTGTTGGACATGGAGATCCCTGAGTCAGTGGCCGATACCCCCATCATCCTTGGTCGTCCGTTCTTGGCCACAGCCAAGGCGGTGACTGATCATGATAGCGGGAAGGTGTACTTTCGCGTCGAGGGCGAGAGTATACAAATAGAGACGGTCGAGGACTACAGAGCTAGAGAGAGAACCCGCTCAGATGCGAGTACAGATTCAGAGCAGCTGACAGACACAGATCCAGACATCCACCAGGACTGTGATTTTGTGATCACAGACGATGAGGCAGCTTGGGCAGATCTTGCAGCACAGACCATCCTCTCATATTCAGATACAGCTGATGCCGAGATGATAGCAGAGGAGAGTCTGGAGAGCACAGCCCTGGTTCAGGATACCATAGAGGCAGCAGAGCCGGTCCTTGATCGCGACACGATGTTCGGTGATGGTGGTGCTGAGGCCACCTTGTTTTCCGGTGGTACTGATGCCACCGCAATTGATGCAGATCCCTCGGATTCAGAGTCTGATTGGGCTGATTGCTATGATCAGATGCCAGACCTGAGTTCACCTGAGCCTATAGATGAGGAGGAGGTAGATGCAGAGCCGAGCAGAGACAGTGCAGTTGAGCAACCTTCTCCCGATCCAGTTTGCGAGAGTACGCTTTCACTTTCCCAGGCAGATTTGGCAGACTTAGCAGCTTTCACTCAGTTTCTTCCGCAGCCAGATTTGCCAGCACCCAGCATTCCAGAACGGAAGTCGCTCCCTACTTCGCTGAAGTATCGATTCCTTGCGAGCGATCCAGAGATGTACCCAGTCATCATCTCCGCCGAGTTGACTGGAGAGCAAGAATCCCGTCTGATGGGGGTTCTTGAAAAGAACCGCAAGGCGATCGGATGGAGCGTAGCGGATCTCCATGGGATTAGTCCAGCAGTGTGCTCCCACCATATCTATCTTGAGGAGGGGGCGAAGCCGTCGCGTGAGTTCCAGCGGCGACTGAACCCCAACCTGAGAGAGGTCGTAATGAAAGAAATATCAAAATGGTGGAGTGCAGATTTTATTTATCCCATCTCCGACTCCAAGTGGGTCAGCCCCTTGCATGTGGTGCCCAAGAAGACGGGCATCACAACTGTGATCAGTGAGTCGGGAGAGGAGATCGCTACACGAGTACCCACCTCTTGGAGGGTTTGTGTTGACTACAGGAGACTCAACCAAGCCACCAAGAAGGACCATTTCCCCCTGCCTTTTATTGACCAGATCATTGAGAGACTGGCAGGGAAGAGCCATTATTGCTTCCTGGATGGGTACTCGGGCTACAACCAAGTGGCCATCGCTCCTGAGGATCAGGAGAAGACCACCTTTACCTGTCCCTTCGGCACATATGCTTTTCGACGCATGCCATTTGGGCTATGCAACGCCCCTGCGACTTTTCAGAGGTGCATGCTGTCGATCTTTTCGGACATGGTAGGGTAGTGTTTGGAGGTCTTCATGGACGATTTCTCGGTCTACGGCGACGGATTCGATTCTTGTCTTGACTGCCTAGACCGGGTACTCCAGCGATGTATCGAGTTTCATTTGGTTTTGTCATGGGAGAAGAGTCACTTCATGGTGACTCAAGGGACGGTGCTTGGCCACATCATCTCCAACAGGGGCATGGAGGTTGATCCGGCCAAGGTTGATGTCATTAGAAAACTCACACCGCCGTCCAATTTGAGGCAGCTACGGTCATTCCTGGGGCACGTTGGATTTTATAGGAGATTTATTCAGGATTTCAGCAAGATTGCCCGACCGTTGACTGACCTCTTGACGAAAGACACCGAGTTCCTTGTCGATGACAAGTGTCTCTCGTCCTTTGCGACTCTCCAGCAGCATGTTATTGAGGCCAGCCGCCTGATTGGTCTCTCCCATTCGAGATCATGACGGACGCCTCCGATTTTGCCGTGGGGGCAGTGCTGGGACAGAGGAATGATGGAGTTCCGTTTGCCATACACTATGCTAGCCGCACATTGGATTCCGCCCAGCGGAATTATACGGTCACAGAGAAGGAGATGCTAGCAGTAGTGTTTGCCCTAGATAAGTTCAGATCGTATATCATTGGATCTAGAGTGACTTTGTTTACAGATCACACCGCCATCAGATACCTCATGGCAAAGAAGGATGCCAAGGCCAGACTAACTAGATGGATCCTTCTACTCCAGGAGTTCGACATTGAGATTAAGGATAAGCCTGGAGTCAAGAATGTGGTGGCGGACCATCTTTCCCGACTAGAGCAGCCTGAGGATTCTGAGCAGATTGATCCCATTCGAGATACCTTCCCAGATGAGGCGATCCTTGCTATCGCCTCACTCCCGTGGTATGCCGATATTGTGAACTTTCTCGTTGCAGGGAAAGTCCCACAAGATTGGCCCAGGCAGAGGCTTGAGACCTTCCTTGCGAGGGCCAAGTCCTACCACTGGGAGGATCCCATCCTTTACCACGAAGGAGGGGATAGCGTCTGGCGTCGGTGTATTCCTCAGGAGGAACACCATAGCGTCCTCACTTACTGCCACAAGTTTGAGGCAGGAGGACATCATTCTGGGAGGAGAACGGCATAGAAAGTGCTCCAATCCGGCTTGTGGTGGCCTACCCTCTTCAAGGACTCTGATGAGTTCGTGAAGAGGTGTACTGACTGTCAGAGGATGGGCACTTGTGGACAGCGTGATATGATGCCGATGCAGCCCATTCACTTCTGTGAGGTTTTTGATGCATGGGGCATCGATTTCATGGGTCCATTCCCTAAGAGTCAGGGATTTGAGTACATTCTGTTGGTCGTTGATTATGTTAGTCGTTGGGTTGAGGCTATCCCCGCCCGAGCCGCTGATGCGAGGACAGTTTGCAGATTTTTGAGGAAACATATCATCACGCGGTTCGGGGTTCCACGAGTTCTTATTTCTGATGGGGGGTCTCATTTCATCAACGACCAGGTGAAGGCCCTTGCTAGCGAGTTTGGCATAGACCATCGTGTTGCCACACCTTACCATCCACAAACGAATGGTCTAGCTGAGGTGTCGAATAGGGAGATCAAGAATATTTTGCAGAAAGTCGTCCGCCCTGACCGAAAGAATTGGTCACAGCTTTTGGACTCGGTCTTGTGGGCATATAGGACGTCTTTCAAGACTCCATTGGGCACATCTCCCTTTCGCCTCGTTTATGGCAAGCCGTGCCATTTACCTGTTGAGCTGAGGCACAAGTCACTTTGGGCAGTTACAGATATTCTTATGGATCCAGATGGTATAGGAGACCAGAGGAGGGCAGAGTTAGCCGCCCTGGAGGAGCTTAGAGATGCAGCCTTCTCAAGCAGCCTACATTATAAGGAGAAAGTCAAGGAGTGGCATGATTCCCATATCAGCCACAAGCATTTTGAGATTGGACAGAGAGTATGGTTGTTTGATGCGAGGCTACGATTATTTCCAGGGAAGCTACAGAGCAAATGGAAGGGACCTTTTCTCGTCAGAAAGGTGCACGACAATGGTAGTATTGATATATCCGAGTTGTCTTCTGAGAGCACCTTTCGAGTGAACGGTCAGCGGCTCAAGCCATTTCTAGATCATGAGCCGCGGGACGTTATTGTTTCCCCTATTCATTTTGCGTGAGATGTGGTCTGTTGACTCACATCTTTTGCATCTCACGCCTGATTTTCACTGTTCCTCCGCCTGTATAGATCCAGTTGTCCATATCATTCTATTCTTTAGTCCCACATCCCTTTTTCTCATCTTATGATTATGCTATACTTAGGGTGTACTTTACCCTAAGTATAGGGGGGATGTAGGACCTGCGAGTATTCTTTTCATTCGTTCTGCTCTTGTTTTGCTGCCTATACTTAGGGATATTTTACCCTAAGTATAGGGGGGCAGACTCTGTATCTTCTTCACTCGGATTTCCCTTCATGTACAGCTTGCTATACTTAGGATTAGTTAATCCTAAGTATAGGGGGAAACCACCGAGTTCCTCTCATTCTATTCATTTATTCGTTCCTGTACTTAGCCATTCCTTTTCACTTCCCTTTTACTAAGCACGAGTTATGTCTTCTTCATCGCTCTTGATCACTCTGAGGACATCGTTCGAGCTAAGTATAGGGGGGGTGTGTATATATTTCATATATACTTTAGCCATAACTCGTACTTTGTGTGAGTGTGTTAATAAAAATAAAATGGCTAAATCACAAAAATTAAAAATTTTTCATGTACATAAACTTCTTTTATCTTGCACATACATAGCTAGTGTACAAAGTATTTTTGTAAAAATGATTTCAAAAATCTTTTGTGTAAAGCTTGTGTAAATATTTTTTGTATCAAAATTATGTATATAGTACAAAATTTTTCCAAAATGTTTTGAAAAATCAAAAGTTTGCAAAAATCTTGTGTAAATACTTGTAAATGTTTGTAAATATCTTTTTGCAAAACTTGCACCTCATGCATCATCCATTCATGATTTCAAAACATTTTTCAAAAATTTTTCATGATTGTAAAATATTTGTAAATAGCATCTTGTGTACATATATGTATATAGTTTTTCCTGGATGAGAGTTGACATTTAAACCAAGCCTGGAATTAAATTGAGAAATGGAGCTTGAAAAAGATCTTAATCCACTTAACTTCAAGAGGAACCTTATAGGATTTAGGGTTAAGGCTTTTCAGGTCCATAAGGACTTAATTCTTTGAGTCCACTAGGCTATGAGCATATGTCATCTTGATGAGCTTAAGTAGAACACTTAACAACACACGCATGACTCTTAGAGACAATGGCTTGACTTGCACCTGCACTTTACACATGGCTCTCCACGGATGAGGTGGTGAGGAGGCAGTTTCCTTTGGCTTGGGGTAGCATATGAGGGTAGTACTTCTAGGCGGAACCTCTCTTCTTCTTCTAGTGAAGGAAGTGCGCCTCAACTTGGTCTAGTGGTGATGAAGGCTAAAGACAGAAGCTGTGGGTTGCAATAAAGCTTCAAAAGAGGGATAGTCTACTGGCTCAAGAGGAAAATTTCTTGTATATATGTTGCACCATGTAGATATGCTGTACAGAAGTCCTTGAAAAAAAAATGCAAAAGAACTCCAAAAAAGTGGTGGGTCGGATTGAAAATTTAATAACCCCACCGGAGTGTACATAGTCAAATAAAGCAAAGCTTATGGTATCCATGTTACATCTCATGAAGCTTGCAGCGGGAGACTTAGCTACACTGGCTAAGCTTCCAAAAGTCTATACTTCTACCCCCTCTTCTTGAGCCGGTTGCACTTGAACATAGAAGGGAATACCCCGCTTCTCGAGGAAAGAGTTGCTAGACCGAGGCATTAGAGTTACCAGGTTGAGGGAGGTTGTTTCTTTGTTACTTCTGAGGTGGGGAGCCAAATATCACTTACACTGCATGGAAAGACTCATGGTCATTAGAGTTTGTGTATGTAGACTTATTCTGATCTGGTTTATTGAGGAGTCTTGCCCATAGATTGGTGGAACTTAGAGGCTGTTGAGTTTTAAGCTTAAGTCCAAATAAGGTTCCGACACATTAATAATCCAAAGATCTGATCGAGCTCCATATTTCAATTTAATGAAGGAAAGTATAATAATTCAACCTTGATCCATGTACATCCTCTTTTTCTTTTTCTTTTTCTTTTTCACTTCTTTTTCAAATAAGTGTTTGCTAAGGGACTAGCAAAGTTAAGTATAGGGGGGTGATGAATACCCATTCATCACTCTTTATTCTTATATTTTAGCTACAAAAACCTTTGCAAATGCATGTAGATATATGTAAATACAAATAATTACCAAAAGCATGCATTGTGTAAATACTTATAATTAGCATGTTTTTGTGCAAAAATAAAAGAATAAAGATGAAAAAGAAAAAGAGGGAAATATTTAGAATAAATATTGAGCAACCTAACCCAAGGGAGGGCTCAGCATGGGCCTGACCGCATAAAAGCCAAAGTAGAGGGAGATAGGGGCTCATGTGTAAATAAATTAAATTATATTTTCCTCACCCAAAAATATGCTTGTACATATTTTGTATATATTTAGAAGCTACTAAAAACAAAATAAAAATCTAAAAATCAAAAATTCAAAAAAATGCCCTTTCACCATGTATATAGACCATGCTTCTACATGTATTTAACCTTGTAAATAAACTTATTTATTTTCAAAACTTTTGTAAATATTATATATATTGTAAATAAAGAAAATAAAAAGAACCAAAACAAAAATCAAATAAAAATTACAAAAACAAAAATATAAAAATACCCTATACATATACCTATATATAGCTATGTAATGTAAATACCTTATTTTTTATTTCCAAAAATTAATTAAAAATCACCAAAAAATAGAAAAAAAATAAAAGAAAAATATTTCATGTTTTGGGTTTTTGCAAAATCGGTCATTTGCTGCCTTATTTTTGAGCTTCAAATCTTTTCCACGTGGCAGCTTCTGATTGGTCCACGGAGATGTTGACCTCCGGTCAACTCCCTCCGCGGACCGTCTTCTCCCGCGGATCTCGCGCCTGACCCGATTTCTTCCCTTTTTCCGCGCTCGATCCGCTCGCCATCTCCGCAAACCCCGGGTCCTACTTCTTCTCCTTGCATCCGACATGCTCGCCGGAGCCCTTGCCTCGGGATCCGCGCTTCATGCTGCCCTACCCGACCAGCCCTAGTCGGGTCGGCACCCATATAAATCTCGAGCTCCGCCACCTTCAATCAGCATCTTTGGCTCTCCACCCTTCATCCCGTGACCTCCACAGCAGTCCCTGAGGTGACAGCTCTCGATTGCCCGTGTCGCAGCGAGGAGAGGGGCCGGTTTCCATTGATCCGGCGACTGCGCGCCGCCGTGCTCCGCCCTGTGCAAGAGCTCGAGCCTCAGGACCAGACGACCTTCGAGGCCACGACCGGGAGCTACCTCAGCTCCAACCTAGTCTACTTCGCCACCCAGGTAACCTTCTAGCTTTCTTATTTAGCTTAATTTCTTGGTTGCCCCAAATCGTAGCTCCGCCGAGTTCCGTCGATTCCAGCTATCTCGTATACTCTTTCGATCATCGGAACCCACGTTCACCATCGCCTTTCCTCCACGCACCTTCTCCGCCCCTTCGTTCAACCCAGCTCGCACAGGAGCTGGGGTTCGAGCTCCACCGTCCGTCGCTCGCCGGAGCTCGCTCACCCCGACGCACAGACCACCTCCACACCACCTAACCGGGTCGAGGCACTTTGCCTTCGACCCGCGAAGCTTCTGACCTATTTTGCAGGACCAGAGGAGGCCATCTGAGGCCTCCCGACACTCGGGCCAGCAGCTTCCCTCCGCCGACCTCGCCGGGGCCCCTCCAGGGCTCGACTGGGCCATCGGAGACCCCCACCAGCTGCGGGACTTCATTGCGGACCTATTCCGACCTTCAGAGGCAGCTGAGGAGGACCACCGTGCTCGCACGAGGCCGACGAAACACGCCGGCCACCTGTTCTTCGAGGGTCCTCGCCAGCCGTCCGATCGCCCTCAGCGCTCCAGTTTCCATCGTGACCATCCATCCATCGAGGAGCAGCCACCGCTTGATCAGTCAGAGTGGCGATCTAGACCGTTAGCGCAGAGAGAGAGACACCAGCACCCGAGGCCGTCAGATCTTCCACGTGTCTCCTCCACTGACGTCGATCAGGCCCACGTGCGGAAGGAGAGAGGCGCCCGTTATCCAGGACCGTTAGATCAGCCACGCGTCCATCATCCAGCCGTCGACGTAATAAAGGGGTAAATTACCGTAGGCCCCCTCTTAGTTTATGCTTTACGTTTCAGTCCTGTAAATATTTTGCGTCTTTTATTCACGTTGGGTTATTTGCACATTGGACCTCGTACTTTTCAGTATTTGCACTTATGCCCCTGTATGTGTGAGCCACGTGCTTCGTCACGTGTATATTTGGTGTATTTGCAACATTAGTCCTGTAGTTCTGGTTGTTCGTTAATGAATGAAAACATTTTAGTATTTGCATATATGCCCCTGTGAGTGTTTTAATTCCGCATGTGCGCCTATTAGTGGGTTATTTGCAATACAGCCCCTGGACTTTTTGGTACGAGTTACCAAAAGGTCCTCGGACTTGTTTTTCTTACCAAAAGGTCCCTGAGTGCCCTAGGCACGCGCCACGCGCGTGACTTGCTGGGTTAATTGCACCTGGACCCCCAGAACTTCGGGTATTTGCACTTTGGTCCCTGTGCACAGTGCCCTCATGTGATTTTTGAATAAAATATCAAATCACCTCCAAATTCGATGAAAATTTGAAACATGGCTCCTGCCATGTTGTAGGATTTTTGAGAATTTTTGAGGACATTTTTTATTTTATTTGTTATTTTTTTAAAATTCAAAAACCTCTATTTTAGCTATTGTCTAGAATTAAAAATCCTAAAAAAATGTAAAAACCCCCTCAAAAATTCCACAAAAATTAGGTACTGTTTCTTTTGTTTTTCTTGATTTTCTAGCCAAGTTTGGCTATTTTTCATTGCTTAAAAACCCTAAAAATTTAAAAACACCTAAAAACTCAAAAAAATTATAATAAATAATCTAAAAACCCAAAAACAATAATTCTGGTGCTCAAATTTTCCTTATTTTATCTAGAATACAGGAAAAATACCTCCAGGCCCTCTTGAGATCCTTAGATATTTTATTTTTGGATTTTGGGCCTGGCTGGACAGTACCTTGCATTCTTGCTACTATTTGATTTTTAGAAAATAAAATACACATCAGAAAAATCCCAAAAATTCACCAAAAACATTAAAAAACATAAAAAACAAAAAAAATTTTTGTCTGAATTTTTGCTTACTTCTTGATGCATTAAATAATTTGTTGAAGTGTGCTAGCTTTTGTTTTTCTCATTTTTCTTCACATATTAAAAATCCAAAAAAAATTTAAAAAACAATTAAAAACCACTAAAACATGTTTTCCCTTTTTCTCTGATTTTTTGACTACTTCGTAGGCTTTTTAGCCAATCCGTGCTCCTTGAGTTCGACCCTGGATGTTATACCAGGTTAAATCTCATAGCAGGACCGCTATTTGAGTGTTGGATTGATTTTATTTCTATTAGTGGTTCGATATTTCTTGATAGACATGGTCTGATTGCTCGGGTCGCAACGGCCCTATTTCTGTACCTCATACCCTAGTGATCGGACGTGTTATCAGAATGGCGCCGTTGCCGGGGACCCTATTTCTGCCCCTTAACCAAGTGGAGTGCTCGGGGAAAGGGGACTACAGGGTTGTTCTCAGATGAAGGACTAGGAGAGGGTCTGGAATGCTCATGAATAGCAGAATCCACACATACATCATCAAGCAACACAGGTGGATCCGAAAATAATAAATCTTTTCCTTTATTTGCAGAAATATCCTGAGATACATGTATGGAAGGAGAAACAACAGGACTAACAGAACTGAAAATGGTGGCCTCAGTACCACCCTCGGCATCTGGACTCGCGGCCTCAATATCGCGCTCTGGCTCAGCAACTGTAACGGTGGCGTCATTAGCACCTCCTCCAACTGGTGAAGCGACAACCTCAGTACTGTCGGCTGGATCAACATGCTTGGTGGCATCAGTACTATCGACATCATCTCTAGAGGCGTCAACACCGCTCTCCTCCTCGCTTGGCGCTCCTGAAGTGGCGTGGGATCGTCGATCAGACGAGGCGCCGCCTACTAGCATCCTACTGCTCCTAAGTGTAACAAAGTCAGCATCAAACATATATGCAGTCATATCACCAAGTGAAGCACTAGGAGTGGTAATCTCAGTGAACTCTACCTACTCAGACTTCCTCTTGAGGTTTTTCGGGTTCGGCTCGATCTGGGCAGGGATGGCAGCCTTCCCTCTCACACTCTCCCACATCTCCTGGCGGAACTCATCCATCTCCCATCGGAAAGTAGCCTGTTGCTCGGCCATGAGGTGAGCTAGATCATCAAGTGCGGGGTTCTCATAGGTCGGCCCATGAGAACCTGACGGGTGACCTCGCTGGTAGTGAGGCTGTTGCTGGTGGTGCGGGTGAGAGGGGTACTACTGATGATACTGCTGCTGTTGAGGCTGCTCTCGCCTCCAAGACTGTCCATGTTGATAGGGACGAGGACCATACTGCTCTCTCTAGGATGACTCCTGCTGCTGGTGTACTGGGGGCTAGGGCTGCTGGTGCTGCTCATGCTGTTGGCCATACTTGCCACCCTGAACTGGAGGATGTTGCTGGGAACTGGTGCCTCCGACCGACTAGCGGAATTCGGGATGGTCTCGTCGGATACCGGGTTGGGGTCGGTCATACCAAATCCAGTTGACATCCATCAAGGGCTCCTGATCGTAGGTGGGTGGGGGGAGTACTGCCAGGGGCTGATTCGGCTGGTAGACCACCATCTGAGTGTCCTGGGATGGTGGTGGCTGGTAAAACTGCGGTGGCTGCTAGTACGACTCCGCCTGTACAAGGTGAACTTGTCTAGGCTGATTGGAGTGCTGGGACGAGCTACCACTGCTGCTCAGATCTCCTCGTGACCTGAGACAGGGCTGAGAAGCCGTCTGTGCCTCTTGGAGATACATGAGCTGTGTCTTCAGGTCACTCAGCGTCTGTGCCATATGATCCATCTACGATATGCCTTGGCACTGCTTCTTCTCGATCAACTCGATCCGGTCCAGATTCTCGCTGATGATGCCCATGTCTGCGGCTGTAGACTCTGCCTGTGCGGCTGCCACGGATGAAGTGGAGGGACCGGCATTGACCCATGCTATCCTCTGAAATTGCACAGCCAGTGGCTGGGGACGTCCCTGAGTATAGAGGCGAGTTTGGGACATCACGGTGTAGTTCTCGACCATCTCCTCATAGATGGCCCAAACCTGATCCTCATCCTTGGAGAAGTAAGAACCGTCACAAGAAGCATTCACCAGGCCCTGCAGTTCTGGTGTCAGTCCGCAAAAGAAGCTCTGAACTAGGTTTGGCTTCGTGATGTCATGGTGCAGGCATCTGTCGGCAAGCTCTCTAAACCTCTCCCATGCCTCGTAAAAATGCTTGTTGGGGAGCATGGAGAAGTTGCTGATTAGGGCCCTCGATGCATTGGTCCTCCCAAGTGGATAGTACTTGTTCAAGTACTCGGTGCAGAGCTTCTCCCAGGTGTATACAAATCTCCCCAAATGCTTCAGCCAGTTGGCTTCTCTCTCAACAAGGGATAAGGGGAAGGCAATCATCCGAATGGTGTCCTCGTCCACCTGCCGATCGTGGATGGTGCTAGATATCATCTTAAACTCCTGGAGATGCAGATGGAGCTCCTCAGTGGTGAGCTCGTGGAAGCGAGG
Organism: Ottelia alismoides; assembly: GCA_037367405.1. Lineage (NCBI taxonomy): Eukaryota > Viridiplantae > Streptophyta > Magnoliopsida > Alismatales > Hydrocharitaceae > Ottelia > Ottelia alismoides. The sequence continues at coordinate 73,278 of JAZKJV010008977.1, read as the reverse complement.
AAGAAGCTGAAGTGTCTGTGGAAGGAACTTGAAGTCCCCCACGATCGTCGGAAGTACCACCCACTGGTGTGTAAGTGTCAATCTAGGGTTGTACAACTCCCGCATCGGTCTCGGCTGCTCTATCGGCTGGACTGGCTCCTCTGGCTGATCTGGATCCCTCTCCGCTGCGGCTCTCGGCTGCTCTCGCGCTATCCTCAGCCTCTCCATCTCTCTCCTCATCTCCACCATGAAGGCTCCTTGATCTCGTATCTGGCGCTGCATCGTCTCGAGGGAATCCAACAGGGTGTTGTTGATCGCACCCTGGTCCAAAACATATGTCGTCGTCTCAGGTCGCTGACCCTTGGTGCGCACCTCACTGCTGGCCATGGTCTCTACAAAGGAAAAAGACCCAAACACAGGTGTCGATAAATCATCTGTCTGTTGTCTCTCATCTGGCACTAGTATCTCTGGACTGGTAGAAGGGTGGTCAAGGGGGAATATGGCGGAAGCGAACTCAGGTTCGGAGAGCGGGTCTCAGCTCTCACGAACCAACCTAGATGGACGGGTCAGTGTGCTGAAAAGCGGTGCAGCCAGAGGCTGCCTAAGAGACCTCCTGCCCATCATCTTTATCAGGCGAGTCGGGCGGATGAGATCTGGAAACACACAAGATGATCAAACAAACCCCATGTTCACCTACTCAACACAGAGTTGAAGACCGTAAAGGTTCGATCAATTATCTTCTCAATTTTTATTTAGGTGATAATGTCAGTCTATCAGAGCAGTTACGCGAGCTGATGGGAATCCAATCCTCCCAACAGACTGTCCTATATAAAAGGCTGGTAGTCTGATCAGAGATAGGATATGGCTCTAGCCTAGTGTGCGGGTCGCCCTCTTGCTCATCCAAACCAGACAATGAGGGGGTTGCTCTCCCCAAGACAAATTTTTAGGTGAGATGTCTTTTAGGGTCAAGTGTGTTTAGCAGTCTCAATTTTATAGTTTTTCTTTTTATGTGTTTTTCAATACAAGCAAGCCTAACGAATTTTTCGGTTCTCCTGATTATTTATGTCCGAAAACAGGGGGAGAAGACGAAAAAGTCGATACATGGTAAAATCAATGATGCATGCAGAGTAAGAGATGCGTACCTGACTCCATCAGTCTACATGCAGAGTGATCCACGCAAAAAAGTAAAGATTGAAAGTAAACTACCTATATGACGCACGAGAAACCGACCTTAAGCAGAGCAATTTCTGCATGATAAGAACAATAGTCGGGTACTCAAACCTAAGTCCGAAGTCCTATCTTGGGAGCCACTCGGTGTCCGCTACAACAGATCCTGCACGCGATGTATGTGACTCCTCAAGGCACGTGGACTAGAGTCTAAAGTCATCCGACTTTTTATTGTGAGTTAATTAATCAGGTCCAGTTACAATCTAATAGGCGCAGGCAGATAATTAGGGTTTGGATACTAATCAATTACGTCACAATCAGTAGAAAATCCTAAAATAAGGCTAAAACCTCTTAAATCAGATAAGCAGTTAATAAAATGCGAGAAAACTAAAAACAGGTGAAAAAAATGGGATGAGGTCCCCCAAGCAAACCGGTGCTCGGCGAAACAGACCCCGATAGTTAACGATAAAGTCCAAGTCTGTCCCTGTATTATTTCAATAAAAGACTGCTTAAAATAAATCTTAACTACTCTATAGCTATCTACGGTTATTTGCGGCTATTCCGTGGCTCCCGCACTCTTACTCAGCTCCTCGCGCTCTCCTGCGGCTCTATGCAGAAAAGAGACGCCTCCGACTCCTGTGGTTGCTTCGGCTTCCGAAAAAACCACCTCAGTCCTTGGGCCCTCGCAAGAAATCAAACAATAATGTATAAGATACAAATTATTATAAAAATATGCAAATAAATCAGAGAAAAAAAATATATGCAACTATGAATAAAAAGCCGTGAAAAAACCGTGAAAAATTAAATGACTACTAAGCCGTGCTCCCCGACAACGACGCCATTCTGATGAGCCGAATATCCCACAAAACTCGGGTAAGGAAAAATCAATCAAGGGTCGTTGCGACCCGGATCTCGCAGATCGGACTCAATAAGAAAAATCAGACCACCAAACAAAAGTAATCAGTCAAAAAGCCGAATAGCGGTCTTGCTATTTATTTAACCTGGTATAACGACCAGGGTCGAACTCAAGGAGCACAGGTTGACCAAGTGGCCTACGAAGTAGTTAAAAAATGAAATGAAAGAATAAAACGATTTTTTGGTGGTTTTTATAGATTTTGTATTTTTTGTATTTTTAATTATAAAGAAATAAGGGAAAATGGGTAAAGGCACACAAACAACAATTTATTAATCACTCCAAAACAGCTCTGAAAATTCAAATAAAATTATTTTTGTGTTTTATAGGTTTTTAATTGTTTTTGATAATTTTCTCAAGGTTTTATGATTTTTTGTTGATTTTATAAAAGTGGAAAAAGGCTGAAAATCAGAATCAATGTGTAGCCAGATTTGAAAGGCTAAGTAAAAATATGTAATTAGCCTCCAAAAATCTGAAGACAAATTTTATAAATACTGGAAATAAAAACTAAGCTACATAAACCAAAATTGCATTTTTTTTATTTTATAGAATTTTTAAGAATTTTTATAATATTTTTAGGGTTTGATATTTTTAAGTGTTTTATAAATCCAAATTCAACCAAAATTGGACTGGAGCTAAAAGACACTAAAAGAACCAGTAAGTAATTTTTTTGAATTTTTAAAGGGTGTTTTATATTTTTAGTTGATTTTTCAATTCAAACAGTAATAAAAGTGCGTGTTTTTAAATTTTTAAAATTATCAAAACAACTCAAAAATGTCCCAAAAATATAGTAAAATTTTTACATAGTGGCAGGAGCCACGTATCCAAATTTCACTTGATTTGAAATTAATTTGATATTTTATTTAATCAATACAAAAGCCACAGCACACAAGGACCTAAACGCAAGAAAACAAAGTTCTAGGGGCTAAACAAAAACATGTGCTAGAAGTATAGGGGCTCAACCACAATATTCGTATAAAATTTGGACATGTTCTAATTTCAATACACACAGGGGTGTATATGCAAATAATGAAACTAAAGATTCATTCCGTAACAGTCAGAAAACCCAAGCCTTAAATATGCAATTTGCCCACAAAATCACGTGTCTAAGCACATGTCTCCACAAATCATGGACTAAAATGCAAATATAAGAAACTACAGGTCCATATATGCAAACTATCCAAGTATGCAAGTTTATTTAACATACTAAATAAAAACTAAAATAAAATGCAGGGGGTCGGGTGCAAGTTACCCAGCCAAAGTGTGTGCGGGGCACGTGAGGGCCAGGTATCGGGTGGTGGATGGCGGATGATGTGCGGCTGTGATGGAGCCTCTTCGAAGATCCAACGATGTTGACCAGGCGAACATGGGGTGTACGTGGCCGTTAGATCTGGTATCTAACAGTCTGACACTGGCAGACGACGAACGGCTCGGATGATATCTGGAGGCTAAGCGCGATCCGACGGCAGAGAGATAGGCTGGAAGAACTCCTCCTAGGCGAGCTTCTCCGGTGAGTTGGGAGCGATCTGAGCGTCCGATGGAAGATCGGAGAGGGAGGTTCTCCTCGCGATGATGATCCACGTCGGGTGGTGGCGTCCGATGGAGCTCCCAACGGTCCGATCCTCTGGCGATGGAGGAGGGAGCTGGGCGACTCTGATGAAGGATGGAAGACGCAACCAAGGGGGGTATCCTGCGCTTATTCCTGCAAGAGAAAGCTCGTGCTCGGACGAACGCTCCGGCATGGGTTATTTGCGAAATAACAAAGGGAAGAGGCATGGATAGGCGAAGGGAGGTTTCGGTGGAGGCGGCGGAAGGAACCAGACATAACCTTGGCTCGGATAGCCAAGATCGAAGTGATCAGGTCGTGGAAGGAAGGTGACGATGGTTTGAGGGATCTATCTATACGAATGAGATGAAGCGACGGGGTTCCGGCCACTAGGGCGGAGATAAGTGGAAAAGATCTAATCTAAGTGATGAACTGGAACCTAAGGTAAGTACCTGATGGTCGGAGTCGACTGTGGGGGAGATGTTGGATCTCCGACGGTCTTCGCCTCGATGGAGCGTCGCCTCCAGAGGCTCGGGCTACGCTGGCGGTGGAGCTCGACGACGATGGTCACCGGACCTAAGGCAAACGCCTCCAAATCCTCACTGCAACACTCGCAATCACTCGTTGTCACTCAAGGATGATGGTGGAGGTCCTGGGATCAAAGACGGGAGCCGAAGGTGCGTGAAATGGCAGAGGGAGGCGAGGCCTTATACTAGTAGGGGTCCGACAAGAATGGAGTCGGGAAAGCAAATGTGGTGCACGGATCCCTAGGAAGAATGACGGGCGTGGATCGGGGATGTAATGTGAATAATAGGGGCCCGGGGTTTAAGAAGATGGGAGGTGGATCACGTCTAGAAAATTCGGAGAAATCAGGTCGAAGACACAGATCCGCGAAGATGTGGTCCTGGGGGGAGAGTTGACCGGGGTCAACATCTCCCGTGGAGCAATGGGAAAATTCCATTGGAAAATTATTTAAAATTTTATTTTAAAATAGTAAATGATTTTATTTCAAAAAAATTCTACATGAAAAATGTTTATTATTTTTCAAAGTATTTTTTACTGATTTTTATTTATTGTTTCGAAAAATAAATTATGTATATACATTATTTTATTATTATATGCAGGTATATTTACATATGTATTGTTTATTTTTATTTTATTTTTATAAATATATACACATTATGAGGGACACATAAGTAATTTTATTTTTATGAAAATATAATATATATACACTAAGAGGGGGTTTGTGTACAAGGCTGAGTTACCCTATCTCTCTCTACTTGTTTTATTTTTGCGATCAGGTCCAGTTCAGCCCTCCCTTGGGTTCAAGTCACTCAATATTTATTCTAAATATTTCCCTCTTTTTCTTTAATTCTTTATTCCTTTATTTTTGTGCAAGAACATGCTAATTATGACTATTTATATGAAGCATGCATTTTGACAATTCATTCTATTTACAATCATTTACATGGTATTTTACCAAGGTTTCTAGCTAAAATAAAGGAATAAAGAGTGATGAATGGTGATTCATCACTTCCCTATGAAGCTAAAGTTGGCTGACCTATTAAATATCGTTGGATGTATCCATTTGAGAGGTAAATTTTACATTGAAATTACCAAGTTAAAGTATTAATTTTGTGCAATCTCATAATGTATGTTAACCTACATATAGGTATATGTTTTCCTTAAAGAAAAAGGTTTGAAATAAAAACAAGGTTGAAGGATTGATAAGCACACAATACATTTCAGAAGGGGTTGCAAAATTTTGTTCAAGATATTTGTCAAACGATTTTCAAACCGTGCACAATCGTCCAATACGAAATGAGTACAACGACAACGCTGATTTTTTAGTTAGTCTCTCTAGCTTTCATACTTGTGGTCGACCTTTAAAAAAAGGGAAGCCATGCATGATGAGTTCTCAGGAGAAGGATGCTGCTGAGCTTTACGTTCTAGATAACATAGACGAAGTGACACCTTTTGCAGAGTATGTATCCATCACATTGTCTTTATATCATAATATAAGTAGTTAAATGCTTAATCATTAATTTATTTTTTCAGGGAGTATAAGGATAAAATAATGATGGAAAATCCTCTTTATACTGATGACGACGTGGTTGAAGAATTTAAGAGGACATTCCCTTCTTGGTTTAAGGAAAGAGTAAAGCTTATTGATCCAACAGATCATAGATACAAGATTTTAAATAATTTTGCCCTCGGTCCAAATTATATGGTCATGTCATATGAGGGTTATTTAGGTAATCGGTTCAGATTTCATTACCTTGACACCACCAATAGCTTAACTACGTACAACTCTGGCGTGATGATTAAAGGATCTTGTTACGGCGAGTACAACCTGAATTACTATGGGGTTCTCAATGAGGTGCTTGAACTTAAATATAATATGCCATCCCCTAATAAACTCTTTTTATTTTCGTGTAACTGGTATGATCCACAACATGGCATGGTTGTTGACCACGTACACAATATTGTAGATGTCATCCCTCTAAAGTATATACAAATATTTGAACCTTTTATCCACAAGCTGAGCAGATATGTTATGTACCTAATATTGGGAAAAAAAGAAAAAGAGATGATCGTCTCACAGTATTGAAGAAGATGTCACGCATTTATATCGATGACAGTGAACAAGTAACTGTGGATTGTGCATCAACAAGTTTGCTTACTCCAGAATATGAGACACCACAAAATATTGCAATAACTCCTCAAACATAATGCTCTTATCAATGTTCTTTTAGTGATTCAACACATTTATTATTTTAAATTATTTGAATAATGAGCTTGTGTATGGATACAGGAAATGACTATCACGCGTGGTCAAGGTCCTAGGGTTCAGCCAGGATGATCGTCGTACCACGGACCCCAGTGGTATAATTTCATATCTTTATTTCAGTTAATAAAATTTTGTCTATATGTGAACGTAATGATGAGGTTGCGAAGCTTGTCGCTTACATGCAACAGAATGGTTTACAAGTCCCTCCACAATATGTTCTTTATATTCCTCAAATAGGGACACCTCCTAGTGTGACACGTACTCGTCAGCCCACACCAGAGTCCTCCAGCTAGCAACATAGTCCTCATGAGTCTGAGAGCCCTACATAGTGTTTACCTCTAAGCCGACCCACCTCCTCCACCTTAGGATCCACGCAGGATCTTACAGTTTTTACGTTACGGGTATTTTCAACACATACTTATTCTTTTATTGAATTTTTAGGTAGAACCTTATTTACAATTATGCTTTATCTATAATTCTATAAAATCGTTTTGAATATTTAGGTATACTCTTGATCATCAGCATGCAGTGGCTCAGGCGCTTAGTAAAGCCTTCCACTCCATGCAAGATTATTCAGACTACAGATGGGGTTGCATGACTCTTGATGAACAAGAGAGAATTTTGAATGGCGTCTGTGTAAGAACTATTTTGAAGGAATCATTTTATTTTTTAATTATACAATTGATTAGTAGTAAACAAAATTTCAATTGTAGAATTTATTTGCTTTACCCTCGAGCCACACAAAAGAAATGTATCAACAAGCCGTGGTGAAATTAGCAACAGATCGTGTCAAAGACAATGTTTACAGGGCAAGAAACACTGCAACTAAAAAGTTTGATGATGTGGAAGATTAGGAGAGGGCAAAAGTATGTGGTCCATCATGGTGCACTCCAGAGAGGTGGAGACGTTATTGCGATCTCTTTACTCAAGAGACTTTTCAACAATGTTCTGAAGCGGGAAAGACAAATAGGGGGAAGCAGTCAATCAGATCCACTAGTGGATCAAAACGTTTTGGTACTCTGAGGATTGAAATGGTATGTACAAGTATTTGTACTTTTTTAAGTTTCAACTTTTACTGATGATTAATATATGGACAATAATAGAGTGTTTCTGACAATCGTCCCCCATCATTGGAAAAATGGTGGACTGCTACGAATACAAGTGGGGTGATTGGTCTACACTTGAAGCGAAGGCGGTGATGGTATGCATACTACTTCTGCTATAAAATATTATTTTTTGGAATATAACTAAAAGAATTCTCTTGTAGGATCGTCACAAGGAGTAGTATGCAGAAAGGGTCAGTGTCCCAGAATCTGAAGGGAAGGTGGATTTTGTTGCCAGCTTATGGCAAGAAGTCCTTAAAGAGCGTGAAGAGGGACCTAATAGAAGGCAGACTTTGGGTGGTTTGCCACCCAAGTTCTCATCCTCTTCTGATTCTACTGGAGCATCCACTTATTGGGGAAGACCTCAATAGATAACACTTCAACATCTCAGTCAGAGGTATCTGAGGCTGAGTTTAAACAACTATCACAAGCTGTGAATTCACTGGTATTCACAATTGGTACCATGTCTTATGGATTGCAAAATTTATCTTCTGGAATGGTCTCTTTGAAGGAGGACGTAAATTATTTATGGTATGTCTTATACTTTAATTTATGTTTTAGTACATACATTGATTTATCTTTCTAATTATATTTGCAACAAATGACTTATTTTCCTTCTTATAACTAATATGACTACAATTCCAAAACTTCACAAGGTGGAGGATGAGAACAAAGAGGAGAATGGAGAAGAGGATGAAGACGAGGACGAAGACGATGCCACCGCATATTGAGTCTCACATCGCAAAGGGGTAGTAATCTCGGAACCTACAGAAAATAGAAAAGTGCCCAAAAAAGGACAAAGACAAGAAGAACAAGGGGAAGGAAAAGCAAAGGAAGGTGTTTTTCGGTATGGAGGAAAAGAAAGTTTTAATGCAAAATATAGACTATGTAATGATACTTTATTGTCAGAATTTTGTAATATTAAGAACTTTAATTTCTAAATGTAAGTCATGACCTTGTAGTTTTTATGCACTTAAACTTGTAGTTTTATATTTCCTGAACTTGTAGCTTTATATTGTCATGAACTTGTATCTAACTTTCTATTGTCTTCAGCTAATAGGTATGTGTCTTGATCTTTTAGCTTTTTAACTTTTGCTTTGTATAGTCTTCAACTTGTAGATGTTAGTCATGTCTTGAATGTCGACCTTTCTATTGTTTTGAACTTTTAGCTTTATACAGAAAGATTGATTTTTCTTAAAGATGATTGTATTTTATTGTAACTATAGTTAACAGGTTGATTATATTATACTATTGATTGGAGGATCTCAAGAAGCTTGGTTGATTATATTATACTACAAGGGAATCACATACACTACAGTTGGCTACAAGTTATTTTTTTTATCAGGATAATAGAACACGACTACTCGGCTACTATTTGGCTACCATTGTAGTAGCAAAATGGTAGTCACATGATTGCACAAACAACATCTGCTACTACATTGCGACTAACTTACTACTACCGTAGTAGTAAAGTATTAGTAACAAGGTCGTTATTGTAAATGCAGAGGTGGCAAAATAATCTGTAGGTAGTCGTAAAAATTCATACCCGTGGCGGCCATATGGTCGCAATATGGTGTGTCTTTAATAAAGTTAAACTAAAAGTTGACACTACACTATGACTATATAGCGACCTACAACTTGCTACTACCTTACGACTAAATGGTGGTCGCAGATAGTTTGTAACCATCTTGGCCCAACCACATATTTTGCTACTAAATGTGGTCGCAATAGGGGATTGCGACTACGTTGGCACCAACAGGTCACTACGTTACCACCACATGTGTGGTCGCAAAAATTGTATTTTCTCGTAGTGAGGGAGCTCAAAAGTATATTATAGAAGGTAGGCCGCCCAAACAAAAAGGATTGGTCATAGCTTTTGGACTCGGTCTTGTAGGCATATAGGACTTCCTTCAAGACTCCTTTGGGTATGTCTCCCTTTCGACTCGTTTATGGCAAGCCATGTCACTTGTGGAGATTAAGCATAAGTCACTATGGGTTGTCACTGAGATATTATTGGATCTAGAGAGCATAGGAGATCAAAGTAACGCAGAATTGGCATCCCTGGAGGAGCTTATAGATACAACCTTCTCGAGTAACCTACAGTATAAGGAGAGAGTGAAGATTTGCAATGATTCTCATATCAGTTATAAGAAGTTTGAGCCAGATCAGAGAGTATGGTTATCTGATGTTAGGCTTAGAGTATTTTCAGGGAAATTCCAGAGTAAGTGGAAAGGGCCATACTTGGTCCGAAAGGTGCATGACAATGGTAGTATAGATATATCTAAGATGTCATCTGAGTCCAACTTTTGTGTTAACGGTCAGCGCCTGAAGCCATATCTAGATCATGATCCTTTGATCGTTGACATTGCCCCTATTCATTTTGCATGAGATGTAGTCTTTTGACTCACATTATTTGCATCTCATGCATGTTTATCATTGTCTTCTGCTTTGTATAGATTCATATGTCCATATCATACATTTGCATCTTATGATTATGCTATGTTTAGGGTGTACTTTACCCTAAGTCTTTTGATTCTTTTTACCTCTGTTTTGTTGCCTATAATTAGGGATATTTTACCCTAAGTATAGGGGAGGTAGACCCTGTACATTCTAATCCCTGGTTTTTCCCCTTGTGTACAATCTTCTATACTTAGGTCTACTTGATCCTAAGTATAGGGGGATCATCGATCTCTATTCATTACATTCTTTTATTCGTCATTGTAGTATAGCCTTCTTTTCACTTCCCAATACTAAGCACGAGTTATGTTTTCTTCATCGCTCTTTGATCACTCTGAGGACATCGTTTGAGCTAAGTATAGGGGGTGGTGTATATATTACATATATATACTTTAGTCACAACTCATACTTTGTGAGAGTGTGTTAATAAATAAATTGGCTATAATCTACAACCTAAAAATCACAAAAATTTAAAAAATTTCTTGTAAATAAAATACTTTCTTGCACATACATGTTTATAAAAATTATTTTTGTACAAATGTTTGTAAAGATGTTTTGATTGTGAAAGGTTTGTAAATATTTTTGTATCAAAATTATGTATATAGTATAAAATTTTTGAAAATGTTTGAAGAATAAAAGTATGCAAAAATCCTTTGTGTAAATGTGTGTAAATAGTTTGCAAAACTTCTGCATCCATGCATTCAAACATTTTCAACAAATTTACATGTTTTCGAAAACTGCACAAAAAGAGTTTTGTATATATTTGTATATTCTTCTGAATCATAGTTGACATTTAAGCCAGTCTAGAATTAAATTGGAAAATGGAGCTTGGTTAAGACCTTAAGCCACATAATTCTCAAAGGAACCTTATAGGATTTGGGGTTAAGACTTTTCAGGTCCATTAGTTACTTAATTCTTTGAGTCCATTAGGCTATGTTCACATGTCATCTTGATGAGCCTAAGTAGAGCACTTAACAATGCACGCATGACTCTCATAGACAATGGCTTTACTTGCACCATCACCTTACACATAGCTCTCTATGGATGAGGTGGTGAGGAGGCAAAATCCTTTGGCTTGGGGTAGCATACAAGGGTAGTACTTCTAGGTAGAACCTCTCGTCTTCCTTTAGGGAGGGATGTGCATCTCAACTTGTTCTGGCGATGCTGAGGTCTAAATACAGGAGTTGTGGGTTGCAATAATGTTCAAAAGAGTGATAGTCTACTGGCTCAAGAAGAAAAAATCCTTATGTATATGTTGCACCATGTAGATATGTTGTAAATATGCATGTCAAAAAAAAGTGCAAAATCAAGAAAACTCCAAAAAAGTGGGTAGGCCTGATCGAAAATAAATATAGCCAAACAAAGCAAAGCTTATGTTACATCTTCTCATCTCATGAAGCTTGCAGCAGGAGACTTAGCCACACTGGTTGGGCTTTCAGGGATACGTGGATACACTGGCCACGGTCCATTATTTTCTTTCCCCTCTTCTTGAGCCGGTTGAACTTGAACTTAGAAGAGAATACCCCGCTCCTCGAGGAAAGAGCTTTTAGACCAAGGAATTAGAGTTACCTTGTTAAGGGAGGTTGTTTCTTTGTCATTTCTAAGGTGGGGAGCTACATATCACTTACACGTTATAAGGAAAGATACATGGTCATTAGAGTTTGCGTATGTAGACTTGTTCTGATCTAGATTATTGAGGGGTCTTGACCATAGAATGGTAGAACTTAGAGGTTGTTGAGTCTTAAACCTAGGTCACAATAAGGTTCCGAAAAACTAATAATCCAAAGGTCTGACTGAGCTCCATACTTCAATTTAATGAGGATAAGTTTAATATTCAACCTTGATTCTCCTTCTTTTTCTTTTATTTCTCTTTTCACTTCTTTTTTCAAATAAGTGTTTCTAAGGGACTAACAAAGGTAAAGTATAAGGGGATGATGAATCCCTGATTCTCGCTCTTTATTCTTTTATTTTATCTATTTATCTTGGCAAAACAACATGAAAATATATGTAAATACAATAATATAGCATTCAACATGCATTTGTTAATATTGAATAATTAGCATGTATTTGTACAAAAATAAAAGAATAATGGAAAATAAAAAGCAAGGAGGTATTTAGAATAAATACAGAGTGATCTGAACCCCAAGAGAAGGTCAAGCCTTGAGCTGATCGCCAAATAAAATAAGTAGAGAGAGATAGGGCCTACTTTGTGATGTACATATTACCTATATTTGTAAATAAATATTTTTGATAAAATAAAATTAAATAATTATTGTTACCTCCTTGTATATATTTCTAGTAATAATACAAAAAGAAAATAAAATCAAAAGAATCAAATAAAAATAAAACAAAAATCCCATTTCATTGTACAAAGTGCATGTATATATGTATCATTTACTATTTATTCTAAACCTATAAATAATCCATAAAAATAAAATAAAAATTACTTTGTACTCCTAAAATTATATTGAAAATACATATAATATAAAATTGTGGTATTTGTGTAAAAATAACAAAATAAAAATAATTGTACATAATACATAGGTATATTGTACATGTATATAATACTATATATTGTATATACACTAATTTATTTTTATAAAAATAATTTAAAAAAATCCTTGAAAAATAATAAACATTTTTTATTTTATTTATTTTTTTCATTTTAATTCATGTATTATTTTTTATGTAATGATCTTTATTTTTCTCTTCTATTTTCCTGTGTATTTTGTCTTCATTCTATTCTAGGCCCCTTCTGATTGGGCCACATCAGATCATTGACTCCGGTCAATAGGTCCCCCCGGACCCCCTTCCTCTTCAAATATGGTTTCGCACTGATTTCTCCAAATTTTCACCGCTCGATCTGATCTCCATTTCGCTCGAGCTCCTGCCCCAAATCGAGAGGGCGAATCCCTAACCCTCGCCCGATGTTTCCTTGCTCGATCCGCACCTTGGTTTGCGGGCACCTTACCCATGCGCCTATATATATGCACCTCCCCCTTTTTTTCCTCCACCTTTGGTTGTACCACCTTTTCCTGTCTACCGTCCACTTTCCCCAGAGTGACAATGAGCAATAGGGAGGGCGAGGCACCACTTTTAGAGCGTGGAGTCCTAGGTCCGGCAAGGTTCAAACCTCAGCTCCGTCGTAAGGAGCCTAGCCTCTGGCTGCACCAGCCATCAAGGCCAAGACTGCCATGGACATTTGTCTGCAACCCCAAGCGTGTTCAACCATCTTCAGGTACCTTCGTTACCTTCTATTTCCCTTCGAATCCATCATATACTTGAGAAACAGAGCATCCCAGTCGATGACATCTCATACCTTGTTTCACCATCTTCCGACGTAACTCTGCCTCACCCTGACTTCCTTTTGCTTCTACGATTTCTCCGCAACCCCCCACGAAGCTCCAGCCATCGGTTTGGAGTCTCACATAGGTTGAATCCTCCACTCGCCACAGACCTGTCCGTTCACCCCCACCTTCTTCTTTTTGTACTTGTGATGCTCTAACTCGTGCTGGAACCACCCTCCAAGCAAGATCCTTCCTCTTGCAGGGTTGGAGTGCATTTGGACCTCATATGGAGGTCAAAGACATCACAAGGGAGCTCCAGGTCGACCAATCACACCCAGGGCATCCTACTCGGTCCTAGGACGTTCTGAGCCCTTCTCCCGCTACGGAGCACCATCGCCGACTTCTTCCACACCTCAGCAGCTCGTGAGGATATTGCAGGCGCGCGCTATAGCCGATCAAAAATTGCCCCCAACGAGTTCTTCCCCGTTCTTCCATACGCCTCCTACATCGTCCGATCGAAGGTCGCTCTAGTTCTAATCCGAATCGTTCCTCTACGGGAGGACTCCCACCGTCAGATCCATCTGAGGATCTCATATGCACCCTCCATCGTCGAAGCATTTCTCTGTAGTCTAGTCATCCGATCATAAGTGGGACGTCATCTATCGTTGGATTGCGCATAATAAGGAGTAATTTTCTCTTAGGCCCCTCTCTGTTTTGTATTTATTAATCAATCCTGTAAATATTTTTGTAGTATAAAATAGTCTGGTTTATTTGCTTGTGGACCCTTGCTATTTCTTATATTTGCATTTCGGTCCTCTGTATGTGAGCTCAAATGTCATTCCACGTGATTTTGTGGTGTATTTGCATGTTTTATCATGAACTCATGAGTATTATGTTTTGAATGATATCTTTCTGATATTCGCATTTATGCCCCTATGCGTGGAGCATTACACATGTACGTGAATACTTTGGACTTTTTGCATTATTCACCCTGAGCTTCTTATATGTGTTGTTAAATGGCATGTGAACTTTATTTTAATTGCAACTAGGTTCCTGCAAATCGTGTGTTGTGTTTTTAATTAAATAATTATCAAATTAAGTCCAAAAATTACATAAATAATATTCTAAGCTCCTACTAACATCTATTATTTATCGTTATTTTTGGGATTAATTTTATTGAGCATTTTATTTTTTCTAAAAATAAAAAACCACCAAAAAACTCACTATTTGTTTTATAAAATACATAAAATTATAAAAATTGTTTGAAAAATTCAAAAAAATGTGAGTGTTTTGTTGTGTGGGTTTTGTCTCCAGTACCTGTTTTGTTTTAAAAACCTTCCTAAAAACCCTAAAAATCTCAAAGCTCTCAAAAACTCATAAAAATCATTAAAAACTCTAGAAAAATCAAGAAAATAAGAGTTCAGTTTTTGTTTGTAACATTTTCTTCATACTTTTCCATAAAATTCATATCCAGGACATTAGGGCACTCTAAATATTTTTTATTTGTAATTTTTTCCTGGATGTGCACTATTTCCCTGTTTTGCTCTTATTTGAATTTTTTTAAAATAACGTAAAAATTTAAAAAAACCCAAAAAAATCACCAAAAATACATGAATATTTAAAAAAATCAAAAAATATTTTTATCCCTAATTTTTTGACATTTTTGGCCTTAATAAAAAATCAAAAGGTTGAGTTTGTTTTCTTTTTTGCGTGTTTTCTTTCTTAATTTAAAAATATAAAAAAAATTACAAAATTAAAAATGAAGAAAAATATGCATTTATTTGTCTGAAAACCGACAACTTCATAGGTTTACTCGTGCTCCTTGAGTTTGACCCTAGACTATACCAAGTTAAAATAAATAGCAGCGACCGCTAACATTGATTTTGATTGCTTTTATCTGTTTGATTTGAGTGGTTCTTGATTTTTCTTGTTTGACCGAATTGATTCGTTGAGAACAACGACCTTTGATTATTTTTCTATCTTAGCTGATCTCGATTCGTGTATTATCATACATTGTGTTAGTAGGTTTTTTAGCCTATTTTGTTTGCATATCACGACAGTGTTATGAGCAACCATCTCAAGAGCATATTTTCCCAGATTCAGTTGATCATTTTGAGCATCTTCAGTAGGTCGAGATGGATGTGGGACACCACTTTGAGATTTCAGATATATTTGGTCCCACATTCGATTATTTCGTCCATCTTGTTCATTATTAGAGTGCTTTTCATAGAGAGCGGATGGACTCATTCAAATATTTTGTATCCATCATTGTCACATAGCAGAGATTAATTTCAGATATTCCAGTTTCATTTGAGTTATTGAGTTCTATTCCTTCTAATTCATAGGACATGTAGAGACAGATTAGTGACGTTGATATAGTTAGGAGCGAGAATTATATAGTAGGAAACGATGAAGGTTCACATTCATATTCTGATTCTCTTCATAGTGAAGGCACAAAATCACAAAAGATGGGGAAAATAGAAAAATCCAAAATAAGAATAAAGACAATACTTCAATTTCTTCTGCTAGATCCTCTTCTCCTTCTGATTTGCATGGAGCAAGTCCCAATTTGCCAAAAAAACTTCTTCTTATCCTCCGAGTGTATATACTGATGGGAAGGATGTACGGATGCCCCTCTCAGCTTCTTTGAACCTAGGGAAGGGAGAGAAATTAGAAAATCTCAAAAAGTCCCATCTTCAGAACTTCACGAAAGAGATGTTAGAAAGAATTGATATTAACCTCGCTCTTTCAGAGGCATCAGCACATATCCCTCTTCTCCATAAGTTCTTAAAGCAACATACCACACCTAGAAGAAAGGAAGAGTAGAAATCAGTGCTCAGAAAAACAAGTGTTGACCATTGCCATATGTTGTGTCATCCAACATACATCTCTTAAAAAGAAAAGCAAAGATATGGGAACACCCTTTATCAGGTGCCAGTATTCAGATCATGAGTTCGAGCACAGCTTGTTAGACAATGGGTCTTCAATGAACATTTTACCCTTCCATTTTATTGAGACGCTTCATTTAGGGCCTCTTAAGAAAACCAGAATGATTCTCTAGTTTCCAGATAGATTGGTCAAGAGGTCGAAGGGTATACTTCAGGGCATTGTCATGGCGGTACAAGGCACAAAGTTCACTGTGATTTTGTTGTCTTGGATGGTAAATCTTCGGTACCATCACATGATGATGTTATAATTCTTGTTCGGCATTTTCTTCGCGCAGTCAAGGCTGTTATTGATTATGGGACAGACAATGTTACTTTTTCCCTCCAATAGCACAGAGCTGAGCTCCGAGCTAACATAGACTCTTCCATCAGGCAAATGTGTTACTAGGCCATCAGACATAGGGGCATACGATATTACAACTGAGATTAGACATGATGCTACCTTTTTAAATTCTACTAAGACCTGAGATTTCCTCTCCAGAGAGGAAAACTTTGATAGCATAGCCTTTTGTGATCCATTGACTCAACAATGGAGAAGTATTGACGAGGTTTACAGAATATATGCTATTGAGTAAAAACCGTTGGTGGCACTTGATTGTGATATTTTGGAGGTTGAACCTGATTCAGTTGTAGATCCTTTGGTCGAGACTTCTAATTGCAAGAACGTTGAGCCCTCTTTTCATGCAAATTCAGATAGGGGATATGTTGATGAGGATATAGATCAGATTATAGCAAAATTTGACCCCTTCGTCACATCTGCTTCAAACACTGCATAGAGGTCTCTTCAGATACATAGAATTGAGCATATAGTGTTAGATGATGATTCTTTGTCTTCTTTTTTTAGTAACGATGATGACAGTGACTCAAAGACTGTGGTAGAGCTTTTAGAGGTTGGTTTTATGCATCTTTTTGACCCTCTGAGTCATTCCTCACCAGTAGACATAGGTCAGGGATCCTCCGATTTAGATATAGATATCTCTTAGGATGACCATGGTGTCAACCTTTCTCTTATACAATCCATTGTTCCTCGATCATACAATAAGGCCAATTTTCAGTACTCTTGAGCTTGTACAGTTATCGTTGATTTGTTCATTTTTTTCACCTTGTACATATGTGTTTTCTTTTATTTTCTTTATTTCTTCTGTTTTTGTTTAACATCTCAACTCTCGCTTAGGATTTTTGCTATACTTAGGATTCACTTTATCCAACGTATAGGGGGTGTTGAACATGTGTTGTTCATAGTTCTTTTTGTTCTTATTACCTCTGTTTTTGTTGCCTATATTTAACGACATATGTCCCTGTAGGAGAGGTAATATCTATTTGTCCTTTGTTTGATTGTTCTCTTGCTTTGATATTCTCTTCTATACTTATGGACCTTTTACCCTAAGTATAGGGGGGACAAGGAGAGTCATTGATTGTGTACATTCTCTTCCTCGGTTTTCCCCGCTTGTACAATTTTCTATACTTAGGATTATTAGATCCTAAGTATAAGGGGAATCACCGACTTCTATTCATTATTTTATTTCATTCTTTGAGTCATTGTAGAATAGGATTCTTTTCACTTTTCTATACTTAGCACGAGTTATGTCTTTCTTTATCGCTTCTTGATCACTATGAGGACATAGTTTGAGCTAAGTATAGGGGGTGTCATATATATTGTATATATACTTTAGGCATAACTCATATTTTGTTTGTTTAATAATATGTTAATGAAATTGGAATAAAAATGATTTGTATAATATTTGTAAAAATTATTTGTAAATCTTTTGTAAATTTTTTGTGAAATATTTTGTAAAATTGTTAATAAAACCATTTATTAATCCTTTGTAAAAACCTTTGTAAATTATTTGTGTAAAAATATTGTAAAATGATGAATACATGGTTCAACACTTTATTCTTTTATTTTTGATTAAAATCCTTAGCAAAACAACATTAAAACAATAATAATAATTCTCATATTTTATCATTAATTATTCACTTGTTAGTATTGTATATTTATCACTTATTTACATCAAAATAAAAGATGAAGAGAAAAAGAAAAAATAAAAAAAGGTTGTGTATACAGACAGACCCGAACCTCGAGACCAGATCAAGCTTTGGAATGGTCAACAAGGAATAAAGTAGGGGGAGATAGGATCCTTAACTTATAAAAATCTCAAATAATAAATTCTCACGTGTTTATTCATCATTATACATCATTGTATATATTGTATATATTTCATATTCTATATTATTTACCATCAAATTTATCCCAAATAAAAATATTTTTTCTTAGAACATGCACATAAAAATAAGTTGTAAATATTAAAAATAATATCAAGAAGAATCATTGCACAATGTGAAAATAACATCACTTTTGAGCTATATTGTATCATACTCTTAAATATGAAATCAAAGTTCATATATGAAACTTGAGTTTTGAGCTATATTGTATCATGTATAATTATCATAACCTTATAATTTTATGTACAAAATCAATTTATTTTGCTTTAATATTTGTGTCTTTGTTTCTTTAATTTGTAGTATAACTAGCTATATAGAAAAACAAAACCTAAAAATATAAGAAATATAAAAAAAGCATAAAAAGAACCAGGTATATGATGATATGATTTATCTATATTTCTCTATTTTCTATTATATATATTTATCCTTAATTCCTAAAAATTTGAAAAAAAAATAGATATTGTGTATAATATATAGTATTATGTTAGAAATTAAATATGAATTTATTAATAAGAATAATAAATATAAAAATATAATTCCTCAAAACATGCATGTTATACTTGTAAATACCCACAAACCTATAATTATACATAAATTACCTTTCTTAACTTTTTAGTTTCTTCCTAAAATTGTTAGATCCCCTCAAGATCTAGAACTTTATTGAAATCACTTTTTATATGAGCCTATTTTCTAATTTAGTTTGGTTTATTCTTGTATTTTAAATTTCTAAAATTTTTTGGAACTTCCCATAGATTTTAACTCCATGTCAGTCTGCACCACATGGCACCCAACCATTATCCCCCATTCCTTTTCACCTCATAAAGACCCCCATGACCATCCTTTGACCGGCCAGTTGACTGGTACACACACCATTTGGCTTGCTACGATTGGGCACCAAACATTATGTGCATTATGTTTTTCCTCATGCCATTCTCCTTCATCTGCAACACCTCTCAAATTTATGAATTTCTTGTGTTGTAATGAATTCTTCATGTTTCATCACAAAAAGCTTTTCAATGGCTGCATCAAATATCTCCTACGATGAAACAAGAGCGCTTTGTTTTGATGCAACTAGTTCCTACTGGTTTTGTTTAAAATCTACTTATTTTGTCTACCTTGCGCATGTTCAGAACTCAAACCTATGGCCTATATTAAATTATCTATTTGGTTGGTATTTTATGGATGATTAACCTTGATATTTTTTAAAAAAACACTAAATGTATAAAATAAATATGCAGATATACTCGTCAAATGGAAAAAGTTTATTGCATTATCCACTTGGTATAAAGAGTCTTCCTCTCATTTACTTGTAAAGCATCCTCTCTTTTTTGGAAAACTAGTCAAGTTTAATTCATCATTAAACCAAGAAAGGGTTCCATTATCCCCCAAAAAACCGATCACGGACATGGCTAAGTTCAGATCAAAAAGGGATCAAGGGCCTGCATAGAAGCAGGACACAAATAGATAGAGGATAGTTTTTAGTTAAAAGCAAAAGGAAAAATAACCATCACCTTACACATCAGTATAAACGAAAAACTCCTCGCTCAAGGAGAGCCAATAGAAAGATGGTGGATCATTCATCCTTCCTCTTCTTCTTCTTCAAGTCACGTCCTTTTCCCCGAAGGTAGTGGTCGAAGTTTTTGTTTCCTTGTCTAAGGGTTCCCCAGTGATGCAAAAGAAAGCTCCACTGAACTTGGGAATAGAATATAGAGCGATAAGTTATAGCCGAGTATTAATTGATAGATCACCCAAAGGATCCAAAGTTGATTGTATCTACAATATGTTGTATTTAGTATTAAAGTAATTAGATTATTATTTGGTAAACCTATGCAATTACATTGAACTTTATTTTGATTTCAATTGGGAATCCAAATGACTTTGGATGAAAATAGAGAATTCTCAAATTTGAAACAAGATAAAGTGGATGGAAGTTTAGTATTGCATCTAGTGTTTCTAAACTTCTGGTGGGTTTATAAATGAGTTCACACCCGAGCTCTTATAGCAATAGTAGAGAGGAGGAATGGAGGACCACACACGCATGTGTGCTCTGTCTCCGACATCGACTCCAGATCTGGAGAGTCAATTTGGATCTCAATACTTTTGTTGTGGGTTTCATTAACGGGTCGAATAAATTAATTGTACGACTTAATTGTAATTAGACCACATTAAGGGAATTCGACTTGACTTCAACAGCTTCGATCTGGGAACGTATCAGAATCTGAAGAGGTGCCCATTGGAAGATGTTTTCGGAAAGTGAAAAGTCACACCCTAGGACTTCATATACCCTTCACGTGGACGTTGTTTTATTCACTTGCAAGAAAGCTTTTGCTCTCTGTTTTTCCCACTGGATCTGCGACCTGTGTTTCTTCTTCTCGGCTGCAAGTTCTCTGAGATACTCTCGAGGACGATCTTGTCGATGTGCGTGGATGCAGATCATGTGATGTCGTATCCTGGGAGCATATTGCCAGTATCCTTCACACCGGTTTGCCGCAATTTGTTTATTGCATTGCCTTCCATGAATCTCACCCTAAAATGTTGTCTAAATGGATTGATTGGTTCCTGTGTGCATCATATAATTACTATATGAACTGATATGCTTGATTATAATTTTGTTAATCTATAATACGTATTCATATTAATCTTAGTAATTGTTGTTTAATGTACATATTATTGATCATGTTTTCAACAATCATGGAGGAGATATCGGGAACCGGATTTAGAATCATGTGGGAAACAATGTTTAAATTGAAGGTAGACATGATCGGGATGAAAATTTTGGTGGTCAGACTTTCAAGCATTGATAACAACGTATGAAAATCTGTAGACCTCCATAGGTGAATCTCAATGCTTAAAATCGAATGTCCTACGATGGAAAGGAAAACCCCTAACCTGATAGCCAGAAGACATAATCTGTGTGGAAGGAACGCGACCGTATATGTCATGGTTGAATCTTCTTGGCTTTGTCCAACATGTTGTCTAATGTATATTGTTCGTCCATACAAACTATGAGGGTGCTATGGGAAGAATTAGATCGGAAGTATGATACCGAAGATTTTGGTATTGATAAATACTTCATTACTAAGTTTTTAAAGTTTTCCATGGATGAAAGAAAGTCTGTTTCTGAGCAGGAACATGAGTTTTTACTCATACTCCATGGTCTAAAAGCTGTCGAGATGAAACTTCCAGAGAAATTTCAGGTCATATGCATCATAGAAAATTTTCCCCAAGTATTGGGAAGACTTTAGTAAGACCTTGAATCAAAGAAAGAAGTATTCCGCTATCCCATTTGATTGTGGTGAATATGAAGCAGTAACTTCATGAGCTATGCCAAACAACTTTCATTATTCGTCAAACAAGTTAGAAGTATACTCACCTCCTCTATCCGACCTAAGGTGTTTAATCACTTTTCCTATTTGTATCTTAGCCTCATTCTTAAATATAAGAAATTTCTCTAAAGCATCATCCTTGATTTTCATTAGATACACATAGCACTATCTTCCGCCATCATCTATAAAGGTGATAAGTATTTCTTATTATCTCTGGTCAACACATCATTAAACTCACAGATATCCGTGTGCACTAGATCCAAGATCTCACTATCTTTAGAGATAGATTGAACATACTTCCTAGGTGTCTTAGCTTGTACACAAATTTCACATTTTTGAGTCAACACTATTGTTGAACTTCGTGATGCTACCTTCTTTGAGGATGTCTTCCATATAAAGGTCGGGATTCCTCATAATCTGACCAATGATATTGCTTCCACATAAGGATCTATTCCAGATCAGGTAGAAAGGATCACAAATGTGGGGGTTGAGACTCAACTTAAACCTAATAACTTTTTAGAAGAAATTTATCCAAGGAAAAGTAAATGAACATGGATAGACAAGGATCTGGGTAATGACTTGTTGTCTACCAAATGGAGCATGATCCATCAAGTTACCAGGAAGGCATGTCTTCATCTCAAGCTAAACAATGGAAGTAAGCCATCAAATATGAGATGGATTCCATTATGGCTTATAGAACTTAGGAACTGGTTGATTTGCCCAAAGAGTGCTCTACCATTAGGTACAAATGGATATTTAAAAGATATCTTAGACCTGACGAATCTGTTAAAAACTATAAAGTTAGACTAGTTGCTAAGAGATTTAGGCAAAAAAAAGGTATCAATTACTTTGATACATACTCCCTTGTGACTAGGATGACCACAATCCAAATGCTTATTGCATTGGAATATGTATATGATCTCGCTATCCACTAGATGGATGTGAAGATAGTCTTCTTACATGGCGATCTTGAGGAGGAGATCTATATGGATCAATCGGATGGGCTTGTGACTCCTGGGAATGAGGGAAAGGTTTGCAAGCTTATTAAATCCCTTTATGGATTGAAACAAGCACCAAAGCAATGGCATAAAAAATGTGACAAAACTATTTTATCATATGGCATTAAGATTCATTAATATGACAAATGTCTCAATTCCATGGTGAAAGGTGATGAGTTTATTATCTTATGCATATATGTTGGTGGCATAGTGTGGTTTGGATCACATGTGAGGATTATTAATGAGACAAGCATTCTTAAATAGCAAATTTGAGATGAAGGACATGGGTGTTGCTGATATGATCTTGGATCTCAAACTAACAAGATTAGTTGATGGGATTGTAGTTTCTCAATCTCACTATGTTGAAAAGGTACTTGAGAAATTTGGATATCAAGATTGTAAAGTTGTAAGCACTCCTTTTGATTCATTGAGAACGTTGTTTAAGAACAAAAGTAGAGTACTTGTAGCTTAGCTAAGGTATTCACAAGTGATTGGAATCTTAATGTATCTTGCAAATTGCATGAGATATGATATCTCATTCTCGGTTGCAAAGCTGAGTAGATACACTTGTTGTCTTGACCGTACTCACTGAGAGGCTCTAGATCGAGTACTGAAGTAGTTGAAGGAACTATTTCCCTTAATTTGCATTATGGTAGACATCTATATGTACTATAAGGATATAGTGATGCAAGCTGGATAGGGAAGATAAAGGAGTATGAGGGTAATGATGTAATTGGGTTGTCTTTACCCTTGGAGGTGGTGCAGTCTCCTGGAGGTTTGTGAAGCAGACCATTCTAGCTCGATCTACCTTTGAGGTCAAGCTGTGTGCATTGGACACCACTAGAATTTAGGCTAAATGCCTAAGGTAACTTATTTTTGAAATTTTCATGGCAGGTCAGTTAGTTCCTGCGATCTCGGTATATTTTGATAACAAGACAACAATTGTCAAGATCAAGAGTTTAAAGTTCAACCAGAAAACAAGGAGACACATCCAAATCAGACTTAAGACATTAAGAGATTTGGTGTCTCGAGGAGTGTTGGTTGTGGATTTTGTTGGATTTAAAGACAACATAGCAGATCCGTTGACTAAGGGACTTGATAGATCTTTAATCCTAAAGTCTGAGCTTGGGATGAGATTGAGACCAATTGGGAGTTCCTCTACAGTAGTAACCCAACCTATCTGAGTGGAGATCGCATAAAGTAGGTTCAATGTGTCAATAACAAGTTGTCTGTATAACGAGTTTGCACTCTTTTTTTAATGCTTATACATGAGTGTATTATCCTTGGAAACCTGGGTGTCATTTAAGCTACAAGCTTAGGAAGAGCGTATGCTCTGAATGTGTTATCCTTAGATAACGCCACCTATGTGAGTGTTACTGTGGGTCGCAGTTAAAGGAATAGGGTCTTTCCTGAACACACTCATGAAACATGATATGGGTGCATGGCCTTTAAGAGAACCAACCCTGAAGATTGTATCAAGAACTGTACTTTGTTGTTTCAACCGTATACTTTAACACTAAGGTCTGATGTTCAAGACATAATTCATTTTGTTCATGTTAAAGTGAAAGTAGTAAACTCAGGTAGAGGTTCAAACCAGAAGTTACCTTTATTAAAAATAAAGTGTAGCAACCGAATGATGTCTTTTGACTCTCTTTGAATCTCTATTCAAATTGATGGAATCATGGGGGATTGTTGTACTGTAATTAGGTTTTAGTTTGATATACCTATGCCATTACATTGAACTTTATTGAGAAACCAAATGTCTTTGGAGGGAAAGTTGGGAGCTCCAAAATTTGAAACAAGATGAAGTTTGGGTGGAAGTTTAGTACCACATCTAATGTTTTAAAACTTTTGACAGGCTTATATATTAGTTTACACTCTAAGCTCTTGTAGCAATAGTAGAAAAGAGGAATGGAGGACCACACACGTGTGTGCACACTTTGCTCTGCTCCATCTTCGGCACCGGTTCCAGCTTCGGAGAGTCAATTCAGATCTCGAATCATTATACTATTGTTGTGGGTTTCATTAACAGGTTGAATAAAATAATTGTACGAATTAATTATCATTCGAATGCAATAAGAGAATTCAACTCGACACCAATAGCTTTGATCTGGGCATCATTTCAGAATCGGAAGATGTGTGATGAGCGTCGAATTACCCTACCTAATTCAACCATGTTAATGATTGAATTAAATGTTTTCGTTCGTTGTAGTCAGGTAAATCAAGACTTATCAAAAAACTACCTCAATTAATATTAATTAAATGCGAGCGGTAGATTTTTATTTTACTTGGGCAAGCCCAAGGTCGAACTCAGGGAGGCAGCTTTCTCCTTAGGTCAATTTTTAGTTAATTCGGAGGTCTGATTTTCAGAAGAATATTTTTAGTCTTTTTCTAATTTTTTTATACAATTTAAAAGAAAAACAATGCAAGTTCAAGCCAAATTTTAAGGTTAAATTTGAAAGATGGTCAGATTAAGTCCAAAAATTATGAAACTTATCCAGAATATGAAATGCAATGAAATTAAGCTATTATAATTTTTTTGAATTTTTTGACTCTAAATGAATTTACTATGAATTAAGTATGAATGCAGGGTGATTTTTGCAAAATTAGTTTTTAATAAATACCAAAGCACATTATTTCCAGATATAAAAATTATCATAGATAGGTCTGAGTAAGAGGAATCTAGAAACATTAATAAACCTAGAAATCTATGTGAATTAGACCTATTAAAAATTAATTAAGCAAATTATTATTTGATTTATTCAGGCCTCGGAATGCGTGCAAATTAAAGGATTTATGGGCACAATGTAGAGTAACCTATCCTAGGTCTAACGTGATTTTATGATTATTTTTAGAGCAACAAGGAATTTAATATGAAATAAAAGGCACACAGTGGGCAAAATATAACTAATTTCACTATATTAATATTATTAAATTCCAGATGAATCACAAAAATAAGACAAGTATCGCACAAGATAGAGGACAAGTTAAACTACAACATGCAATTTTTTGGAATTTAAAATTGATTAAATATGGACACCTAAATATGCGTGCAAAGACAGAGGCCAAAATTCAAATACAGAATTAAAATTTCTTAAAACAAAATGTGTTCACAAGGACTAAAGTGCAAATATCTATTATGTTGGGGTATGGATGCAATTTGTCCACGAGAACACGTGCTCCTCATGTGACGCTCTTGGGAGGGACTGATTTGAAATTCTTGAGACTTTTAGGGACTCTGTGAAATTTACCCAGCCCGCACATGAGAAACACATGAGTGACTAGGCTCATGAGACTTTGGAGGCTCGGACGGAGGCTCGGACATTTTGGAGACTTGGGCATTGCTCGATAATGCTTCGGGTGAGGGTCGGATGCTCTGAGCCTAAGGTCGGGGAAAAGGCTCGGAGCCGGTGACGTGGCTACAAATGGACCATTAGATCAACATGGATCCAATGGTGGCTGGAGCGGGAGACGTGTCCTCCAGAGGTCCATCAGATCTCCAACAATCCAACGGTGGTTGTGTCTCCTAGAGAGGGCGATGTGGAATGATGGAGACCATCTGATCAAGATGATCGGACGGCAACTGTGCGTCGTGCTCCTCTTCATCGACGCCTCCTGCAGCGGGCTTGGCTGGGCTCCGGCGAAGGGCAACGAGCTCCTCTGCCTTCTCCCGTGCTCGGTGAAGAACCCTGGAAGCTCCTGATTGGCTGAAGAGATTCATTGAAGCGTGGCCAAGAAGTCAGGCTTCCTAGAAGAGGCGGACAGGGAAGGTATATCGGAGACAAAGGAGCTCGAAGAAGCTCCAACGAGATGTCCGGCCAATGACGAATGTTGCTCCTGCAGTGTTAGTGAATGCCAAAAAGATGGTGCTTGTGCTCGCTTGGAGGAAGTGATTGATGCGAGGTTTGTGGGGCGAAGTGGGTGAACACTGACGTGTTCCTCCGCCATAATCGACGAAGCAGTAGTCCGGGTGTTGCGATAGATCATGGAGATGAACAGAGGGGTGCGCAAAGATGGGAGATTTGATGTGAAGCTCGAGTGATGGTCGGTGGATGGTGATATCGAGCGAAGAAGGTGGAGTAATTCGGAGAAGATCGGAGGAGAAGAAGGTGGAGATTGGAGAAGCAAATGAAAGATGCTACCTAGGAATGGAGGTTCGTAGTGGAACCGTCGATCATCGCTGGAGGGTAGGTAGGAGCCCGAGCTCACGCAGCTCGATGGAGGAGCTGTTGCATGTTGAACCTCGTCGTGGATCTCGCTGGAGAAGGACCGTTGTTGTAGCTTGGATTCAGGCTGTATCTCTGTCACAGATAGGAGGAGAAGAGCTCTAGGGTCTCTCGTGTAAGGGCAGATGAGGTGAAAGGAGGTCGGAGGTCCTGGATTTATAGAGAGAAGGTGGAGGTGGCGGTGATGAGAGGTGAGATTTCATGGGGTGTATGGAGTGATGTGGGCGAGCCTCATGGAGGTCATGGAGGTCGGCGAGGAAGAAGAAGGTATGGGATACGTTGTGGAGGTGCTAGAGGGTAGAGATGGTGACTGGAGTGGTTCCAGAAATAGAAAGGGAGCGGAGCCGTCGCAAGGTGGAGATCGTAGGAAATAGAGAGGGCCGGAGGTAGACGACGACTTCTCAGCCATTGGATCTAGTGATCCAACAGCCAGGAGTCGTGCACGAGGAGATGGTCCAGATCAGATCGGGGCAGCGCCATCAAAGGGTGTAGAGAGAGCCATGTGGCATCATGGGAGTGTGGTGCTAAAGAATGGTGGAGATTAGATCAGGTGAAGGATCGAAGGGTTGTGATTGAGCGGGAGTGAGCGACAAAGATCCAATGGCCATGAGCATTCCACGTGGAGAGCAGAGGGTAAGGTGCTGACGTGGGGTCTTGACGAGATCTGGGAATGGATCGGATGGCTAAGAGATGATGCGGTATGGAGGGCCAAGATCTGATGGAGGCGAAAGCGATCTAATGGCCCAGAGGCGAGACACGTGGCAGCCAATGGAGTGGTTCGTGTGGCGCAACCAGAGAGCGACATGTGGCGTCATTTAGTTGGTTGATAAAGAATGTGAGATAAGAGGGAGAAGATGGCCAAATTTAGAGTAACTCAAAACATGAAAGTTGTAGATCTCGATGAGATCTACAAGTTTCATGATAACGAAAAACAGAAATGAGGTCAAATAAAGTATTAAAATACAAGGGTACAATTATACATACATACAATATACAATTGGGTCCCAAAATCCAAGTTTTACATACGAGCTGTGATTTAAATGAAATTGGTCTCATTTTGGAGGTTTTTGAATGTGTGTTAATTTAAAAGTGAGTATATCTAGATCGGAGTTTGTATGAGAGAGATATGTGCATTCTAAGGTCCATAATCTCCAACTTGGTTTGGGGTTTTATTGGGCAATTATTTAAGTTAGCAATTTTTCGTATTTTCTAGTATTATTTTTTGGTAACATATACAGTATAAAGTGAATTTATGGAATTTATAGTTAGTGTACAATATACAGATGAGTGATTTGTACAAGTGATCTAGGCTTCCTAGTTAGTGCATGTGCGAGTGCTAAGATGCAAATGTTATCAATGCATGCATGAATGTTAATTATGCGATTTTTTTTGGAAATATGCTCCTAATTGCTTGGGAACAAGGCTCTATTTTCAACTTTAAGAGTGATGAATCACATATTCATCAACCCCCTATACTTAAACCTTGCTTGTCCCCGAGAAACTAAAATGAAATGCAAGAGTGAAATGATTTTGGATTCCATACCAAGGTCATGAACTAAAGTTGAAAATGGAGCTTGACTCGACCTTTGGATTAATTGTGTGGCGGAACCTTATTACGATCTGAACTCAAGACCTAAGAGACTTCATGTTCCACAAGTCTTCTATTCAAGATGCCTTAATAGTCAGGTCAGAACAAATCCTCAAACGCAAATTTTTGATGACCATGATTCTTACTTGTACTGTGTAAGTGTAAAATAGCTCTCCACATCAGAAATGGCTAAGAAGCAGCCTCCTCTAACAAGGTAACTCTAATTCTCCGGTCCAATATCTCTTTCCTCGAGGAGCGGGGTATTCCCTTCTAAGTTCAAGTGCGACTAGCTCAAGAGGAGGGGGTGGAGAAAAGAATGGATGGTTTCCGGTGTAGCTACCTATCCCGAGATGCTTGACCAGTGTAGTCAAGTCATCCGGCTGCAGACTTCTTGCTAATATACATACTCCAACAGGTATTTTATTTTCTCTTTTGTCCTGTCTTATTTTTGGAGTTTCTTGCATTTTTTTCGATCTATATACAAGGTGCAGCATGTACATCAGGAGTTTTTCCTATTGAGCCAGTAGAATATCCCTCTTTTGAAGCATTATTGCAACCCACAACATCCCGTCCTTAGACGTCAACACCATCAGACTAGGTTGAGATGCATGATGAATCCACATTTCATCACCTTTATTCTATTATTTTGGCATCAAAAACCCTAGCAAATGCCTGTAAACAGCCTTAAATATAGCATCTTAGCATTCATGCATGTGCATCCCATTAGTGTATAAAATTCTGTAATTAGAGCCAAAATTATAGAATAAATAAAAGAAAAGAAAAAGAATAAAATATTGAAAATATTTTATGACCCAAAACCCCGAGACCTAGGCATCTTGATGAATAGGTCGACAAGGAATAAAGTAGGGGGAGATAAGGGTCAAATACAATTAAAATTCCTTCATTCTTTATTCATTTTGGGACCTATTTTTGGTTCCACTTTCTATACATCAAATAAAGAAACTTTGTACATGAAAGTTGTAGATAATTTTATAAAGAAAAACACAAAATTGATTTCACTGAAAAATAATACACAGATAAATTTACATTCTGAATAAGATCCCAGAACTCCAACTTCCCAGACCTGTATCTTGCAAATAACAACTCGAAATGTACCAAACTCACCTTTAATTGTATATAGCATAAAATAATCTATTTAATGGAGGTGGTTTCGTATTTTTCAGAGTTACGGTTTGAAAGTTGAGTTTTGGACCCTCCTTGTATACTTATACTTATTAAAATATTCAAATTATTCTTTATTCATTATTTTTGTATTATAAATTTTTATAATCTTGTAAATATTACTTATAATAATTGTGTATATTAAAATTGGAATAAAAACACAAATAAAACTCAAAATAAAAATATATGTATATAAAATACACAGGTATTATACCTATATACATACCTATACAAAACCGACTTATATTTTATTTAGTATACAAAATACATCAAAAAAATAAAATAAAAATATATTCATGTGTGAAAAAGTATCTTATAATTTTGTAAAATAATAAAAAAATAAACAAATTAAAATCACAAAATAAAAATAAATTAATAAAATATATAGACATTATGCCTTTAAGGGCTAAAAAGGTAACTTATAAAAATATACTTCATAAA
Source organism: Ottelia alismoides (assembly GCA_037367405.1). NCBI lineage: Eukaryota > Viridiplantae > Streptophyta > Magnoliopsida > Alismatales > Hydrocharitaceae > Ottelia > Ottelia alismoides. Next base: position 43,106 of record JAZKJV010008977.1, on the reverse strand, counting down.
AATAATTAAAAATCACCATAAAATAATTTAGAAAATAATAAACATTTTTCATTTTATAACCTAAAAATAATAAAATCATTTTCGATTTTTAAATGAATTAACAAGATTATTTTCTAGGGTTTTTCCTGGTTGGTCCACGTGGACCAACCAGGTGGCGCCCCCAGTTGACCCCGGTCAACTGGTCGCCTCCCCTCGTGCGCCTATTGTCAGAGTTGGTTTTCGAGCCAATTTCTTGGCTTTTTTGTGACCGGATCTTGCATCTATTCGTGATAAGTTCTTCAGCAAATCCGCGCCTCGATCATCCTTCTTCCTCGACCGGCGATTTCCTTGGGGAATGGAGCACTGTAGCGTCTGCTCCACGTCGATCTTTGAGCTCCTGTCACCTTAGGTCAAACCAAATATATGGAACCCTCCACTTTCGATTCAAAATTGAACACCTTCGGTCCACCCTTCCTTGCTCAGCTTGTGCTCCAAGCCTTCCTGGAGGTGACAGCTCCAGCGGGGTGCATTCGGCCAGGGCAGAGGAAGTCAGAGACGTCTCCACCATCTCCCCCAACTCCGGCGGTTGAGGTACCCTTCCCTCCGGTCTACATCGTTGAGGAAGCCACTTCTCCCATTCCTTTTTATTGCATTCGCTTCGCCATAGCTTTAGGATCAAAAACCCCAAAAAAATTTCGCGTTCCATCACTTGAATCGCTCAACCCGTTCATCTCACCGGAGGCAACTCCGGCCGTATGTCCGTCCATCGTTCCACGTTACATCTCCACCCTTGTTCCGTCTAGGCAGTTTGCCCTGGACCTCCTAACCATTTTTGCAGGTCAGCGGGCTTTGACTCGCACCTGGAGGCGATTTTGGAGCCTCACCGGAGCTCACGGGGCTCTATAGCTCCGCCACCCTCTCGCGAGAAGCTTTGTCACCCCCGAGTTCTTTTGAAGCCCCCAGGAGAAAGATGAGAGCTCAGGGACCCTCTAGCCGCATTTTGGATACAAGAACGTCACCAGAGGAGGAGCAGCACCTTGGAGAACCTCGGTTCGACGGAGTTCTTCCGCGGTTCTTCCTCTGTGTGCCTACGCCGTCGGATCGTGGAGAAACCCCAGATGCTACAGCTGCCATTGGATCGAGCCCGATCACCGCCGTCGGATCCTCTCGCGAGGATCTAATCCCAGCCATCCAAGCCGAAGCGTCATCACGTGTCCAGGGCGCGCCACGTGTCAAGTAAACGGCCCACAGCCGTTCGATCTCCTGGGCGAGGAATTTTTGCAAGTATACCTCGTAACTTTTGTAATTTTAGTTTAGTCCCAAGACTTTCCTTGATAGTTTAAAAATTTTGTATAATTTGCAAGTAGGCCCTTGAACTTTCCATTTTTGCACTTAGGCCCCTTGCCACGTCACCTCACGTGCATGTGCGCGTGAGGGGGTGGGCATTTTGCAGGGACCACCCCTGGGGTTTAGTTATTTAACTTTAGTCCCAGAATTTTGCTCTATAGTGTAAAACTTTTGGATATTTTGCATGCATGCCTTGGAAGATTTTGGATATTACAGTTAGGTCCTCCCACACGCGTGCCAGTCACACGTAGGGTTGGGGAAAATTGTATCGACACCCTTCCGGGTTTTGTATTTGCTATTTAGTCTATTAAATGCAAGCTTCAGTATAAAATTTTGTGAAATTTTGTAATCTTGCCCCTGGTTGTTTGCTTATTTGCATATATGCCCCTACTAGGCTTTGTAAATTTTGTGTGCTTGTCTATTTGATTTAAATCATCATTTTGTCTCGAAAAATTCCACAAAAATCAAGTTCAGCTCCTGTTCACTTGCACTTTCACGCCATATTTTTGCATTGCATTTTTATTGCATTTTCATATTTATTAAAAATCAAAAACATGCATTTATTTCACTGTTTGCATTAGAAAACCCATAAAAATTAGAAAAATGTTTTGAAAAATTCCAAAAAAATTATATTTTGTTTGTCTTATTTCAGTGTCAGTCCAAAAACCACTAAAAATTTCAAAAGAAAAACCTTAAAAATTCGAAAATACTCAAAAACTTCTAAAAAATCTTAAAAATTATAGAAAATCCCAAAAATTGTAAACTCAGTTCCTATAGGTTCTATGTTTTATCCTCTTTATTTTAAAAATAGTTTGGAAAAATTTTGTGGCTGTTTGATATTTTTAATTCCCATTTTACCCCCCGTCAGTAGTTAATTCATTGTTTTCCCTTGTTTTGCCTATTTAACATACCAAAAATATTTTGAAAAACACCCAAAAATCACAAAAACAGTAAAAAATCATAAAAATACCAAAAAGATTTTACTTCTGAACTTTTGATTATTTTTGCTTATTTTTATAAATATTTTATCATCTCTTTTATTACCTTGTTTATATATTCCAATATTGAAAAAAATACAAATTATAAAATTATAAAAATTAGAAAAGTGAAAACCAAAATACAAAATTAAAAATTAAAAAAATTAATTAAAATTGAAAACCCACAAAAATATTTGCTTGCATAGTGTAGACATCACTTCACTTTCACTCACACACACACACATTAGTTTGATCTACCATGTTTGCTCCCTGTGTTCGAACTCTCTACGTACTTGCTTGCTATACGCCATTTATGTAGAGTTAAAAATAAATTTTAACTTCACATTGCTTGTCATTGCTGGATATACATAGTGTGGGTTAATTGTTGATTAAATTCCGATCTTGATTGGTCAACACTTCGACTGTGTTCCCGCCTTGTGAGGAATACAAGACCGATCGATTTCTGAGTTTATCAAACGGTGCCGTTGCCGGGGAGCAACAGCGAGTAGTTCATATTTTTGCTTGATCGTGTTTGTTGTCTTCATTATTGCTTGCTCTTTTATCTCTCTTGATTTTGATCTATATTGTTGCGCTTTCTAACCTCTCTTTTTCTTGTCTTCTTGCGAGGGACCGCGGAGTGAGGCGGATCGCCTAGGGGATCCGAAGCAACCACGTGAAGCGGAGCCGGCTTTTCTTAAGCCAAGCCGACAGGAGAGAGCAAGAGGAGTGAGAGAGAGTAGTAGTTAACTTGCATTTTATTTTGTGAGAGAGAGTGACTACTAATTTGTAATAATACAGGACTTGGACATTTGAACTTTTGGGCCTAATTTCCGGGTGTTTGTTCACCCGGGGGCTCACCGTGGTTTTCATTGCATTTTTCGACAGTCATTTTCCGGTTTTGTTTTCATTTTTCATTTCTTTTGTGGATTGAGACCTTAGTTTTAGGCCTGCTTGTTCGATTAGATTAGGTCCAAACACACTAATAACCATTGCATGCACCTATAGCTCGAATTTGGACTTAGTTTAATTAAACAGTTAACTCATCTTCTTAGATCCGCCGCGCCGCGAGCCCTCCCCATCAAGCGCTACTCCTGAACTCGATGTGTCGAGAAGAGGAGGGGGGGGTCTAGACCGGACTCTTAGGATCGAGGATTGGTGATTAACTTGTGGTTCTTCACGCTATCAGTTGTCTATCTTAGGACGATTTCCGCATTGCATACCGGCATGTAGTTTAGGTTTACAAATTTTTGCTTTGCATCCCGCATGGAGAGAGCTGGGATTCGCTGTAAGTCTTCTTACTTTGCATCCATCATTTAGGCACAAAAGTGAGATTTCCATCTTTGTGTCGACTTGCACGGCTTTTCCGACTCTACTCTCCCTCTGTTTTTGGACAAAGTAGGATCAAGAAAATACAAAAATCATTAGGCGCTTGTTTGAATCTACTCAAAAGAAGCGATAACACCAAAAAAATTTAAAAAAGGGACTGCTAAGAAAACATTAACCTAAATAAAACTTGTAATTGGATTCATTGTTTGGGGAGAGTAACACCCTCACTTGTTTTCGAGTTGCATGGGAAGGTCTCCTTCCAAGTGAGTTGAGTGCTTCGTAAGGATTAGAGCCAAAAACCCAGCTTGTGGTTGCCTTGTGTATCGCCTGGATTTCCGAAGTATTGGCGCTTCTATCGTACGTGGACGAGTAGGGCTTGGTCAACATTGGTGACTCTCTATTGTGTAGAGCATCGACCATGTCCGAAGTATCGAGCCTAGGCCACGCCTTCACGGGGGTGTCTGTCTCATCGTCTCTCGTCCGAGTAGGTTCTTGCACGCTCACGGGTGGTTCCGTTGCGAGCGAGTTCCGAAGTATCGTTTCGCCTATTGGCTTCCTTTCTCTATTTCTTTGGCTGAGTAGGGATCCAGGAAGGGTTACAAGGACCTCAAAAAGCGCAAGCTACAGGTTACACAGGAGGAGGACAAGTACGGGATACTCTTCCGGCAGTACTCTCACTCCTTTAGGCATAGCGCTCTAAGGACTCGTTACAAGATAAATTCCTGAATTCAAGCTAAAACTGACAAGATAAAAGCCGAACCTTCACGGCTTCATGTGTTGAGTTGGTGAACTTACCCTTGTTTTGTGTTTGATTGCTAGTTATCTTTAGGTCAAGATCAAAAGCACAACACAATTGTACGCAATTTTATTCCTTTCTTCCTTCTTCTTATGCATTCACCTTGCTCTTCCCAATAATCAAGATGATGGGACGGAGGTTTCTTAGGCTGACCTTGTCGGTACCGCTATCCAGCACTCCTCCCTATTCATCTAGGACAACCTCGGAGAGTCCGCTCTCTGAGCCTGAGTTCACTTCCACCTTGTTACCCCTCGACCACCCTTCTCATTCACCTTCCATCAGTCCAAGAGTCTCAGATTTCAGTGCATCGTAGAGTTCGGAACATTTGACGGCACCTGAGATGGGTTCTTTTGCCTTTTCAGAGAACCCCGACATGGCTGACAGAGGCGAGCATCCTGATGATCATGAGCACCCTCCATACTTCATTCATCAAGCCGCAATCAACAATTCACTTCTTGCATCCCTGGAGACCATGCAGAGGCAGATTCGTGACCAGGGTACCTTCATGGGTGATCTCATGAGAGAAATAACACAGATGAGAGAGAACCCATCTGGGGGCGATGGCGGTGGTGGAGGAGGAGGAGGACCTGATGCAGGAGGAGGTGATCCCGACGCCGAGAGACCGCCATAAACTATCATGAGGGAATTGCACAATCCAGCCGCGTCCCTCACTCATCGTTGGATCAGACTTCCGCCTATCCATGGAGATTTCGAGCTTCGGCCTCACATCATTCAACTTCTACCAAAATTCCATGGGTTGCCGACCGAAGAGCCACACCTCCACCTCCAAGAGTTCGAAATGATCTGCAACACAATCCATGATAGGCTGATGACCGAGGACACGATCAAGATGATCGCCTTCCCTTTCTCCTTGGTTGACTGAGCCGCATACTGGCTCAAACATTTGGGGCGATTCATAGATACTTGGGCAGATCTCCAGACCGCGTATTTGAAGAAATACTACCCTCTCGGCCGGACAAATGCAGCTAAAGCCATGATCAGCAACTTCGTCATGATCCCGAATGAACAATTCCATGAAGCCTAGGATCAATTCAGAGAGCTCATCGACCGGTGTCCACATCACGATATCTCCAAGCCCAATCTAGTTCATAGCTTCTTTTTTGGGCTAACACCAGAGCTGCAGGGGCTTGTAAATGCCTCTTGTGGTGGATCATATTTTTCCAAGGGTGAAGACAACGTCTGGGCCATCTATGAAGGCATGGCAGAAAATTCAACTGTGATGACCCAAGCCAGAGTCTACACACAACAAAAGCTACCTCAAGGAGGAGGATCATTCCAGAGGATCGCCCGCATCGATGCCGGTCCCAACACTTCGTCGCAGCCCAAGCCGAATCAGTCGCAACCGACATGGGAATCATCAACGAAAAGTTGAACCACATGAAGATCCTCGAGAAGAATAAGAACCAAGGTCTTGCCCAGATGGACCTTCTTACCAAAACCATGAGTGACCTGAAGACTCAAATTCTCTGCATTCAGGAGGCACAGTCATATATTCCGCAGCGTCTCAGGTCACGGGCCGATCCGAGCAGTAGCAGCTCTACCCAGCCCTCTGCCTCACACCGACAGGTCAACCACATCCTGGCAGAGCCGGTCCAGTTGCTACAGTACTACCCAACACAGCCACCATCTCAGGACACTCAGATGGTGGTATATTAGCCGGACCAGCCACTGGCAGTTCTGCCACCACCTTCCTTGGAGCAGGACCCATTGATGGAAGTCAATGGGATTTGGTACGACCGGTATCCTCAGCCCGGGATTCGTCGCGATCACCCCGGATTCCGTTGGGGCAATGGCGGCTCCTCATCTCAACAGCAGAATCCAGCTCAAGGACAGCAGAGCAGCCAGCAACCACAGCAACAGCAGCAGCCCCAATATGCCCAGCAGCAACAGTACCTGCAGGGTCCTCGTCCCGCCTATCAGGGACAGCAGTGGAGGCAGCATCAGCAGCCTCATCAGTCATTTCCCCATCCTCCCCAGTACCAACAGCAACAGCCTCAATTCCCGCAAGGGAACCCATCCGGTTCTCAAGGCCCCGCTTTTGAGAACCCAGCTCTCGACGATCTTGCCTGCTTGCTCTCCGAACAGCGAGCATCCTTCAGGCAAGAAATGGATGAATTCCGGCAGGAGTGAAGGATATGGAATTATCCTCAAGCGCATCACGGAAGCGTGATCGTCGTATCGGATACGACGAAGAACGACTAGTCGTACTAGTTGCTCGGTGCAGCAGAATTTAAAAAATTTTATTCGATGAAACCACATGATCCGAGAACCATTCTCAGATCGTTTCATCTATAACCACAACAAGTATAATGCAATACCTCTTGAAGCGTGGTTGATCAAGTCTCTAAAGGAAGAGACCTCCTGTCTCAAGTCCGATCGTCGGCGAGACTGCTTGCGAGCGCGGGGATGAACCGCGTTGTCCTCGCAATCCAAGAAGATGATCCAAGCATGGTTGCTCCTGATCTCATCGCACGAGATCAAATGTCTCCTTCGTGAGAGGAACTCTCCAAGAAGACGGAGAACCGAAGAACGTCGAAGCGGCGGCGCGGTGGCGAAGGCGACGACGGTTCTCTCCTCTAGGGTATGGTGGACGGCCACCAACAAGAGAGGGAGAGAGGGCTGGCGTGTATGAAGAAATGAGGGAGAGAGAGATCCAATATTGCAAGTCCTTAGAGAGCATAGTATGCCTCTCTATTTATAGGGTTTTGGGATCCATGGATCTCAATCCATGGGACACATAGAATCAATGGGTGAGATTGATTTGTGTCAATCCAATGGCCAAGATTGTTGTTGTCAAAAGCAACAAATTTAGGTCAAAATATATTTGACAAAATCAAATATAATTTATTCCTAAATCAACCCAACAAATAAGGAGAGAAGATACATGGAGATTTTATCTCCATGTACCTTCCAAGTGAACGGCCACACATTCCTTATAGGAATGATGTGCCGCCCCTTGAGATTGCATGGAGATTGCAATCTCATGGAAATCCATGAGATTGCATATCTCCTTGGAATCTCTCTTATTTATTTGCAACAAATTTATTGGGTTTTATTCTCCAAAAAATAATTCACAATTATCTTTGAGAATATTGCATTCTTGCCATGGAAAAAATTGTGAATCATATTCACAACCCAAAACAACATATAATTCATATTGTAATTAATTACACAATGTGTATCCAATACACATAATAATTAATCAACACATATAAATTATAATTAGCTCTCTCTAATACATTATAAATCACATTTATAATATATTATGAATAATTGGATATTTTTATCCACATTATTCTTATCCACATTAATTAAATCACATTTAATTAAATTGGATAATTTCTTCACACATCAAGATGATTAAATCACATTTAATCATTATTTCTTCATTGCTTAGATCTTATGGAATTATTCTTGAACCCTTCAAGAATAATGCAATCTCTCCGCAGATACTTGGAGATAAGGACAGGGCGATTGTATCGTTCCACATATAGTGACATGGATATTGAGATCATATCTCAAATCCAGATCGCGGGCCTCCCATAGATGCTTGATTAAATCAAGACCGTAAATCTAATCTTCTCATTGTATCTGAATCACATTCAGATCAATGTCCAACACTTGGACCAAGATCAGATCACTTCTCTACTGAGAGGAGTCACTAAAATCCAGACCCGTTTCATCACTCCCTAGGAATGGAAGCGTCATGGTTATACAATCGTTTATGATCAAATCACCCTCAGGTATTCCCAATACCTGTACATCCTGCATACTGGAAGACTCAGACTAAACCCGAAGTATCGGATCAACTTTATACTGTCTACTTCATGGTTTTATCAGTAAGTTTCTCATTCGATCATTGGGAGTTGGTATCGATCATACACTTTCCAAAAGTGTATATCATACCTAGGTCTTGATCATATACTAAAAGTATATATCAAACCTACAAATTCAGTCAAGCTTCCAAAGCGAGACGACCATGCGCATGGAATTTGATTCATCCCAATATCTCGTGAGTGAGCTCATGTCTTCCGATTCAGTAACTGAACCTGTATGATCCCTTTGAGAGATCGTATTACTCATATGCCCTTATATGCACACCAGCGCGCCGGTGTATAGACCTTGATTAGGTCATCAACCTATTGGTCTGCCAAATGTACACACTCAGACATATAGTAACACATCTGTCTCCGGTCAGAGGATGCGTGCCTATATCATGACAGCATACGATATAGGACTTTGGTTATCTCGATCTCGTTAAGTCAACTCTTTGACCTAACTAATCTGACACCTCCGAATCTCTATTCCTATGCAGAGGACCTGCATCAAGAGGTCGGTCAGATATCAGCCTAAAGAGATAAGGATTGCCATCTCCTACTCAGGCTGGAGATCATCTCTTAACAATCATTTGATGGTGCTTGATGAGTCCTCAATCTAACCCTTTAGATATTCATCCAAGCACCAGCCTCTATGATTCAATAGTTGAATCAACAACTGTATGATTATTAAGATGGCCATGGTACATAACCCTAATTGTACTAAGGGACCTATTATGCAAATTAATTATTCTTCATTTCAGATCAGGGAATGATATTTTGCAATAACATTTATTGCATAATGGCTCGCCGTGGGCTCGCATTTCCAACAATCTCCCACTAGCCCAAAGAGCCATTAATGGGCTAATCATTTAAACCCACACTCATGTGACAATCATAGGCTATTTAGAAAATAGCTAGGTAAGCTGATCAGTCACTCTGTTCTCGCGAGACTATGCCAAGTCCTTTTACGGCACTTGCATATCCCCAGTAACAGTGCTCGCATTTAATGCGAATGTTGCATCTTATGCAACTAATACTCAATATTGTTAAAAATCATAGTGTCCTTGACACTACGGCTTAACAATTATCATAACCAGTATTTCCATAATCCTTATCAGAATATCCTTATTCCTGGAGATCTCTATCTCTTAAGGTATCTTTAGTTAAGACCTTTTAGATCACTATCTATAAAGTCTTAAACTTTTGAAGATAAGACTTTGAGATCACTATCTCAAAAATCTCATCATCTATGAAGATTTTGTCATTACTGCAACCAAGTGTTTTATTTCCATAGTAGGACTAGTAACACTTTACTACTCCCACTGCATGGCAGCCACCTGGCTTTTGTACACATCTAGCACACACCTGGCTTCTCAGAACTGATGCCCAATGGCAAGTAGTTCCAGCATTCACTTCCTCAACTCTTTGAGGTGTTATCCCTTTAGATAGGTCAGTACCATATCTTAAGGGTTAGAAGCCTTTCTTAGAATTTCTATGAATAGAATATGTCCAAGGTGTACTACAAATGTGACAGTCCCATTATCCTCTTCTCTTTGCTTCTGAACAACTTCAGAACTAAGATCTGAGAGGCATCTTTGAAATCATATTTCAAGTTATGGAACAACCAGATTATAAAACACTAATTATTATCCTTATATCATTTATAAATGATTAGGATATCATCTACATTTAGCACGATGAACACAAAAGCACTCCCACTAATCTTCATATGGTTCATCAAGATTCTATCTGAAATCATAACATTTATAATTTTATCAAATCTTTATGATCCAACTTCAAGAATCTTATTTGAGTCCATAGATGGATTCCTTAGCTTGCACACCTTGCTTTCCTCAACCATGAAGCCCTGGGGCTACTTCATATGAATATCCTCAAAGAGGTATTCATAGAGGAATGCAATATTGACTTACATCTTGAAGATGCAATAGTCAAGTTGTGTAGCTAAGGTTAGCAATATTCTGACGGTTTTAAGCATGGTCACCGAAGAGCAAGCCTCATTGCAAGCAATGTCTTCTCTTCCAGTGTGTAGCTTATGGCTACGAACCGTGCTTTGAAGATCTCTACCTTCTCATCAGGTTCCCTGTCTCTTGAAGATCCATTTACACCTTTACAGGTCTTACCCATATAGGTGGATCCTCGAGGGTCCATATACAACACTTGTATATGAAGTCTACGTTAGACTTTTATTGCTATCCATCTATCCATGCTATGATCTTCAGAAGCTTCATCACATGAAGTTCGATCATTGTCAGATTTCTCTAACACATGGAATCCATCCTCAAACTCATTTGAAGAGGTATTAATGTTTCATCTTTAATTGTCCTTTTAGTTTCCAATTTCAGGAGTCTCAATATAAATGAGTTCCTACACTTCATTTTCATCTTGATTCTCAAGAGTCTCAACCTCTAAGAATCACATTCTCGGAGATGATATATTTTAAGAATCTCAAGGTCATAAAGTAGGTATCCAATACCATCCTTTATTTTCCTAATGAAGCAACACTCTCAAGTGCTAGATTCCAACATACATGGAACCTTATTAAGGATATACATTGTAGTCTCTACTACACATATATACCTAGAAACTAAGGGATAATTATGCTAAAATTCAACATTGATAAGATTATGTCACACATGATCCAATTGTATCTACCTATAACTCTTTTGAGTTAAGGTGTGTCAGGAGGATTGAGATAGAAATGATATTCATATCTCCATAAGGTATTCTCCGAATTTATCTAGTAGGTACTTGCTACCTAGATTAGATCAAATTCATTTTATCTTCCTTCAAACTTTGGTTCTAAACCAAAATTAATGAAATCTTTGAACATTTCAAAGGTTTCTTAGGTGAAGAGAAGAAATCTCATATCATACAATCATCAATAGATATCACATATCCACAATGTTTACTATGATATAGATGATCCGCATACATCAATATGTATGAGATCCTGAATACCTTGGCATCTTACACCATTCCCGAAGAAGGGTGTATTGGACATTTTACTTTGAATACAATATTCATAAGTATGTAAGTTTTGAAATTTTAGATATTCTAAAGTTTCATCTCTTACTAGTCTATTGATCAAATCGATAGACAAATGTCCAAGGCTCGATGCTAGATCATTGTCAAATGATCTTCATCCTCCTATTGATCTTATAAAGGTTTTAATTTCAGTATTTAGAAATATTAATGAACCATTCATTAATTTTTCTAATTTAGTGGAGTCCACCAGATTTTAGATTACTATCTGAAATATCTCCATCATAATTCTTTATGATAGTTCTACCTCAGAATTCATGTTTATTTCCAACATTTAGAAATAAACAATGAGTGTATTCTAATATCTAGGTCATAGAGACATTCTCTACGACTAAGGGCTCTCCCACTGAAATTAACAAGTCTATTAATCCAACAGATTGTTGCAACAATTGCATCAATATTCATGTGGACAACTATAAACCTTTAAGATCAAATTTTCCAGTCTTCTCAAACATATGCAACCCATTGCAAATGTCATCAGAAGATTGAGATACAATTATTTGACTTTATCTTGTTCAATAAGTAAGTCAATATCAATGATTTATGTAGATTATTCTGATGCTCCATCCGAGTCCTTTTCTAAGGATTCTAGACAGACTTGATAGTCATACTATCAACACATCAATTTATTGCAGTATTGGCATTCATCCAACTCTTTGGATGTCACATGGAAGTCACAGAAGTCCAGTTAACTCTTTGACTTTCCTTCTTTCTTGGGTCCAACCCATGCTTCCATTGCGCTCCCTTTATCTATAAGCAACCATTGCTTAAGATTAAGGATCTCTTACAATAAATTCAAAAGAATTCAAAATAAGAATATTTCAACATTTATTTATGCTTCATTAGATTCACACAATATGAATACTATGAAGCTTCATGAATGACTAGAGTATAGACAGTAGAATAATGACACTCATCATCTACATCCATCTAAACTCATAAAACATAGGTTCAGGTAGGTACTCAAACAATTTGAATACATCATCTCTCATAGAGCTACCATTCTGCATGATGCAGAGAACCATGTCACTCATGATTAAATGTCAAGAGCACATATATGTATGCCAAAATATCTTCATTGATTTTATAAGGATTATTTGACAATTGCGATCATCATCGACATGTTACTTCCAAAGTACATCCAATGAGATCAAGACTATAGAGACATACAAACCCTAGGGTTGTAGTCCTATTATCTATTTAATTGTCATTCCTCAATATTATGAGGAAATTTGCACATTGCAACCACATACATTATGTGTTCAATTGCAAGTACAATATCTGGATCATGAGTCCAATCCAAGATATTTCACTGGTTATTATTGAGTATATCATTGAGTGGGTTTTAATGAAGGATTATCTGAAATAAGAAATTTGCATAGATGTATGTATTTATATATACATATTTTACTTTGATTTAGGAATTTTTATATCAAAGTTGTCTTGCCATGTCAACATTGAAAGTTCATTCCCTTAATCACTTTCAATGTAAGAGATATACTTACCATTATATCTCAAGCAAGATCTGGGATCTCCTTCCTTATCTTTGTTGCATCCCAATAATATGAGAAACTACAACTCGGATAAAAAGAAGCGGGAACACATTCCACCTTGCAAGTCCAACTTGCATCTCCCAATTCGGTCTTTAACACCCGGGCCCACCACCCCTAAGGCGATGTTGACCCGTCATTAATTGAACCAACCGTCAACAGGAATACAACTCGCTATGCGCAATCCAATATCGCCCCAATAATATGAGGACCCGATATTGGGGTCACTACGCATACGTCCTTACTCTTTCGAGAAGCGACGAGCCCGATCCAGATGCGCTTGCATATAGGAGCTGTCACTTCGGACGGGCGTCTCCCACATGCAATCCCTGGCGACGGAACCCTCCGCCTTGACGGGAGACCATGGATGTCACTTATGTGATCCTCCATATCATATTTAAATTTTAACTAATTATCGTGAATCACATTCACATAATTAATTCTTCCAAGGGAATTATTAGCTCTAATCATATTAGAGTATTTCAATTGGACATAATTAATTTAATCATATTAAATTAATTATCAATCCAATTCAATCAATCAAACTTGATTATTTTACTTGAATACATATATGGTAATATCTCAAAATACGTATTAATTCGAATTTTAATAATTAGAAAAATACATCTTAATCCCTCGGACATTATCCCGGCCCTACCCGCTGTCATGGTCAGTACCGACGAGAGTTGGACGGACCACATACGTTGCAACCCGCAACCCCAATGCTCTCCGACTAGGCACCATATCCGCCTCGGGAAAGGATAATGCCAAATTGATTAATTTGTACTTGAGATGATCATCGGTTCTTCAATCGAAATTGTACCATATAGTAATAATCAAAACATTTTTGATTATAAGGAAATTTGCTAGACAAATTCCCAAATCCTATTCAAGCATCAAGTTTGAAAGATTGTGGTTTCCAATTATGATTTAGATCACATCTTAATCAATTATTGGTTAAGGCAATGTCATTTAAGGGAATAATTATCATCAAATATTTCACAAATATTTATGCACAATTATTCTAGGAAATTAAACAATTTAATTTCACTAAATGATTAAATGACAATCACCAATCAAACATTAAGTTTGATGAATGTGTTTCCAATTAAGATTTAGATCAAATCTAATCAATTAATTGGTTGAGGCCAAGTCAATTATGTAAATAATCATCTTCAAATATTTCACAAATATTTTTCATGATTATTTCACGAAATTAACAATTAATTTCACTAATTGACAATCACTTGGTTCTAGATTAGGACTGTAATTTCAGCAGTGACCCCTACTTACTAAAATTAGCATATCTCAATCATATTAAATCCAAATTAGACAAAATCAATTTTCATAGATTGCTAATTTGATTTAGGACAGAACCCAAGTGATGTTACACGCATTTCGAGGCAAGTCCAAACAGTAATTAATATTTTAATCACGTTCAGATCTACAGTTCCCGCAACAGTGAATACATGTTCATTAAAAACAACCATATCTAGAGCATACGAAATCCGATTTACGTAAACTCAGATCCTATGGTTTCCTTATTTAATGGGGAACAAAATCCAAGTATTAAATTCGTGTTTAAACAATTTAAACAGTGCCGAATTTATTTACCAAACAGATCTGCGAAATCAAATGCGGTAAAAACTTTCGCGACCTTAATGAACCCAAGTCGTCCTCGGTTTTTCGAATCATATTCAAAACCGTCGACCTAAGGCTCTGATACCACTTGAAGGATATGGAATTATCCTCAAGCGCATCACGGAAGCGTGATCGTCGTATCGGATACGACGAAGAACGACTAGTCGTACTAGTTGCTCGGTGCAGCGGAATTTAAAAAATTTTATTCGATGAAACCACATGATCCGAGAACCATTCTCAGATCGTTTCATCTATAACCATAACAAGTATAATGCAATACCTCTTGAAGCGTGGTTGATCAAGTCTCTAAAGGAAGAGACCTCCTGTCTCAAGTCCGATCGTCGGCGAGACTGCTTGCGAGCGCAGGGATGAACCGCGTTATCCTCGCAATCCAAGAAGATGATCCAAGCATGGTTGCTCCTGATCTCATCGCACGAGATCAAACGTCTCCTTCGTGAGAGGAACTCTCCAAGAAGACGGAGAACCGAAGAACGTCGAAGCGGCGGCGCGGTGGCGAAGGCGACGACGGTTCTCTCCTCTAGGGTATGGTGGACGGCCACCAACAAGAGAGGGAGAGAGGGCTGGCGTGTATGAAGAAATGAGGGAGAGAGAGATCCAATATTGCAAGTCCTTAGAGAGCATAGTATGCCTCTCTATTTATAGGGTTTTGGGATCCATGGATCTCAATCCATGGGACACATAGAATCAATGGGTGAGATTGATTTGTGTCAATCCAATGGCCAAGATTGTTGTTGTCAAAAGCAACAAATTTAGGTCAAAATATATTTGACAAAATCAAATACAATTTATTCCTAAATCAACCCAACAAATAAGGAGAGAAGATACATGGAGATTTTATCTCCATGTACCTTCCAAGTGGACGGCCACACATTCCTTATAGGAATGATGTGCCGCCCCTTGAGATTGCATGGAGATTGCAATCTCATGGAAATCCAAGAGATTGCATATCTCCTTGGAATCTCTCTTATTTATTTGCAACAAATTTATTGGGTTTTATTCTCCAAAAAATAATTCACAATTATCTTTGAGAATATTGCATTCTTGCCATGGAAAAAATTGTGAATCATATTCACAACCCAAAACAACATATAATTCATATTGTTAATTAATTACACAATGTGTATCCAATACACATAATAATTAATCAACACATATAAATTATAATTAGCTCTCTCTAATACATTATAAATCATATTTATAATATATTATGAATAATTGGATATTTTTATCCACATTATTCTTATCCACATTAATTAAATCACATTTAATTAAATTAGATAATTTCTTCACACATCAAGATGATTAAATCACATTTAATCATTATTTCTTCATTGCTTAGATCTTATGGAATTATTCTTGAACCCTTCAAGAATAATGCAATCTCTCCGCAGATACTTGGAGAAAAGGACAGGGCGATTGTATCGTTCCACATATAGTGACATGGATATTGAGATCATATCTCAAATCCAGATCGCGGGCCTCCCATAGATGCTTGATTAAATCAAGACCGTAAATCTAATCTTCTCATTGTATCTGAATCACATTCAGATCAATGTCCAACACTTGGACCAAGATCAGATCACTTCTCTACTGAGAGGAGTCACTAAAATCCAGACCCGTTTCATCACTCCCTAGGAATGGAAGCGTCATGGTTATACAATCGTTTATGATCAAATCACCCTCAGGTATTCCCAATACCTGTACATCCTGCATACTGGAAGACTCAGACTAAACCCGAAGTATCGGATCAACTTTATACTGTCTACTTCATGGTTTTATCAGTAAGTTTCTCATTCGATCATTGGGAGTTGGTATCGATCATACACTTTCGAAAAGTGTATATCATACCTAGGTCTTGATCATATACTAAAAGTATATATCAAACCTACAAATTCAGTCAAGCTTCCAAAGCGAGACGACCATGCGCATGGAATTTGATTCATCCCAATATCTCATGAGTGAGCTCATGTCTTCCGATTCAGTAACTGAACCTGTATGATCCCTTTGAGAGATCGTATTACTCATATGCCCTTATATGCACACCAACGCGCCGGTGTATAGACCTTGATTAGGTCATCAACCTATTGGTCTGCCAAATGTACACACTCAGACATATAGTAACACATCTGTCTCCGGTCAGAGGATGTGTGCCTATATCATGACAGCATACGATATAGGACTTTGGTTATCTCGATCTCGTTAAGTCAACTCTTTGACCTAACTAATCTGACACCTCCGAATCTCTATTCCTATGCAGAGGACCTGCATCAAGAGGTCGGTCAGATATCAGCCTAAAGAGATAAGGATTGCCATCTCCTACTCAGGCTGGAGATCATCTCTTAACAATCATTTGATGGTGCTTGATGAGTCCTCAATCTAACCCTTTAGATATTCATCCAAGCACCAGCCTCTATGATTCAATAGTTGAATCAACAGCTGTATGATTATTAAGATGGCCATGGTACATAACCCTAATTGTACTAAGGGTCCTATTATGCAAATTAATTATTCTTCATTTCAGATCAGGGAATGATATTTTGCAATAACATTTATTGCATAATGGCTCGCCGTGGGCTCGCATTTCCAACAAGGAGATGAGGGAAATCATCAAAGGCAAGGCCACCATACCCGCTCAGATTGAACCTAACCCGAACAATCTGAAAAGGAAGTCTAAGCAGGTAGAGTTTACAGAGGATACCTCTCCTAGTGACTATTTGAGTGACATATCTTCTTCTATGAATGATGCTGATTTTGTGACTACTAGGAGCGGTAGGATGCCAGCCGGCGGCGCCTCTTCTGAGCGACAATCACACGCTGAACCAGGAGTGCCAGAGGAGCAGAGTAGCGGAGCTGATGCCGCTAATGATGATGTTAGAAACGGTGGTGCTGAGGCCACCAATGATGGAGATCCAGACGACGGTACTGAAGTCGTCATGACACAAGATGCAGACGGTGGTGCTGATGCCACCATTTTAGATGCTGAGCCAGAGCGCGGTGTTGATGCCGCAAAGACAGGTGCCGGTGGTGTTACTGAGGCCACCACATCCACTTTTGTTGATCCTCCATCTGTGATGTTACCACCTTTTGTATCTATGGACTGTGGTAACAAAAAGAAAAACAAAAATATGAATAAAGGAAAGGTTTCTGTTCACATTGCGGATCCATATGTGTTGAATGATGATGATTGTATGGATTCTCCTCCTTCACAGGCATAGGGACCTATTCCTAGTCCTCCATCTGAGGAGGCCCCTACCATCCCCTTCCCTGAGGCACTCCGCCGGGCGAAGGGGAATAGAAGAGAAAATCAAAAAAAAGATCAACAGGTAGAGTTCAGCAATCAGATGATAGACAGATTCCATATCCAGCTGACTCTACAGGAAGCACTTGAGCACATCCCCCTCTTCAAAAAGAACTTGAAAGAGAAGACTATCGTCCGCATGAAGAGGAGGAACCACCGAGATCAAATCCATGTGCTCACTAATTCCACTTGTTGCACTATTCAGAACAAGCTTCCAACCAAGAGACCAGACGCAGGAGCTCCCTATGTCAGATGCGAGATTCAGGAGCAGCAGTTTGATCGTACTATATTAGACAGCGGCTCTTCAATCAACCTTCTTCCGGCAGCCTTACTCGACCGATTCGAGTTTGGTCCTCTTCTTAGGAGCAGGACAATCCTTCAGTTTGCTGATAGGTCGACTAAGAGGCCGAAGGGGTTATTGAAAGACGGGGTCGTTACCATTCAGGGCCTGAAATCCCCTGTGGACTTCGTTGTGTTGGACATGGAGATCCCTGAGTCGGTGACCGATGCCCCCATCATACTCGAACGCCCATTCTTGGCCGCATCCAAGGCAGTAACCGACCATGATAGTGGGAAGGTGTGTTTTCACGTAGAGGGCGAAACCATACAAATAGAGACGATCGAAGAAACAAGAGCCAGAGAACTAGAATGCTCAGAGCAGTCCAGCGAAGCCGCACAGATGACAGAGGAAGAGCTAGACATCCACCGGGAGTGTGATTTTGTGATGATAGATGATGAATCTAACTGGAAAGATCCTGTAGCACCGACCCTCGCCTTTCCTACATATTCATTATATCTAAAGCTTATGGAGCCTGGAGAGCACACCCCTGGACAAGGATACACCTGAGGCTGACAGTGTTGGGACGAATGGTGTTGATGATTTCCACTCTTGTTCATCTTCTTCTGATCCCTCGGATCCAGACATTTATTGGGATGATTTCGATGACTATTTACCTTGTCTGATTCCTTCTGAGCCAACAGCCATGACAGAGTGCGAGCCAGTACAGTTTGTTGATGATTCAGCAGGCCGCCCTTCGTCGGATATTCATGTAGAGCGAGAGTTCTCCCATGCAGACCAGGTTGCCTAAACTCAGACATATCAGAAGCTAGATCTGCACCTCCCAGTTGTCCAGAACTGAAACCTCTGCCACAGTCGTTGAAGTATAGATTCCTTGCGTGTGAGCAAGATATCCACCCAGTCATTATCTCAGCAGGTTTGACTGGAGAACAAGAATCTCGTCTGATGGAAGTTCTTGAGAGGAACCGCAAGGCAATAGGTTGGAGTATAGCAGATCTCCAGGGGATTAGTCCAGCTCTGTGCTCCCACCACATCTATCTTGAGGATGACGCTAGGCTGTCGCGTGAGTTCCAACGATGGATGAACCCCGAATCTTCGAGATGTGGTCATCAAAGAAATCTCAAAGTGGTGGAGGGCCGATTTTATCTACCCCATCTCTGATTCCAAGTGGTTAAGTCCATTACATGTGGTACCCAAGAAGAAGGGTATCACTACAGTTGTCAATGAGTCTGGAGAGGAGATCGCTACCCGAGTACCCACTTCTTGGAGGGTCTGTGTGGACTACATATGATTGAATGAGGCCACCAAGAAGGATCATTTCCCTCTACCCTTCATTGATTAGATTATAGAACGGCTAGCTGGGAAGAGTCATTATTGTTTTCTTGACGGTTACTCTGGATATAATCAAGTGGCCATTGCACCTGAAGACCAAGAGAAAACGACATTCACCTGTCCGTTTGGGACTTATGCTTTCAAACGGATGCCCTTTGGTCTATGCAATGCTCCGGCGACATTCCAAAGGTGTATGTTATCCATATTCTCGGACATGGTGGGTGACTATTTAGAGGTCTTCATGGATCACTTCTCGGTCTATGGCGACGGGTTTGATGCTTGTCTTGACTGCCTAGACCGTGTGCTTCAGCGCTGCATTGAGGTCAATCTCGTCTTGTCTTAGGAGAAGAGTCACTTCATGGTGACTCAAGGGATGGTCCTTGGTCATATCGTCTCCAACAGGGGCATGGAGGTCGATCCGGCCAAGGTGGACATCATTAGAAAACTCAATCCACCGTCCAATCTGCATCAATTGCGGTCTTTTCTGGGGCATGTCGGTTTCTACCGATGGTTCATTCAGGACTTCAGTCGTATTGCCCGACCGCTTACTGATCTGCTGACGAAAGACATCGAGTTCATTGTCAATGATAAGTGTCTTGCGTCAGCCACCTGATTGGTCTCTCCCATTCGAGATCATGACGGATGCTTCAGATTTTGCCGTTGGGGTTGTGCTTGGACAGAGGAGGGATGGTTTACCGTTTGCCATTCACTACGCCAGCCGGACTTTGGATGCCGCTCAGCGGAATTATACTGTGACTGATAAGGAGATGCTGGCCGTAGTCTTTGCTTTGGATAAGTATCGATCTTATATTCTCGGATCTAGAGTGACAATCTACACAGATCACACCGCCATCCGGTATTTAATGGCTAAGAAGGATGCGAAAGCACATCTTACCTGATGGATCCTTCTACTCCAGGAATTTGATATTGAGATTAAGGATAAGCCTGGAGTCAAGAATGTGGTGGCGGATCATCTCTCCAGATTGGAGAATCTTGAGGAATCTGAGCCCAGCGCACCTATCACAGAGACATTTCCAGACGAGGCGATCTTGACGGTTGCCTCACTCCCATGGTATGCCGACTTTGTAAACTATCTTGTTGCCAAGACGGTCCCTCAGGGTTGGCCCAGCAGAAACTTGAGACCTTCCTAGCTAAGGCCAAGTTTTACCATTGGGAGGATCCCGTCCTTTATCATGAAGGAGGGGATAGCATCTGGAGGAGGTGCATTCCTCAAGAAGAGCAGCATAGCGTCCTCACATATTGCCACAAGCTTGAGGTAGGAGGACATCATTCTGGAAAAAGGACAGCACAGAAGGTGCTTCAATCCGGCCTATGGTGGCCTACTCTCTTCAAGGATTCTGATGAGTTCGTGAAGAGATGTACTGACTGTCAGAAAATTGGAACCTGCGGATAGAGAGACATGATGCCCATGCAACCCATTCACTTTTGTGAGGTTTTTGATGCATGGGGGATTGATTTCATGGGCCCATTTCCTAAGAGTCAGGGATTCGAGCATATTTTGCTCGTTGTTGATTATGTCAGCTGATGGGTTGAGGCCATCCCCACCCGAGCCGCAGATGCTAAAACCGTGTGCAAATTCTTGAGGAAAAATATCATTTCACGGTTCGGGTACCTAGAGTCTTGATTTTAGACGGGGGGTCTCATTTCATCAATGACGAAGTTAGGGCCCTTGCAGACGAGTTCGGCATTGACCATCGGGTTGCCACACCATATCACCCTCAGACTAATGGTCTTGCTGAAGTATCGAACCGGGAGATAAAGAATATCTTGCAGAAGGTTGTTCGCCCAGACCGAAAGGATTGGTCACAACTTTTGGAGTCGGTCTTGTGGGCCTATCGGACTTCTTTCAAGAATCCATTGGGAACATCTCCCTTTCGACTCGTCTATGGCAAGCCGTGCCATTTGCCAGTGGAAATCAAGCACAAATCCTTTTGGGAAGTCACTGAGTTACTGTTAGATCCCGAGAGCATAAGAGAACAAAGAAGAGCATAGTTGGTAGCCCTGGAAGAACTGAGAGACACGGCCTTTTCCAACAGCCTACAGTACAAAGAGAAAGTGAAAACATGGCACGATTCCCTTATCAGCCATAAACAGTTTGAGCCAGATCAGAGGGTATGGTTGTTTGATTCCAGGCTGAAATTATTCCCAGGGAAATTACAGAGCAAGTGGAAAGGTCCATACGTGGTCAGGAAGGTACATGACAATGGCAGCATCGACATATCCGAACCGTCATCATCTTCCACCTTCTGTGTCAATGGTCAACGCCTGAAACTATATCTAGATCATGATCCGCCGACCATTGACGTTACCCCCATTCTTCTGGCATGAGATGTGTTCTTTGACTCATATCATCTACATCTCATACATAGTGATCAATTCCATCTTCCGCTGTACAGATCCATCTGTTCATATCACTCTTTCATCTGTTGATTTATTTTCTTCTTTTCTTCTTTTCCTTTTCTATTTTCTTTATCTATCAAAAAGGTGCCGCCCTTGTAGACAGTTTTCCATACTTAGGACGTACTTTGTCCTAAGTATAGGGGGTGTGCACCCCGAGTGATTCTATTCATTTTGATCCTCTCCATTGTCTCCTCTTCTTATCTATACTTAGGGATATCTTACCTAAGTATAGGGGGAGACAATCTGAGTACGATCTGTTCATTCCCACCCTTGACCCTCCCTGCTTTGTGTACAGTCTGCTATACTTAGGATTATTTGATCCTAAGTATAGGGGGGACGGTCGACTTCTCATTCGTTGATTCATTCATTCTTTAGACTTGCCTATACTCGGTACGAGTTATGTCTTCTCTTTTCTCTCCGATCTATGAGGACATAGCTCAAGCTAAGTATAGGGGGGTTGTATATACTGCGTATATACTTTAGCCATAACTCGTACTTTCATATTTTCTTAATAAATATGGCTAATAATTCATTAAAATCCTTAATAAAAAGATGTGATTATTCCTCAAATTCTTTGTGTAGTTACCGATTAATAAATCAGGTGAAAATATTTTTTGCAAAATGTTTTAAAAATAGTTGAAAAATTTGAAAATCTTTTGAAAACTATTTGTAAAACATTTTGTTACATGTTTTCAACCTTTGTCAAAACATTTTGATTGTAAAATCTTTTTTCTTTGTGTGAAATAAAATGTTTGAAAAAATTATTTGCAAATGGTTTGAAAAATGGTTGCAAAAATATTTGAAAAATCTATATATACTATTTTGAAAATCTTTGCAAAATGATCTTCAAATATGTGTACATAATTGTAAAATGATTGTAAAAATTATTTTGAACTATAGTTTTCAAAATTGCTTTCAAAAACATTTGTCAAATAAGTTTGAGGAATACACACATCACACCAAAATCCACTGTGTGTGTGTGTGTGTGTGTGTATATATATATATATAATTGACCACTTACCCTTGTAAATTCTTAAAATCCATTTCTTGTATATATAAGAAGCACTCCCGTGTAAATATTTGTACCTAGTTTTTAGCCAAATCCTTTTGTTTTCAAAAATTCCAAAAACATTTGCAAAATTAAAATCCAAAAACATTTGAAAAATCTTTTTGAAAATCTAAAAAAATGCATATGCATCATCATCATCATCTTTTCAAAAATCCATAAAAAGTTCAAAATCTTTGAAAATTGCATCACAAAAATATTTTCTGCATAGCATTGCATAGCATGAGCATTTTTCGGATTGAGTTTGATAGTTGAACGAGTCTAAGTAAAATCCGAAGATTGGAGCTTGGTTGGACCTTAAAATCTACCTAATTAACAGGAACCTTATAGGAACTGGGTTTGAGGTACTTCAGGTCTAGTTGACTTAATTCTTTGAGGATCACGAGACTTGGTTCAATGGATTCTTGACTGCCTAAGTAGAGTATTTTAGAGCACACGCATGACTCTTGTTGATAATGACCTAACTTGGACACTTGCACCTTTCACATGGCTTAACTCAGTTGGAGTGGTGAGGAGGTTGTATTTGCCGGTATGAGACGCACACAGGTGGAAACACTTGTCCTCCTCTAGGGTGGGAAGTGCACCCCAACCCGTCCAGTGATGATGAGTTCCGAGGATAGGAGATCGTGGGTTGTGATAAAGCTTCAAAAGAGGGATACTATACTGGCTCAAGAGGAAAAACTCCCTATGTAAATGCTGTTGTATATAGTATTCAAAAAAATGCAAAACCAAAAACTCCAAAAAAGTGGACAGGCCTGTACAAAAATAAAAATGCCTTCCGGAGTGTACATATGTTGTAGAGTCAATAAGAAAGCTTGAGCTTCAAAGTCAAATCATGTGAGCCTGCAGCTGGATGACTTGACTACACTGGTCTTGCATCCTAGGATAGGTAGCTACACTGGCTACCGTCCATTCTTCTCTTCACCCCTCCTCTTGGGCTGGTTGCCACTTGAACTTAGAAGGGAATACCCTACTCCTTGAGGGATGAGGAGTTGGATTGGGGAATCATTGGGTTGTCATATTGGAGAAGTCAGTCTCTTTGTCATTTCAGTTGGGGAGAGCCACCATCACTTACACTGTACGAGTCAGACTCATAGTCGTAAGGGTTTGCGTATGAGTTGATATATTTCTGACCTGGCTATTGAGGAGACTTGAACAGAGTTTTGGGATTCTCAAGGGCTGTTGGATTTCAAACACGGTTCTCATTAAGGTTCCGCCCGCACTAAAATTACAAAGGTCCGACTTAAGCTCCAAACTTTGATTTTGTGAAGACAAGTTTGATAATCAAATAAAATCCAAGTTCTTCTTTTTCTTTTCCTTCTTTTCTTTTTGCACTTATTGCATAAGTGTTTGCTAGGGACTAGTAAAGGTAAAGTATAGGGGGATGATGAATCCACATTTCATCATCTTTATTCTATCATTTTGGCATCAAAAACCCTAGCAAATGCCTGTAAACAGCCTTAAATATAGCATCTTAGCATTCATGCATGTGCATCCCATTAGTGTATAAAATTCTGTAATTAGAGCCAAAATTATAGAATAAATAAAAGAAAATAAAAAGAATAAAATATTGAAAATATTTTATGACCCAAAACCCTGAGACTTAGGCATCTTGATGAATAGGTCGACAAGGAATAAAGTAAAGGGAGATAAGGGTCAAATACAATTAAAATTCCTTCATTCTTTATTCATTTTGGGACCTATTTTGGTTCCACTTTTTATACATCAAATAAAGAAACTTTGTACATGAAAGTTGTAGATAATTTTATAAAGAAAAATACAAAATTGATGTCACTGAAAAATAATACACAGATAAAAAGTTACAGTCTGAATAAGATCCCAGAACTCCAACTTCCTAGACCTGTATCTTGCAAATAAAAACTCGAAATGTAAAAACTCACCTTTAATTGTATATAGCATAAAATAATATATTTAATGGAGGTGGTTTCGTATTTTTCGGAGTTACGGTTTGAAAGTTGAGTTTTGGACCCCTCCTTGTATACTTGTACTGATTAAAATATTCAAATTATTCTTTATTCATTATTTTTGTATTATTAAATTTTTATAATCTTGTAAATATTACTTATAATAATTATGTATATTAAAATTGGAATAAAAACACAAATAAAACTCAAAATAAAAATATATGTATATAAAATACACAGGTATTATACCTATATACATACCTATATAAAACCGACTTATATTTTATTTAGTATAAAAAATACATCAGAAAAATAAAATAAAAATATATTCATGTGTGCAAAAGTATCTTATAATTTTTTAAAATAATAAACAAAAATAAACAAATTAAAATCACAAAATAAAAATAAATTAATAAAATATATAGACATTATACCTATAAGGGCTAAAAAAGGTAACTTATAAAAATATACTTCATAAAAATAATTAAAAATCACCATAAAATAATTTAGAAAATAATAAACATTTTTCATTTTATAACCTAAAAATAATAAAATCATTTTCGATTTTTAAATGAATTAACAAGATTATTTTCTAGGGTTTTTCCTTGTTGGTCCACATGGACCAACCAGGTGGCGCCCCCAGTTGACCCCGATCAACTGGTTGCCTCCCCTCCTGTGTCCGTTGTCAGAGTTGGTTTTCAAGCCAATTTATTGGCTTTTTCGCGACCGGATCTTGCACCTATTCGTGATAAGTTCTTCAGCAAATCCGCGCCTCGGTCATCCCTCTTCCTCGACCGGTGATTTCCTTGGGGAGTGGAGCACTGTAGCGTCTGCTCCACATCGATCTTTGAGCTCCTGTCACCTTAGGTCAAACCAAATATATGGAGCCCTCCACTTTCGATTCAAAATTGAACACCTTCGGTCCACCCTTCCTTGCTTAGCTCGTGCTCCAAGCCTTCCTGGAGGTGACAGCTCCAGCGG
Source organism: Ottelia alismoides (assembly GCA_037367405.1). NCBI lineage: Eukaryota > Viridiplantae > Streptophyta > Magnoliopsida > Alismatales > Hydrocharitaceae > Ottelia > Ottelia alismoides. Next base: position 17,246 of record JAZKJV010008977.1, on the reverse strand, counting down.
GGTGCATTCGGCCAGGGCAGAGGAAGTCGGAAGCGTCTCCACCACCTCACCCAACTCCGGCGGTTGAGGTACCCTTCCCTCCGGTCTACACCGTCGAGGAAGCCACTTCTCCCATTCCTTTTTAGTGCATTTGCTTCGCCATAGCTTTAGGATCAAAAACCCCAAAAATTTTCACGTTCCATCACTTGAATCGCTCAACCTGTTCATCTCGCCGGAGCGCAACTCCGGCCGTATGTCCATCCATCGTTCCACGTTACATCTCCACCCTTGCGAGGTCCAGGCAGTTTGCCCTGGACCTCCTAACCATTTTTGCAGGTCAACGGGCTTTGACTCGCATCTGGAGGCGATTTTGGAGCCTCGGCGGAGCTCACGGGGCTCTATATCTCTGCCATCCTCTCGCGAGCAGCTCGGTCACCCTCGAGTTCTTTTGAAGCCCCCATGAGAAAGACGAGACCTCAGGGACCCTCCAGCCGCATTTTGGAGACAAGAACGTCACCGGAGGAGGAGCAGCACCTCGGAGAACCTCGGTTCGCCGGAGTTCTTCCGCGGTTCTTCCTCCGTGCGCCTACACCGTCGGATCGTGGAGAAACCCCAGACGCTACAGCTGCCGTTGGATCGAGCCCGATCACCACCGTCGGATCCTCTCGCGAGGATCTAATCCCAGCCATCCAAGCCGAAGCGTCATCGCGTGTCCAGGGCGCGCCACGTGTCAAGTGAACGGCCCACAGGCGTTCGATCTCCTGGGCGAGGAATTTTTGCAGTATACCTCGCAACTTTTGTAATTTTAGTTTAGTCCCAAAACTTTCCTTGATAGTTTAAAACTTTTGTATAATTTGCAAGTAGGCCCTTGAACTTTCCATTTTTGGACTTAGGCCCCTTGCCACGTCACCTCACGTGCTTGTACGCGTGAGGGGGTGGGCATTTTGCAGGGACCACCCCTGGGGTTTAGTTATTTAACTTTAGTCCCAGAATTTTGCTCTATAGTGTAAAAATTTTGGATATTTTGCATGCGTGCCCTGGAAGATTTTGGATATTACAGTTAGGTCCTCCCACCCTTCCCGGTTTTGTATTTGTTATTTAGTCTATTAAATGCAAGCTTCAGTATAAAATTTTATGGAAATTTTGTAATCTTGCCCCTTGTTGTTTGCTTATTTGCATATATGCCTTTGCCAGGCTTTGTAAATTTTTGTGTGCTTGTCTATTTGATTTAAATCATCATTTTGTCTCGAAAAATTCCACAAAAATCTAGTTCAGCTCCTGTTCACTCGCACTTTCACGCCATATTTTTGCATTGCATTTTTATTGCATTTTCATATTTATTAAAAATCAAAAACATGCATTTATTTCACTGTTTGCATTAGAAAACCCATAAAAATTAGAAAAACGTTTTGAAAAATTCCAAAAAAATTATATTTTGTTTGTCTTATCATATTTTAGTGTCAGTCCAAAAACCACTAAATGTTTCAGAAGAAAAACCTTAAAAATTCGAAAATACTCAAAAAATTATAAAGAATCTTAAAAATTATAGAAATCCCAAAAATTACAAACTCAGTTCCTGTAGGTTTTATATTTTATCCTCTTTATTTTAAAAATAGTTCGGAAAAATTTTGTGGCTGTTTGATATTTTTAATTCCCATTTTACCCCCAGCCAGTAGTTAATTCACTGTTTTCCCTTGTTTTGCCTATTTAACATACCAAAAATATTTTAAAAAACACCTAAAAATCACAAAAATAGTAAAAAATCATAAAAATACCAAAAAGATTTTATTTCTGAACTTTTGAGTATTTTCGCTTATTTTTATAAATATTTTATCATCTCTTTTATTACCTTGTTTATATATTCCAATATTGAAAAAAAATACAAATTATAAAATTATAAAAATCAGAAAAGGGAAAATCAAAATACAAAATTAAAAATTAAAAAAAATAATTAAAATTGAAAACCCACAAAAGTATTTGCTTGCATAGTGTAGACATCACTTCACTTTCACTCACAAACACACATTAGTTTGATCTACCTTGTTTGCTCCCTGTGTTCGAACTCTCTACGTACTTGCTTGCTATACACCATTTATGTAGAGTTGAAAATAAATTTTAACTTCACATTGCTTGTCATTGCTTGATATACATAGTGTGGGTTAATTGTTGATTAAATTCCGATCTTGATTGGTCAACACTTCAATTGTGTTCCCGCCTTGTGAGGAATACAAGACCGATCGATTTCTGAGTTTATCAATGCACTACCCTCCCTAGAGGAGGACAGTTGTTTCCACCCGTGTGCAACTCAAGCTAAAGTATTCTACCTCCTCACCACCTCAACAATGAAGAGCTACGTACATTGTGCTTGTCCAAGTTAGGTCATTGTCTAAAAGAATTATGTGTGTGCATGAGATATTCTACTTAGACTAATCAAGATGACATGTGAACATAGACTTGCGGACTCAAAGAATTAAGTCACTTGACCTGAGAAATCTTAACTCCAGTTCCTATAAGGTTCTTCTGAAATTAGGTGGATTAAGGCCAAATCAAGTCCCTCCTCAACATATGCTCATAACTTGGTTCAGAACCCACTAGCTTTTCACTTTGCATATGCAAGATATGCAGATGAGATGTAGATGACATCTATGTAGATGAAAGAAATGCAATACTTTTTCTTTGAATGCAGAGATGATGTGCAAGAGTAAATAAGAAGCCTTCGATTTTGATGATATTTTTTTAAACTAATATATTACAAATATACATGTATTTTACAAAAATAATTCTCCATTTTTACCCCCACCCGTAATTATTGTATAGTATATACAAAAATACGTGAAAGTACAAGCTATAGGTAAAGTATATATGAAATATATACATGCCCCCCTATACTTAGTGTGTGCTATGTCCTTAGAGCACGAAAAGCAAGGAAGAAGACATAGCTCGTGCTAAGCGTAGGAGAACAAAAATATGTAGAAGTCACCCCGCCCCCCTATACTTAGTCTCTGGTAGCCTAAGTGTAGATGGAGATCAAAAACAGGGTGGACGAGGTCAAGAGGGGAAATGTAAGAGTATATACATGATGGGCACCGGTCCCGCCTATACCTAGGCTCAAGTCAGCCTAATTATAGGACAGGAGTGATTACGAGGACCGATGAGATCTGGGGGATATACAGTGAATAGTATACAGACTCAAGATACTTTCCCCCTATACTTAGGATCTGATCATCCTAAGTATAGTCGTAGATGAAAATATATGAATTTGACGTGAGTGATTAGAGTCACGGGAGAGAGAGGAAGAATGTACAGGAATAGTGGGTATATACAAGGATCTTGATCAGAATCTTTCTAGATGCTGTTGATGGCGAGAGCGCACTGCTGCAAGGTCTCATGCACTGCTCTATGTGTATCTGTTGAATCTGTCTCACACATGAATACAATCTCCTCAACCTGGACTAACTGTTCATTGAGTTCGACTAAGTGCTTCAGTAGTTGTCCATTGACTATGAATGAATGTGCTCCATCTATGAGATCTAAGATCTCAACACATCCACTATCGTTCATAGCACAGACTATGAATGGGCTCGTCCACTTGGATTTCAGCATGCCTCGGAAAACATTCATCCTTGCATTGAACAACCATACCTTCTATCCAAGAACAAAGGTCTTTCGTCTGATATATCTATCATGCCAACGCTTTACTTTGTCCTTGTATACCAACTGTTCTCGTATGCCCGGTTTCTGACTTCCACAAGCTCATTCAGATACGTCTCTCTGTCTCTGCCCTAAGTGTGTGTTCTAGTTGACCTTCTTGATTTCCCATTCTGATTTGTACACTAATTCTGCGGGCAAATGGCACATTTTTCCAAATACCATCCTGAATGGGGAGGTTCCTAATGGTGTCTTGTAAGTTGTCCTATAAGCCCATAGGACCTGATCCAAAATCTGAGACCAGTCTTTCCTGTCTGGGCGGACAAGCTTCTGCAATATGGTTTTCACTTCCCTATTCGACACCTCACCCATGCCATTGGTCTGTGGGTGGTAAGGACTAGCGACACGGTGTTCAATGTTGTAATCCTTCAAGATCTTCTTCACATCTCTGTTTACGAAGTGGCTACCTCCATCTGATATAAACACTTTGGGGATCCTGAACCTAGAGATGATGTGATCTCTAATGAATTTACAGACAGTCTTGTTGTCTGCGGCTCATGTTGGGATAACCTCCACCCACCTTGACAGATAATCTACCGCCAGAAGGATGTATTTGAATCCGTGGCTAACAGGGAATAGGCCATGAAGTTGATGCCCCAAGCTTCAAAGACATCACAAATGATGATAGGCTGCATCGGCATCTCATCCTTGGAACCAACGGTTCCTCACATTCGCTGGCATACTGGGCACGACTTCGCAAAGTGATTGCATCGCGAAACAGAGTCGGCCAGTATAAGCCACACTGAAGTACTTCCATGTGGTCCTCTTCCCGGAGTGGTGTTCTCCTGCCTCCAGACTATGGCAGAAAGTAAGGACACTCTGATATTCCTCCTGAGGAATACACTGTCTCCAGACACAATCCGATCCTTCAAAGAAAAGGATCGAATCCTCCCAATGATAATGTCTTGAATCCAACTTCAGTCGGTTTATGTAGCTCTTGGGCCAATCTTCGGGAACTTTCTTGGAGACAAGATATTTCACGATATTGGCGTACTATAGGAGTGAGTCGACAACAAAAATCGACTCGTCAGGGAAGGAGTCTCAAATCGGTGTATCATTTGAAGCATTAAGATCCTCGAGACGGGAGAGGTGATCAGCTACTACATTCTTCTTTACAGGTTTATCATGAATGTCCAAATCAAACACTTGGATCAGCAGAATCCACCTAAGAAGACGTTCCTTTGTGTCCTTCGTTTCCATTAAGTATCGTAGTTTTGTGTGGTCAGTGAACACAATCACCTTGGATCCAATTAAGTGAGATCTGAACTTATCCAAGGCGAACACTACTGCAAGCATCTCCTTTTCTGTAACTATATTGTTACGTTGATCAGTATCGAGCACTTTGCTTGCATAGTGTATGGCGAACGGGATGCCATCCCTCCTCTGTCCTAACACAGCCCCTACAGCGAAGTCTGAGTCATCCGTCATGATCTCAAAAGGAAGAGACCAATCTGGGGCTTGTAGGATCGAGGCATCCATGATCATCCTTTGTAATTTCTTGAAGGTTTTAAGACATTTGTGATCCACAATAATTTCCATGACCTTGCCTAAAAGCTCAGTTAGTGGTCAGGCAATCTTAGAGATCCTTGATAAATCTTCGATAAAATCCAACATGCTCGAGGAAGGACCGCAATTGTTTTACGTTGGCTGGTGGCTGGAGTCATCTAATCACGTCCATCTTGGCAAGGTCAACCTCCATTCCTCCCTTGGAGATGGCGTGCCCCAACACAATGCCCTCTGTCACCATGAACTGACTTTTCTCCTAGGAGAGCACCAGATGACCTCACAACACTATTTGAGGACTCAGACCAGATTCCTAAGACAGGAATCGAAGAAATCGTTGTGGATCGAGAAGTCATCCATGAAGACTTCCAGGAATTTGCTGACCATTTCGGCAAATACAGCAATCATGCACCTTTGAAAAGTACCAAGAGCATTGCATAACCCAAAGGGCATGCGCCTGAAAGCGTAGGTACCAAAGGGGCATGTAAACATGGTTTTTTTCGGGTCCTCAGGAGCTATGGCTACTTGATTGTAGCCCGAGAACCCGTCTAAAAAGAAGAAGAATTCTTTCCCCTCTAATCTCTCTAAGATCTGATCAATGAACGGTAAGGGGAAATGATCCTTCTTCATTGCAGCATTCAGGCATCTGTAATCCACGCAGACGCACCATGACGTAGGTACTCGTGTCACGATCTCCTCTCCATCCCCATTGGTGGTCGTCTGAATTCCCGACATTTTTGGTACAACATGGATTGGTGCCACCCATTTAGAATCGGATATGGGATAAATAAAACCCGCATTGCACCCTTTCTCTATCTCCTTCTTCATTACCTCTCATAAATTTGGATTCAACCGTCGTTAGAATTCATGAGAGGGTTTAGCCTCATTCTCTAAGTAAATATGGTGCAAACATAGAGAGGGATTTATCCCGTGGAGATCGGAGATGCTCCAGCCTATTGCCTTGCAGTTTTTCTCAAGGATCTCTAGCAAGTGAGATTCCTTATCCTCGGTCAATCGCGAGCTGATGATGACCGGATATTTCTTTTCTTATCCCGCAAGGAAGGCGTATTTTAGTGTTGTGGGTAAAGGTTTGAGCTCAGGTAAGGTGTGATCTTTAAGGAAGTCTGGCTCAATCGAATCTGGCTTTGTGCTAGTATTGGTTGGACCTGTCTTTGAAATTGATGCCACCAACTCATTCGGCTAAGGAGTCAGATCGTCAAAGGTCTCCAAACAATCGGCAAAAGCCACGTCCAAATCATCATCCTCATCTTCTGATTGTCTTAAAGAGGGAAGGACTGACAGGCCCAGCTGGACCTCTATGTCATCAAAGATGTAGGGGGATGTACATTCTGCGATGTACTCATTCCTAAAGATATCGCAAACTGACTCATGCACAAGATCTTCTCCGGAGGAGAGGGACTCGTCGGTGATGGCGGGGTTCTGTCTCCATGGCCCAACTGTGTCTACATGAATAAAATCTACTTCATATGAAGAGTACTCGGTGCTGGATTCTGAATCTGGCCTTTTCCACCTGGTCTGCTTCATCTCAAGTTCGTCATCTCCACCTGGGGTTTGGAATTGAATCTTCCTGATCTTGTAATCAAATAAGGTCCCTGTTGTTCTGATGAAGGGTCTTCCTAATATGATCTGGGAATCTCTCCAATTTCGAGGGGTCTTCATATCAAGGATTGTAAAGTCTACCATGTATTCCTGACCATCGACCTTGATGATAATGTTTCTCAATTCTCCTAGGGACCTCTTGGTGGATTTATCTACAAACTGAAGTAGTGCTCTGGATTTCCTAAGAGGTCCGAGATTAAGCTGCTCGTAGAGGGTTGTAGGCATTAAGTTAATTGAGGAGTCGTTATCAAAGAGAGTGCGTGCAAACGTAGTTTCATCGACATGACTCACCACATAATGTGCATTCGTGTCTCTTCGTTTCCTCATAAACGCATTCTTAATTGTGCAAGTAGTGGCTACTGACAGAACGTGTTTCTCAATACAGCTTTTGGACTTCCTGCTAACCCTAATAGGTGTGCATCTCACCTTAAGGTACTTCTGCAATGCAGGTGTCATTTCCACAAACTTATCGAAAGGGATTGTGACCTTGATGTATTTGTTACAGAATTCTGCCATCTCAGGGTCATCTTTTGTATTTTTTTGGTTTTTCTTCTTTTTGCCTTTAAGAGCTCGGGGGAAAGGGATTATTGATGCAAACTCAGATTCCGAAAATGAAAGATTGTCATTGAACTAAGGAACTGAGTTATGTACATGACTCTGACACTAATACTGACTCGGACTTTGACTCTGATGAAAAGAAAATTTCTGCTGCGAGACCGGTGATGCATCTTCCGTGACTGCTGGGACATCCTCCTCATATTGGAGGTGCAGGCTCTTCATAGATCTTACCGGACTCATTGCGGGTGTTGTTCTCCTTCTTCTTAGAGGACTTAGAGATCCTCTTCTTCTACTGGTGGTGGTGGTGGTTCTGCTCCTCTGCCTCCAGTTCTCCTCATGTAGAGACTTGGCGGCGTCTTCCTCTGGTGTCCGTGCCTTATCATGTACGATTATGGTCCTTCCGCTCCTGAGGACATGTGATTAACATTATGTTACGAAAGGATCTCATTTTCAGATAAAGAGTTATCTGAATAGTATACATGATCTCGATGTAGTTTCTGACCCTGATTCAAACTATTTGGGTTTGCCTGAACCCTGGGCAGGAATTGGAGTCTTCGGCGCCCTCTGTTGGTCTTAGGTACAGGGAAACACGATTCAAATATGTTCTCATATCTATGTAGTCATTCTGAATCTGTTGGACCCTATTAGTCAGGGTCTGTATCTCCAAGGTGAGGGTCTCTAATTTGCTTGTGGGCGGCGCTCGGTGATGGTGACCGGAGGACTAGTTTCTGTATTGGACCTACTGGCCATGCCGGTACTGTTGCTGATGGGAAGGTGGTGGAGGGCCCTGCTGGCCCGAGTGGAAAGTGCGCTGCTATTGGTGCTACTGAGGTTGGTACCCTTATCCGGGTCGGGACTGCATAAAGCATGGTGCGAGGACGAAGCTGGTTTCCTGGTAAGCTAGGGAAGGTCGAGGCCGACCGTTCCTTATCCTCGACTGTCTACCGAAGGGTTTATGGATGTACCATAACCCGTTGATCTCGAACACCTGTAGAGGCTCCTCATATCCCGTCTCTACTTGTGGGGGTGCGTGCTACTCCAGCTGAGTATACTGTTGCTCCTCTACCCAGCTACTCTGAGGCCCCGATGCTTGTTCCCTATACAAGATGAACTCGGTGTATAGGTACAAGTGGTGTAGAAGGGGCAGGTAGTTGTATCTTGGCTACCTTCTCAGTCAGTTCCTCCACTTGTTTCAGCAATCGTGAGAGTGCCTCAAGGTTAGTGACCCTCTTGTGAATCTGCTCGACCATGGTTAACTTGTCAGCTATTATCCCCATGCTAGGGATGAGGTCCTCTATCAGATACACTATAGTCCTCCTAGTTGTCTCGTTGGATAGGCTTGAGGGAGACAACTGATAGGTTCTAGTGGCCTGAGATCTGCCTGTTTCCGCCATCAGCTCCAGGATCTTCCATACGGCATCTTGTTTTTATTCATATAGATTCCTCCATAGGTGGCGCTCTAACCCCTGCATCTCAACGGTCATGCCACAGAACAAGGTCTGGACTAAGATCGCTTTTGTAATACCGTGGCAAGGGCATTTCTGCGTTAAGTCATTAAATCTATCCCAGGATTCATGGAATGGTTCATTTCGTCTCTGGGAAAAATTGCGATCTTGGTTATCATCTGATTAGTCCTACTAAGTGGGTAGAACTTCTTCAAGAATAGGTCCTTGAACTGCATCCAGGTCGTACATCTCACCCCAAGATTTTTCAACCAATGAGTGGCCTTATCTGCTAAGGCAAACGGGGTGGCCTTTAGCCTGATGTAGTCTTGCCCAACCCTAGGGTGCCTAAGGTTGTTGTAAACCATCTCGAAGTCTCTAAGGAAGGCATATGGTTCTTCATTGTCGTTTCCATTGAACTTCGGCAGCAGGCTCAGAAAGTGGGGCTTCAGCTCGAACGCTTCAGAGGGGACCTCAAGTACTAGCCAGCTATGTATTTCATCTCCGTGGGATTGTAGGTGTCTACCATGGTTCGGTCAATTCCTTCAGCCTCGATCACCTATCCCATCCTAGCCATCAGTTCTGCATTCAGTTGCTCGGCTCTAGCTAGTCGGGCCAGGACTTGGAGCATGGGATCCTCTCTGTGTTCCTCCTCATCAGGGTTTTTCTTCGGTATTTTTTCCTCTTTTCCTGGGTGAAGAAGATAATCTAGGTTAGAGGTCATATTAATGAAGACATTCTCACTGAAACAATGGTCTTACTCGGTGAGATAAGAGGAGACAAAAGGGTTGGTTTGAGGGTAACCACCCTGGGAGTGATGGATCCCGAACTCAAGAGGGTCATAAGCTCGGGTTGGACCAAGTTGCACTTGGTTCGGTAAAGATGAACTTCGTGAGGGGCTCAAAGAGAGATTCGTGAAACGGGAATAGATATACCCCAGTCAGTCATCTTGGATGGCTGGGAAGAAGAATCTGGAGTATAAGATAGGATTCTACTCCTACCTGAAGCAAGCAAGTGAATCCAAACCCTGATTTTCACACTCAACATGGTGAAGGACCTGAAACCGAGTCTGATTAATCTGGTTGATTTTAAGTGTGAATTTTCAAGAAAGTAGCAAAGGTTATGTGGCCTATAGGGAAGTCGGTCTCAAAGCCGAATGCGTCTTCCCTGTTTAACCTGTCCTCCTAAGATACCACGCTCCTATCCCAAGTTGATGAGTTCAAAGACCTGCCCCTATCTACCTGCAAGCAGGTAGAGGTTGACAAGGTTGGAACTTCACCCCAAGGGGTTACTAGTAGCTTGTCATGAAGCACCGCTGGTTCACCCCTATCTACCTGTGAACAGGTGAAGGGTTACTTGGTGCTAGTAAGTGAACCTGAAAGAATTCAACTCATGATATTTGCTAGGATCGGTTGGTATGTGATATGGAAGGCAGGATTTTGGCTCTGCCTTAGGGTGTGCACACACACTCTAGTACCCTCACTCAGCCTGAAACAAGGTCGGGGTTAGTCTCCCGCAAGCAAAATTTCGATTTTATTGATTTTTTTCAATTAAGTTTAGCAATCCCGATTTAAGTTTAGTGATCGCTTGATTAATCCAATCACAAGCACGCCTATCGTCCAGTCACAATTTCCTTTTATCCTAATTTGAAAAACCAAGGGAAAAGGAGTTGAGAAAAGCTGATGCAAGATAAACAATGATGAAATGCCAAGTAGAGAGGACTTACAGTGATCCCTTCGCTTTTTATGCAGGATGTAAAAATAGAATTGAAAATTTTATGCTATATGCAATGCAAGCGATAAAAGTCTGCCTAGACAGGAAAATCTAGTTAGCGGAGTGAAGCCACAGAAAGAATTTGACTAGATCTGTGGTCTAAGTGCATCTTTTAAGTGCAAAGTGTGGTCCTAGAATTTTACGAGCACAAGCAAGTCCTTAAATTAGCTCTAAGAACCCGCAAGTGCATGATGTCCGACCCGAGCAACTAAGGTTAAGTGATATCAAAGGTCATTGCGACCTCAATAACTCAAATCGGGCTCAACAAGAAAAATGAGAGACCACTAACAAGATCAATCAACAATAAAAACGAGAGAGGCGGTCCTGCAAATTATTTAACCTGGTATAGCCACTAGGGTCGAACACAAGGAGCAAGGGATGATAAATCTACGAAGTAGTCTGGTAATCCAAAAAGATGAAGAACTTTTTGGTGTTTTTTAAATTTTTATTTTTTGTGATTTTAATTAATAAGAAAAGTAAAGAAAAAGTGAGGAAGGCACACACCAACCATTATTTAAGGATCCCAAAAATACTCAAAATTTCATAACAAAAATATTTGGTGTTTTTAAATATTCAAGGTTTTTGTGAATTTTACGAGGGTTTTATGATTTTAATTAATTTCTAAAAATACAAAAAGGCAAAAACAGTGAGCAATGTACAACAGGGATCTAAAGGAAAATTAAAAATATTTAAATTACCTAAAAAATCCTAGTAGTAGTTTATGTGAAACTATAAGAGAAAACCTACCTACAGAAAAGAAAACACATTTTTTTTTATTTTTTTTGACTTTTTAATGAATTTTATGGGGGTTTTAGTCTTTTTCAATTTTTTAAGGGTTTTATAAATTGGAATGAAATAAAATTTGCACAGCAAGTAAAACAACACAAAAGAAGCAACAAGGAATTATTTTTGAATTTTCAAGACATTTTAATATTTTTAGTGATTTTCTAAAGCAACCAGGAAATATTTTTAAGGTTTTTGATATTTTAAAAATAATAAATGAAAACAAAACACAACCCAAAAATCATCAAAGTCCCTACACAGTAGCAAGGTCTACGTGTCAAAATCTCAGGATTTTTGGAACAAAATGCTATTTATTCAATTAAGAACAAAACACACAACTCACAGGGACCAAATGCAAAGAAGTTAAGTTCGGGAACCAAAAGGTAACATGCAATGAAAACTTAGGATTCAATCTGCAAGTTTTCCACTAATATCCGCACATGTCACAAATCAACACTCACAGGGGCATATTGTGCAAATATGGAAAACAACGATTCAATCAATAACAGTCGAAAAGTTCAGGGTACCTAGTGCAAATACCCAAAAAGACACGTGACAAAGCACGTGGTTCCACATAGGCAGGACTAAAATGTAAACATGAGAAACTACAGGTACTAGAATGCAAAATGGTTCAACTGTGAATTTATTTTACAGACTGAAATATAAACTAAAATAAACACAAGAAAGAAAGTGTAATATACCCATGAACCGCGTGAGAGGCGCGTGAGAGGACGGTGGCAGACGCTGATGAGGCACGATCGTACGGCTTTGAACGTGTCAGATGTCAGATCTGACGACTGACAGATGTCGGGGATGTGGCCGGTACGGGAGCGTTAGATCTGACATCTAATGTTCTAACACCTCCAGTGGATGGACGGTTGAGATGAGGTCTAGGAGGTGGACTCGATCGGACGGAGGAGAGGGCCTCTAGAAGAACTGCGTCTGGGCGACCTTCACTGAGCACAGGAGATGATTCGTAGCTCCGATGACGGATCCGAAGGTGCCAATAGGATCGTAGGCCCCTTCCGCGTCAAGTGAACGGATCTGATGGGGCAGCTGATGGTCGGATGGTCGTGACGACGACGTGGACCTGGGGCTACTCCGGTGAGTCCCAAATGGGTGGAATCAGATGTCCTTGAAGCGCTCTTTCACCTGCAAAGAGTAGATGGGACTCGGGGTGATGCTCTAGTCCAGGGAACAAACACCAAAGAAGCGAGGGTGAATGGGTGCAGGTCTCCGACGAAAATGGTAGAGGAGACCTATCTCCTAATCTCGACACGAGGATCAAAGGTCAGGATGATCAGACTGCGGGAGAAGATGGAGGGCGAGCAGGTGCATCGATCTGAGCGGATGGGTGATAGTAACGAAGCTATGTACTGCTGGTCGGAGCTGGCGGGAGTGCAAGTGAAAGATTGAGCAAATGAAGGAGCTAGGAATGAAATGAAGGCTACCTGAAGGTCCGAGTGTGATCCTTAGCTCCAGGGGAGTAAACGTCGGGGTTGTGGCCTCAACCACGCTGCGGCTAGCGAAGGAGGCTCCTCGCAGCGATTCTCCGGCCACGACAGGTGAGATGCGGCTACACAGCACCTCTCCGAGCACCAAAGGTGGCCTCCGACAGTTGTCACTACGGCGCAGGTAACTAGGGTATCAGAAAGGGGTGCGGCACGAGCTGGTGAGCAGGGTAGGTGAGTGAAGCATTTTATAGGGTGTCCTAGGTAGCAAGAGGAAATGGGCTAGGGCACGCAACCCAAGGGAGATCCGTGCTTCCCTAGGTATCCGCTTGGATCCTGGATCCATGGGGAAGGCACGAGTAGAAAATCGAAGCAAGGAAATGCTTGACCCAGTCAGGATAATCGAGAGAAAATGATATGGTGAAATAGTCAGATCGGGTCAAGCCCTGGAAGAGGGGGCTGACCCGAGTCAACGCTCCTCCATGGACCAATCAGAAAAAGGATGTATAAAATATTTATAAATTCAATTAAAAATAGAAAATGATTTTAAATTATAAAGTGTACAAAATGAAAAACATTTTTTATTTTTCAAACTATTTTTCTGTAATTTTTATTTATCTTTATGAAAAATAAATTATAGTATATATAGTGTAATGTATTATATACATGTATAAAATACCTATGTACTTTGTACAATTATTTTTATTTATTATTTGTACAAAAATACCCCAATTTATAATTTATTTATTTACAACATAATATTTGGAGTATAAAACAATTTTTGTTTTATTTTTATTATTAATTTACAAGTACAAATTAAATAAGGAAAGATACATATTTACATGTATTATATACAAGGGGAGAGAGTGTGTTTTATTATATTTTTATTTTATTTCTCTTATTTTTATTTCATTTTCAGAAATATGTATATGGAGATAAAATACCTTTTTATTTTTAATTTTTTGTAAAAATAAATTATATATGTGGTAATATGTATAAGGTGAAGTGGTCTTATCTCTCTCTACTTATTTTATCTGGCGATTATGCCCATATTGGGCCCTCTCTTGGGTTTGGGTCACTCAATATTTATTCTAAATATTTCCTCCTATTCCTTTTATTCTTAATTCTTTTATTTTTGCACAAATACATGCTAATTATGGAATATTAACACATGCATGCTTATTGCTAAATTATTATATTTACAGCTATTTACATGATGCTTTGCCAAGATAATTGTCTAAAATAAAAGAATAAAGATTGATGAATGAGGATTCATCACCCCCCCCTATACTTTAGTCTTGCTAGTCCCTTAGCAAACACTTATTCGAAAAAGAAGTGAAAAGAAAAGGAAAAGAAAAAGAAGGAGAATCAAGGTCGATTATTAAACTTTTCTTCATTAAATTGAAGTATGGAGCTCAGTCAGGCCTTTGGGTTATTAGTTTGTCGGAACCTTATTTGGACTTAGGTTTAAAACTTGACATCCTCTAAGTTCCCATAATCTATGGTTAAGACTCCTCAATAATCCATATCAGAACAAGTCTACATACACAAACTCTAATGACCATGAATCTTTTCTTGTACTGTGTACGTGATATGTAGCTCCCCACCTCAGAAATGGCAATATGACAACCCTCCATAACAAGGTAACTCTAGTCCTCTAGTCTAGTAGATCTTTCCTCTAGGAGAAGGGTATTCCCTTCTAATTTCAAGTGCAACCGGCTCAAGAAGAGGAGAAGAAGAGAATGGACCATGACTATTATAGTCATGTATCCTTAGAGCCCAACCAGTGTAGCTAAGTCTCCCGCTACAAGCTTCATGAGATGAGAATGGGTAACCTAAGCTTTGCTTTATTTGACTATATACACTCCGTGTGTATTTTATTCTCAGTCATACCCACTACTTTTTTAGAGTTTTTCTATCTTTGCACATTTTTTATGTGTATATGTACACATATCTACATGGTGCATCATATATACATAAGGAGTTTTTCCTCTTAAGAGAGTAGACTATCCCTCTTTTGAAGATTATTGCAACCCACAATTCCTGTCTTTAGACCCCAACACCGCCAGACCAAGTTGAGACGCACTTCCTTCACTAAAAGAATACGAGAGGTTCCGCCTAGAATTACTACCCTCGTATGCTACCCCAAGTCAAAGAAGAATGCCTCCTCACCACCTCATCTGTGGAGAGCTATGTGTAAGGTGTTGGTGCAAGTAAATCCATTGTCTGTGAGAGTCATGTGTGTGTTGTTAAGTGTTCTACTTAGGCTCGTCAAGATTACATATGATCATAGCCTAGTGGACTAAAAGAATTAAGTCCCAAATGGACCTGAAAAAGTCTTAACCCTATGCCCTATAAGGTTCCTCTTAGAATTAAGTGGATTAAGGTCTTAACCAAGCTTCATTTTTCAATGTAATACCAGGCTAGTTTAAATATCAACTATGATTCAGAAAACGGTACAAGTATAAACAAAAATCTTTTTCTGCAAATTTTGAAGATGTGCAAAATTTTGAAAAAATGTTTGAATGAATGAATGAATGCATGAATGCAGAAGTTTTGCAAACTATTTACACACATTTACACAAGCGTTTTGCAAACTTTTGTTTTTCAAACATTTTACAAAAACAAGTTGTACTATATACATAATTTTGATATCAAAGTATTTACAATCTCTTTACAATCAAAACATATTTATAATCATTTATACAAAAATACATTTTTATAATAGATATGTCTGTGCAAGAAAGGATTTTATGTACAAGAAGAAATTTTAAATTTTTATGTATTTTAGGAAAAGGTTTTTAACCATTATTCTTTATTAAGACACTCGCACAAAGTACAAGTTATGGCTAAAGTATATATTAAATATATACGACACCCCCCTATACTTAGCTCGAACGATGTCCTAAGAGTGGATCAAGAACGATGAAGAAGACATAACTCGTGCTTAGTATAGGGAAGTAAAAAGGAAATCTATACTACAACGATGAATCAAAGATAGAATGAAGAGGCTCGGTGTACTTAGGATCAAGTAATCCTAAGTATAGCAGGCTGTACATAAAAAGAAACCTGATTGATAGGATCTACAAGGTTTACCTCCCCTATACTTAGGGTGAAAGTCCCTAAGTATAGGTAGCAAAACAGAGGTAAAAAGAATCAAAAGAATAATCAAAAGTCTGACACCCCCCAATACTTATGGTAAGGTGAACCCTAGGTATAGCATAATTATAGATGCAGATGGGGCGTTGGACTAAAGAATGAAACGATATGGACATCTTGATCTATACATGGTGGAGGACTGTGATAATCAGGCATGAGATGCACTAGATGTGAATCAAAGACCACATCTCACGCAAAATGAATAGGGGCGATGTCAATGACCAGTGGCTCTGATCTAGATATGGTTTGAGCCCCTGCCCATTAACACGAAAGGTAGAATCAGATGACATCTCAGATATGTCAATGCTCCCATTGTCATGTACCTTTCAGACCAGATACAATCCCTTCCACTTCTGCAACTTCCCTGGAAATAATCTAAGCCTGGCATCAAACAACCATACTCTCTGATCTGGCTCAAACTATTTGTGGCTTATATGAGAATCATGCAACTCCTTCACTCGCTCCTTGTAATGTAGGCTGCTCAAAAAGGTTGTGTCTCTAAGCTCCTCCAGGGCTGCCAATTCTTACTTCCTTTGATCTCCAATACTCACTGGATCCAATAATATATCTGTGACAGCCCAAAGTGACTTGTGCCTAGTCTCAACAGGTAAATGGCAGGGCTTGCCATAAACGAGACGAAAGGGAGATATACCCAAAGGAGTCCTGAAGGAAGTCTGGTATGCCCACAAGACCGAGTCCAAAAGTTGTGACCAATCCTTTCGATCTGGGCAGACTACCTTCTGCAATATCGTCTTGATCTCCATGTTAGATACTTCTGCAAGACCATTGGTTTGAGGGTGATATGGAGTGGCTACACGATGGCCAATGCTGAACTCGCTAGCAAGGGCCTTTACCTTGTCGTTAACAAAATGAGACCCCCTGTCAGATATCAAAACTCGAGGTACCCGAATTGTGAAATGATATGCTTCCTCAAAAATCTGCAAACAGTCCTAGGATTGCGGTTTGGGCGGGGATGGCCTCAACCCAATGACTAACATAATCTACGGCCAACAGAATATACTCGAATCCCTGGCTCTTAGGGAATGGACCCATGAAATCAATGCCCCATGCATCAAAAACCTCACAGAAGTGAATGGGTTGCATTGGCATCATGTCACGTTGTCCACAAGTGCCCATCCTCTGACAACCAGTACATCTCTTCACAAATTCATCAGAATCCTTGAAGAGAGTAGGCCACCATAGGTCAGATTGGAGCACTTTCTGTGTCGTTCTCCTCCCAGAGTGATGTCCTCCTGCCTCTAGCTTGTGA